>JARQOD010000003.1:297271935-297528251 GCA_033576555.1 Oophaga sylvatica | reverse complement strand
GACTGTACAGGTTCCTGTCAGGTATATATTACTGTAGATATAGACTGTATGGGCTCCTGTCAGGTATATATTATTGTAGATGTAATATATACCTGACAGGAGCCTGTACAGTCTATATCTACTGTAATATAAACCTGACAGGAGCCTGTACAGTCTATATCTACAGTAATAGACAGGAGCCCGTACAGTCTATATCTACAGTAATATATACCTGACAGGAGCCTGTACAGTCTATATCTACAGTAATATATACCTGACAGGACCCGTACAGTCTATATCTACAGTAATATATACCTGACAGGAGCCCACACAGTCTATATCTACAGAAATATATACCTGACAGGAGCCCATACAGTCTATATCTACAATAATATATACCTGACAGGAGCCCGTACAGTCTATACAGTAATATATACCTGACAGGAGCCCATACAGTCTATATCTACAATAATATATACCTGACAGGAGCCCATACAGTCAACATCTACAGTAATATATACCTGACAGGAGCCCGTACAGTCTACAGTAATATATACCTGACAGGAGCCCGTACAGTCTATACAGTAATATATACCTGACAGGAGCCCGTACAGTCTATACAGTAATATATACCTGACAGGAGCCTGTACAGTCTATATCTACAGTAATATATACCTGACAGGAGCCCGTACAGTCTATACAGTAATATATACCTGACAGGAGCCCGTACAGTCTATACAGTAATATATACCTGACAGGAGCCCGTACAGTCTATATCTACAGTAATATATACCTGACAGGAGACCATACAGTCTATACAGTAATATATACCTGACAGGAGCCCGTACAGTCTATACAGTAATATATACCTGACAGGAGCCCGTACAGTCTATATCTACAGTAATATATACCTGACAGGAGCCCATACAGTCTATATCTACAGTAATATATACCTGACAGGAGCCCGTAAAGTCTATATCTACAGTAATATATACCTGACAGGAGCCTGTACAGTCTATATCTACAGTAATATATACCTGACAGGAGCCCGTACAGTCTATATCTACAGTAATATATACCTGACAGGAGCCCGTACAGTCTATATCTACAGTAATATATACCTGACAGGAGCCTGTACAGTCTATATCTACAGTAATATATACCTGACAGGAGCCCGTACAGTCTATATCTACAATAATATATACCTGACAGGAGCCCGTACACTCTATATCTACAGTAATATATACCTGACAGGAGCCCATACAGTCTATATCTACAGACTGTAGATATAGACTGTACAGGCTCCTGTCAGGTATATATTACTGTAGATATAGACTGTATGGGCTCCTGTCAGGTATATATTACTGTAGATATAGACTGTACAGGCTCCTGTCAGGTATATATTACAGTAGATATAGACTGTACGGGCTCCTGTCAGGTATATATTACTGTAGATATAGACTGTATGGGCTCCTGTCAGGTATATATTACTGTAGATATAGACTGTACAGGTTCCTGTCAGGTATATATTTACTGTAGATATAGACTGTACAGGTTCCTGTCAGGTATATATTACTGTAGATATAGACTGTACAGGCTCCTGTCAGGTATATATTACTGTAGATATAGACTGTACGGGCTCCTGTCAGGTATATATTACTGTAGATATAGACTGTATGGGCTCCTGTCAGGTATATATTACTGTAGATATAGACTGTACAGGCTCCTGTCAGGTATATATTACTGTAGATATAGACTGTATGGGCTCCTGTCAGGTACATATTACTGTAGATATAGACTGTACGGGCTCCTGTCAGGTATATATTATTGTAGATATAGACTGTACGGGCTCCTGTCAGGTATATATTACTGTAGATATAGACTGTATGGGCTCCTGTCAGGTATATATTACTGTAGATATAGACTGTACAGGCTCCTGTCAGGTATATATTACTGTAGATAAGGAGACATCAACCCATTAATTAATAAATCCTCCTATGTCACTGAGGACTCTGACTGACCTCAGATTTCCCTCCTGCAGCAAGCACATGGCTTCTCTTCCTGGCTTCCTGGCTTTGCAGAACACGCCCCCGGGAACGATGTCACACCGCTGGAAAGAGCCCATACAGTCTAGTATGTGAGTCGCAGCCAGCCCAGAAGCACCTTTTAAAGGGGCGGCTGATGCGATGGCCTCATCTTGGCACGGCGCGCCCCTGCTCCTAGGGGGGGCAACGGCCCCCCCCTGCCCCACGGTGGGTACGCCCATGCTGCATACTCTGTTGCCTGTAGCCTCCATTTTGGCACCTGTTCGGATTTCTTCCAAAAGTCTAAACGGACGCTCCCAGGACTTGCACTGCGTGGTCCTTTTTTCACTCACTTGCAGATGATATTTGCTATGTCAAATGCAAGCTGTGTAATCAAAAAGTAAAAAGAGGTAAAGTGTCAGTAACCTCAATACCACAAATATGTCTAAAATTGTGCGTAGAAAACACGTAGTTGAGTTACAAAGACACACTGAAGATGTACAGTCTATAGAGAATCACAGCACAAGTTTAACTGCATATGTCATGGTTAAATTTGAAATTTTTATTGCACACTTGATGTGAAAAAGAAAATAGCTATGAGACGACTGACTGACGTTTTGGCAACGCAGTGGCCTTTATCAAATAGTCGCTGGAAGAGATAGAAAAATTTACAGTCAATGACAATGTATAATATATACAATATATACATAGGGTGAAGAATATATATACATAGGAATTAGGCAACATGTTAAACATTTGGGTGATACTGTAGAACACGGAGAATTATCCCTCTAGGGTATGCGGGTGGATAATGTAGTTTTTTGTTGATTTTTGGGAGTGTGTAGAAAACAGGGGTGATGGGTATTGAATATTAAGGAATGTCATAGTCTTACAGTCTATGGTGATCAATTAAAGATGTTTTGTCAGGATACGATCAATTTTTTGACAGATGTAAAATGTAGGGTCACAATTGAGTTGTCTGTAGGTTAGGTTAACTGACAGTTGTCTATGAATTTCGGCAATAGATTGGGTCTTATTCATAATAACGATAGCACCCCCCTTATCTGCTTGTTTAATAATAATGTTGGGGTTATCTTTCAGAGATTTTATGGCTTGTTTATCTGTGGGTGTCAGGTTGTGGCGTATCGGGTGTAGGCCCAATCTCGGCAAACCATCCACGACCACAGGCTCTGAATGCTGGCATTGCAAAACTCCTGTCCCTTGAAATGCTGTCATTCAGGCTGGTGGAGACTGACAGTTTACGGAACTTAATGGCATTGGCAGTCCCACAATACAATGTGCCAAGCTGATTTTATTTCATTTCGTCCCTGGTCTGCAAAACCATGTTGTTGAGGTTAAAATTAAGCATGCGCTACTAAACTCCGTCAGTAGCAATGTCCACCTGACCACCGCTGCGTGGACCAGTACCCATGGCCAGGGACGATACCTTTCCCTTACTGCCCATTGGGTCAATGTTGTGGAGCCGGGTACAGATCTTGCGAGTGGCGCTGTACGTGTTCAGGCAACTACAAGGATTGCGGGAATCAAGTCTGTACACATTGACTCCTCCTTCTCCAGTTCCTCAGAAACATCGTTGCAGGAGCCGTCACGGTCTACCTCCACATGGACCCGTGAACGCTTAATAAGAATCTTTAGTTATATAGCGCCAACAGATTCCGCAGCGCTTTACAGTTTAACAGTTTCCGAACACAAGTCATAAGTAACAACGTTACCAATACAATAATGAAAGCAATATAATCCGCACACGCTCGTGAGAGCTTACAATTTACAAATATGTGGGGGAGATACAAAGTACAGGTGTTTATATACAATGGTGTATTTAGAATGATGGCCCAGCCATTTTGAGGGAGTGAGGGATGGATGGAGATAGTGAATGGGCTACAAACACACACTTAAACATAGAACGACTTTGATTAGTGAAGGTGATAGGCCGCTATTATTATTATAGATTTTTATAGCGCCATTTATTCCATGGCACTTTACATGTGAAGAGGGGCAAGTATAGACAAGTACAGTAAACATGAGCAATACAAGGCACACACAAGTACAGAAGGAGAGAGGACCCTGCCCGCAAGGGCTCAGAGTCTACGGGGATGGGTGAGGATACACTAGGAGAGGGAAGACCTTGAAGAAATGTGTTTTGAGTGAGCGCCCAATAACATGCAAATTGTGGATAGTTCTAATTTCTTGGGGTACAGCATTCCACAGTATTGGCGCAGCGTGGGAGAAGTCTTGGATTCGGGAGAGATGTTCTTTAGGTGTAGGCGGCAATAGCGGGCAACAGATTGTATATGGGAGGTGAAGGAGAGATTGGTGTCAAACATAACACCCAGACAGCGAGCCTGTTGACCGATATGAGCACAGACGTGGCCAAACGTCAACAGGCCGTCCTGAAATTAATTTCCATCGGGAATCAAAGCCACACAGCGCTGGAGCTCTGGAATGCCATAAAGCAAGAGAGCGACATGTGTATTTTGCCAGCGAATCTCCAGCCAGGCTTGGTAGTGTGTGACAATGGCCGAAATCTGGTGGCAGGTCTGGGCCTAGGCAACGTCACTCACATACCATGTCTGGCACATGTGCTAAACTTTGTCGTCCACAGTTTTTTGAGGGACTATCCGGATCTTGATTCACTGCTGCACAAGGTCCGCCTACAGTGCGCTAACTTGCGACGTTCCACCATGGCCAGATCGCGCATTGCAGCTCTGCAACGCAGATTTTGCCTTCCTGATCATCGCATCATATGTGACGTACCCACCAGGTGGAATTCCACGTTACATATGTTGGAGCGGTTGTGTGAGCAGCAGCCAGCAGTAATGGAGTATCAGCTGCAACAGGCGCAATCAACTCGCAATTTGCGCCGTTCACTTCACCACTACTGAGTGGGCCTCTACTATAATAATCTTTATTTATATAGCGCCAACAGATTCCGCAGCGCTGTACAGTTTAACAGTTTCATAACACAAGTCATAAGTGACAACGTTAACAATACAATAATTAAAGCAATATAAGCCGCCCCTGCTCGTGAGACCTTACAATCTACAATGAGGAGGGGGAGCTCCAAAGTACAGTTGTTTATATACAATGGTGTATTTACAATGATGGTCTAGCCATTTTCAGGGAGTGAGGGATGGATGGAGATAGTGAATGGGCTACACACACACAGTTACACATAGAATGACTTTGATTAGTGAATGTGATAGGCCGCTCTGAACAAATGTGTTTTGAGTGTGGAAGTAGGGCTGTTAATGGGGATGTTGAAGTCTCCAAGGATAAGGGTTGGTACTTCTGAGGACATGAAAGTGCGGCAGCCAGGCAGAGAAGTGGTCAAGGAACTGTGTGGGCGAGCCTGGGGTCCGATATATTACTGCTACTCTGAGGGAGAGGGGACGAAAGAGCCTGATGGTGTGGACCTAATAATTTGCAAAATCTTAATCTAAAATTTACATATTACATATTTACATCTAGTATAAAACATTTAACCATTAAGCCTACTTACAGAACAAGGAAGTGTAAAAAAACTTGTGCTTAAAAAAAAAAGTGAAAATAAAATGTGAGAAGGGCAGTGTAACAAATAATTTAGGAAAAAGATAAACTAACATCAAGTGCTGTGTGCTGTGTAAGAGCCAGACACATTAACATTAAATCAGTCTGGAATAGCGGTGATTTTCTCCCCATAACCCGAGTAACATTCTGGGGAGAGGGGTGTAGAGTCAACGATCAGCAACTAGCTACGGTAGATCAAATACCTGAAAAAAAAAAAAAAAAAGTTATTTAACATTCATAACATACATTTTATTTTATAAAAAACCAAAAAAAAATTATTTAACATTCATAGCATACATTGTATTTAACCAAAAAAATAACAAATTTATTTAACATTCCTAAGATAAATTTTTTTTAAAACATAAAAACTATAATACACAGCAGGATCTTTAGTAAAAACCAGACTTACCACTGTAACCTCTTAATCCTTGCAAGCTTCAACACAACGTTGACAAGGTACACAGCAGGGGTGGTCGGTCTCCTAGACAACGAGCAAACTCCTTCATGTTGAGAGAGGCCACCATCTCCTTAGCTTTCAGGTACTTTTCTGTGGGAATGAGCTTGTCTCCAACCAGCCAGGAATATCCATTGAATGCCACACCATGGTTTGGTATTAGCACCCAGCCAGTACCAAAAGTGAAGCCAACCACAGTTCCCATTTCTCATGAACTTTATTTGATATACTGGCTGGCCAAACATTAGTTTCTCACAAAGGAGCTGAAGACCCTGAGTGGCAGTAGGTGCAAGTCTCTCCAGCATGACCTGTTTGTTAGATATTTGCCGTCTACACACCTAAAGAACATCTCTAGAATCCGCCCTTTTCTCACAACAAAAACCCTCACTGTAGCATTGATCCACTCCCGCCTGGACTACTGCAATGCTCTATTACTTGGCCTCCCCATTACTCGACTATCCCCTCTCCAGTCCATCCTTAATGCAGCAGCCAGGGTCATCCATCTGGCTAATCGGTACTCGGACGCGTCCGCTCTTCGCCAGTCCTTACACTGGCTGCACATTCATTATAGGATCCAATTCAAAGTACTGGTTCTCACCCACAAAGCTCTCCACAGTGCAGCACCCCCCTACATCTCCTCCCTCATTTCTATCTATCGGCCTAACCGACTGCTGCGCTCTGCAAATGACTTTCGACTAACCTCTGCAGTAATCCGTACCTCCCACTCCCGACTACAAGACTTCTCCCGTGCTGCGCAAATCCTCTCGAATGCTCTACCACAAGAAATTAGGACTATCCACAATTTGCCTGGTTTCAGGCGCTCCCTCAAAACACATTTGTTCAGAGTGGCCTATGACATTCAATAACCAAAGTCGTTCTATGTTTAAGTGTGTATGTGGAGCCCATTCACTATCTCCATCCATGCCTCACTCCCTCAAGATGGCTGGACCATCATTGGAAATGCACGATTATATATACACACCTGTACTTTGTATCTCCCCCACCTCATTGTAGATTGTAAGCTCTCACGAGCAGGGTCGGCTTATTTTACTTTAATTATTGTATTGTTAACGTTGTTACTTATGACTTGTGTTCTGAAACTGTTAAAGTGTAAAGCGCTGCGGAATATGTTGGCGCTATATAAATAAAGATTATTATTATTATTATTATATCAGAGGGAGAAGAGGATTGGGCCTTAACAAGGTGTCATGGGTGCATCGCCATGAAGATCGTCGCGATTGCACATTCTGACTTCTCACAGCTGAGCTGCTGTTTCTTTGTTTTTTGGTAATGAGAGAGTTAATTTTTCCTAGCTCTTTGCTAAGGCTAGGTGCAGCCTCGCCCGGCTGCTTTTGATTATGTTCTAATTAGTTTCCTTTATATTTCTGCCAGTCTGGGTGTTAGACGCCGGTGAAAGCATTCATGTAGTTTAGCAGACTGGATCGGTTCTGAGAATATTTAAGCTAAGAGCTCCTTAGTTGTTTTTACTCTTACAGCTTATAGTTTTTCTCTGAGACCTTAGGTGTTCCTACTGTGTGTGAGTGTTGTATGTAAGACTTTATTTACTTTATGTCTTGTCTTTGTTGTATGTCTTTCTGTTCATTAACCGTTACCTGTTCATTCCCTTTGGTGGTATTCAGGGTCCTTCTTAGGACTAGAATACAGTTGGCAGGGATTGATAGGAGACAGGGTTTACGCTGGTGGCCTGGACCTCTGTACCTTTAACAGTACCTCCAGGTTGAGGGATTAGTTAGGACCCCAGTTTAGGGTCAGCTTAGACCCCGGTCACCCTCTAGCCGGAGACAGCGTATAACGGATTCCGTTTTGACCCTCTGGACATTCTGTCAGGTAAATCTATGTTATCATATATCTATGCGCATGTTATATAGTATGTTGCCCTTTTGATATAGATTACTGACATCACATATATATATCTGCTATACAGCGTGACATTTTCACCGGCCCATACTAAAGATTCTCCCCAGCTGTCATGGATCCAGTAGCCCAGCTGGCCCGGCAGTTGCAGGGGTTGTCCATGGAATTTGCAGACATTAAGTCCAAGGTTTTGTCCCTCCCGGAGCAAACCAGATCTGAACCTAAGGTTGCTCTCCCGGACAGGTTCACTGGTGGGCGGGACAAATTTTTTACTTTCCGGGAGGCATGTAAATTGTACTTTCGGCTGCGGCCTCGGTCATCTGGGAGTGAAGAGCAGAGGGTGGGAATTGTTATCTCGCTCTTACAAGGGGACCCTCAATCTTGGGCGTTCTCTATTCCTCCAGGCTCCCCAGATCTCCAGTCAGTGGATCGATTTTTTACTGCCCTGGGTCTGGTATATGATGATCCGGATCGAGTCTCCCTTGCTGAAACAAGGTTACGTAAAATACGGCAAGGAAATCGTCCAGCGGAGGAATATTCTTCTGAGTTCCGTAGATGGGCAACAGATACTCAGTGGAATGACCCAGCTCTTAGGAGCCAGTTTTGTCAAGGGTTGTCTGACAAATTAAAAGATGTGTTGGCTCAGTATGATTCTCCTCCATCACTGGAGGCTGCTATGGCCCTCGCTATTCGCATTGATAGACGACTTCGGGGAAGACGCGAGGTAACTCCGCCCCCCATGATGACTCCACCTACTACTAAAGTCCCTTATACTGAGGTTCCCCTGGTCTGTTCTGAGGAACCCATGCAGTTGGGAGGGACATCATTTTGTAGGAGGGAATCGGCGGTGCGCCGCAAGACTAGAAGGTGTTTCTTTTGCGGGAGAGAGGGACATTTTGTTGGGGGGTGTCCATCCCGGACCTCTTTGAGCCAAGGAGTTAACCTGGGAGTGTGTATTTCGTCCCCAAATCCCTCTCAGTTTCTCGTGCCTGCGGAGGTGGTGATTGGTACTAGAACTGAGAGGATTTCTGTTTTTCTTGATAGTGGGTCCGGGCTAATTTGGTGGACGCTCGGTTTGCCCAGGTGCATGGTATGCAACTGAGTGTATTGGCCAAACCGGTCCCTATACTCTCTATTGATTCTAGACCTCTTGGTCAAGGTAGCTTGGTACAAGCTGTTCATAACATAGATCTTCGAGTAGGGGCAATACATAAAGAGCAATTGTCTTGTTATGTGTTGGAGGGTCTACCTACTCCTATTGTGTTGGGACTTCCTTGGTTGGCTAAACATAACCCAGTGATTGATTGGCAATCCAGAAAGATAAGCCAGTGGGTGAATTTTGCAAGAATAACTGCATGAGCACGGTCATCGGTGCGGTTGTGCCTAGGACTTTGCCTCCTTTTCTGGAGGACTTTGGGGAGATGTTCTCAGAGGAGGGGTGTAAAGAGTTTCCTCCTCATCGCGCAGATGACTGCTCAATAAAGTTGCTTCCTGATGCCTTATCTCGTACTTTCCCAAGGGCCGGGAAGACGGATGA
The DNA here is from genome assembly GCA_033576555.1 of Oophaga sylvatica. Taxonomy (NCBI): domain Eukaryota; kingdom Metazoa; phylum Chordata; class Amphibia; order Anura; family Dendrobatidae; genus Oophaga; species Oophaga sylvatica. Next base: position 297,518,815 of record JARQOD010000003.1, on the reverse strand, counting down.
TCCGGTTCCTATTCCTCAGGAGGGAGTTGTAGTGTCAGCTGTATGCTCTGAGCTTGAGGGGAAGTATTGGGGGCTCAGGGGACGCCCCTGTGGGACTTCCAGGGAGACTGATAGTTCCAGATCGCTTAAGACTGAAGGTTACGGGGAACCGTTACAAACGGATGGCTGATAGGAGGAGAGTTTCTGGTCTAGATCTGAAGGTGAACGATCTGGTTTGGTTGTCTACCAGGAATATAAAACGTAAAGTTTCCTCCGGGAGGTTGGGTCCCAGATTCATCGGGCCATACAGGATCAGTTCCATAATTAATCCTGTGGCATTTCGTCTGGACCTCCCTCCTACGTTTAAAAATCATAATGTGTTTCACAAGTCATTACTTAAAAAGTATGTGGCACCAGTCATACCGTCACCTCTACCTCCTTCAGTGGTGGTCAATGATAACGTGGAAATTCATGGGTCGAAAATTATTGACTCACGTCTCAGTCGCCGATCCCTTCAGTACTTAGTTCAGTGGAGGGGGTATGGTCCTGAGGAGGGGACGTGGGTCCCTGCGTCTGATTTTAATGAAGATCGATTGGTTCGGACCTTTCACACAACTCACCCGGACAGACCTGGTCATGAGGGTCCGGAGGCCCCTCGTAGAAGGGGGGGTACTGTCATGGGTGCATCGCCATGAAGATCGTCGCGATTGCACATTCTGACTTCTCACAGCTGAGCTGCTGTTTCTTTGTTTTTTGGTAATGAGAGAGTTAATTTTTCCTAGCTCTTTGCTAAGGCTAGGTGCAGCCTCGCCCGGCTGCTTTTGATTATGTTCTAATTAGTTTCCTTTATATTTCTGCCAGTCTGGGTGTTAGACGCCGGTGAAAGCATTCATGTAGTTTAGCAGACTGGATCGGTTCTGAGAATATTTAAGCTAAGAGCTCCTTAGTTGTTTTTACTCTTACAGCTTATAGTTTTTTCTCTGAGACCTTAGGTGTTCCTACTGTGTGTGAGTGTTGTATGTAAGACTTTATTTACTTTATGTCTTGTCTTTGTTGTATGTCTTTCTGTTCATTAACCGTTACCTGTTCATTCCCTTTGGTGGTATTCAGGGTCCTTCTTAGGACTAGAATACAGTTGGCAGGGATTGATAGGAGACAGGGTTTACGCTGGTGGCCTGGACCTCTGTACCTTTAACAGTACCTCCAGGTTGAGGGATTAGTTAGGACCCCAGTTTAGGGTCAGCTTAGACCCCGGTCACCCTCTAGCCGGAGACAGCGTATAACGGATTCCGTTTTGACCCTCTGGACATTCTGTCAGGTAAATCTATGTTATCATATATCTATGCGCATGTTATATAGTATGTTGCCCTTTTGATATAGATTACTGACATCACATATATATATCTGCTATACAGCGTGACACAAGGTGCCCGATTGCATCTTAAGTGTTATTGAATGTTGGAGCCAGTCCACCGTATAAAAGCAGCCATACAGTGTCCGGGTACCTGCTTGGATTTCGATCAAAATGAAGACTACTTTGATGTACATGTACACCAATTAGAGAAAAATGACAAGGATGAGGCAGTAAGACACGCTCAGCAGAGTACAAGCAGCATTGCTTGAAGAAGTAACTTGAGCGTGATCAAAATTGAATAAATTAAAATCTCAGACTACAGTGAACACAACTCTTAGCTGTGAAAGGGCTTTTTGTGTCCTTCTACAGTGTTTTCAACCAATGTATTGGATACGGATGGAAGCACGTCACACTATAATTTCAATTGAATTGAGCAGCAAGAATTACACTAAAGAAAAAAAAAAAAAAGAGTGTGAGAGTGACATGTGCAGATGCCTACATACAGCGTTGTATGCCGAGCAAACTGCAGCGCGTCACCTGCACTCACACACACACCTTGCAAACCTGTGAAAAAAACACTGCAAGGCAAAAGGAAGATGTACACAGCGGTTGGTAAAGTAGCCTGCCTAAAGCACAGTACACAAAATCGCAATCTCTAACTGTCCCTCAGAGTCAGCAGAGCAGCGTTCTGTCCCAAACAGAATTAACAGCACAGTGACGCTAAAATGGCGGCTTTATCCGGCAACAATACCTTCCTTGTGTCACGGTTAGGGTAGCGTGTGTCTATTATATGAGTGTCTGTAAAATGTAACGTTACGCAGACTTATTCTGCCCTTGGGACGCAAAAAATAAGACAGCAGTAATCATTTACTGTATAAAAATCCACCTATGCGCAACAAAACAAGCACGTTCCCTCTTACGGTTCCTGCGCTGACATGTCAGTAGGGAGTTTGGAGACGTTCCTGAATTTATCCCAGGTATCCAAGCATATCAGGCCGATAGGAGAGCATTAAAACCACCCACGGTGGTGACTTAAATATGGTGAATCTAAACAGTGAAGAACTGTAGGTCGATGCGAATGAATGTGCGATCACATGACACACGTTTATAATAACCCTTGCTAGACACGAGTAACTTTGTAGACATTTTGACACACCTGAACCCAGATGGCAGTGAATATTCCTTCTATTCGGCACCACATGACTCTTGGTCCAGAATAGATTATATATTGCTATCACAGGAGCTATTAAGGGGAGTGGAAGAGGCAGATGTGCACAACGTAGCTATATCTGACCACGCGCCCGTATCAGTGACCCTGCCAGATATGGTGCAGATGGGGCCAAACCAAACTTGGCGCTTCCCGACCTATTTGTTAATGAATGAGAAGTTTCGACATCACGTGAAGCAATGGTGTTTTTAATATGTAAGGGATAATGGAGATACTAGGGATAGGCCGGAACTTTTATGGGCAGCAGGGAAGGGAGTAATGCGCGGGAAACTAATAGGTTATCAGACAACGCTAAAAAAGAAGATCGCGACAAACTACTCGCAGGCTAGCAGGATATTACGCGATAGGTACACGGCAAACAAGACAAGTTCATCAACACAGGTTAAAAATAGATGTAAGCAGGCTAAGGCTGACTTACACGTATGGGTATATCGACGAGAGACAAGCAGTAATAACAATTATAGAGCCGATGTATATCGTTATGGTAGCAAATGAGGGAGACTATTATCACGACTAGCGAAAGGAAATCACATTCGTCATCAACATATTACAGCGTTAACGAATAAACATGGGATCATGAACACAGACCCTCGAACCATAAACACCATTCTACAAGAATACTACTCAGACTTATATAAGGTGGAACATACGGATAGTGCGGAGGGTAACACCTTTGTAGATGGAATACGGTTACCATCCATCACAAACTATCAGCTTCTCCTTTTAAAAAAACAAATTGAGGTGACGGAAGTGACAGCGGCGATAAGTTACTTTAAATACGGGAAAGCTCCAGGACCTGACGGGTTTACAGCCAAATTATTTAAATTATTGAGTGAGGATATCCCGTCCACATTGGTACGCACCTTCAATCATATATTGGAGACAGGAGGGTTGCCCAGCCATTCAAACATGTCACACATGAAGTTGCTACTAAAACCAAACAAACATTCACATCTGCCTGGATCCTATCGTACATTCTCACTCATTGACAATTATATCAAGATTTTGTCCAGGATCATGGCAGATCTTTTGAGTAGCATTGGTCCTACGCTGATAGGGCGATCACAAGTGGCCTTTGTTTGCTACTTTGTTGGCTACTATCAGTCTCACTATGCATAACACATGTGTGCAGTGGGCAGTATTACCTTTGCCTTCGGTGGAGTAGGAAAACCCCTCTCCTATCGAAGTGTTAGTTGGGGAGATGGAAGATTTGACACCGGGACCTGAATTGTAATACTTAAATGTGACAGGTGACAAATTTGTTAAGGCGCAACTCCGCGGCCCCTACGTTGAGTCTAGCCCGTGAAAATTTACTGGTTGTCAATGGGGAACCCCAACACCCCGGGGCAGCTACAGTATTTCAACAATTAGAGCTGAACCAAGATTTGCTGTATCAGGTTTATAAAATACATGTTGAAATTTTTTAGCAATTGCTGCTACCGCAGTCATATCGGAGGTTGGTAATGGACTTAGCGCATGCGCATGTACTAGGGTGACATTTGTGCCAAAAGAAAACCCTACACAGAATTATACAACGGTTTTACTGGCAGGGGGTCTATCAAGAAGTTAAACGGTATTGTAATTCTTGTCGCATGCGCCAGGTACACAGTCCTCAGCCTCATTTAGTGAGTCCCTTGGTGCCATTAAAAATTTTAGAGGTCCAGTTTGAGAGAATACCCATGGATCTGGTGTAGCCGGTTAATAAATCAGCAAGGGGTCATCAACAGGGGCAATAAAAGGGGCACTGTGTGGGTCACCAGTTTTGAGCACACCCGAGTTCAAAAGAGAATTCATTGTCCAGACTGATGCGTCAGAGGTAGGTCTGGGTGCCGTGTTGTCTCAGGACTGGAGCTTAACGGGGAGGAGCATCCCATTAGTTTCCTGAGTCGAAAACTTACTCCATCAAAAAACAGAGACAGCATTGTAGAGAGAGAGTGCCTGGCGATAAAGTGGGCACTGGAGTCATTGCGCTACTATTTGTTGGGGATAACATTTTGTTTTGTAAATGATCATTCCCCTGTGACTGGCAGTGTTGTAGCCCAGGGAGTAGAGTTCAGGTGGTAGAAAGATGAACATAACAGGAGACTTGGAAAACGTTGGCAAACAGTTATTTAATCTGAAAACGGACAGGCAAATTCAGGTGAGATCCATGCCTTGTTCATTTTCAGAAAAATAAGCCGGTCTACATTGTCTGAGAATAGTCGCATGCGACGGTCTGTTAGTACACCACCTGCAGCACTAAAGACGCACTCAGATAATACACTGGCAGCAGGGCAAGCCAGCACCTCCAAGGCATACCACACATCAAATACAAATATAACAGTAATAATAATATTATTATTAATAAAAAATGAAATTGCACACACAGTACACAGACACAGCTCATATGTGTGTATAAGAGAGAGTGTTTCTGTGTGTAGTTCATGCCTCTAGCCTAGAAGATCAGTCTTGCTAAAATCTATAACACTGACCCCTGTTCTGTTCTTAAAATGGTGGATGCTGAACTGCTTCTCAGCCCCCTCATACACAATCATTATGTGGCACTGCTGGGCTCAGTGAGAGGCATCAGATTGAACTAGGCTGTCCTGAGTCATTCTCAATAGAACATTTTGTTCAGCAGTTCATCTAGTTCATTTAGTTCAGAGGTCACATGATGCATTTCCTATCAGCTCCTCACAGGATAGGGTGGAGAAAAACTGAACTAAATGAACTAATCTTTTGAACTAATCTCTTCAGTGAACTAGTTCATGGTGAACTAATCAACAAAATTAACTAGATTTCCCATCACTATGGTGTACACCTTGGTGGCGCTGTCACAAAACTTTGCCACATTTGTAACATACAGCTCTTGCCCTGTGCAGAGGCGCTGCTTGTGCTCCCTCTTGTTGCAGAGGTGTCTACAATGCCTCGACGCACAGAGCTGCTTTGTAAAGCAGTAGCAGCAGCAGCGCTCTCGGCTGGAATGGAGAACATTATGGATTTCAACAGTGTGTCTTGGTCCTCCAGCATTTTATGGTCCCGGTTCAACGGTGTGATGAGGCTTTGTAAGTTGTCCCGGTAACGAGGGTCTAGGAGGGTGTACACTCAATAATCTGACGTGGTGAGAATGTGGCCGATGCGGCGGTCGTTTCTCAGGCACTGCAGCATGAAATCAACCATGTGCTGCAGACTCACAACTGGCCAACAAACGCTGTCCTCTGGAAGAGCGTCACACTAATAGATTTTTGTAAATTTAAAATAGAAGAAAGCAGCAGCAATTTTAGAAAAATTACAAGGATGAGCCAGTGACAGACACTCAGCAAAGTACACGCTGCGGTGGTTGAAGTAAGTGGAGCGGGATCTACACTCCTACAAAAAAATTAAAGCTCAGACTAGAGTGAACACTGAAACACAACTGTTCACTTGCTGTGAAAGGCCTTTTTGTGGACTTCTATTATGTTTGCAAGCAATGTATTGTATTTTGATGGAAGAGCGTCACACTAATAGATTTTTGTAAATTTAAAATAGAAGAAAGCAGCAGCAATTTTTGAAAAATGACAAGGATGAGCCAGTGACAGACGCTCAGCAGAGTACACGCAGCATTAGTTGAAGTAACTGGAGCGTGATCTGCACTCAAAAAGAAAAAAAATCACAGACTGCAGTGAACACTGAAACACAACTGTTCACTTGCTGTGAAAGGCTCCTTTGTGGACTTCTATAGTGTTTGCAACCAAGGTATTGTAAACGGATGGAAGCACGTCACACTATTATTTCAATTACATGGAGCAGCAAGAATTACACTGAAGAAAAAACAAAGAGTCTGTGAGTGACACGTGCAGATGCCTACAGACAGCGTTGCATACAGAGCAAACTGCAGCGTCACCTGCACTCACACACACCTTGCAGAGCTGTTAAAACAACACTGCAGGCAAAAGGAAGCTTTACACAGCCGGTGGTAAACTAGCCTGCCTAAAGCACAGTACACTAAATCGCAATCTCTAACTGTCCCTCAGAGTCAGCAGAGCAGCGTTCTTTCCCTAACTGAGTTCACAGCACAGTGACGCTAAAATGGCGGCGGCGCCTTTTATAGTGCATTCTGACATCATTTCAGCATCCAATCACAGCCATGCCATTAGTTAACATGACCGCAGCAGTACAGGATGTGCCCACACTTCTTAGGATTCCTCATTGGCTGACTATAATCACACTGCCTCTCAAAGAATTATGGGAACTTCCGATTCCGGTATACGATATATGGAAAATATCGGAACTAAGTATCGGAATTCCGATACAGCGAATATCGGCCGATACCCGATACTTGCGGTATCGGAATGCTCAACACTAGTCCAGGAATATTTGGTGGTGAAATGGTTAATATAGTTTAAAAGAACTCCATTTTTCTTGATGGCAATATTGGGTTAAGAACAGAATGAACACTAGTAGTGTTATTCAACATTCCTACATTTGAAGAAATAGGCATTTTTATTTATTCAATATTTTTTATTACCATATGGAAGAGTAATCAGACAGATTTGTATATGCTATCAGAATAGCTGTGTAATGCAGGCACAGACATTAGTGATGGACGGCTTTCTGAATATGTCTATCACCATCCACAAAAGAAAAGAAAAGACATGCAGTGCCACTGAGTGTCATTTTGGAAAATAACCACTAGGTGGCAGGAATGGATCACAATATACCTAATGTACCTATAGACAAGATGGTAATCTGTTCACAAATAACAATGAAAATCAAACCTTTCTAGTATTCCTGGATGAGGCAAATGGTGAATTATATCAGCCAATCAGAACTCTTCCTCCAGGGCATGCAATATATGACATGAGATTTGCAGTCTGCAGGATTTTTTCAATGTCAGTCATTATTAGGTTGCACAAAATCTTAGATTTAAAGTTTAACTAAACTTTTAAAAATCTTTTGATGTTAAAGACCTGTAAAAGCCATGTTAGTCGGCTTGGGTTTGGGTTCTAAGACCCTCACAGGTTTCTCAAACCACTGGGCAGTAGGGCTTACATCGTGCATGGTGTGCAGACTCTCTAATGAGCCCCCTTAAGCGCACAAAGTGCTGAACGTACAAACCTTCTATTATGCCTGTATAGAATGACCGCACACAATGGTGTACTCATAGATTTCCTATTATTCCTGTATAAGTACATACAGGGGAGACTTTCCATTGAGTCTGTGAAAAAGAAACAGCAGGATTTTGTAATGTAAAGTGAAGACATGGCTGCAATACTGATTACAGTGATACATTTGGTGAATAAATCTGTGTTGTGGTTCTTCTTCAATCACCATTTGAAGTTTTCTAATATTAGATTTCAATTCACAGGGGCTGGACCGTGCATGGGGTCTTCTCCTCATGGACTGTGATTAATGGGCCCCTCTTCCTGCCTCCGGTCTAGGATTCCCCGACCTCTCTCCCTGCCTCCGGTTTGTGATTCCCTTACCTCTCTCACTGACTCCGGTCTGTCATTCCTCGACCTCTCTCCCTGCCTCCGGTCTGTGATTCCCCGGCCTCTCTCCCTGTCTCCGGTCTGTGATTCCCTGACCTCTCTCCCTGTCTCCGGTCTGTGATTCCCTGACCTCTCTCCCTGCCTCCGGTCTGTGATTCCCCGACCTCTCTCCCTGCCTCCGGTCTGTGATTCCCTTACCTCTCTCACTGACTCCGGTCTGTCATTCCTCGACCTCTCTCCCTGCCTCCGGTCTGTGATTCCCCGGCCTCTCTCCCTGTCTCCGGTCTGTGATTCCCTGACCTCTCTCCCTGTCTCCGGTCTGTGATTCCCTGACCTCTCTCCCTGCCTCCGGTCTGTGATTCCCCGACCTCTCTCCCTGCCTCCGGTCTGTGATTCCCTTACCTCTCTCACTGACTCCGGTCTGTCATTCCTCGACCTCTCTCCCTGCCTCCGGTCTGTGATTCCCGGCCTCTCTCCCTGTCTCCGGTCTGTGATTCCTCGACCTCTCTCCCTGTCTCCGGTCTGTGATTCCCCGGCCTCTCTCCCTGTCTCCGGTCTGTGATTCCCCGACCTCTCTCCCTGCCTCCGGTCTGTGATTCCCCGGCCTCTCTCCTTGTCTCCGGTCTGTGATTCCCTGACCTCTCTCCCTGTCTCCGGTCTATGATTCCCTGACCTCTCTCCCTGTCTCCGGTCTGTGATTCCCCGACCTCTCTCCCTGCCTCCGGTCTGTGATTCCCCGGCCTCTCTCCTTGTCTCCGGTCTGTGATTCCCTGACCTCTCTCCCTGTCTCCGGTCTATGATTCCCTGACCTCTCTCACTGACTCCGGTCTGTCATTCCTCGACCTCTCTCCCTGCCTCCGGTCTGTGATTCCCCGGCCTCTCTCCCTGTCTCCGGTCTGTGATTCCCTGACCTCTCTCCCTGTCTCCGGTCTGTGATTCCCTGACCTCTCTCCCTGCCTCCGGTCTGTGATTCCCCGACCTCTCTCCCTGCCTCCGGTCTGTGATTCCCTTACCTCTCTCACTGACTCCGGTCTGTCATTCCTCGACCTCTCTCCCTGCCTCCGGTCTGTGATTCCCCGGCCTCTCTCTCCTGTCTCCGGTCTGTGATTCCTCGACCTCTCTCCCTGTCTCCGGTCTGTAATTACCCAACCTCTCTCCCTGCCTCCGGTCTGTGATTCCCTGACCTCTCTCCCTGTCTCTGGTCTGTGATTCCCTGACCTCTCTCCCTGTCTCCGGTCTGTGATCCCCTGACCTCTCTCCCTGTCTCCGGTCTGTGATTCCCTTACCTCTCTCACTGACTCCGGTCTGTAATTACCCAACCTCTCTCCCTGTCTCCGGTCTGTGATTCCCCGGCCTCTCTCCCTGTCTCCGGTCTGTGATTCCCTGACCTCTCTCCCTGTCTCCGGTCTGTGATTCCCTGACCTCTCTCCCTGTCTCCGGTCTGTGATTCCCCGACCTCTCTCCCTGCCTCCGGTCTGTGATTCCCTTACCTCTCTCACTGACTCCGTCTGTAATTACCCAACCTCTCTCCTTGCCTCCGGTCTGTGATTCCAAGACCTCTCTCCCTGTTTCTGGTCTATTATTCACAGACCTATCTCCTTGTCTCTGTTCTATGATTGCTCGACCTCTCTCCTTGCCTCCGGTCTAGGATTCCCCGACCTCTTTCCCTGCCTCCGGTTTGTGATTCCCTTACCTCTCTCACTGACTCCGGCCTGTCATTCCTCGACCTCTCTCCCTTCCTCCGGTCTGTGATTCCCTGACCTCTCTCCCTGACTCCAGTCTGTGATTCCCCAATTTCTTTTCCAGCCTTCGGTCTGTGATTCCCCTGCACCTCCAATCTGATTTCTCAACCTATCTCCCTGCCTTCGGTCTGTGATTCCCCGACCTCTCTCCCTGCCTTCAGTCTGTGATTCCCCAATTTCTTTTCCAGCCTTCGGTCTGTGATTCTCCTACACCTCCAATCTGATTTCTCAACCTATCTCCCTGCCTTCGGTCTGTGATTCCCCGACCTCTCTCCCTGCCTTCAGTCTGTGATTCCCCAATTTCTTTTCCAGCCTTCGGTCTGTGATTCCCCTGTGCCTCTGACGCGCACCACACTGAGGTGGTACCAGGGCTATGGGGTACTCGGCACCGAGCCCATAGAAGTCTATGGGAGTTGTCACTGGCAGCGGGGCTCGGTCCGTGGCCCTGGGCGATCTTGTAATGGGGGATATTTACAGGGGATTTGTAGGTAGTTCGTGACGCCACCTGTGGTATCTGGTCAATTGGACCAGCGCTGCTATAAGGATCTTCACAGGGGATGTTATGGGGCAGCTGGGTGGTAAGTCTCCCACAGGTGAGACGGGTCCCTGGAAGTCTATGGTGATGATGCAGGGTGTAGTTAATAATTCAGTCACACACAATACAGCTTCTTTTCATACCTTTACTGGTAGATGGTTGAAGCAGGTCCCGGGGAGCTGGTCGGGGTGGAGAATGCACATTCGGATAACCGCTGAGCAGGTTAGAGGCCTCCTTAACTTCAAATGTATCTGAGTCCAAACTTGCGTGAAGAAAAGTTAACTCTGTAATCTCCAGCTTTCTCAATAGCTGTAATGCCCGGCCGACATTGTGGTGGAGCCTTCTATGTCTCTGACTAGCAGATGTTGAGAGAACTAAGTCCTTACTTTTGTCTGGCCCTGACTCAAAGTCCCCGTTCTCCCTGACTCCGGTTACGTATCGACACTTAGGGCTGCTCTCTGCGACCTGTAGTCCAGATGCCTCCGGTTTTCTTGTTACTAAGCTTGAAACTTTAGCAACGCTTCGGACCCCGGTGTCCGGCAATTTAGTGCAGGCAATCCAATACCTGAAGCACTTCTCTATGTCTTCTCCACTGCGCCCTTCGCCCTGCTTCCCGCTCTTAACATAAGCACTTGTAGCTTTCGATGGAAATAGTCAGCTTTCTTCCGAGCTCGCTGAGCAGCTCTCAGTTTCCTCCTTGTTTCAGCTTCTACTGAGGTACTGATTAAGGGTAGCTCTGACTAGGCTAGGATGATGCACTTCACCCGTACTAGCCTCCACTTCTTTGTCAGGTGAGCTACGCTAGCTCTGCGAGGATTCAGTCCTCTCTCCTAGTCCAGACTGAACTGGCACTGAACTGCACTATCTGAAGACAGGAAACTATCTGGTCTGCACTGTCCTGAGACAGGAAGCTTGACTGAGCTCTGTCACCACCTCCTATACCCCTGGTGGGTGTGTCTGAAATTGTGAGTGGCAGTGAATGATAACAAGCTTTTGTGGTTACCTTCCTGTGCATTCTCCTGGATTTTATGTGTGCCTGCGTAGCTGGGCTACACATCCCCCCTTGGTAAAACACAGCACTCCCGGGCTGTAAAAGACAAAAAGAACATTTTGTTTTGTATTAAACAACAACATTTTAACTCATCCCATCCGGGAGGTACGAATTCTTGAACGTTACAATTTGTACATTAGAAAAAATACAAAAGTATCAAAACATTCTCATTATACAGGATAATATTCTTGTGGAGGACCCGCACCAAAAACCTCCCACGTGGGTCCGGGGTGGGCTGCAGGACTTCTGACTGCAGACCTCACTCTAGGCCACACCATACGGGTTTTTCTTCAGAGGTAGATAGTAATGGTTTCATGTAAAACCAGGATAAGGCACCGAAGCGCAACTATTTACAAAGTAAGTTCTTGGGCTGGCACAGTCCACAGCCACGCAGTCCATGAGGGAAAAAGACACATAAATATATATATATTTCAAACTTTATACATTTTGTCAGTGACAATAAACCCCTGTCTGGGTCTTCCTAACCAGTGTACTAGAACTACTCCTGATAGCGAATAGGTAATTTTCCCTTAGTGATACGTTCTGATCTACGTGGGGTAGCGTCAGGTATAGTAGTCTCTAACCTTTCTGTTCTGCGTAACGGCAAACTATAGACACGACTCCACCTCTCTAGGGACCTGGCAAGCATGCTAGTGACTGGACGAGGCGGTACTGCTTCACCAGCTTCACCAGAGGACTCCACTTCTTGTGGTGCTTCTTCTTGCGGGTCCGCTTCTTGGGGTTCTAATGGTTGAGGGTCTGCCAGAATAGGTTCTTCTGGAACTGGCTCAACTGGCACAATTGGTATGACTGGTGTAGAGACTCCTCTTGCGGTTGATAAAACTGCAGCACAGGAATAATTACAGCGTCTCCCAATCTGGGCCAATCCGCAGGTAAATCTCCCAAATCCGTGTGTATGACCGCTTCAGCACTCTCTTCTTGATGGACAACAGGGTTTTCTTCACGGAGCTTTAATGGGCAAGGACACAACTTTAAATGATCTCTAGACACAGTTGCCGTCGTTTTTCCTCCATCCTTGCTGATGGTACAGACCTTGCTGTTACCAAAATTGGAATTTTGCACGACGTATGGCTCCTGTTCCCACTGATCATCCAACTTGTGTGTTCTTCTTTTCGTTTTGAGCACCATTTCTCCAGGCATTAAAGGCTTAGCGGGAGCATTTTTGTTATAGTTCTTCTCTTGCTTTTCTCTTACTTTGTTGAGACTGTCTTCTACGCAGGCTTGTACTCTCTTGTACTGTTCCTGTCGAGTTGTGTCCCAATCTTCAACACTGTCATCAGCCTCTGGTTCTACCACTCCCAGCTCCAAATCCATTGGCAGTCTTCCAGGTCTTGCTCTCATAAGGTAAGCTGGAGTGCAGTTGGTGGAACTTACTGGGATGTGGTTGTACAAGTCAACCAGGTCGGGTAACAAGTCTGGCCACCGATTCCTTTCTTCCAGGGGTACCGTTTTCAGTAAATCCATGACAATGTGATTCATCTTTTCACAAAGGCCGTTGGTCTGAGGGTGGTATGGTGTTGTTCTGATCTTTTTGCATCCATACAATTGACAGAATTCCTGAAACAGTTCAGCTTCAAAGGCTGGACCTCGATCAGTCAGTACCTGCTCTGGATATCCGTGTGGTCTGCAGAAACTTGCTTGGAAGACCTTGGCTGCTGTCTCTGCTGTCAGATCTTTGACAGGGCGACCACCAGGAATTTGGAATAATGATCCACCATGGTCAGGGCATACGAGTATCCTGACCTGCTTGGGGACAACTTAACGTGATCCAACGCTACGATCTCCAGAGGACGAGTCGTCCGGATAGGCTGCAAGGGTGCTCTCTGACTATGATAGTCTTTTCGTCTGAGACCACAGGGTCCACAGTTCCGGCACCACTTCTCGATGGAGCTGCGCATCCCTACCCAGTAGAACCGACACCTCAACAGGGTCTCCAGCTTTTTCCAGCCAAAGTGTCCTGCTTGATCGTGGTAAGCTTCCAACACCATTTGGATGTCTGCTCTGGGCACCACTATCTGCCAAACCATCTCATGGGTCCTTGGGTCGACGTATCTCCTGCACAACTTCTCTCGGTATATGAACAACCGGCTTCTTTCATTCCACAGGAGCTTTGCTGGTATGGGTGCGTCTTTCTCCAAGGAGGAACCTTCTTGTCTTATCAACTCCTTGATACGGCTGACCACGGGATCGCTGTCTTGAGTCTCCTTCCAGCTGTGATGGGTAAAGGGTTCAACATCTCACCACAACCGCTTTCTGTAGACTCGTTGCTCTTGGACCATCCCATTTCGATGGAACGCAGGTAGCTCGATTTCTTCCAGATCATCTGATTCTTCCTCCGTGTCGGACTCATGCGGCATTCTGGACAAGGCGTCCGCGTTAGCATTTTTACGGCCCGCTCTGTACTTGATGGTAAACTGATAATTTGACAACCGAGCCATCCAACGTTGCTCCATGGCTCCCAGCTTGGCTGTTTCCAGATGCGTCAAGGGGTTATTGTCTGTAAACGCAGTGAACCGGTTGGAGGCAAGGTAATGTTTAAATCTTTCGGTAATGGCCCAGACCAGCGCCAGGAACTCCAGTTTGAAGCTGCTATTGTTTTCCGGATTCCTCTCAGTTGGCCTGAGTTTTCTGCTGGCATATGCGATGACTTTTTCTTGGCCGTTCTGCTTCTGACTGAGGACCGCTCCTAATCCTTCGTTACTGGCATCGGTGTATAGCAGGAACGGTTGGCTGTAATCTGGTAGGCTAAGATTTCATCGCCGGTAAGGATCTCTTTCATCTCTTTGAATGCCTCAGTTTGTTCTTTTCCCCAATTGAATGGAAGGTTTCTGCTCTTAAGAGGTTGTCCTACCAGGAGGTCCTGCAAAGGCGCCGCTTTCTTAGTGTAATCTTTTACAAACCTCCTGTAGTAACCTGTTAGTCCCAGGAACTGACGCACCTCCTTCAGGTTCTTCGGCTCTGGCCATTTCTGAATAGCTGTGACCTTCTCGGGGTCCGGCGCTACTCCTTCAGAACTGACAATGTGTCCCAAGTACTGTACCTTCCGTTTGAGCAGGTGGCATTTAGAGGGCTTTAGTTTCATCCCAAACTTGGACAATGACTCAAATACCTCCGCCAGGTGCTTCAGATGATCTTCATATGTCTTAGAGTACACAATTACGTCGTCCAAGTACAGCAGCACAGTTTCGAAGTTGAGATGTCCCAGACAGCTCTCCATCACCCTCTGGAATGTTCCTGGGGCACTGCTGAGACCAAACGGCATCCTGTCGAACTCGCAGAGTCCCATTGGGGTGGTGAAAGCAGTTTTCTCCCGGTCCTCCTCAGCCACAGCCACTTGCCAGTACCCACTAGTAAGGTCGAGGGTAGAAAAGTAGTTAGCCGTTTTCAGAGCAGCTAAGGATTCCTCTATACGTGGTAATGGGTATGCATCTTTATGTGTTATACGATTTACTTGCCTATAGTCTACACACATTCGCATGCTACCATCCTTTTTCTTCACTAGAACCAGAGGTGCTGCCCAGGGGCTACAACTATCCCTTATCACCCCGGCTTTCTTCATGTCATGCAGCATTTCCTTAGCTTTCTGATAGTGGGCTGGAGGTATAGGCCTGTACCGCTCTTTGATGGGAGGATGACTGCCTGTAGGGATATGATGCTGTACTCCCTTAATGGTCCCAAAGTCAAGTGGGTGCTTGCTAAATACTTGTGCGTACTCTTGTACCACCCGTAGTACCCCCTGTTTCTGGTGGACGGAAGTGGTGTCTGTCCCAATATGAAGCTGCTGACACCAGTCCGCTACCGGGGTTGCCGGATCATTATCCTCCGCTGGTTGGCGGGAGGCTAAGGACTCGGTTGTGAGGATAGAATTGTTATCTACGGCATGTAATTTAGCAACTGTGGCATAACGTGGCAAATTTACTTCATCGTCCCCCCAGTTGAGAAGTCGTACAGGTACTCTCCCATTTATTACTTCCACTACCCCTCTAGCAATCATGAGTGTAGGTCTATGTTCTGAGCGATGGGGTTCTACTACTGCTTGGTAGTTCTGTCCTCTCAGACCTATGGCTGCTCTACACCATATTAACATTTCACTCATTGGGGGTATTACAATGGGGTTCGAGTCTGTGACCCGTACATTACCGATTTCACCATCTGTAAGCTTCGCTTGCTGCTGGCACATCAGGGCCCGGATCTCCCTCTGGATCACTCCCTTCTGCTTTGGCTTGGCAACTTCAGCGAGCTGTTGGAGCAAAAACACAACTTCTCCCAGACAGTTACTGATAATGTTAGTACCTAGTATCACATTTAGACCATTTTCCTCATTTACAGTCCTGACTACTAGAAGTCCCTGATCCTTCAGCTCCACCCTGCCCACTTTTACATTTACGTTTTTGGCTCCAATTACTTCAACAGGGAGACCATTGGTAGCGTACACTGTCAAGTCAGGGCTCGGGGGCTGGAGGCTGTCCATGGACCAAAATTTATTGTAAAGGACATCAGGTATGATGGTCACCTGAGATCCAGTGTCCAGCAGTGCAGGGATTGCAATCCCGTCCAGAATCATGGACAGGTAGGGCCGTCCACCCACGAACCTGCGGTTCCAGTCTAAGGGGCCTGATGAGTCTACTCCTGGGTGTTGGCCCTCTGACCCAGGATCGGCTCGTTTAAAGGACATTGCTGAGCCATATGACCTTTTTGATTGCAGCGGTAGCAGATGATCTCCCGGCGAGGATGGTGTTGATCAGGAGTCGCTCCTGAGGGTGGCGTGGTCCTCCTCCGGTGTGGCGACGTCCTCCATTTCCTCCGGTTCATCCAAGGGACATCCTCCGGACAGTCGGCTAGTAGGATCTTTCCTCCTTTCTCTTTCCGCAGTTGCAGGGCATCCATTACAGTGGCTAAGTTCTTAGTCAGCTGGCGCACTTCTGAGCGCAGACATTCCAATTCACTAGGGGGCGCCACCTGCGTTTTAGCTTCTGCCACCTGCGGAGAAAAGGTGGGTACTGCCGGCTTAAGAGTGGCTTCACCCGGGTGATACTGATTTGCCACCTCAGGCTTTTCCAGGGGTCGCAGTCCCTTTATTGCCATGTCATTTAGAGCATCAAAAGTGGCATCTGGATGATCTAAGGACCACCAGTTTACAGTTCTGCCTTCCTCTGGAGACCTCAGTCCCCGCACGAATTGCTCTTTCAACATTTGGCTCTCATCAATGGGACTTGTGGGGTTAGCCTGTTTGAGAGCTCGCAGGGCCCCCTGTAGTCGGCAGGCGTAGTCCCTAATACTGTCACCCGGTCCCTGGAAGCACTGATAAAATGCCATCCGGAGATCCGTTTCTGTGCGGTCCTCAAAGATGGCCTGTAGCTTTAAGAGTATCGCAGGTACCGACTCCTGGACTGCAATGGGCCAAGTCTCTACTTCTCTCTCAGCCGCACCAGCTAACTGTCCTATTACCACAGCAGCTTTTTGCTTTTCAGTCATTGAATACATATCCAAAATACTACATATTTTCCGTTTAAATCCTGGCAGGATGCCTGGCTCGCCGCTGTACTGGGGAGCCACTTCGCTCCAGGCATGTATGGGAGGGTTAGCGGCATGAGCGGGACCACCGGACCAGGTGAGGGGCCTGCACCCCCATCCTGCGGCACGACGCCAAGCGGTGGGCTATTGGGGCCTCCGGCGGGGGCCGCTCCGTCTGCCGGTTGCTGCGACATATTGGTGCCCCCTCGGTTAATCTGAGCCTACCTCTTTCACAGGCTGCAGCGTCGCAGGCACAGCGGTGGAGACAGGACCTTCGTTGCAGGCACAGCGGTGGGGACAGGACCTTTGTCGCTGGACTGTGATGTCAGAGCGTTCACTTCCTGTTTCACAGGACCTGCCGCCGCGTCAGAGTTGGGGGCGGGGCCAGGGAACCAGCGCACACTTTCAGGTACGCCCCCCTTCTTCACCAGCGCCTGAGGGCGAGAATTTTGCGGTAAAGATGGCGGTATTTTGGCGCCAAATGCAGCAAACAGTTCAATAGACACACAGGACTCACAATTGCAAGCTTTCATATCCTGTTCGTGACGCCAAGTTAGTTGACTCGCTCCACAATTGTGGATACCAGGGCTATGGGGTACTCGGAGCCGAGCCCATTGATTTCTATGGGAGTTGTCACTGGCAGCGGAACTCGGTCCGTGGCCCTGGCAGTCAAGCGATGGGGAATATTTACAGGGGATTTGTAGGTAGTTCGTGACGCCACCTGTGGTATCTGGTTAATTGGACCAGCGCTGCTATCAGGACCTTCACAGGGATGTTATGGGGCAGCTGGGTGGTAAGTCTCCCACAGGTGAGACGGGTCCCTGGAAGTCTATGGTGATAATACAGGGTGTAGTAAGAATTCAGTCACACACAATGCAGCTTCTTTTCATACCTTTTACTGGTAGATGGTTCAAGCAGATCCCGGGAGCTGGTCGGGGTGGAGAATGCACATTCGGGTAACCACTGAGCAGGTTAGAGGCCTCCTTTACTTCAATATGTAGGTGAGTCCAACTTGCCTGAAGCGGAGTTAACTCTGAATCTCCAGCTTTCTCAATAGCTGTACTGCCCGGCCAACGTTGTGGTGGAAACTTCTAAGTGGTGAAAACTAAGTCTATATTTGCTGATCAGGCTAGACTCCTGTTTTCCCTGTCTCCGGTTACGTATTGACACTTAGGGCTGCTCTCTGCGACCTATAGTCCAGATGCCTCCGGTTCTCTTGTTACTAAGCTTGAAACTGTAGCAACGCTTCGGACCCCGGTGTCCGGCAATTTAGTGCAGGTAATCCAATACCTGTTGCACTTCTCTCTATCTTCTCCACTGCGCCCTTCGCCCTGCTTCTGCTCTTTGCATAAGCACTTGTAGCTTTCGATGGAAATAGTCAGCTTTCTTCCGAGCTCGCTGAGCAGCTCTCAGTTTCCTCCTTGTTTCAGCTTCTACTGAGGTACTGATTAAGGGTAGCTCTGACTAGGCTAGGATGATGCACTTCACCCGTACTAGCCTCCACTTCTTTGTCAGGTGAGCTACGCTAGCTCTGCGAGGATTCAGTCCTCTCTCCTAGTCCAGACTGAACTGGCACTGAACTGCACTATCTGAAGACAGGAAACTATCTGGTCTGCACTGTCCTGAGACAGGAAGCTTGACTGAGCTCTGCTACGTGTCACCACCTCCTATACCCCTGGTGGGTGTGTCTGAAATTGTGAGTGGCAGTGAATGATAACAAGCTTTTGTGGTTACCTTCCTGTGCATTCTCCTGGATTTTATGTGTGCCTGCGTAGCTGGGCTACACAAGATAGTAATGGTTTCGTGTAAAACCAAGATGTAGCACCGTAGTGCAACTATTTACAAAACAAGTTCTTGGGCTGGCACAGTCCACAGCCACGCAGTCCTTTGGCATGGTTAAACACATAGATATATATAAATTTCAAGTATTCATTAATTCTTCACTTTAACTTTCACTTTACCCAGCCGGGTATTCTATTTGCATATGTAAACTATGTAACATTTTCATACATATCAGTAAAAGACAATAAAGTGCAATTCTGCTAACTTCTTCCAACTTTTTACATTCTTTATTTGCAGTAAACCCCTGTCTGGGTCCTACTGGCTTTCATTTTTCTTACAAACTTCAATAACGTCTTCCACTCCTGGGCTGGAACGACGCGTGTTCTTTTGAACGCATAACAAACAAGTCATGGCCTGCTATCTGCGTTTGAGTGGCCACAGTTCTCATTCTAACGGTGGACCCAACGGGTACTTCTTTTCTGTAGGACGCCGATTGCGTCGCTGCAGGGGCCACAGTAACTTGCGATGCTGGTTGCGTTGCTGAGATAGTCGCAGATTGTGATGCTGAAATGGTCGCAGGTTGCGATGCAGAGTGGGTCGCAGATTGCGATGCTGAAATGGTCACAGATTGCGATGCGGCTTGCGATGCAGGGGGCGACGTAGGTCGAGATGAATATGCAGGGGCGATGCTGGTGCACGGCCTGGTGCGGACGCCAAAGATGACGCTGCTGGGGTTTGCGATTCCGAGTAGGACGCAGGTGTGCGCAGTGGCTCAGTTGAGAACGCACTAACCTGCTGCTGTCGCTGCTCCATCTCTTCCCAGTCGCTCTCCATCACTGACGGCTGGGTTCCCTCCGGTGTCCTTACCGGGGGACTGTGCTCCGCTGCGGCCTCCTGGCCTGGCTGGCACTCCGGAACGAGCAGGGCCTCCTCAGCCTCCTTCTCTCCCGCCGCTTCATCGGTGGAGTCGGGAACAGCACTTTTGGAGCCGGCCTCCGGTTCTTCATCAGCCGTTTGCAGTGGTGGCACAGGGAGTACAGGTAATGGCTTCGTTCTTGGGGGAGAGAGCATTGCGTCCCACAGCAGCCGCTGTTTCAGGGCACACCAGCTTTTCTCCATCTCCTTCATCCCTTTGCGGTGGCGGGCCACATCTTCCAGCACCGCATCCACCTTCTCCATGACATAGAGGATCAGGTACAGCTCTTTTTGGGGGCGGCCATAACTTTTGCGCCACAGGGGGGGGGGGTACACGCCCACGAATGCACGCCCGCCTTCTTCACCAGCGCCTCAGGGCGCCAACATGGCGGCAAAATGGCGGTATTTGGCGCCAAATGCAGCAAACAGTCTTTTTCACCAAACACAGTTCAATAGGCACACAGGACTCACAATTGCAAGTTTTGCATCCTGTTCGTGACGCCAAGAAAAGATGACGCGCACCACACTGAGGTGGTACCAGGGCTATGGGGTACTCGGCACCGAGCCCATAGAAGTCTATGGGAGTTGTCACTGGCAGCGGGGCTCGGTCCGTGGCCCTGGGCGATCTTGTAATGGGGGATATTTACAGGGGATTTGTAGGTAGTTCGTGACGCCACCTGTGGTATCTGGTCAATTGGACCAGCGCTGCTATAAGGATCTTCACAGGGATGTTATGGGGCAGCTGGGTGGTAAGTCTCCCACAGGTGAGACGGGTCCCTGGAAGTCTATGGTGATGATGCAGGGTGTAGTTAATAATTCAGTCACACACAATGCAGCTTCTTTTCATACCTTTACTGGTAGATGGTTCAAGCAGGTCCCGGGGAGCTGGTCGGGGTGGAGAATGCACATTCGGATAACCGCTGAGCAGGTTAGAGGCCTCCTTAACTTCAAATGTATCTGAGTCCAAACTTGCGTGAAGCAAAGTTAACTCTGTAATCTCCAGCTTTCTCAATAGCTGTAAAGCCCGGCCGACATTGTGGTGGAGCCTTCTATGTCTCTGACTAGCAGATGTTGAGAGAACTAAGTCCTTACTTTTGTCTGGCCCTGACTCAAAGTCCCCGTTCTCCCTGACTCCGGTTACGTATCGACACTTAGGGCTGCTCTCTGCGACCTGTAGTCCAGATGCCTCCGGTTTTCTTGTTACTAAGCTTGAAACTTTAGCAACGCTTCGGACCCCGGTGTCCGGCAATTTAGTGCAGGCAATCCAATACCTGAAGCACTTCTCTATGTCTTCTCCACTGCACCCTTCGCCCTGCTTCCCGCTCTTAACATAAGCACTTGTAGCTTTTGATGGTAGTGTCAGCTTTCTTCTAGAGCTCACTGAATAGCTCTCAGTATCCTCCAAATCCAGACTGGACTGAGACTGAACTGCCCTGCACTCAGTCAGGAAACAGACTGAGGGATGACTCACTCCTGAGCCACCTGGAGCTTGACTGACTGACTAACCAACACTGGCTACATGTCACTCCCTCTTATACCCTGGTGGGTGTGTCTAAAAGTGTGAGTGAAGTGAATAGATATCAAGCGTTGCGGTTACCTTCCTGTGCATTCTCCTGGATTTTATGTGTGCCTGACATAGCTGGGCCACACACCTCCACTTGCATCCAGTCTGTGTTTCCCCAAACTCTCTCCCTGCCTCCGGTCTGTGATTCCCCGACCTCTCTCCCTGTCTCCTGTCTGTCATTCCCCGACCTCTCTCCCTGTCTCCTGTCTGTCATTCCCGACCTCTCTCCCTGCCTCCGGTCTGTGATTCCCCGACCTCTTCCTGCCTCCAGTCTGTGACTCCCCAATTTCTTTTCCAGCCTTAGGTCTGTGATTCCAGGTCCTCTTTCCCTGCCTCCAGTCTGTGATTCCCCAATTTCTTTTCCAGCATTAGGTCTGTGATTCCCCGATCTTAATCCTTGCCTCCAGTCTGATTCCCCTACCTCTCTCCCTGAATTAGGTCTGTGATTCTGAGTCGCACACTACACGGTACCAGGGTTATGGAATACTCGGCACCGAGCCCATGGAAGTCTATGGGGGATGTCACTGGCAGCAGAGCTCGGTCCGTGGCCCTGGGCGCTCATACAATGGGGGATATTTACAGGGGATTATAAAGATTAGTTCGTGACGCCACCTGTGGTATCTGATCAATTTGACCAGCACTGCAATATGGATCTTCTAAGGGGATGTTATGGGGCAGCAAGATGGTGAGTCTCCCACAGGCGAGACTTTTCCCTTGAAGTCTATGGTGGTGCAGAGTGCAGGCAAATAAGCAGTGACACACGATTCAGTCTCTTTCCATACTTTTACTGATGTTGTTGGCAGGTATGTCCCGGGAAGCTGGTCAGGTTGGAGAATGCACATTCAGGGAATTGCTGAGCAGGTTTAAGGCCTCCTTTCTCCTTGAAGTGTATGTGAGTCCTAACTTGCATGAAGTCAAGTTTAACTCTTACTATAGCAGCCACGCCCGGCTGACATTGTGGTAGAGTCTTTTCTGTCTCTGATGCTCAGATGTTGGCAAGAACGAAGTCCTTCTAAGCTTGGCCTAGCTAAAAGTCCTTGTTCTCCCTGACTCCAGTTACGTATCAACGCTTAGGGCTACCTTCTGTGACTTGAAGTCCAGCAAGGATTCCGGTGTTTCTTATTACTAGCCGTGAAGTACTAGCAATGCTTCGGACCCCGGTGTCCGGTTAATTAAGTGAAGATGATCTGTCACCTGGGTCACTTATCCGTCTTTCTCCACTCCCTGTCGCCCTGCTCTTGCCCTTAACATAAGCACGGGTAACAGTAGATGTAGTTGTCAGTTGTTCTTCCAAGCTCACTGACCTGTTCTCAGTTGCCTCGTTGTTATAACTGCTGTAATCCCTTTCCTTCTTTCCTTCAAAGACTCTGTCCAGAGTGGTTATCAGGAACTCTGTCAACTGATTTCATGCTCGCTCTGAGAATCACTTCCCACGTTCTAGAGAACACAAGCAGCTTGTTCTGAGTAACAGCTTCAGATTCAAATGTAGCTCTGACTAGGCTAGAGTGATTCCTTCCCACTCGTACTAGCCTCCACTTCAGTACAAAATGAACTACCTGAGCTCTGTCAGGAATCAGTCTTCTCTCCTCTCCCTCCTAGACTGAACTGATCCGAACCGAACCACTACTGCTACGTCACACTAACTTAAATAGTCTAAGTTGCCCTCTGGTGGCAGTGTTGGAAGTGTGTGATGTGAATGAATATCAGGCTTCACAATTACCTTATCTGTGCACTCTCCTGGAGACATGTGTACCAAGCGCAGCTGGGCCACACATCCCCCCTTAGTTAAACTCAGCACTCCCGGGCTGAAATAGAAAAGAAAAATATTTTTGTTTTGCATATAACATCAACATTTAACATATAACTCATCCCTTGCGGGAGGTAAGGACTCTTCAACGTTACATTTTGTACATAGGTCAATAGAAAATTATCAAGACATTTTTTCACATAAATATATAAGACAAGATTCTTGTGGAGGACCCGCACCAAAAACCTCCCTCGTGGGTCCTGGGTGGGCTGCAGGACTTCTGAGCTGCAGACCTCACTCTAGGCCACACCATACGGGTTTTTCTTCAGAGGTAGTAAGGCTTTGTGTAAAACCAAGATGGGGCACCGAAGTGCGAACTATTTACAATGAAAGTTTTTGGGCTGGCACAGTCCACAGCCACGCAGTCCTTTGATAAAACCTTTTCAAATTTAGAAAATCACATTAATACTGTATTTCTCATTACCCAACTGGGTATTCTATGCAACTATGCAAACATCATCACATATAGCAAGTAACATTATTAAACATTTATCACAATATTAATAAAGTGCAAATTTTCTTCAACTTCTTCAACTTTATACAAGTACAGTAAACCCTGTCTGGGTCCTACTGTTCTTCTTCTTTGCAAATTTCAATGACGTCTTCCACTCCTGGGGCTGGAACGACGCGGTGCTCTTTGAACGCATAACAAACAAGTCATGGCCTGCAATCAAGGTTTGCGTAGCTACAGTTCTTGTGTAATCCACTAGGGGCTCAACAGGTGCCTCTCCAGAATATAAATTCAGCTCCATAGGGGTCGCTGCTGCAGCATAAGATGCTGTACAAGAAGCAGGCTTGCTTAGTGACTCCATTGAAGTCGCATCAGACTTTTGCGATTTGGAGCAGGACTCAGAATATGACACAGATTGCGATGCAGAAGCGACCGTGGGTTGCGATGCAGGTTGGGTCGCAGGGTACGAGGCGGGATATGATCTTGGTGCAGAAGAGGACGCTGGTTGCGATGCTGGTGCACGGCTGGGTGCTGTTGGTAATGGAGACTTAGACACCGCGACATGATGCACACTACCGGCGTCGGGGACGGGGTCGCTGACACGGGTGACGTTTAAGGCGTACCACCCTTTAAGTCCCCAGTGCCGCGTATAGCTGACGATATCCCCGTTTATGAGATCCCTTCCCGGGTGGCCAATGGGCAGATGGGACTCTACATCTCTGCGGCTGACAAAGACTCCTTGGTATAGGCCTGGCTCGTGGATGAAGCCCCAGCCCTTTTGGAGTTTGAAATTGCTCACGCACCCCTGACGCCGCGGTTCCCGGAGCGTACCTTTATTCCTCCGGACATTCTCCTTGTCGGCGAGGAACTCCTCCTGGTACCGCTGACGGAACTGCTGCACCTCTCTCTCCTCCTGCTGGCGTCGCTTCTCCTGCTCGCTGCGTCCCCATTCGTTATCGGTCTGGCTGTCATAAGTTACATCGTCCAGATACTCCATCACATCCCAGTCGACCTCCATTATGGACGGCTGGCTTCCCTCCGGTGTCCCTACCGGGGAACTGCATTCTGCTGCGGCCTCCTGGCCTGGCTGGCACTCCGGTCTGGGCAGGGCCTCCTCAGCCTCCGTCCCTCCGACCGGATCATCGGTGGAGTCGGGATCAGCTCTTTCGGGGCCGGCCTCCGGTTTCTCTTCAGCCGCTGACGGTGGTGGCACAGGGAGCACAGGTACTGGCTGCGTTCCTGGGGGAGAGAGCATTGCGTCCCACAGCAGCCGCTGTTTCCGGGCACGCCAGCTTCTCTCTGTCTCGTCCATTTCTTCACGGCGCTGGATCATTTCCTTGAGCACCGCATTCACCTCCTCTAACTCCAGCATGATTTGGTTAGTGTCCCGAACTGGGGACGGCTCCGGCACAGGCAGTAGCTTTTCTGGGGAACGGGGCCTGCGCGCCGCCGCTCCTCCACACAGCGTCTCCTGTCCTTCCGCCATCTCTCTCCAGGCCAGACTGTGCTTTCCATCTGGAACAATCTGGTCTCTTCCGTGGAGGCGGGATTTGCGCTTCCTCTTTTTGGCATAGAAAATGAAGAGGAGGCGAATCTCCTTAGCAGTGGGGCAGGCTCTCACATTATAGTAGCATTTAGAGAGGGCGCCCATCACTTTCGCGCCACAGGGGGGGTACACGCCCACGAATGCACGCCCACCTTCTTCACCAGCGCCTAAGGGCGCGAATATGGCGGCAAAATGGCGGAAAATGGCGCCAAAAATCACAAAAATAGCAAACAGTCTTTTGGCACAAAAACAGTCCAAATAGGCACACAGGACTCACAAATTGTAAGCTTCGGATCCTGTCCGTGACGCCAAAGAGATGAGTCGCACACTACACGGTACCAGGGTTATGGGATACTCGGCACCGAGCCCATGGAAGTCTATGGGGGATGTCACTGGCAGCAGAGCTCGGTCCATGGCCCTGGGCGCTCATACAATGGGGGATATTTACAGGGGATTATAAAGATTAGTTTGTGACGCCACCTGTGGTATCTGATCAATTTGACCAGCGCTGCAATATGGATCTTCTAAGGGGATGTTATGGGGCAGCAAGATGGTGAGTCTCCCACAGGCGAGACTTTTCCCTTGAAGTCTATGGTGGTGCAGAGTGCAGGCAAATAAGCAGTGACACACGATTCAGTCTCTTTCCATACCTTTACTGATGTTGTTGGCAGGTATGTCCCGGGAAGCTGGTCAGGTTGGAGAATGCACATTCAGGGAATTGCTGAGCAGGTTTAAGGCCTCCTTTCTCCTTGAAGTGTATGTGAGTCCTAACTTGCATGAAGTCAAGTTTAACTCTTACTATAGCAGCTACGCCCGGCTGACATTGTGGTAGAGTCTTTTCTGTCTCTGATGCTCAGTTGTTGGCAAGAACGAAGTCCTTCTAAGCTTGGCCTAGCTAAAAGTCCTTGTTCTCCCTGACTCCAGTTACGTATCAACGCTTAGGGCTACCTTCTGTGACTTGAAGTCCAGCAAGGATTCCGGTGTTTCTTATTACTAGCCGTGAAGTACTAGCAATGCTTCGGACCCCGGTGTCCGGTTAATTAAGTGAAGATGATCTGTCACCTGGGTCACTTATCCGTCTTTCTCCACTCGCCTGTCGCCCTGCTCTTGCCCTTAACATAAGCACGGGTAACAGTAGATGTAGTTGTCAGTTGTTCTTCCAAGCTCATTGACCTGTTCTCAGTTGCCTCGTTGTTATAACTGCTGTAATCCCTTTCCTTCTTTCCTTCAAAGACTCTGTCCAGAGTGGCTATCAGGAACTCTGTCAACTGATTTCATGCTCGCTCTGAGAATCACTTCCCACGTTCTAGAGAACACAAGCAGCTTGTTCTGAGTAACAGCTTCAGATTCAAATGTAGCTCTGACTAGGCTAGAGTGATTCCTTCCCACTCGTACTAGCCTCCACTTCAGTACAAAATGAACTACCTGAGCTCTGTCAGGAATCAGTCTTCTCCCTCTCCCTCCTAGACTGAACTGATCTGAACCGAACCACTACTGCTACGTCACACTAACTTAAATAGTCTAAGTTGCCCTCTGGTGGCAGTGTTGGAAGTGTGTGATGTGAATGAATATCAGGCTTCACAATTACCTTATCTGTGCACTCTCCTGGAGACATGTGTACCAAGCGCAGCTGGGCCACACAATTCCCCTGCGCATCCAGCTTCCTCCAGTCTGATTCCCCTACCTCTCTCCCTGCTTCCAGTCTGTGATTCCCCGACCTCTCTCGCTGTATCCAGTCTGTGATTCCCCGACCTCTCTCGCTGTATCCGGTCTGTGATTCCCCGACCTCTCTCCCTGCCTCTGGTCTGTGATTCCCCGAACTTAATCCTTGCCTTCAGTCTGATTCCCCTACCTCTCTCCCCGAATTAGGTCTGTGATTCCCCTGCGCCTCCAGCTTCCTCCAGTCTGATTCCCCTATCTCTCTCCCTGCTTCCAGTCTGTGATTCCCCGACCTCTCTCGCTGTATCCGGTCTGTGATTCCCCGACCTCTCTCCCTGCCTCTGGTCTGTGATTCCCCGAACTTAATCCTTGCCTTCAGTCTGATTGCCCTACCTCTCTCCCCGAATTAGGTCTGTGATTCCCCTGCGCCTCCAGCTTCCTCCAGTCTGATTCCCCTATCTCTCTCCCTGCTTCCAGTCTGTGATTCCCCGACCTCTCTCGCTGTATCCGGTCTGTGATTCCCCGATCTCTCTCCCTGTATCCAGTTTGTGATTCCCCGACCTCTCTCGCTGTATCCGGTCTGTGATTCCCCGACCTCTCTCCCTGCCTCTGGTCTGTGATTCCCTGAACTTAATCCTTGCCTCCAGTCTGATTCCCCTACCTCTCTCCCCGAATTAGGTCTGTGATTCCCCTGCGCCTCCAGCTTCCTCCATTCTGATTCCCCTATCTCTCTCCCTGCTTCTGAGTCACACATAGCCAGGGCCTTGGGGTACTCGGCACTGAGCCCGTTCACTTCAATGGGGGATGTCATGGGTAGCACAGCTCAGTCCGTTGCTCACTAAAAAGGGGTATTTACAGGGGATTATAGGTTTGTAAAAATGTTCGTGACGCCACCTGTGGTTCCTGGTCAGGGTGACCAGCGCTGCAGGGTAGATCCTCTGAGGGTTGTTACTGGGCAGCAAGGTGTTAAGTCTCCCACAGGCAAGACTGATCCCTCAGGGTATATGGCGGTGTAGGGGTGCAGGATCAATAAGGCAGACACACACAAGAAAGTCTCTTTCTGTACCTTTACTGATGGTGAAGTTGCAGGCACGACCCGGGAAGCTGTCAGGGTGGAGGATGCACGTCCAGTAATCCCACTGAGTAGGTGTAGGGCCTCCTTACTCCTTTAAGTGTGTGAGTTTCTGACTTGCATAAAACAAAGCCTAACTCCGTCTTCTCAGCTACACCCGGCTGACCTTATGGTGGAGCCTTCTTGTGAACAGAACTAAGTCTCTATATGGCTGATCAGGCCAGACTCCTGTTCTTCCTGACCCCAGTTACATATCAGCACTGTTGGGCCCCTGCGACCTGCAATCCAGCAGGGTCTCCGGTGTCTCCTACCAGTCGTGCAGATGCTGGCAAGCGCGGACCCGGTGTCCGGTGGTGCAGAGTGGAGGTAAGCTGTAAATGCTGGTTAACCTCTGTCACTCTCTCTCTTCTTTCTTCCACCTGCCTTTCGTCCTACTCTCACCACTATCATAAGCACAAGCTAGCAGCAGATGTCAGCTTTCTTTATCTTCACCGCTCTCCAAGCGTCGGCACGCTTACTCACTAAAACGATCACTGAAGGTCTCTCAGTAAACTCAATTTTGACCAGGCTAAGTGGTAATCTTTCCCACTACTACTGGAATCCACTCCTAAACTGAGTGTTTGCTGAAGTCTTCAGGCTTTGTCTTTCTGGCTAGTCTTTCCCTCTCAGCTCGTCTGAGGTAACTGCCGCTCTGACTGGAATCTCTCACAGTCCGCTCTAATCTCCTCTGCTGAGGTAAAACTGACACTCTGAGGTAAAACCAATGATTAGCTAACTCTCAGCTAGACTGCCTTCATCTCTCTGCTGTCGTCTCAAAGGGCTCCCTCTGGTGGCACCAGGGAAATGTGAAGTGTGTTGTGTGCTTATGGGTTGCTGTGGGTTTACCTTTCGTGCATCTTCCAGGGTAACATGTGACTCCAAACACAGCTGGGCTACACACTTCCAGTCTGTGATTCCCCGACCTCTCTCGCTGAATCCAGTCTGTGATTCCCCGACCTCTCTCCCTGCCTTTGGTCTGTGATTCCCCGACCTCTCTCACTGTATCCGGTCTGTGATTCCCCGACCTCTCTCGCTGTATCCGGTCTGTGATTCCCCGACCTCTCTCGCTGTATCCGGTCTGTGATTTCCCGACCTCTCTCCCTGCCTCTGGTCTGTGATTCCCTGAACTTAATCCTTGCCTCCAGTCTGATTCCCCTAACTCTCTCCCCGAATTAGGTCTGTGATTCCCCTGCGCCTCCAGCTTCCTCCAGTCTGGTTCCCCTATCTCTCTCCCTGCTTCCAGTCTGTGATTCCCCGACCTCTCTCGCTGTATCCAGTCTGTGATTCCCCGACCTCTCTCCCTGCCTCTGGTCTGTGATTCCCCGAACTTAATCCTTGCCTCCAGTTTGATTCCCCTACCTCTCTCCCCGAATTAGGTCTGTGATTCCCCTGCGCCTCCAGCTTCCTTCAGTCTGATTCCCCTATCTCTCTCCCTGCTTCCAGTCTGTGATTCCCCGACATCTCTCGCTGTATCCGGTCTGTGATTCCCCGATCTCTCTCCCTGTATCCGGTCTGTGATTCCTCGACCTCTCTCCCTGCCTTTGGTCTGTAATTCCCCGATCTATCTCCCCACCTACGGTCTGTGATTACTCTGCACCTCTGCCTGCCTCCAGTCTCTGAATGACCTGCCTGCTCTGAGTGAAATCTCAGCAGTGAGATGTCATTCACAGATCGGAGGTAGGGAGAGAGATCGGGGTATCACAGACCAGAGGCAGTCGGAGATGTAGAGGAATCAAAGAGCATAAGCAGGGATGGAGATTGGGGAATCACAGACCGGAGGCAGGTGGAGTCACAGAGGAATCAGACTTTCCAATGAGCCTAAATGAGTGCATACAGTGTTGTACTCATAGATTGTCTATTAAGCCCATACAAGCGTGCATACAATGCTTCACCTTGAGACTAAGTGCACACGTTCAGGAATGTGTGCAGAATTTTCCTGAGCAAAACCAGACTTTTTCCGCCGTAAAAATGCATGCGTTTTAACAGCGGAATTAGCGCGTTTTTGGTGCGTTTTTTGCGTGGATTTTGCGCATTTTTACCGCGATTTTTTCCTGAACTTTCTAGGTCAATAATATAGCGGGAAAAACACTAGAATTCCGCGAAATTAATGAACATGTTGCTTTTTTTCCGCGATGCGTTTTTTTAGCGGAAAAAACCGCACCTTGTGCATAAAAATTGCAAAAAAAACGCGAAAAAAAACGCAAATAATCCTGAACGTGTGCACTTAGCCTCAGACTTTCATTTGAGTCTGTATAAGCACACACAGTTGTAAGGCTGATGGACTGTTCTGCTTCGTTCCTACCCATGAAGACAACAATCGCTCAATGTGTACAGTGTTATGTGGTTTCATTTGTAATATTAATAGTGATGGTAATGTACAGCATATAAGAATGTAAAGTGTTAATGTATAATGTGAGTAGTGCATATTGCAGAGTAAGCACAGGGTTAGACCTGAGGTAGTGTAAGTACTGTTCATATGGTTAAGTGTCTTAGCCACAGTATAGGACATAAGATAAGGACAATAAGTTTAGTCTGTAGGATAGGATATACTGTAGTTAATGGATAGAACTAGTCCAGTGGGTGGGGACCAGTGTTAGTGAACACTTCCTGGTAGTGAGTCAGATAGGAAAGTACCATGACAAGGTAAAGTTCTGGTGCAGTGGGCTGCTAGGGCATCATGTGCCAGTAATTTGAAGCAGTGGGATGCCCCAGTCACATCCTGATCCCAAGGCCATGTATAGGGGCTGCCGGCACATCGTGTCCTCTGGCGTATAGTGGAACATGGACAGGGGCCTGTGCAGACGGAAAATGGAGGATCCTAGGTGCAGTGCTGAAATGGACAGGAAATCCCTCAGGCTGACTGAGTCACTGGGCATAGGTATTCTCAAGGAGGAACGTTTGGTAGGGTTGAGGATGCATTGTACTTAGAAAGTAAGAAAGTGAAGTGCTGTGCCCTATCCCACTTTTTACACACTGATGAACTTGAACTGATTAGTAAATATTTCCTTAGTCCAATGAACCTGATGTCCCCTGAATTGTGTGCGACAGCTCCTGAGGATGGAGGTCTGGAGACAGCGGAGGCCGATGCCTACAACTGAGTGTGATGCACCCCACACCTGACAGCAACCCTGAGACTGGGACACTGTTTCCTGTAAAGTTCAAAGCATAACCGGATGGCAGCTGGGTCATGACTACTACTCTTGGTTACTTTACACAGTGGTGGACCCATACACTTTCTATTGAATCCGAATTAGTGCAAACAGTGATGTACCCACAGACTTTCCATTGAGTTCAAATGAGTGCACACTGTGGTGTACCGATGGATTTTCTATTGAGCCTACATGAGGACTTACTATGGTGTAGCACAGACTTTCTGCTTGACCTCAAAAGCGCACACAGTGTTGTACCCGTAAACTTTCTATTAAGTCAGTATAAGCGTGCGTATGTAAAGTACAGACCAAAAGTTTGGACACACCTTCTCATTTAAAGATTTTTCTGTATTTTCATGACTATGAAAATTGTACATTCACACTGAAGGCATCAAAACTATGAATTAACACATGTGGAATTATATACTTAAAAAATTGTGAAACAACTGAAATTATGCCTTATATGCTAGGTTCTTCAAAGTAGCCACCTTTTGCTTTGATGACTGCTTCGCACACTCTTGGCATTCTCTTGATGAGCTTCAAGAGGTAGTCACCGGGAATGGTTTTCACTTCACAGGTGTGCCCTATCAGGTTTAATAAGTGGTATTTCTGGCCTTATAAATGGGGTTGGGACCATCAGTTGTGTTGTGCAGAAGTCTGGTGGATACACAGCTGATAGTCCTACTGAATAGGCTGTTAGAATTTGTATTATGGCAAGAAAAAAGCAGCTAAGTAAAGAAAAACGAGTGGCCATCATTACTTTAAGAAATGAAGGTCAGTCAGTCCGAAAAATTGGGAAAACTTTGAAAGTGTCACCAAGTGCCGTTGCAAAAACCATCAAGAGCTACAAAGAAACTGGCTCACATGAGGACCGCCCTAGGAAAGGAAGACCAAGAGTCACCTCTGCTTCTGAGGATAAGTTTATTCCGAGTCACCAGCCTCAGAAATCGCAGGTTTACAGCAGCTCAGATTAGAGACCAGGTCAATGCAACACAGAGTTCTACTAGCAGACACATCTCTACAACAACTTAAGAGAAGACTTCGTGCAGCAGGCCTTCATGGTAAAATAGCTGCTAGGAAAGCACTGCTAAGGACAGGCAACAAGCAGAAGAGGCTTGTTTGGGCTAAAGAACACAAGGAATGGACATTAGACCAGTGGAAATCTGTGCTTTGGTCTGATGAGTCCAAATTTGAGATCTTTGGTTCCAACCACCGAGTCTTTGTGCGACGCAGAAAAGGTGAGCGGATGGACTCTACATGCCTGGTTCCCACTGTGAAGCAAGGAGGAGGAGGTGTGATGGTGTGGGGGTGCTTTGCTGGTGACACTGTTGGGGATTTATTCAAAATTGAAGGCATACTGAACCAGCATTTGAAACAAAAGTCATACAATGATAATGTCAAATAATGGTGAGAAATAATTCACCCCCAATGAATTGGCCCGGATGCCAATATAAGGCAGTAACTCCCAATAATGTATTACACGAACAAGAATAAAAGGAGTATAAACCGCATCTTAAAAAGAATCAATCTTTATTTAACAATATATAATGCTAACAATAACGGCCCAAAGAAACTTAGAGGTGTAACAAGGATAAGCTGTCAGTAGGAGAGACAGCAACAAACTCATAAATAACCAGGGTATATATTATAAACATATAGTCATTTGCATTAATGTGAGAAGAAATCAACCAAACAGATTTCTCTATGTAACATAATGGCAATATTTAAAGTGCATAGTGCGTGTCACAAATAATGCTTACCCATATCAATTGGCTAAGTCTGTGCGTCTCTCAAACAGACCCTGTTTGGTTGATTTCTTTTCACATTAATGCAAATGGCTATATGTTTATAATATATACCCTGGTTATTTATGATTCTGTTGCTGTCTCTCCTACTGACAGCTTATCCTTGTTACACCTCTATGCTTCTTTGGGCCGTTATTGTTGGCATTATATATTGTTAAAATAAAGATTGATACTTTTTAAGATGCAGTTTATACTCCTTTTTTCCTTGTTCGTGTAATATTGAACCGGCATGGCTACCACAGCATCTTGCAGCAGCATGCTATTCCTTCCGGTTTGCGTTTAGTTGGACCATCATTTATTTCTCAACAGGACAATGACCCCAAACACACCTCCAGGCTGTGTAAGGGCTATTTGACCAAGAAGGAGAGTGATGGGGTGCTACGCCAGATGAACTGGCCTCCACAGTCACCAGACCTGAACCCAATCGAGATGGTTTGGGGTGAGCTGGACTGCAGAGTGAAGGCAAAAAGGGCCAACAAGTGCTAAGCATCTCTGGGAACTCTTTCAAGATTGTTGGAAGACAATTTCCGGTGATTAACTCTTGAAGCTCATCAAGAGAATGAAAAGAATGTGCAAAGCAGTCATCAAAGCAAAAGGTGGCTACTTTGAAGAATCTAGAATATAAGACATATTTTCAGTTGTTTCACATTTTTTTGTTAAGTATATAATTCCACATGTGTTAATTCATAGTTTTGATACCTTCAGTGTGAATGTACAATTTCCATAGAAAATACAGAAAAATCTTTAAATGAGAAGGTGACCTTCTAATGAACTTAAAAGTGTGCACACAGTGGTGCACCCACAGACTTTCTAATGAACCTAAATGTGTATGTGGCACCCCAGGAGTTTGGTTGCCACAGTGGCCTTGCCTCTCTCTAGGGGGAAGTGATGGCATGCCTTGAAGCAAAGAAGGGATCCCCTTAACTGGTAGATCCAGCATACAACACAGTTCCTGCTCCAGGCCAGCAGAGGGAGCTCTAAACTGACTTCTGGAAGTTATTAGAGCCTGAACACGATTGAGAGAGGATGTGTGGAGAGGTCCTGGGGTTAGGAGCTGTAGCTGAGCTCACCCCAGGCTTTAGCACCAGAGACCGGGCCCCGGAGCCCTGAGGATGTGTGGGTACTAAAGCCCCAGCAGCAGAATCCGGAGGGCAGAAGACCACAGATCCTCTGTCCCCAACTGATACTCAACGACACAGCAGCACGTGTGAACCGGAGATACCAGACAGAAGCAATCCCTGAAGCAGGCTACAGTTGCCTGTCATGTGAGTGGAGTTCTACCTAAGTAGCAGAGAGAGGAACTTGAATAGAGTTTACAGCAGTGAGTACCTTAGAGAATAGTGTTAGAATGGAGGCCTCACAACCCACCTAAGGAGATTCCCAAATTGCTCTCAGGCTGACCGGCTCCAGAACCATCTATAACCTGAGCCCCGGACTGTACTTGCACTGCTCAGTAAAAGGTAAAGGAAACTGCACTCTGCTGTGTCTTCTGAATCTTTCCTGCATCACCTGCCCTGCACCACACTTACCTCCCACATCACCTTTAACATCCTAACTGCACTGGGACACAGTTCTACCCATGGAGAGCTTAACCATTTTTGCTGCCCTATCATCATCCCAGCGGATCTGCATTGCAGCGTCGGTCCCCTGACCGAATACTACGGGTGGCATCATGAACACTTTATTACTAACTATTTATTATTTCCCTTTTCATAATCTCCCCTTTTATTTGATGCCCAGGGCCATGGACCGGGTCACTGCTGCCGTGACACTGCCCCTTTAAGAAGTGACCCGGTACCGAGTGTCCCCACTGCCCTGGCGGACGCTCCATCTTGGAGTCACGAAAAGGATCCGTACCCCTGCATACCGGGTACTGTGTGCCATAGACTGTATTGAACTCTGTGATTGCCACCATTAAAGCTCCACGAGGCGAACAGGAGAAGAAGGGGCGTGCCGTCATGGTGGAGTCTGAAACAGAGCACAAAAAGAGAAGTGCTGCGCGCTCAGACAGCAGCTGGCAGAGAACAGGGAGCTGAGGCCTGGAATCCCAGCGTGCACAGTTCATCCAGCTGACGGAGCAACAGCCTGGTAAGCCAGTGGAAACTCAGAACCTGGCTAAGATTCACTTGAGGGGGAAGAAATGTCCAGCTCAGATGGAGATCTAGCGGCGGACGCAGCCGAAGCCCCCTTAGAGTTGCAAGATTCAGTGGCAGGTGCAGCTGCAGCCCACATAAGACAGCAGAATCCGGCAGCTGACGCACCCGTAGCCCCCAGAGTATCACAAGATCTGGTGACTGCCGCTGGAGACCCTATAATGCCACGATCAATGACATATATACCTGGAGAAGCCTGGCTACCGCAATACTCAGGGGAGTCGCATACCTTGAGCGATTTCAAGGAGAGACTGTGCAGTTTATTTGAAGTGTACCCCCTGTCTGAAAGCCAAAAAGTAAGCATTCTCATTGGACAGTTAACTGGTGCAGCTCAAAGAGAATGATAAAGATAATGTTAAGCAAACTCTGGCTAAGCTGAAGGGCACCTTTGACACCCGCACTACAGCAGAAATAATAATGAGGTTCTTTGGGTGCAAACAAAGGGTGCAGGACAATATGCGGGACTATACTCTTAACCTTCAGGAGGCACTGTGGGCCGTAAAGCAGATTGACCCAGACAGTGTGCAGGATGGAGACAGATTGTTAAAGGAACAATTTATTGAGGGGCTCCTGTTTAGCACCCATAGGACAAAGCTGTCCATCATGGCCCTACAAAACCCTGACCTGAACTTTGCAGACTTTAAAGATAGGGCTATCCAGGTGCTGCATGAGCCAAATGTCAGCCGCGCAGTGCCCCTAGGCACCCAGAAATTACATACGACAAGGAGGCGGCATCCTTCCCTCAGGCCCCCGTTGAGGCCGACGCACAGAACCTGGATAATGATCCATCTGCAGAACTACGTCTTCAGGTCCAGGAGCTGACCAAAAATATGGCTGCCCTAGCCAAAACCGTGCAGTCCATGCAAGTGCCCTCAAAGGAGAAGATCCAGCTGTCTTCCAGTCCAGATGACATCCCGTAGCGACGGTGGAAGAGGATCCCACTGATCAGAGGGAGAGACAATAATCGCTATGACCAGGATGGATGATCCATTTGCCGCCCCTGCAGCAAAGCGGGGCACATCGCAAGATTCTGCAATTTAAAACGAGCAACCCCTGGGGCAGAGGGCCAACACAAAGGAGTAGGATGACCAGGCCCACAGAACTGGTGAGCCAAGTACGTCGGAGGACAACCGGTCCTCCCAGTTGTGATTGACAGCATACCAATGAACGCTTTACTGGACACTGGCTCTTAAGTGATGACTATGCCATATATTCTTTACAAACGGTATTGGACTGATCTGATATTACTCACAGTGAGCAACGGGTCCTGCAAAAGGAGATCAAGGCCCTGATGCAAAAACAACAGATAGAGCTATCTGGTGGAGAAGTCGGCAGCGTCAGAGTGAGTGATTCATTCCCCATTGCAATACACCCAAGGAGTGAAATGTTAATTTGGTGTCGGGCAGCCATAGGCCTCAGAGGAAGAGATTACCAGGCCCTGGTAGAACCAGTGTACTCTGATAGTAGGCCCACTGTCCTGACAGCCAGAGGGGTAGTCGATGTCCGCAAGGGGAGAGTATCTGTATGCATCTTAAATTATGGGGAGCAGGAGGCCAAACTACCTCGGTATGCCACAGTTGCTAAGCTGTTCATTGTCAATCACAACGCAATTCAGACAGCAGAGCCCTTGGTCTCGTCTGACCAGGTGGAGGACAATGGCTCTGCAGGACAGCTAGAGGATTGGTGTCAGCAGCTGCACGTAGGCACTGACTCCACCCTTTCACACCAAATGAATGGAGTTTACCGAGTAGTCCAAGAGTTTGAATGGGTATTCAGAAATCACCCTTTAGACTTTGAATCGGTAAAATTGGTCCAACATCATATCCCCACTGGAAATCATCCGCCCATTAAAGAGAGGTACCTTTAAACTGGAGTTTCTCGCCATAGTCTGTGCTGTAACCGAGCGATTCAAACACTACCTATCTGCGGCGAAGTTTACCATCTTCACGGACAACAATCCGCTGACTCACTTGGAAACCGCAAAGCTAGGTGCGCTGGAGAAGCGATGGATGACCCGGCTGTCCAACTATGAGTTTACCATCAAGTACCAAGTGGGGCAGAAGAACGCCAATGCTGATGCGCTGTCCAGAATGCCCAACTTACCAGATGGGGAAGAAGATCAGAAAGAGCTAGAAGAAATCGAGTTACCCGCCTTTCACTGGCCGGTTGCGGCACAATGCGCCCAAGGGGTGAAAAACAAGTGCTACATTGTGAAAGAGGCCACGTTAAACCAATTGCCCCACCATGAGTGGGCAGAGATGCAGGATAGCGACCCAGCAGTCCGCCTGGTAAAGGAGCTACTAGCGCAAGCTGACTCGCACCCCGGTCCAGATGCTCCACAAGAGACCCAACAGTTGTGGAAGGAAAATGGCAGGTTATTCATCTACGAGGGAAAGCTGTGTCTGAGGAGTGTCAACGCCCGAACTCACGAACTGGTCTGGCAGGTGTTAGTCCCGAAGCTAGATGTGTCAATGGTCCTGGAAGTGTACCACGATGGAGAAGGACACTTCGGATGGAAGTTCACGAGAGATTCTACTGGGTTAGTATGAGGAAGGCCATTGAAGATTGGTGCCGGGAATGTGGACCGTGCAACTTGCGCAAGAAGCACCGTAACAGCCAGCGAGCCCCGTTACAACCAAAAATCACCAAACAGCCGCTGGAATTGGTAGCCTTTGACCATGTGAAGCTGGTCCCAAGCCGGTCAGGCTATGTCTACGCCCTCACCATTGTTGACCATTACTCAAGGTTCCTGGTAGTCTTGCCTGTCAAGAACCAAACAGCAAAGACAGCGGCCAAAGCATTTCAACAACACTTTTGTCGGCCGCACTGGTACCCTTACCAAGTGCTTTCTGACCAAGGCCCAGACTTTGAAGCAGAAGTGTTCCAGGAGTTCTGTAACCTGTACGGCTGCAAGAATATCAGGACGACGCTGTACCATCTACAAACAAATGGCATGTGTGAGAACATAAACCTAGTGGTAATAGACCTATTGAAGACCTTGCCTCTGGAAGAGAGAAGCCAGTGGCAAGAGAAGTTGCCGGATCTGGTAGATCTCTACAATCTTATCCCTGTAAACTCCACCAACTGTACTCCAGCCTACTTAAGAAGAGCAATACCTGGCAAGTTACCCATTGATTTGGACATGGGAGTCTTAACACCTGAAGTAACATTAGCAGATGCAGATTGGGATACAGAGCGGCAGCAGCAATATCACAGAGTACAAGAATGCGTAGAGAAGAGTCTGGCCCAGGCAAGACAAAAGCAAGAAAGAAATTATAATCAGCACGCCCCCGCAGTTCCCCTGTGACCTGGAGAACAGATACTCAAAAGATAAAAACGACATCATAAACTTGATGACCAGTGGGAGGCTGAACCATACACCATCATGCCTTCAGACTTTGATGACACCAAGGTGTGCCTCATCAGCAAAGATGGAGGAGAAAACTCTGCGGCAGTATCGAGGGATCATCTCCTGACCAATTGAAGGAAAAGATTGGAGATAAGGACATTCTTCAGCCAGTAAAAGAAGAAGAAAAGATCAGCACTGTACTCGGTGAGTTCCCTTCAAATTGGACAAGAGTGAATCAGGCCATAGTAGTGCCCGTCTTAATCTTTCCCCAGCTGGAAGTGCCAGAAAGAGAAGTGATTCAAGACCAGCCTGAAAATCCGCAAGCTCAAGTAACAGAAGCCACATCTGCAGTGGAACGCGAAAATCTGCCCCTGCTAGCGGTGAATCTATCAGTCCCATGGTGAGTCTAAGAAGTCGCAGACGGCTACTGCCCAGCTTACCAATTAACACACTAGATCAAGGAGAGGCCACAATAATAAGCCACAGGTGTGCAGGTAAGATCCTGCAATGGGATCAAAACAATAACCCCTGGCGTGCAGGTCAAACCTGCACTGGGATCATGACAGTACCCCCCTCCAATGGGGGGCCTCTGGACCCCCAGGCTTGCCTGGGTACCTGGCATGCAAAGCCCGAACCAGGCGATCCACATGCATCAAACGGGCCGGCACCAGGACCTGTCCTCCGGCCTATACCCCTTCCAATGAACAAGGTACTGTACAGACTGATGCACCAACCTGGAATCTACGATATGATCAATCTCATATTCCATGTGTCCCTCAACCAAAACAGGAGGAGCAGCGGACTCGAACTCTCCCCGGACTGCCTCAAAAGGTTTCAGTAGGGATTTATGGAAGACGTTAGGGATCTTGAATGAGGCTGGAAGACACAACCTGTAAGCCACTGGATTGATTTTTTCCACAATCTTGTATGGGCCAATGAACTTGGGGCCCAACTTGGCTGACGGAACCTTCAACTTAATGTTACGTGTTTAGAGCCAAACTTTCTCTCCAACCCGAAACATAGGACCTGGGGTTCCTTTCCTGTCAGCGAAAAACTTGTACCTGCCTTGAGACCTGGATTTATTCCGCTGGACCTTCGCCCACGTATTCTTTAATCACTGAATAGACCCCTCCGCTCCGGGACACCCAGAATCCAAATGAGAAAACTCGCCGAAATGAGGACTAAAACCATAATTGATCAAGAAAGGAGACATACCAGTAGATTGGCTCACCCGACTATTGAAGGCGAATTCCACACATCACACCAGTCATCCTGTCTAGTAGAAGTCAGACATCTGAGGATCTGTTCCAGAGACTGATTAGTGCGTTCCGTCTGACCATTGCTCTCAGGATGGTATGCAGACGAAAAGGACAGAGACATCCCCAATTTCTTGCAAAACTTTGCCACAAACTGCACTCCACGATCAGACACCACATTCAGGGGTACCCCATGCAACGGGATCACATGCTGCACAAATAATCTGGACAAAGTCTCAGCTGAGGGTACTGATGACAAGGGTACAAAATGAGCCTGCTTCGAAAACCTGTCCACCACTACCCATACCACCGTATTGCACTTGGACGGAGGAAGATCGGTAATAAAATCCTTGGACAATGAGTCCATGGCCTTTCGGGAACTGACAAGAGCATCAGTTCCCCAGTCGGCTGGCTATGTGAGTTTTTAGAACGAGCGCAGACCCCACAACCAGAAATGAATTTTTTTATGTCAGAATTTAGAGTAGGCCACCAAAATATCCTAGCCACCGCTAGATGCGTGGCTGATATACCAGGGTGAGCACTAAGCTTGGATTCATGGAACTCCTGCAGGAGTTTCAGCCGAAGCTGCTCTGGGACAAACAACTTACCCCCTGGCTTGGCAGCAGGGGCCAGAGACTGGCCCCCTCAATCTCCTGTTCCAACTCAGACGAGACCCCTGCCAACACAACCCCAGGGTGAAGAATGGAGGACAGTGGCTCAGGGGGAGACACCGGATGAAAACTGCGAGACAAGACATCCGCCTTGATATTCTTTGACCCCGGACGAAACGTAATAGTAAACTGAAAATGGGAAAAGAAAAGCGACCAACGGGCCTGTCTGGGCGTTAGTCTCTTAGCAGACTCAATATATGTGGTTGGTAATCACAGTAACCGGGTGACTGGCCCCCTCCAAAAAATGTCTCCATTCTTCAAACACTAATTTGACCACAAGAAGCTCTCTATTGCCTACATCGTAATTCCTCTCAGCAGCAGAGAACTTCCTGGAAAAAAAAGCACATGGCCTGAGGTTGGTCAGAGTGGCAGGCCCTTGGGACAACACAGCACCCACCCCCACCTCAGAGGCATCTACTTCCACAATAAATGGTTTGGACGGATCTGGATGTACCAACACCGGAGCAGTCATAAAGCATTTTTTCAGAGCCACAAAGGCCTCTTTTGCGAGTGAGGAACAATTTTTCACATCCGCACCTTTGCGTGTTAAATCTGTGAGTGGTTTAACCACCTGCGAAAACCCCCGAATAAATTTGCGGTAGTAATTGGTGAACCCCAAGAAACGCTGGAGCCCTTTAAGATCTTGGGGTTGCACCCAATCTGCAATGGCCTGCACCTTCTTGGGGTCCATACGAAAACCATCACAGGACACGATCAATCCCAAAAAGGATAACTCTTGAACAAAAAACACAGACTTCTCCAATTTAGAAACAGATGATTTTCCCTAAGTCTTTGGAGAACAGTTTGTACATGATTCAGATGAGAATGACTGTCAGGGGAATATATCAAAATATCATCTAAGTAAATAACAACAAAACGACCAATGAGATCAGAAAACACTACGTTGATGAAATTGTGAAATATTGCGGGGGCATTGGTAAGACCAAACGGCATGACTAAATTTTCAAAAAGTCCCTCGGACGTGAGGAACGCAGTTTTCCATTCATCCCCCTCCCGCACCCTTATTAAATTATATGCTCCCCGAAGATCCAGTTTAGAGAACCATTTTGCCCCTGATAGTTGGTTACATAGATCAGGAATCAACGGAAGGGGATAAGTATTACGTACAGTGATCTTATTAAGTTCACGAAAGTCGAGACAGGGACGTAGACCGCCATCTTTTTTCTTCACAGAAAAAAAAAAACCCACCGCCACAGGTGAGACTGAGGGACGTATGTGTCCCTTGCGAAGACTTTCAGCAATATAATCCTTCATAGCTAAGCGCTTAGGGCCAGACAAATTAAACAGACGGGCTTTAGGTAGTTTAGACCCTGGGACTAGCTCGATGGCGCAGTCAAAGGGTCTATGTGGCGGCAACGTCTCTGCCTCGCTTTCTGAGAACACATATTCGAAGTTTTCAGGTACTCCGGAATACCTTCCAGCTCGAC
The DNA here is from genome assembly GCA_033576555.1 of Oophaga sylvatica. Lineage (NCBI taxonomy): Eukaryota > Metazoa > Chordata > Amphibia > Anura > Dendrobatidae > Oophaga > Oophaga sylvatica. Next base: position 297,477,275 of record JARQOD010000003.1, on the reverse strand, counting down.
AGATGACACAGACACAGATTTAACAGGTTTAACCAGCAGTGCAGATTCATAACATAACTTAGAATCATTAAACCCCCATTGAACAATCTCCCTCGTTTTCCAGTTAAAAACTGGGTTATGGCGTTGTAACCAGGGCATGACCAACACCAACCCTGCTGGCAGATTGTCCAAAACTAAACAACTTAACTTTTCCTCGTGAGCAGCGCCCACTCTGAGCGAAAGCAAATCAGACATAAAGAGAATTGGGGAACAATGGAGTCTCCACCTGCATCACCCCCTGGCCTGCAACCTGCGGTCCATCCGGATGGCCTGGGTCATGGCGTCCTCGAGAGAGTTAGGTGGGGGGTGTAGGGCCAAGGCATCCTGCAGCTGCTCGGACAAGCCTCTGCGAAAGCGTCCTCGGAGGGCGGCGGCTTCCCAAGAAATCTCTGCAGCCCAGCAGTGGAACTCAGTACAAAACCACTCGGCTGAGTGCTTCCCCTGACAGACACTCATCACCATGTCCTCTGCCAATCGCACTCGGTCAGGCTTATCGTATATGAGCCCGAGGGCCTCAAAGAATACATTCACCGACACTCTCTCAGGGGCAGTGGGAGGAAGGGAAAATGCCCAAGCTTGTGGGGACCCTCTTAATAAGGACATGACGAGCCCTACCCTCTGACTTTCATCCCCAGAGGACCGTGGTCTCAAACTAAAGAAAAGTTTGCAACCCTCCATGAAAATCCTAAACTACTTTTTGCTCCCTGAAAAGAAGTCAGGCAGTTTAACAGGTGGTTCTGAGGACACGAGCGCAACATCTCTCGCCATAGCCCTCAGCAGATAAAGGCCCCTGCACAGTCTCAGAAACCTGCCGCTGTGAACGAGCAAGTGTTGGTGTTCCAGAGTTAAACCCTGAAACATCTGACTCAGATTTTTCATCTGTTCAGACAGGCAAAACAGGCAGCTCAGGCAGCGATCAGTACAAGCGACACTGCGGGTAACGTCGCTTAGTTACCCGCAGTGTAACTTGGATACCAGCGCCCTGATGCAGGGCGCTGGTAACCAAGGTACACAGCGGGTTTCCAGGCGCGGGGCTGTGCCTAGAAACCCGCTGTGTACCTTGGATACCAGCTCCCTGAAGCAGGGAGCTGGTAACCAAGGTACACAGCGGGTTTCCAGGCACCGCGCAGCGCCTGGAAACCCGATGTGTACCTTGGTTACCAGCGCCCTGCAAGTTACACTGCGGGTAACTAAGCGACGTTACCCGCAGTGTCGCTTGTACTGATCGCTGCCTGAGCTGCCTGTTTGGCAGCTCAGCAGCGATAATGTAGCGATACACCAGCGATCTTGATCGTTGTCGGGATCGCTGGTGTATCGCTATGTGTGCACACAGTGGTGTACCCACAGACTTTCTATTGAGCCTAAATAAGTGTACATAGTGGTTTAGGATAGACTTTCTAAAGAGCCTATACAAATGAACACAGTGGTGTATCATAGACTTTCTAATGAGCATAAATGTGTGCACAGTTGTGTACGATACACATTCTATTAAGCCCGTATAAGCATGCATACTTATATACTTTTCATTAGATGTATAGGTGAAACTCTGCATCAGATGTGCGTCTGTGGATATTATTACAGTGTAACTTTATATGTATACTAGATGGTGGTCTGATTATAACGCATCGGGTATTCTAGAATATGTATGTAGTTTATTTATGAAGATTTAAGAATAATGCAATGAATACACAGGATTTTCCAGGTAAAATATATACATTATCATTAAATGTTATTGCTCATTGTTCTGCCTTCATACACGTTGACACGGTGTGCAATCTAGCATACAGCTAAACCATCATTCTATCTTCCAAATAAGCAGACTGTCCTCTGTAGTCTAACTTGTTTATTGGTGAACAGTATAGAACATGCACAGTAATACTATAAAAATACAAATGACATAGATAAGTATTGGGCAATAATCACACAGCTGACACTTTATAATTAACTGGAAAGTATACAGTATGATGCAAACTTTACACAGGATTCTACTAACATCTCCTATGCACTGGCTGCTATACAGTTAATAATCTCCTAAACACTGCATTGCTAGAGAAGATATGGATCTTACCAGATATGCTTTACCAAGATAGCAAACTCAAGTTGGAGAAGTTACAGGAGAGCACATGAACATGTGTATTCCCTGAAGTACACTGAAGAAAATGGAGCTTCTTCTTCCCAGAATACCTTGCTTCAATCCCACAATGCAACACTCTATCTGCTTGTTAAAGACACAGGCTATAAATTCAGCCACCACTAGATGGTGCTATAACAAACAAAACCAGCACACAATAAGAAACATGCTGCCCAGTACTCAGAATGGGCAGAACACTCCCCGCTTGGCATCAACTGATGCCACATACAAGCTCTTTTGGTGAAAGCAGTAAAACTAGTTCCGCAACTGGTCTGAGGAATAGTTTACTCTCCCCAGCCTTCCATACTTTGACCTCGACCTTGCGCACTTTCTCATCCTTGCTTGGGAATACCTTGGTGATGAGGCCTAGTGGCCACTCATTTCGGTGTGACTGGCTGTCCTTCATGAGCACAATATCACCTGGTTTGATGTTTGGCTTGTCGATCAGCCACTTCTACCTAGGCTGTAAGGTAGAGAGATATTGTTTTCTCCATATGTCCCAGAAAGTATTGGAGAGACTTTGAACTTGTCTCCATTGACATCTCTAGAGGTCCTTGTTCCTGAATTCTCCCAGTGGAGCGTTGGGAGTGTTGGTTTTCTGAGTGAGTAGCATGGCGGGAGTGAGAATGGTCGGATCAAGCCTTTTCAAGGCACTGTCTCTAGAAATGGGTTGTCCCTTGTTGAGGTTGTCTATTTCTCTGGGGTAGGTTTCCCTTTGCACAACACTAAGTATTGTAACCTTGGCTCTTTCCAAGTTGAGGGCGGTAAAAGCATGCTTGCAGTGATGCCAACCTTTACAAGTTCTCTGGCTTTCAGGTAATGCTGACTTGTAGGACTGGGCCACATGAAGTAGACAAGCAACGGCTCGAACAAGTGACTTCCAGGTTGAGAACCTGCTGAACCGATGAGATTCCAGGTAATGACTTGAAATCCCTGTATGCAGAGCAGACACTCGAGGACGGAGCTCCTCGTCGGCATCTGGATCCACCAGTTCAGGCCTGTCGATGTGGGGCATTGAACTGTACAAGGAAGCAGAGCTTGTGAACCAGGTAGTGTCCTTAAGATGACTTGAAGCAACGGATCTAGTCGCATGGTCCGCAGGATTGAGGTGAGTAGGTACATAGTGCCACTGACTTGGGCAGGTAGATCTTCATATCCTCAGTATCCGGTTGCTGACGTAGACATTAAAGCATTGCGTTTCATTGCAGATGTATCCTAGTACCACCTTGCTATCAGTGTAGAACTCTGCTTCTTTGGTCTCCAGATTCATCACACCTGAGATAAGCTCGGCCAACTCAACTGCGAGGACAGCAGCGCAGAGTTCCAGTCTGGATACCAGGGCCGGCGTCAGCACCCGACATACCCGGGCAAGTGCCGGGGCCCTGAGTAGGCGGGGGGCCCACTCACCATCGGGCATCCCGGCGCCCGTTAGCGGTGTCAGCACCGCCATTGGGCCCCCGCCCGCTTTCTCAGAGCTCTGGCAGCAGCCGGCGCAATACTTACCTCTCCCCGTGCCTCCGCTGCCGCAGCTCGGGCTCCAGGGGGCGCCTGCACCGGCGCTTCCTCTCTCACAGCAGCGCCGCTGAATGACGTCATCATTCAGCGGCCGACTGTGGCAGAGAGGGCGCGGACGCCGGACAGCTGAGGTGTGTGTGTGCCTGCGTGTGTGTATGTGAGAGAGTGCCTGCGTGTGTGTATGTGAGAGAGGGCTGCCTGCAGTGCTGTATGTGTGATGGTGGGGGGAGGCAGTGATGATGGTGAGGCAATGATGATGGGGAGGCAATGATAATGGGAAGGCAATGATGATGATATTAATGGGGAGGCAATGATAATGATGTTGATGGGGAGGCAATGATAATGGGAAGGCAATGATGATGATGATATTAATTGGGAGGCAATGATATTGATCATGGGGAGGCAATGATAATGGGGAGGCAATGATAATGATGATGGGGAGGTAATGATGATGGGGAGACAATGATGATGATGATGGGGAGACAATGATGATGATGATGGGGAGTCAATGATGATGATAATGGGGAGGCAATGATGATGATAATGGGAGGCAATGATGATGTTGATGGGGAGTCAATGATGATGATAATGGGGAGGCAATGATGATGATAATGGGGAGGCAATGATGATGTTGATGGGGAGGCAATGATGATGATAATGGGCAGGCAATGATGATGATAATGGGGAGTCTTTCAACAGCGCCCTTTCCTGAGCCGCAACAGTGCAGAACGCAGCACAGTGTAGAGGAGAGCTCCATATTTTGTATGGAGCATTTTATGTGGTCCAGTATTCTGTATGGAGCATTATATTGGGTCCAGTATTCTGTATGGAGCATTATATGGGGGATGGCGGGGTGACATCCTGCATGGGGTATTATATGGGTGATGAGGGGGAGACTAAGTGGTGCCCATAATATTGTATGGAGGACTGTACCATCCAGTCTGTACTGTGCGCTGTGAGGATTTGGCGTTTTTTGACCTATTGTACAATTTACAATAGGTATCAGTCATGTAATGGAAGAAGAGAAGTGTTTGGCATTGTATTATACCATATTTCTCTGCAGTATCTGTGCATCATGAATCGTGGTCTGTGTTAAAGGGGCCCACTGAGACTCTTTCGCCCGGGGCCCATAAAAACCTGGAGCCGGCCCTGCTGGGTACCGTGTGTTCGCGGAGTGGTGCCAGTTTAGTCCGGCTCATCACAAACCGATGTGGCTCTGTTCATTGACATCTATGGTTTTGAGGTATGCTACTGTTGCGATTGCTTTGACTGATGCGTCGCAGAAGATACAAAGTCTTTGTGTCTTGACTTCTGTGGATGGCACAGGAGCATACGGTAGTTTCACACGAAGGTCGGTCAAGGCCTCGAGAGACCTCTTCCACTCTGCCCACAGGTCTGCCTTTGCTGCTGGCAGTGGATCATCCCAATCAGATGTGTCTTGGGTGAAGTCTCTTAGCATCATTTTTCCTTGGACTGTAACTGGAGCTACGAATCCCATGGGGTCGTATAGACTATTCACGAAAGAAAGAACTTCTCTTTGGGTTTCTCATCTTTACTGATCTGAAAGGTGAAGGCATCCGTCTTCAGATCCCAAAGCAATCCAAGACTCCGCTGCATGGGAAGAGTGTCGATGCTTAGGTCTAGGTCCTTTAGATCGCTGGAATAGTCTTGAGAGGAAATGCTTCCATCAACTCTCAACTGTTGGAGGAAATCTTGTGTAACCTTAGGTTAGACTGAGCGAGCATTTCTTGAGCCCTTTTTAGTAGACTGATTGCAGCCTCATTTGTTGGTGTGGACTTCAAACAGTCGTCTACGTAGAAGTCCTTTTCTACGAAGGATCTGACGTCTGACACATACTTTTCTTCGCCTTCTTTGGCAGAATTAAGGAGGCCATAGATAGCGACTGCTGGGGAAGGGCTGTTCCCGAAGATGTGTACCCTCATCCGGTACTCTGTGATGTCTTTGTCTGGGTCATTGTCACGGTACCAAAAGAACTTCAAGTAGTTTCTGTGTTCCTCTTTGACGAGAAAACAGTGGACCATCTGTGGTACATCAGCCATAAATGCCACCGTATCTTTGCGGAAAGAGAGTAATACTTCCAGAAGTCTGTTGTTGAGGTCTGGGCCCGACAGTAGGACATCATTTAATGAGACATCTTCACATTTGGCACTTGAGTCGAAAACCACTCTTATTTTACCTGACTTCTTGGGATGGTATACTCCAAAGATGGGCAGGTACCAACACTCTTCTGAGGGCCGAAGTGCAGGTGCAATCTCTGCATGTTTGTTCTGGAATATCCTTCCCATGAAGGTAAAGAAGTGTTCCTTCGTCTCAGGTGACTTCTTAAGTTTGTGCCTGAGGGAGATGAATCGGCTGTAGACCAGTTCCCTGTTGTTGGGTAGGCGCCTTCTCTTAGGTTGAAATGGTAAAGGTGCGACCAACTGTTCGATTTGTCTTTGACTATTTGTCTATCCATGATGTCCAGGAACATCCTATCTTCTATGGACATCGCTACCTTGTCATCTTCCTTTGTCCTGTGGAAGACTGTATATCCCACGTGGTCTTGTTCACCTTCACAGGCGTGGTCTTCGTTGGTAGGTACTGAGAAAGGGCATGGAAGGGGAGTGCTGTTTGGTAATTCCTTTACCAGCAGACTATTGTGACATGGCTGGAAGAGAGACGGACGTCCATTTTCTAGTGTGCTGGTGAGCATACTGTTGACTGAGGCTGGCTTGTGTGCTCCTCCTAGACAGACGTCTCCTATGATGACCCACCAAGGTCGAGCCTCTGAGCGTACAGAGCACTTCTGGAGCCATTTATATATTCTCTAGTCTTGTGGACTTATAGTATATCTCTTCCCAGTAGTAGAGCTATTGGGGCTTCTGAATCCAACTCAGGTATCAGGTGGGCTATAAGCTTCAGATGGGGGTGATGTGTCGCCACCTCTGGTGAAGGCATCTCTGACCTGTTGTCAGGAATCTGGTTGCACTCCAGGATGGTTGGTAGCGATAGGCAGGTTTGACCATCTATGTACTCCACCTTGTATCCGGTTGCTTTTCTCCCCGCCGTCTCAACGGTACCTGAACACGTCCTCAGGGAGTAGGGAGAACCAGGGCCAATGCTGAAGTTGTGTCATGGGTGCATCGCCACGAAGATCGTCGCGATTGCACATTCTGACTTCTCACAGCTGAGCTGCTGTTTCTTTGTGTTTGGTAATGAGAGAGTTAATTTTACCTAGCTCTTTGCTAAGACTAGGTTCAGCCTCGCCCGGCTGCTTTGGATTATGTTCTAATTAGTTTCCTTTATATTCCTGCCAGTCTGGGTGTTGGATGCCGGTGAAAGCATTCATGTAGTTTAGCAGACTGGATCGGTTCTGAGAATATTTAAGCTAAGAGCTCCTTAGTTGTTTTTACTCTTATAGCTTATAGTTTATCTCTGAGACCTTAGGTGTTCCTACTGTGTGTGAGTGTTGTATGTAAGACTTTATTCACTTTATTTCTTGTCTTTGTTGTTTGTCTTTCTGTTCATTAACCGTTACCTGTTCATTCCCTTTGGTGGTATTCAGGGTCCTTCTTAGGACTAGAATACAGTTGGCAGGGATTGATAGGAGACAGGGTTTACGCTGGTGGCCTGGACCTCTGTACCTTTAACAGTACCTCCAGGTAGAGGGATTAGTTAGGACCCCAGTTTAGGGTCAGCTTAGACCCCGGTCACCCTCTAGCCGGAGACAGCGTATAACGGATTCCGTTTTGACCCTCTGGACATTCTGTCAGGTAAATCTATGTAATCATATATCTATGCGCATGTTATATAGTATGTTGCCCTTTTGATATAGATTACTGACATCACATATATATATCTGCTATACAGCGTGACATTTTCACCGGCCATACTAAAGATTCTCCCCAGCTATCATGGATCCAGTAGCCCAGCTGGCCCGGCAGTTGCAGGGATTGTCCATGGAGTTGGCAGACATTAAGTCCAAGGTTTTGTCCCCCCCGGAGCAAACCAGATCTGAACCTAAGGTTGCTCTCCGGACAGGTTCACTGGTGGGCGGGACAAATTTTTTACTTTCCGGGAGGCATGTAAATTGTACTTTCGGCTGCGGCCTCGGTCATCTGGGAGTGAAGAGCAGAGGGTGGGAATTGTTATCTCGCTCTTACAAGGGGATCCTCAATCTTGGGCGTTCTCTATTCCTCCAGGCTCCCCAGATCTCCAGTCAGTGGATCGATTTTTTACTGCCCTGGGTCTGGTATATGATGATCCGGATCGAGTCTCCCTTGCTGAAACAAGGTTACGTAAAATACGGCAAGGAAATCGTCCAGCGGAGGAATATTCTTCTGAGTTCCGTAGATGGGCAACAGATACTCAGTGGAATGACCCAGCTCTTAGGAGCCAGTTTTGTCAAGGGTTGTCTGACAAATTAAAGGATGTGTTAGCTCAGTATGATTCTCCTCCATCACTGGAGGCTGCTATGGCCCTCGCTATTCGCATTGATAGACGTCTTCGGGGAAGACGCGAGGTAACTCCGCCTCCCGTGATGACTCCACCTACTACTAAAGTCCCTTATACTGAGGTTCCCCTGGTCTGTTCTGAGGAACCCATGCAGTTGGGAGGGACATCATTTTGTAGGAGGGAATCAGCGGTGCGCCGCAAGACTAGAAGGTGTTTCTTTTGCGGGAGAGAGGGACATTATGTTGGGGGGTGTCCATCCCGGACCTCTTTGAACCAAGGAGTTAACCTGGGAGTGTGTATTTCGTCCCCAAATCCCTCTCAGTTTCTCGTGCCTGCGGAGGTGGTGATTGGTACTAGAACTGAGAGGATTTCTGTTTTTCTTGATAGTGGGTCCGGGGCTAATTTGGTGGACACTCGGTTTGCCCAGGTGCATGGTATGCAACTGAGTGTATTGGCCAAACCGGTCCCTATACTCTCTATTGATTCTAGACCTCTTGGTCAAGGTAGCTTGGTACAAGCTGTTCATAACATAGATCTTCGAGTAGGGGCAATACATAAAGAGCAATTGTCTTGTTATGTGTTGGAGGGTCTGCCTGCTCCTATTGTGTTGGGACTTCCTTGGTTGGCTAAACATAACCCAGTGATTGATTGGCAATCCAGAAAGATAAGCCAGTGGGGTGAATTTTGCAAGAATAACTGCATGAGCACGGTCATCGGTGCGGTTGTGCCTAGGACTTTGCCTCCTTTTCTGGAGGACTTTGGGGAGATGTTCTCAGAGGAGGGGTGTAAAGAGTTACCTCCTCATCGCGCATATGACTGCTCAATAAAGTTGCTTCCTGATGCCTTATCTCGTACTTTCCCAGGGGCCGGGAGGACGGATGATCCGGTTCCTATTCCTCAGGAGGGAGTTGTAGTGTCAGCTGTATGCTCTGAGCTTGAGGGGGAGGTATTGGGGGCTCAGGGGGACGCCCCTGTGGGACTTCCAGGGAGACTGATAGTTCCAGATCGCTTAAGACTGAAGGTTACGGAGAACCCTTACAAACGGATGGCTGATAGGAGGAGAGTTTCTGGTCTAGATCTGAGGGTGAACGATCTGGTGTGGTTGTCTACCAGGAATATAAAACTTAAAGTTCCCTCCTGGAGGTTGGGTCCCAGATTCATCGGGCCATACAGGATCAGTTCCATAATTAATCCTGTGGCATTTCGTCTGGACCTCCCTCCTACGTTTAAAATTCATAATGTGTTTCACAAGTCATTACTTAAAAAGTATGTGGCACCAGTCATACCGTCACCTCTACCTCCTCCTTCAGTGGTAATCAATGATAACGTGGAAGTTCATTGGAGGGGGTATGGTCCTGAGGAGAGGACGTGGGTCCCTGCGTCTGATGATAACGCAGATCGATTGGTTCGGACCTTTCACACAACTTACCCGGACAGACCTGGTCATGAGGGTCCGGAGGCCCCTCGTAGAAGGGGGGGTACTGTCATGGGTGCATCGCCACGAAGATCGTCGCGATTGCACATTCTGACTTCTCACAGCTGAGCTGCTGTTTCTTTGTGTTTGGTAATGAGAGAGTTAATTTTACCTAGCTCTTTGCTAAGACTAGGTTCAGCCTCGCCCGGCTGCTTTGGATTATGTTCTAATTAGTTTCCTTTATATTCCTGCCAGTCTGGGTGTTGGATGCCGGTGAAAGCATTCATGTAGTTTAGCAGACTGGATCGGTTCTGAGAATATTTAAGCTAAGAGCTCCTTAGTTGTTTTTACTCTTATAGCTTATAGTTTATCTCTGAGACCTTAGGTGTTCCTACTGTGTGTGAGTGTTGTATGTAAGACTTTATTCACTTTATTTCTTGTCTTTGTTGTTTGTCTTTCTGTTCATTAACCGTTACCTGTTCATTCCCTTTGGTGGTATTCAGGGTCCTTCTTAGGACTAGAATACAGTTGGCAGGGATTGATAGGAGACAGGGTTTACGCTGGTGGCCTGGACCTCTGTACCTTTAACAGTACCTCCAGGTAGAGGGATTAGTTAGGACCCCAGTTTAGGGTCAGCTTAGACCCGGTCACCCTCTAGCCGGAGACAGCGTATAACGGATTCCGTTTTGACCCTCTGGACATTCTGTCAGGTAAATCTATGTAATCATATATCTATGCGCATGTTATATAGTATGTTGCCCTTTTGATATAGATTACTGACATCACATATATATATCTGCTATACAGCGTGACAAGTTGTCAAAGAAGATGGACCTGGCTAGAGACCTGTTTCCTTGGTCATCCAGGATTGCATATATCTTGAGGGCTTTGTCCTTGCAGCCTGCAGGATAGACTCGGGCAAGGCAGATTTTTGAACAGGACCTTCCTCCTGTGAGTCCCTTACAGATCTCCATACATTGAGAGCTGACCACAGGGGTATCTTCACCAGTGTTCTTCTCCTTCCCATCGTGCTCCTCTACTTGTGACAACACTCGTGGAGGTGGTCCAGGGTGCAAGGCTGTATTGTGATCCGTGCTGCTGCATTCTGCACATTTCACGCTAGCTTCACAGTTCCTGGCGGAGTGAGAGGTTGTGGCTCAACATTTGAAGCAGATGTTGTTCTCTTTGAGGAAACCTTTGCGATCCTCCAAAGACTTCTCCTGAAGGCTCTGCACTTTAGTAGAGGATGTGGTTTCTTGTGTAGAGGACACTGTTTACTGACATCCTGAGGCTTGTTCTCGTCTGGAGTGGGTTTACTCGCATTGTGAGGAGGGCCTGTGGAAACAATGTTAGTTTTGTGGACTGCCACGGGTGTCCTACTGGGTTTGGAACATGACAGAGTGAAGTCAAAACTAGGATCATTTCTGATCTTAGCTTGTTGGGTGACAAATTCTACGAATACAGTGGAAGGAGGGAATAGTACATTATGATTTTGTTTATACCGTGAACCATATGTAACCCACTTTTCTTGTAGGTTGTAAGGAAGTTTTTGTATTACCGGATTGACACCCCTAGCGGTGTCTAAGAATGCCAATCCGGGCAAGTCTCCTTCCTCCTGGGCAACCTGTAACTCTATCAATAAATCACTGAATTCTCTAAGCTTTTGATAACCTTTAGGTCCTATCTTAGGAAAATCATCAATTCTTTTGTATAAAGCATTCTCTATGACTTCTACTGTCCCATAGCATTCATCAAGTCTTTCCTACACTTTGCGTAGACATGTGTGGATGCTTTATATTGATGTCTCTTAGTCTTTTGGCATACTCACTTCTGAGCCACTTTACAAGGAGATCTAACTCCTCACTACTAGAAAGGTCCAGACCATGAATGGCATTTCAGAACGAGGCTCGCCATGACCTATAGTTCTCGGGTTTATCAGTGAACTTTACAAGTCCTTTTGTAACCAGTTCCTGGGGGCAAGGAACTTTGCTAAGTCTATAGTGGCTTGGTCAGTGCTGGCACGAGCTGGTGTGTTATAGTCATGTCTAGTGTGTGGTGTATCACCATACCTGTGAGACGCTTCTGACTTCGTATAGTCTGTGCAGTACCTTCTCGGCGAAGGAGGTGTCTCTTTAAGGTAGTTTCACACATCCGTTTTTCCCCTTGCGGCGCCCCGGCATTTTCCCGCAGCGCCGCATCTGAAAATCTGATGCGCCGCATGCGGCTTTTTTCGCATTGACATGCATTAGCGCCGCATGGCGCCGCATGTCAATGCGTTGCATGCGGTTTTGTCCGGATGCGGCGCAAATGTACATTGCGGCGTCCGGAAAAAAACGCTGCATGTAATGTTTTTTTTTTTTGCCGGATGGTTTCTTATCTCTCCAAGCATCAGAAACCATCCGGCAAAAAAACGCATTTTGGGCGCCGGAAGTGTGAAAGCTTTTCACATGCGGCGCTGCGGTAAAATGCCGGATGTGTGAAAGAGGCCTAAGGTGGGATGGGAGCTGTACCTTCTGCTCAGTGGAACAGCAGCTGTGGTCGACATCTCTGTACTGGACGACTCCTTGTTTGTGGTAACTAAGTTCGGGGTTGGATAGTTGGTAACCGGCGTAGACTGGTCGATGTGGTGCATCAGGGCTGTCATCTATGCCGGAATGTTGACGGACGTACTCTGCGACGTACTGCGCTGGATCTTGCTGTTCTAGATCTGGTCTGCGAATGTTGCTGCGTCTCTCACGATCAGGATCCTTCATAGCTTCCAAATACTCTGCTTTAGCAATTGCAGCTGCTGTCTCTTTGTCTGCCGCAAGTTTTTCTAGCTCTGCTCGCAAACGTGCAGTTTCCGCTTCTCTCTGCTTGCAAATGTGCAGTTTCCGCTTCTCTCTCTGCTTGCAAACGTGCAGTTTTAGCTTGCAGGCGTGCGGTTTCGGCCACTCTCTCTGCTTGCAAACGTGCAGTTTCCGCTTCTCTCTGCCTGCAAACATGCAGTTTCTGCTTCTCTGCCTGCAAACTTGCATTATCTGCATCTTGCTCCGCATTTCTCAGCTTTTAGGTGCATCTCTCTTTCAGCAAAGGAGGATCTTGCTTTGGCTGCCTCGGCTTCTGCACGGGCGACGCCAGCGAGCTCTGCTAATGACGACCTGCTGGAGCTTGCTCATGACCTTGTTTTGAGTGAGGATGTGCTGTTTTGAGACATTGTGCGCTTAGCTGCGTACTGCTGAGTATATTAGCGGGAAACAGTCTATGCACAGCGGCTTCCGTGTGGCGGGAATGATAAAGCGCATGATGGCGGGCTGCACTCTCGGTACTTGTGACTGTATGGCGGCCGCTGCAGTATCCGCAGGCAGTGCGGTGTAGGTACAAGCAGCTCCTTAAGTCGTATTCACTATCGCAGGCGTCTAGCATCTGTTTTACTGTTCTGCCTTCATACACGTTGACACGGTGTGCAATCTAGCATACAGCTAAACCTTCATTCTGTCTTCCAAATAAGCAGAATGTCCTCTGTAGTCTAACTTGTTTATTGGTGAACAGTATAGAACATGCGCGGTAAAACTATAAAAATACAAATGACATAGATAAGTATTGGGCAATAATCACACAGCTGTCACTTTATAATTAACAGGAAAGTATACAGTATGATGCAAACTTTACACTGGATTCTAGTAACATCTCCTATGCACTGGCTGCTGTACAGTTAATAATCTCCTAAACACTGCATTGCTAGAGAAGATATGGATCTTACCAGATATGCTTTACCAAGATAGCAAACTCAAGTTGGAGAAGTTACAGGAGAGCACATGAACACGTGTATTCCCCGAAGTACACAGAAGAAAATGGAGCTTCTTCTTCCCAGAATACCTTGCTTCAATCCCACAATGCAACACTCTATCTGCTTGTTAAAGACACAGGCTATAAATTCAGCCACCACTAGATGGTGCTATAACAAACAAAACCAGCACACAATAAGAAACATGCTGCCCAGTACTCAGAATGGGCAGAACACTCATAGAACTTAATACAACTGAACGAAATTATTAAACAGATCATCAAAATATAAGGCTGCTGGGGTGTATATATATATAGGCTGCTGGGGTGTATATAGAGGCTGCTGGGGTGTATATAGAGGCTCCTGGGGTATATATAGAGGCTACTGGGGTGTATATAGAGGCTGCTGGGGTGTATATAGAGGCTGCTGTGGTGTATATAGAGGCTGCTGCTGGGGTGTATATAGAGGCTGCCGGGGTGTATATAGAGGCTGCTGGGGTGTATATAGAGGCTGCTCGGGTGTATATAGAGGCTTCTGCTGGTTGTACGTGGAGGTGCTGCTGGGGTATATGTGGAGGCTGCTGCTGAGGTATATAGAGGCTGCTGCTGGTGAGGTGTACGTTGAGGCTGCTGCTGGGGTTTATATGGAGGCTGCTGTCGGGGTACTTCCCCCCCCTTGCACAACTCCGTGTGTGCGTCCTACAGCCGCCAAGCCGCTGATCAGACGTACACAGTGATTATCATCTGTGCTCTCTTTTGGCAAGGATTTTTTTTCCTTGCCAGGGCAGCATGGTGGCTCAGTGGATAGCACTACAGCCTTGCAGCGCTGGAGTCCTGGGTTTGAATCCCACCTAGGACAACATCTGCAAGGAGTTTGTATGTTCTCCCCGTGTTTGCTTGGTTTCCTCCGGGTACTCTGGTTTCCTCCCACATTCCAAAAACATACTGATAGGGAATCTAGATTGTGAGCCCCATCGGAGACAGCGACGATATTGTGTGCAAACTGTAAAGCGCCGCGGAATATGTTAGCGCTATATAAAAATAAAGATTATTATTTATTTATTTCCTGTCTATTATTTTTATCCCCTTTTTGCACCACATCTGTGCGTGCATCACAGCTGTCAAGCGCTGATCACTGGCACACATCAGTGATCGGTGTCCGGTTGTTTTTTGTTTGTTTTTTTGTGAAAAAAGAATCGATAAAAAATGTAATTTGTTGATAAGATTAGATTAGGGGCAGTAAAAATATACTGTAATAATTGGCATCTAGTACAGTATTTTTTACTGAATTGAGCGAGGATTAGTGTCACATAGTAAAGAGTAAAAAAAAATTTTGATTATGGACAGTAAAACTGCACCATAGTAATTGATGTGTACCACAGTATTTTTTACTGAATCAGGGTTTGTGTCAGTGCGGAAAAAAAGAATCACATCCGTGAGTGCGTCTTACAGCCGTCGAGCGCTGATCAGTGATCGGCATCCATTTGTTGCTTTTTTTGGGGGGTGGTAAGAAAAAAAGATTAAAAACTACTATAGCATTTTTTTTTTTAATTGAATAACGTTTTGTGTCAGTTGCGGGTGCTCAGTAATTATTTTTTTTCCTAATGTCCGTTAAGTAACTTTGTTTTTTATTTTACAAAATTTTTATATTTTTCTTTCTGTATTCTTCTATTTTTCCTGTTCTAAATAAAAAAAAGTTTACACCAAGCACTCACAAATACCTGAATAAAATTGGTATTCATAAAGCCCATGTTTGTGAAAAAATATCATCCCGCTCGTCCCAAACACAGTATTCAGCGTAGTAGGCATACACCTTCTTTGCCTTCGACACTGATAGTGAGGGAGAGGATCCCACTTTCCTTTATTTTTCCTTCTCTTCCTTTTCTTAAGTGATACTAAACCAGCGCCCACCATTAGTGACTCGTATGGACCTCACCCCCAGAAGATTATGAGACACTGATTCCTGATTTTGTGGCGCAATTAGGAATCCAATTTCACACCACCAGCCTCATGGAAATATACCTTTTCAAAGTCTTATTCTCTTAGGATTTTGTAAACCTCATGGTGGCCCAACCAAATTTCTATGCCCAGCAATTTTTGCCACAAAACCGCACTTAGCATTTTTACTGCATCTACAGTGGTCAAGTTAGAAAATGATGAACATCACATGAGGTTGGTGAAGAAGCCAGAACTTCAGCTATATTGGAGTGTTGCTGTTTTATACAACACTCCAGTGTTCTGCATGGCTATGACCTGTAAATGATTTGAGACAATCCAAAAATTTTTGCATTACAATTATAATGCACAATGTCCTCCCCGAAATGACGCCAACTTTGACTGTCTTTTCAAAGCTCGGCCATTCATTGAGCACTTCAGCAACAGGTTTGATGAGTATATGTTCTCTGTGTGGAAGAGTCACTAATACATTTCAAGGGAGGCTCAAATTCTGGCAATACCTGCCCAGAAAGAGGGCCGAGTACAGAATTAACTCAACAAGCTGTCTGAGAGTACCTCAGGCTATAGCCACAGGTTTAGAGTTTTGAAGGGAAGGACACCTGGTTTGAACCCCTTGAATGTCCCCCCTGTCCTGAGAGTGAGTGTGAAAATTGTGTTGGATTTGATGCATCAAGGTTATTACGTCTGCATAGAAAACTTTTATACTAGCATCCCACTCTTCAAGTCCCTCTCTGTGCAGGCTATCGCAGCCTGTGGTACTGTCCACAAAAATCAGAGAGGCCTCCCTATTTTGGCAGCTGCTCAGAAAAGTTTAAAGCAGAGGTCAATGTAACATCAAAGAGGGATGTCCTTTTACAAGAGGGATGTCCTTTTCTTGAGCCCCATGTATGGTGATGGCAGCACCCCCACCGCTATAACGAGGTACCTATACACAGGTCAGGCTAGTTTCACACTAGCGTTTGACCTACCTGCGTTGGTCTGTGCACGGCCGCTGCTAAGCTCCGCCCCCGGCTGCGCCTCCTCCCATTAGCTCCGCCTATGGAAGCATGATGCTGCATGCGACCTGCGCACCCTATCTTTAGCATTGGGGTCGCAGGCCGTACGCAGGTTGTGCACAGGTATGCGTTTGCTGGCGCCTGTGTGCCTTTGACGGTGCATAGCGTCATGCGCCCATGGGCGGAGCTATCGGGAGGAGGCACGGCCGGGGCAGAGCTTAGCAGCGGCCGTGCGCAGACCGACGCAGGTTCGTCGAACGCTAGTGTGAAACTAGCCTCACCAAACCGGACTGTTTGCTGGGGTACAACAAGAACATGGGGAGTTGATCTCTCTGATCAAGTCCTCCAGCCATACAGTATCATGAGAAAAGCCGAGATTTGGTACAAGAAGCTGGCCGTGCAAAATGTACAACGCTTACATGCTATCACGATGTGCAGGCCAGACCGGTATGTTGTACCTTCAGTTCCAGGAGGTAATAATCAAGGCCCTAATCTTTGGAAGTCAGAAAGGAGCGGGACCCAGTACTGCCAGAACTGAAGGTGCTCGAATTGTACCAGGCCAACATTTACCCAAGGAAATCCCTCAAACCACAAGGAAAGGAAGGTTGCAAAAGAAGTGCTGAGTCTGGGGATGCGTAGGACACCACTTATCAATGCACCCTCTGCCCTGAAAAAAACTGGCCTGTGTATAAAGTAATGCTTCAAACTGTATCACACATCCAAGGACTACTACTTTCATTTCTGGCTCACACAAGTCATGCATGTCAACTTGACGTACACTACACAGCTGACGTATGTCAACCGGACATCGGCTACACAACTCACGTTTGCCAATCTGACGTACACTACACAACCCATGAACGCCTACCTGATGCACTCTACACAATTTATTTATGCCACTACATAATAAAATTTTCATACCAGAAAACATTAGATCAGTTCCAAAACGGGGTCACTTGTCTGGGATTTCCACTGTTTAGGCACATCAGGGGCTCTCCAAATGCGACATGACGCACGCGAACCATTTCATCAAAGTGTGCATTTCGACACATCATTCCTTCCCTTTTGAGCCCTGCCGTGCACCCAAACAGAAGCTTTCCTCCACAGATTGGGTATCAGTGAATTTAGCAGAAATTGAAAAACAGATTTTTGGGGTCCATTTTCTCTTGTTAACCTTGTCAAAATAAAAAAATTGGGGCTAAAATAACATTTTTGTTGAAAAGATGTGATTTTTTTTATTTTCAAGACTCAACGTTATAATTTTCTGTGACGCACCTGGGGGTTCAAGGTGCTCAAAACATATCTAGACAAATTCCTTGAGTGGTCTAGTCTCCAAAATGGGGTCACTTTTGGGGGAATTCCACTTTTTAGGCACATCAAGGGCTCTCAAAACGCAGCATGACATCTGCAGACCATTCCATCAAAGTCTGAATTACAAAATGTCACTCCTTCCCTTCCGGGCCCTGCCGTGCACCCAAACAGTTGTTTTTCCTCACATATGGGGTATCAGCATACTCAAGAGAAATTGCACAACAATTTTTGGTATCTATTTTCTTCTGTTACCGTTGTGAAAATAAAAAAAATTGGGGTTACATTCTTTTGGAAAAAATGTGAGTTTTTACCTTCATGGCTCTACGTTATAAACTTCTGCAAAGCACCTGGGCAATCAACTTGCTCTCAACATATCTAGATAAGTTGTTTGAGGGGTCTAGTTTCAAAAATGGGGTAATTTGTGAAGGGTTTCCACTGTTTAGGTACATCAGGGGTTCTCCAAATGCAAGATACCGTCCTTTCTTGATTCCAGCCAATTTCGCATTCAAAAAGTCAAACGGTGCTCCATCCCTTCTAAGTCCTGCCATGCGTCCAAACAGTAGTTTTTCCTCACATATTGGGTATCGGCGTGCTCAGATGAAATTGTAAAATAAACTTTGTGATCGAATTTCTTCTCTTACCCTTGTGCAAATAAAATATTGGGGTATAAAGTTTAAATTTTGGGGAAAAAAGTTAAATGTTCATTTTTTCCTTTCGCATTCCATTAATTCCTGTGAAACACCTCGAGGGTTAATAAACTTCTTGAATGTGGTTTAGAACACCTTGAGGTGTGCAGTTTATAGAATGGTGTAACTTTTGGGCATTTTGTGCTACATAGACTCCTTAAAGTCACTTCAAATGTGATGTAGTCCCTAGTGATGAGTGAGTATACTTGTTGCTCGGGTGATCTCCGAGTATTTGGAAGTGCTTGGAGATTTAGTTTCTGTTGCCGCCACTGCATGATTTACACCATTTTCAAATTATTATGCAAATGATATTTTTCTCTGATTTTCCCAAGTGGTCGGTACAAATGACAGTCAGTCTAATAAAAGTCATCACCTGAGTATACAGTACAGTCATGGCCAAAAGTTTTGAGAATGACACAAATATTATATTTTCACATGATCTGCTGCCCTCTGGTTTTTATGTGTGTTTGACAGATCTTTTTATCACACACAGAAATATAATAATTGCAAACATATGAGTAACAAAAGCTTATATTGACAGTTAGAATGAGTTAATGCAGCAAGTCAATATTTGCAGTGTTGACCCTTCTTCTTCAGGACCTCTGCAATTCTCCCTGGAATGCTCTCAATCAACTTCTGGACCAAATCCTGACTGATAGCAGTCCATTCTTGCACAATCAATGCTTTCATTTTGTCAGAATTTTTAGGTTTTTGTTTGTCCACCCGTCTATTGATGATTGACCACAAGTTCTCAATGGAATTAAGATCTGGGGAGTTTCCAGGCCATGGACCCAAAATCTCTATGTTTTGTTCCCTGAGCCATTTAGTTATCACCTTTGCTTTATGGCACGGTGCTCCATCATGCTGGAAAAGGCATTGTTGATCGCCAAATTGCTCTTGGAGGGTTGAGAGAAGTTGCTCTTGGAGGACATTCTGGTACCATTCTTTATTCATGGCTGTGTTTTTAGGCAAGACTGTGAGAGAGCCGATTCCCTTGGCTGAGAAGCAACCCCACACATGAATGGTTTCAGGATGCTTAACAGTTGGCATGAGGCAAGACTGGTGGTAAGGCTCACCTTGTCTTCTCTGAATGAGGCATTTTCCTGATGTCCCAAACAATCGAAAAGGGGATTCATCAGAGAAAATAACTTTACCCCAGTCCTCAGCAGTCCACTGCCTGTACCTTTTGCAAAATATCCGTCTGTCCATGATGTTTTTTCTGGAGAGAAGTGGCTTCTTTGCTGCCCTCCTTGAGACCAGGCCTTGCTCCAAGAGTCTCCACCTCACAGTGCGTGCAGATGCACTCACACCTGCCTGCTGCCATTCCTGAGCAAGCTCTGCACTGCTGGTAGCCCGATCCCACAGCTGAAACACTTTTAAGAGATGGTCCTGGCGCTTGCTGGTCTTTCTTGGGCGCCCTGAAGCCTTTTTGGCAACAATGGAACCTCTCTCCTTGAAGTTCTTGATGATGCGATAGATTGCTGACTGAGGTGCAATCTTTCTAGCTGCGATACGCTTCCCTGTTAGGCCATTTTTGTGCATTGCAATGATGACTGCACGTGTTTCTTTAGAGATAACCATGGTTAACAGAAGAGAAACAATGATGCCAAGCACCAGCCTCCTTTTAAAGTGTCCAGTGGTGTCATTCTTACTTAATCATGACAGATTGATCTCCAGCCATGTCCTCATCAACACCCACACCTGTGTTAATGGAGCAATCACTGAAAAGAGGTTAGCTGGTCCTTTTAAGGCAGGGCTGCAATGATGTTGAAATGTGTTTTGGGGGATAAAGTTCATTTTCTAGCCAAATATTGACTTTGCAAGTAATTGCTGTTAAGCTGATCACTCTTTATAACATTCTGGAGTATATGCAAATTGCCATTAGAAAACGTGAAGCAGTAGACTTTGTAAAAATTAATATTTGTGTCATCCTCAAAACTTTTGGCCATGACTGTACATCGAATTTTATTGAAGAAAACTCCCAATGATAACAGTATAATCTCCAAAATGAATAAAAACTCAAAATGCACTGTTCCAAATTATTAGGCACAGTAGAATTTCTAAACATTTGATGATATGTTTTAAAGAACTGAAAATGCTCATTTGTGGAATTTGCAGCATTAGGAGGTCACATTCACTGAACAAAAAAGCTATTTAACTCCAAAACATCCTAACAGGCCAAGTTACATGTTAACGTAGGAACCCTTCTTTGATATCACCTTCACAATTCTTGTATCCATTGAACTTGTGAGTTTTTGGAGAGTTTCTGCTTGTATTTCTTTGCATGAAGTCAGATTAGCCTCACAGAGTTGCTGTTTTGATGTGAACTGCCTCACACCCTCATAAATATTTTGCTTGATGATATTCCAAAGGTTCTCTATAGGGTTGAGGTCAGGGGAAGATGGTGGGCACACCATGAGTTTATCTCCCTTTATGTCCATAACAGCCAATGACTCAGAGGTATTCTTTGCAGCATGAGATGGTAAATTGTCATGCATGAAGATGATTTTGCTCCTGAAGGCACGCTTTTTCTGTTTTTTACACCATATAAGAAACTCTATATACTTTGCAGAGGTCATTTTCACACCTTCAGGAACTTTAAAGGGCCCTCCCAGCTGTTTCCCCATGATTCTGACCCAAAACATGACTCCTCCATCTCCTTGCTGACGTAGCAGCCTTGTTGGGACATGTTGGCCATCCATCAACCATCCACTACTCCATCCATCTGGACCATAAAGGGTTGCTCGACACTCATCAGTAAACAAGACTGTTTGAAAATTAGTCTTCATGTATGTCTGGACCCACTGCAACCATTTCTGCTTGTGAGCACTGTTTAGGGGTGGCCGAATAGTAGGTTTATGCACCACAGCAAGCCTTTGAAGGATCCTACACGTTGAGGTTCAAGGGACTGCAGAGGCACCAGCAGCTTCAAATATTGGTTTGCTGGTTTGTAATGGCTTTTTAGCAGCTGCTCTCTTAATCCGATGAACTTGCCTGGCAGAAACCTTCCTCATTCTGCCTTTAACAGCACGAACACGTCTGTGCTCAGAATCAGCCACAAATCTCTTAACAGTACGATGATCACGCTTAAGTTTTCGGGAAATATCTAATGTTTTCATCCCTTGACCAAGGCATTGCACTATTTGCTGCTTTTCAGCAGCAGAGAGATCCTTTTTCTTTCCCATGTTACATGAAAACTCGATCCTGCTTAATCGTGTGGAACATGCAGTTTTCCTTTTATTGGGCTTACATGGCAAACTTGTTATCACAGGTATCTGAGATTGATTTCAGTGATCCAAAGAACCCTAATGCCTAAGACACAATACCATCAATGGGTTTCATTTACAAAAAAAAAAAAAACGCTATGACAGTTGAAACCAAATTGTATAATAATTTGGAACATGGTGTATGGCTGCTGGACAGCTTGAATACATGTGAGGAATGCCTGTTTGTTAAGGTATCCCCACATGTATTCAGGCTGTCAAATAGTCACAAATCATGCAGCTACGGCAACAGAAACTAAATCTCCAAGCATTTCCAAATGCTCAGAGATCACCCGAGCGTTTTCCCGAGCAACTAGTATACTCGCTCATCACTAGCAGTGCCTAAAAAAATTGGTTTGTAAATTTTGTTGTAAAAATGAGAACTCGGTATTTAAATTTTAACCCTTACAACTTCCTAATAAAAAACAATTATGATCAAAAATTGTGCTGATATAAAATAGACATGTTTGAAATGTTATGTATCAACTATTTTATGTGACATAATTTTCTGATTTAACCCCTTCACCCCCAAGGGTGGTTTGCACGTTAATGACGGGGCCAATTTTTACAATTCTGACCATTGACTCTTTATGAGGTTATAACTCTGGAACGCTTCAACGGATCTTCGCGATTCTGAGACTGTTTTCTCGTGACATATTGTACTTCACGTTAGTGGTAAAATTTCTTCGATATACCTTGCGTTTATATTTGAAAAAAACGCAAATATGGCGAAAATTTTGAAAATTTTGCAATTTTCAAACTTTGTATTATTTTTCCCTTAAAACAGAGAAATATGTCACACAAAATAGTTAAGAAATAACATTTCCCACATGTCTACTTTACATCAGCACAATTTTGGAACCAAAATTTTTTTTTGTTAGGAAATTATAAGGGTTAAAAGTTGACCAGTGATTTCTCATTTTTACAACAAAATTTACAAAGCCATTTTTTTTAGGGACCACCTCACATTTGAAGTCACTTTGACGGGTCTATATAGCAGAAAATACCCAAAAGTGACACCATTCTAAAAACTGTACCCCTCAAGGTACTCAAAACCACATTCAAGAAGTTTAATAACCCTTCAGGTGCTTCACAGGAGCTGAAGCAACGTGGAAGGAAAAAATGAATATTTAACTTTTTAGCCACAAAAATGATCTTTTACAAACTTTTTTTTATTTTCACAAGGGTAAAAGGAGAAAATGGGCAGATAAAGTTGTTCTGCAATTTCTCCTGAGTACGCCAATACCCCATATGTGAGGGAAAACCACTGTTTGGGCACACGGCAGAGCTCGTAAGGGAAGGAGCGCCGTTTGACTTTTTCAAACTAAAATTGGCTGGAGTTGAGATTGGACGCCATGTCGTGTTTGGAGAGCCCCTGATGCGCCTAAACAGTGGAAACCCCCCACAAGTGACACCATTTTGGAAACTAGACCCCCTAAGGAACTCATCTAGATCTGTTGTGAGTACTTTGAACCCCAAAGTGTTTCACAAAAGTTTATAATGCCTGGTTGTGAAAAAAAAAAACAATTTTCCACAAAAATGATTTTTTAGTCCCAAATTTTTGATTTTTCCCAAGGAAATTGGACCCCAAAAGTTGTTGTCCAATTTGTCCTGAGTACGCTGATACCCCATATGTGGGGGGGGGGAACTGTTTGGGCACACGGCAGGGCTTGGAAAGGAGCAGTAACGTTTTGGAATGCAAACATTGATGGGGTCATGTTCCGTTTGTAGTGCCCCAGATGAGCCTAAACAGTGGAAACCCCCACAAGTGACCCCATTTTGGAAGCTAGACCCCCGAAGGAACTTATCTAGATCTTTGGTGAGCACTTTGAACCCCCAAGTGCTTCACACAAGTTTATAATGCCCGGGCATGAAAATAAAAAATCCTATTTTTTTCCCACAAAAATTATCTTAGTCACTAATTTTTTATTTTCCCATAGGTAACAGGAGAAATTGGACCACAAAATTTGTTGTCCAATTTGTCCTGAGTACGCTGATACCCCATATGTGGGGAGGAACCACTGTTTGGGCGCATGGCAGAGCTCGGAATGGAAGGAGCACCATTTGACTTTTTCCAACCAAAATTGGCTGGAATTGAGATTGGATGCCATGTTGTATTTGGAGAGCCCCTGATGTGCCTAAACAGTGGAAATCCCCCACAAGTGACCCCATTTGGGAAACTAGACCTCCTAAGGAACTTATCTAGATCTTTGGTGAGCAATTTGAACCCCCAAGTGCTTCACACAAGTTTATAACATAGAGCCGTAAAATTAAAAAATCATATTTTTTCCACAAAATTGATATTTTCACCCCAATTTTTATTTTCCCAAGGGTAACAAGACTCCAAAAGTTATTGTGCAATTTATCCTGAGTACGCTGATACCCCATATGTGGGGGTAAACCACTGTTTGGGTGCATGGCAGAGTTTGGAAGGGAAGGAGCACTGTTTGACTTTTTCAACGCAGAATTGGCTGGAATTGAGATCAGACGCCATGTACAATTTGGAGAGCCCCTGATGTGCCTAAACAGCAGAAACCCCCCCAATTCTAACTCCAACCCTAACCCGAAACACACCCCTAACCCTAGTCCCAACCCTAACCACAAACCTAACCCTAACACACCCCTAACCGTAATTCCAACCCTAACCCTAATCCTAATGTTAGCGTCAACCCTAACCGTAACTTTAGCCGCAACCCTAACCCTAACGGGAAAATGGAAATAAATACATTTTTTAAATTTTATTATTTTTCCCTAACTAAGGGGGTGATAAAGGTTTGATTTACTATTTATAGCGGGTTTTTATGATTTGCAGCTGTCACGCTAAAAGACGCTTTTTATTGCAAAAAATAGTTTTTTGCATCACCACATTTTGAGAGCTATAATTTTTGCATATTTTGGCCCACAGAGACATGTGAGGTCTTATTTTTTGTGGGACGAGGTGACGTTTTTATTGGTACCATTTTTGAGCACGTGACATTTTTTGATCGCTTTTTATTTCGATTTTTGGGAGGTTAGAATGAATAAAAATCAGCAATTCATGAATTTCTTTTGGGGGAGGCATTTATACCGTTCTGCGTGTGGTAAAATTGATAAAGCAGTTTTATTTTTCGGGTCAGTACGATTACAGCGATACCTCATTTATATCATTTTTTTATGTTTTGGCGCTTTTATAGAATAAAAACAATTTTATATAAAAAATTATTATTTTTGCATCGCTTTATTCTGCGAACTATAACTTTTTTATTTTTTTGCTGATGATGCTGTTTGATGGCTCGTTTTTTGCGGGACAAGATGACGTTTTCAGCAGTACCATGTTTATTTATATCGGTCTTTTTGATCGCGAGTTATTCCACTTTTTGTTCGGCGGTATGATGACAAAGCATTGATTTTTTGCTTCGTTTTTTTCCCTGCGCGATCCTCCCCTGTGCCCCCGGTACACCGCGATCATGTTTGATCGCGGTGTGCCGGGGGTTAATGTGCTGGGTGTCAGCTGTGATAAACAGCTGACACCCGGCCGCGATCAGCTGCGCTCCACCGGGAGCGCAGCTGATCTCCCATGACGTACTATTCCGTCCATGGGAATTAGGTCCAGGGTCACATGGACGGAATAGTACGTCTGATGGAATAAAGGGGTTAAGAGCACAAAAATTCAAATTCGAAAATTAAAAAAGTTTCCAAATTTATGCCAAATGTCCTTTTTTTTCACAAATAAACACAAGAGACATCGAAGAAATTTTACAACTATCATGAAGTACAATACGTCATGAAAAAACAATCTGAAAATCAGTGGAATTCGTTGAAGCGTTCCAGAGTTATCACCTCATAAAATGACGTGGGTTAAAATTGTAAAATTTGGCATGCTAATGAAGGTGAAAACAAGCTTGGGGGGTAAAGGGGTTAAAGAAATAAAAGTTTGTTAATTTTTATTTAATTCTGACACCTTTTTCTCCTTTTTGTGGTATTATGTGATGTAGTTTTTCAGCTAAATACAATCAATATACAAATCTGGCATTATTTAGAGAATATAGTGCTCTACTTATAACATTTCTGTTGAGTCTGCATGAGCATACTCAGTGGTATTCCACAGATTTTCAATTCAGCCTGTATGATCGCACACAGTGGTGGACCCATGGACTTTCTATTGAGGGTGAACAAGCCCACACTTTCTGTTGAGTACAAATGAGTGCACACAGTGGTGTACAAATGGCATTCTATTAAGCCTGCATGAGTACACACTGTAGTGTAACATGGACTTTCTACTGTCTACAAGCACACACACAGTGTTATACCCATAGACTTTCTATTAAGCCTGCATGAGTGCACACAGTGGTGTGCAATAGACTTTCTAGTAAGCCTATGACAAGTGTACACTGTGGTGTATCATAGAATTTCTAATAAGCATATTTGAATGCACACAGTGGTGTACCATAGTCTTTTTAATGAGGTTTTATGAGTACACACAGTTGTGTAACTAAAGACTTTCTAATGAGCTCATAAAGTGCTTACAGTGATCTACTATAGACTTTCTAATGAGCTGAAAAAGTGCATACATTGGTGTACCATAGTTTTTCTAATGAGTTTTTATGAGTACACATAGTGATGTACCCATAGACTTTCTAATGAGCCTATAAAGCGCATACATTGGTGTACCTTAGTTTTTCTAATGAGTTTTTATGAGTACACAGTGGTGTACCCATAGACTTTCTAATGAGCCTAAAAAGTGCATACAGTTGTCATGGAAATATATATGTATTCCATATATTCAAAGTATATTCATTATATGCATTCACAGTTAGATAGATCTCACTTGCTAAAAATCCTGTGCCACACATATCTATGCAAAAAGCTGATGCCAGCTATAATCAGTCGTTAAAGACGACCCTGGCCTTCATAAGGAACAAGTACAGAGAGTCTTAGTAGATATCTATTGTTTTCTTTACGAGTCATGCAAGAAAGCTAGGGCAAAAGAACAAAAAACAATAAATCTGCAACTTCAGCCCTTTTATCATAATTATCATAATTATCATACTTACACTAGAACAGCCAATAATCTAGCAGCTTTTAATTGTATGTTAATTGACTAACCAGCCCTTTTTGTAAACGTATAAAACCTTGAATGAATAATAAATGAGTAGTCTTGACAAACTGCTATACTGACACTTCCGTGTGGACAGTTTTCATTTCGTTCTGAGCGCGCAAAAAGACATTTAATAGAAAATTGGGAACAGCACCAGCAAACACCTGCAGGATAGATTTATCCTAATTAAATTTCCATAACAGTTGGCGCCTGCACGCGGGGCATTGGACGAAACGCACGAGGACCCGGCCGACCGGAGAGACGGGGGTGTTGGCCCTGGCCTTGGCCCACGGGACGGAGACTGCAGCTCCATAAGTAAGGTAAGAAAACTCTGTCATTTTACCTGAATGTTCCCTGTGCCTAGTCCTAGCCTACACTTCTAGCCGGTCGGACGTGGTCATCACCGCATTCCCAGGTTGTGTAAAAAGTCCATAACCTTATTCAAAAGCCCTGGGATATAAGCCGAGTTGTTTGCTGCTGTGCTGTGTATGTTTCATGTTTTGTGTGAACCGGGAGAAAGTTGGAACGGTGACTGTGTTTTTGCTTGCTGATTTCTGGGAGCTGTATAGCAAAAAACAAATTGCTGGATAAGTTCCCGCAGAAATCCTTCACACATAGGTGGGAGGTCATCCCAGAAAATCCAGGTGTGAGGGGCGGGAGCTTTGATTGGATAAGTCCACGCAGTTATCCTTCACACATCGGAGGGAGGTCATCCCAGATCAATCCAGGTGTGAGGGGCGAGGGCTTTGAATCGGTTAAGTTTCTGCAGTTATCCTTCACACATAGGAGGGAGGTCATCCCAGTAAATCCAGGGGTTGAGGGGCGAGGGCTTTGAATCGGTTAAGTTTCTGCAGTTATCCTTCACACATAGGAGGGAGGTCATCCCAGATCAATCCAGGTGTGAGGGCAGGAGCTTTGTTTGGATAAGTTCTCACAGTAATCGTCCACGCAAGGGGGGAGGTCATCCCAGTCAAATCAGACGTGGATGGTGAGAATTTTGATTAAGGCTATTACAGATTACTGTGACCGGCGCACCGGCCAGGGCGAACGGTTTTCAGAAGTGATAGACCTGGAGCATTGCCGTGCTCAGTGCAATTGGTGAGTTATCAGTTACCAGAGCAGCTTGTATGTGTCACAGATCATCAAAAGAGGGATTCTTATTCTCCCGGGTGTCTGTCTCATTGTACGTGTCACTGTCTGTATCAGGTACTGTCGCTTTAAATCTCATTCAGAGCAGCGTGCGCTCTGTCACTATCTCATTCACTGCTGGCTGCAGCAGCGAGAAACCCCTTTGACCCCCTCCTCTGCTAATCACGTTGTCACATCTGTTTCCTGGTTTTGATCTTTTTAAGCTAGTTTTTTTTGGGCTACAGGCTGTAGCGTGAAAATTCTCAGGCATTCAGACTGAACTATATTCATTCTTTGCTATTCTATATGGATAATCTTTTTTTTTATGTGACTTCAGTGCCTGTAGAGACAGCAAGCAGAGATATAAGGGAGGGGGGAAGTGCTGGCAGCAGCGAGATTTTTTTTTTTTTTTTTCCCAGAGGGCGGGAGGATACAGCCTACGCTACCAGACAAAGTTTTAAAGTATTTTTTCTTTTTGTTTTTATCATTTTACAATCAGTTTTTCCACCTCTTTTCTGTTTTTAGTTAGCTGTTTTAGTAACAAGGGTTGTTTTTCAGAGTTTTATGATTTAATACGTTTTTTTCCCTCCCCTTTTTGGTCAATCTTTTTTTTTTTTTTCCTAGAGTTTTTTACTAAATCTAACTTTTGTATTTAAAGTTTTTCTTTTAAGTACATTTTTAAATAATTTTGGAGAGGTTTTTCTAATCAATTTATTTTAGAGATTTATTCTCCAACCATTTTTTTTTTTTTTAAAGAAAAAAAAAAAAAGAACGGCATCTACTAGCTTGCTTTAGACCAAGGTCACTCCACAGATAAGGAAACTGCAGTCTGAGGGAGAATACACAAAACAGCTGCGCAGCGGCTTCACTCACCCCTCCCATCAGGCATTCAGCGAAGACACACAGAACCAAAATGCAGCAGTTTTCAGATTTTTAATCACCTTTGTTGAATAGGTTTTTGGAATAGAAGGTCAGAGTACGTGAGAAGCAAATGGACAGGCAGACTTTATGCTGCATAATGAAATGTTTTTTTTTTTCTTTTTTGTTGTTTGAAAGGCAGAGGAAAGTTTGTTTATAGATTACCGTCTGCTATAAAAGAGCAGTGGTGCATCGTGTAGAAGGTACAGCAAGTTGATTTGAACGGACTAGGAAGTGATTTTTTATATGAATAAGATTGAAAAGGTGTTAAATCGTCTGTGAGAAAATGATCACTGACATGTCACAAGAGCAGAATTCAGAGTCACACACATCACATGTCCATCATGTGGAGACACGGGACAGGTGTAGGCTGCTCTCATTGAATAAGAAGCCTTGTACAGGGAAAAACGCTCCCCGCCTCTCTCCACAGGGAGAAGGCATTTTTGTTTCAATGGTCCCCTCTCAAGAGCCACAGGGGGGACACCCTCTCCTTTTTCTTCTCTCAATCCCTTTCTCCTTCTTCTTCTGACTTTTCTCCTCTTTCCTCGCTGCCATCTCTCTCTATCCTTTTTTCCCTATCATTCCTTCTTTCCCCTCCCTCACATCTCTGACACATCCATTTTCTTCCTCTTCTTCTATTTCTTCCTCTCCAACTCTCAAATCTTCTTCTTCATCTTCTTCTACTTCTCCCCCTCCATCTATCTCCTCTCTCTCTCCTCCATCTTTCTCTCCTTTCCCCCTTTCACTCTTCTCTCCCTCCCCTCCTTCCTTTTCCTCCCTTTCTCCTCCCACACCACACCCACCTGCTTGTGCTTGCTCTCCTCCTTCCTCCTCCTCTCAGGCACATCCCACCTCTTCTCACTCACACCTCCATTCTCTTCCTTTTTTTTCTACTTCGTTATCAACTGGGTCAACGCCCAATCAAAGCAATGTGGTGTCCCTGTATTCAGTGCCTCCAGCACAGGGCACCCTGTCTATCCAAAGCACAGTACAAACATTGCCAGTCATTATATCAGCAGAAGAAAGTGCAAATCTCCCTACACAAAACGCTGCAGGTAGCCCCCAGACACAACAGCTAGCAGAGCCCACAGCCATGGCTTCACAGGGGAGAAGTGTAGCTGCAGACACAAATGAGGAACCTCAGTGCCAAGCAGAGCAGCCAACATGGAACTATGACACTGATCCACCGCAACATCACCCAGTATATGCACCAAGCACACCATGTCACTTCTCATCTGATGAAGATGAAGACACAACGTCATACATGCTGCCCAATACTAGGGAAGAAAACACACAAGCACCAATACAGCAGGGACAGGTAGAGGCACCATCCTATGAGCCCTTCATCCCAAGCCAGGTGATCAGTATGCTGCCAGACACAGAGATACACCCCATGCCATTTTGCCAAAAAATGCAGCAGATCCAGCGAACATATGCAGCAGCCTGGATTGATCTCTGGACCGTAATGGAAATAAAAGCAGGTAATGCATTCTGGCCAATTATGAGAGAACACTTCAAGCTTCCAGCAGAGTTAGATGCGTATGCCTGGGAGACAGGACCAAAGCTAATTGAGCAGCTCAGAGAATGGGCCAAAAGCAGACTGACAGGACAAACTCTCAGCCTACATGACATGAGTCAAGACAAGACAGAGTCTGTGGAGAATTTCCATGACAGAGTGATGCAAGTGTTTCAAGATTTGGGCCTCATTACCCATGATCAGACAAACAGACGGATGTTGGCACAGGCTTTTGTGCATGGACTGAGAGAACCAATCAGGAAACCACTGGTAGTAGCCAGGCCTGAGTACACGTCAATAGCAATGGATACCCTGCTCGCAGTAGCAAAAAGGATTGAGTCCCGCCAGGACAGAAGGGATGTCCAGTGTTACAACTGTGGCGAGTTTGGTCATTTCCGGAACCGGTGCAGAACACTGATTTCACCCAGAAGAAGAAGAAACACAGAAAGCAGTGAAGAACCCCGTCCATAGGACAGGAGCACACCAAGTCCACAGGGAACCCCACCAGTGGGACCAATATCCTGAGAGTGGATGGCATAGTCAGATCTTTTCTTGTGGAACTCCGCAACCTCACCTATCTATCAGAATCTTCTGCGTCCTGCATGGGAATTGATGGTCAAGTCAGACATTTCCAGATTATGAAGCCCCTGAGCGTGTGGACTCAGCCAGAACACTCCATCATGTCCCAGTTTGTTGTGTCAAAGACCTGCACCCTCAACCTATTGGGAGTGGACTTACTGCAGAAGCTGAAAGCGACCAGAGTGTTCCAGGAAGATGGGACCATGACACTTTCTTCACCCCTGACCCAAGAAGAAACAGGAACCTCAAACAACCACACTGCAGACCTATCACAGGAGGTGCTGGACATAGTACCAGAAAAGCCACTCCATCACCCAGAGTCAAGATGTCTCTGACCAACTGAAGGTCTAAGTGAACTCGCCTAAGAAGACGGCATGAGAACTTTGACATTGGCCAGGATATTCAACTCAAGAAGGATCCTACTCGCTTCATGAATGACAACACCACATCCGGCTCCAACACCAGAGGTTCATCTTTTGCAAGCACCAGGAGGTGCCCCCTGCAATCAACCAGTTCACCCAAGCCCTAGACCGGCAAAAGGCCACTCAGCTCTTCAAACTTGTGCACAAATACTGACCTGAGACCGAGCTGGAGAAAAAGAAACTACTGATGGCCCGTGCTGAGAAAAAAGCAGCCGGTGAAGGAGACGTCCCAACAAGAAGACCCCCTGTGACCAGAGCAGGTGCTAACACAGTGACTGCCTTGGTGGAGAACAAGAAAGCCAGCTGGTCGTCATCTCTCATGATGTGGATCCTAGTAGGCGGCTTGTTTTCCCGCCAGCTCTGTGCCGGGAGATGGGAGTCCCCTGCCGCATAGTGAAGGACAAGGCCAAACTGGGCTGCCTCGCCCATCGGAATCAATCCCAGCTTTCCACAGTGAAGAAAAAGACTGTAAACCCCACTGAGTTCAGAATGGTGCAAGGCCTGGAGGCTGTGAAAGAGGCTACGGTATTTGAAACCCCAACAGTGCTGAACCCGCACACTCTGCTCTCAAAAGTCCCAGTCACCGCAACGGTATTCACGGTGATCAACCTGGCCAGGGCCTTCTTCAGTGTTCCCTTCCACCTGGAGACCAGCCTTAATGCACCAGTGCAGTGCATATGGACAGTGTTGTCTCAAGGTGCTCAGAACAAGCCCTTCAAGTTTCACCAAGACAATGTCCTCCATCCTCGTCAACTGGATTGCAGAATATGCAGGAGTCACTCTTCTACAACACGTGGATGACCTTCTCTTTTGTGTGGTTGACATCGATACCTGCACAGTCCATTCCTTGTCTCTCCTACTCTACCTGGAAGAACAGCAACGCAAGGTCTGGAAGAACAAAGTCCAGTGATGTCAGAAGCAAGTTACATCCCTGGGACACTGTATTGCCCACCAGACGAAACAACTGTCAAATGACTGGAAGACCACTGTGGAGAAGATGGCTCCCCCAACAACTCCGAAAATGCTGCAGGCCTTCCCTGGTCTAGTGTCGTATTGCAGAACATTGATCCCTGATGCCTCAGTCCTAATGCAGCCTCTGTGTGCTTGCATCAACGCAACCCCGCTCCTTCTATCGGATGCAGCCTTCAACTCATTCAGGAGATTGGAAGAACTCCACAGTCTCAGCGTCAATACCAGGCTTACCTGACTACAAGAAGTCTTTCCGTCTACCTGATGGAAGAAAGAAGGTCATGCTACTGGAGTCCTGACACGGATTCACGGGGGAAAACAGAGACTTTTAGGCTGCCTCTCAGCCCGCTTGGATCCAGTTGCAAGAGGAGCACCCTCCTGCCTGATGGCAGTATCTGCAGCACACACCTTCCTGGACAAGGTTGCTGACATCACTCTTGGACAGCCACTGGAAACTCTCACTCCACACGACATCTTGGCAATCTTCAATCAAGCTCAACCAACAATAATCTCCCCACCGCCAGGCATCTTTGTGGCGCCTCTATCGCCTTTGTCTCATAATGTCACCATCTCCAGACCTACAGTCCTCATCCCGGCTACTCTACTCCCACTCCCAAGGAGGGATACAATATGGACTTTCCAGAACAAAATTTACAGAATTTATCCTCTACTTGGATGGCTCCAGATTTGCAGATGATGAAGAAGTTTCCACACAGGAAGTGCAGTGACCAGCAATCAAGAAATCCTGTGGTCCAGAAGTCTGTCACCTAGCCTGTCAGCCCAGGAAGCAGAACTGATAGCGCTGACGAAGGCCTGCCAGATGGCAGAAGGCAAGACTGCAAACATCTACACTGACTACAGGTACTCGCATGGCATAGCACAAGACTTTGGGCCCATCTGGGCTACAAGGGACTTCATCACAGCAAACGGGACAATCGTGAAGCATCATGGAGCCTTCAGGGACCTGCTGGGTGTACTCCAACTTCCAAAATGGTGGCAATTTGAAAAATCAAAGTGCATGGAAAACTGAGAACAGAAGAGGCGTGAGGCAATAACATGGCGGACATGGCAGCCAAAGAAGCGGCCAAAGGAAGACAACATGGAGAAGTGGGAGAGGTCGTAGAGCCGGACGGCTACTACATGACGACTGAAGACAAGAAACCTGACAAAAAGACATCCTGGGATCTGCTCAAGAAGTTGCAAGACCAAGCTCCAAAAGGAGAAGAAGAGCTGAATGCGGAAAAAGCAACACGTGAAGAAGGAAGGCTATCAATAATGGACTTCAAACTCTGCCTACCACAAAGTATGCACCCTATGGTGGTCCAATGGGCACATGGACCCACACCCACATATCAAAGACACAGATGAATGATCTGATTGGTGCTTACTGGTTCGCTTCAGGGATCTCCACCCTAACAGCCAAATTCACCAGCAGCTGTCTGACCTGCGGCAAATGCAAGCCTGGATGTATGGAAGAAAGTCCCCC
This sequence comes from Oophaga sylvatica, assembly GCA_033576555.1. Lineage (NCBI taxonomy): Eukaryota > Metazoa > Chordata > Amphibia > Anura > Dendrobatidae > Oophaga > Oophaga sylvatica. Next base: position 297,443,650 of record JARQOD010000003.1, on the reverse strand, counting down.
TCACCTCATCTGGAAAGACCACTCTACCAGCTTCAAAGGATCCAGATAGACCACATCCATATATTGCCAAGTGAAGGATTCAAATACGCCATTGTGGTCAAAGAAGTATTTTCAAGATGAACAGAAGCGTTCCAAGTCAGCAAAGACTACTGCAAAGCAGCTACTTTCGGAAAATAGTGTGCAAATACGGGGTTCCAGAAATGATAGAAAGTGATCAGGGACCCTCATTCACAGCAAATCTGACACACGAGACCCGATTAGCAGTAGGGTCAGACCTAGGCCTACACACTCCTTACCACCCCCAGAGCAGTGGGAAGGTAGAAAGACTGAACGGAACACTTAAGAATAGGATGCTGAAAATTGCCCAAGAGACACGCAAACCATGGCATGACACACTCCCAATTGCACTGTTTAGCGTAAGGCACACTCCCAGAGACCCAGAAAAGCTGTCACCATATGAAATTTTGTTTGGATCTAGTCCCAAGTTAGGTGCATTCTTCCCTCAGCAGCAGAATATGCAAAATGATATCTTGTTTGCTTATGTAATTGAATTGGTCAAAAACTAATGTCCATTCTCGAGTTTTTCTCTTCACTGCCAGATTTGATGGTCCTGTCCAGATGACACCAACCTCTGTGTAACTAGAGGGAAAGCCTGCTTGGATCCGCGTATTGCATTGCAAGGAAGCTCCCAGGAGAGACACCTAAGCCATGAAGGATGTTGTGGATGCTCTGACTGACCAGACAGATGACCTACCTGATGAAGAATACACACGTTTTTTCTGAACATGCAGTTAAATAAAGAAACTATGATTGCAACATATGAACCCTTGCTAGGGACAGTCCTCCTGACCGCCCATTTGCCAAAAGTCTGTATTCGGTGGGGGAGACATGCGCAAGGCATATCTCAACCCGCCGGCAGCACAAAAGAGTTGCAGCGCTTTGGGACAGGAGCAGGTTTTTAGGGCAAGTAGTATCTAAGGGGGGACTGTCATGGAAATATATATGTATTCCATTTATTCAAAGTATATTCATATATATGCATTCACAGTTAGATAGATCTCACTTGCTAAAAATCCTGTGCCCACACAAATCTATGCAAAAAGCTGATGCCAGCTATAATCAGTCGTTAAAGATGACCCTGGCCTTCATAAGGAACAAGTACAGAGAGTCTTAGTAGATATCTATTGTTTTCTTTACTAGTCATGCAAGAAAGCTAGGGCAAAAAAACAAAAAACAATAAATCTGCAACTTCAGCCCTTTTATCATAATTATCATAATTATCATACTTACACTGGAACAGCCAATAATCTAGCAGCTTTTAATTGTATGTTAATTGACTAACCAGCCCTTTTTGTAAACGTATAAAACCTTGAATGAATAATAAATGAGTAGTCTTGACAAACTGCTATACTGACACTTCCGTGTGGACAGTTTTCATTTCGTTCTGAGCGCTCAAAAAGACATTTAATAGAAAATTGGGAACAGCACCAGCAAACGCCTGCAGGATAGATTTATCCTAATTAAATTTCCATAACACAGTGGTGTGCCATAAACTTACTAATGAGCTTATATGAGTGCACAGAGTGGTGTACGATTGTTACGAGTGAATCACAGATCTTCCATTTAGCCTGTGTGCTTGGTTTCTATATTAAATGAATTTGGTTTCCTTTGGTGCTGAAGAGGTTAACGACCCTTTTTATGCTGTTCAGAAACATGCAGCTCCATTTTCAGCTGCTTCTAATCGGGTTGTTACTTCTTCCTCTAACACCTGACCAGACCCTCTCTGCCTTGCTAGTGAAAACTCTGCTTCCTTGCTTTTAGGACACGCTGTGCTGAATAGGAGTTTGTTGTTGCTATTGGAGATTTGTATTTCTGTGCTGTGCTGTGTGCTTAAGCTAAGTGTTTGCAGATAAGCTGCTGTGGAAGTGTTCTATAGTAAGTGTGTGTTTATCTCCTCATTTCTATTCCTGTTTAGTTTATGCCTATTGTTGGTTCTTGCTTTGGTAAGATAGAGGATTTCTGTTATCCCTGTTTTGTCTTTTGTGTCTTGTTCACATTACATTTCTGTCCCAGGCTCCATGTGTTGGTGAGGGGACAGACCAGGGATTAACAGAAGCATAGTGAGATCAGAGACTCAGGCTTCTCTACCATCAAGAGTACGCTCGAGATAGGGATAGCTAGGGTTCCAGTTCCAGAGACAATTTGAGGCCTCCTTCCCCTACCTAATGCTAAGTTCACCTTAGCATTCGGGAGCTTTGCTGCATACTTCCTCCATTAAGCCCCACCTACTTCCGCATACTTCTGCATGCGTCCTGCATACCTATCTTTAACATTGGGTACGCAGGAAATGTGGATGTACGCAGATATATGCGGAAGCATTGCTTTGGCGCACCCGCTGACCACAGACATATGAGAGCATCATATTGTGTACAAGGGAGCTGTTTGCCCACCATATTGTGTATAAGGGAGCTGTGGGCCCATAATACTGTGTATAAAGGAGCTGTGTGGACATCATACTCTGCATAAGGGAGCTGTGGGCTCACCATACTGTTTATAGAGGAGCCATGGGCGTACCCACTGTGGGCAGGGGGGCGACTGCCCCCCCATAGAAGCAGGGGCGCACAATGAAAGAACCGGCATTTATCCGGCCCGTCTGCCCCGCCGACATTGAATATCTCTATAGTTCAATGCCGGCGGGCCCTTTAATCGCAGGCGGAACTATAATGTGGTGAGGAAGACCTTGTGGCCTTCCATATGCAGCACAGATGACGTGATCGTCATCATGCCTTGATGACGTCACGCCGCCTGTGCCAGGAGAAGACGGAGTCGAGCGCGTGCTTCTTCAGAGCTGCAGGGGACATAGGTGAGTACTGGCATTTTTTTTTTAATGCTGGGCCCGGCCTATTGGGGTCTATGCTGCTTATAGGGGATTATGCTGCCTATGGGGGATTATGCTGCCTATTGGGGACTATGCTGCTTATGGGAGATTATGCTGCCTATGGGGGATTATGCTGCCTATTGGGGACTATGCTGCTTATGGGGGACAATGCTGCCTATGGGGGACTATGCTGCCTATGGGGGATTATGCTGCCTATGGGGGATTATGCTGCCTATTGGGGACTACTATGCTGCCTATGGGGGGATTATGCTGCCTATGGGGCATTATGCTGCCTATGGGGACAACTCTGCCTATGGGGGGATTATGCTGCCTATGGGGGATTATGCTGCCTATTGGGGACTACTATGCTGCCTATGGGGGGATTATGCTGCCTTTGGGGCATTATGCTGCCTATTGGGGACTACTATGCTGCCTATGGGGGATTATGCTGCCTATTGGGGACTATGCTGCTTATGGGGATTATGCTGCCTATGGGGGATTATGCTGCCTATGGGGGATTATGCTGCCTATGGGGGACTATGCTGCCTATGGGGATTATGCTGCCTATGGGGCATTATGCTGCCTATTGGGGTCTACTATGCTGCCTATGGGGGATTATGCTGCCTATTGGGGACTATGCTGCTTATGGGGGATTATGGTGCCTATGGGGGACTATACTGCCTATGGGGGATTATGCTGCCTATTGGGGACTACTATGCTGCATATGGGGGATTATGCTGCCTATTGGGGATTACTATGCTGCGTATTGGGGACTATGCTGCTTATGGGGGATTATGCTGCCTATGGGGGATTATGCTGCTATTGGGGACTACTATGCTGCCTATGGGGGATTATGCTGCCTATTGGGGATTACTATGCTGTCTATTGGGGACCTATGCTGCCTATTGGGACATTTACCTGCCTATTGGGGACCAATGCTGCCTATTGGGGACCTATGCTGTCTATTGAGGACATATGCTGCCTATTGGGGACATTGCTGCCTATTGGGACATTTACCAGCCTATTGGAAACCTATGCTGCCTATTGGGGACCTATGCTGTCTATTGAGGACATATGCTGCCTATTGGGGACTATGATGCCTATTGTGACATTTACCTGCCTATTGAGGACATATGCTGCCTATTGGGGACCTATGCTGCCTATTAGGGATCTATGCTGTCTATTGGGGACTATGCTGCCTATTGTGGACTTATGCTGCCTATTGGGACATTTACCTGCCTATTGGGGACCAATGCTGCATATTGGGACATTTACCTGCCTATTGGGGACCAATGCTGCCTATTGGGGACATTTACCTGCCTATTAGGGACTCTCGCACCACACCAGTCTGAGCCTGAGCTAAAAGCGGAGTTGCGCCAATATGTGCACTGATGAGGATGAAATGATATGGATTGGCAAGGCTGCAGTGATGGGCAGTGCAGGCTGTATGTCTCTGTGTGGGCAGTTTTATTGCTGGTATAGTGTTTTTGTAGCGCTGTATATATATTGGTATTTTACTAATAGCAATTTGGAATCCCTAGGAAATAATGATATCAAGAAAGAGAAAAATTGCTTCACTTGTTACGACTTGCAGTGACAAATATGGAACCGAACATTGACCATCTCATTAGCCAAAAGCAGGTCCATAGTTCCCATTGAAATACCAGTAAGTTTGTTGATTTTTAACTTTACTTGTTCTTTAGTTTAAATATTGTATTTGTTCCTGTTTTGTTTTGTTTTTTACTTCAAAATAAGAGTGTAGGATATGGTGTATATAGGGTCATACACATCGTGTGCGGTATATAGAGTGTAGTATATGGTGTATACAGGTCATACACATCGTGTGCGGTATATAGAGTGTAGTATATGGTGTATACAGGTCATACACATCGTGTGCGGTATATAGAGTGTAGTATATGGTGTATACAGGTCATACACATCGTGTGCGGTATATAGAGTGTATATACACTGCTGTATTATACTTTTCATATACAGGTTATAATGCCTCTTATTCTTTGTATAGAGGTTAGTGTGTCATGTATAATATATGGTATATACCGCGTAGTGTCGCATACACTGCTGTATTATACAATATACAACAGTTCTAATGCTCCATACCTAATATGCAGGATAATGTACAGTGTATATGATGTAACCTGTATAAGATGTGACATTGGCTTGCCCCCCTAGTTTTGATCCTGGGTACGCCCATGAGAGGAGCTGTACATCGGGGGACTCAGTGGACAATATTAAATGTTAAGTGGGAACTTCAGAAGCATTATTGTTATGGGGCACTCAGCGTATTGTGTTAGTCAAAGAGGCAAAATGTGGACTCTGTCTTCAAGGGCATTTGCAAAAAGCATTAACATAATGTAGGGGGAAATTTTACCAACTTGAGAGCGCAAAGGAGGCAATATTACTATGGCAGTAAGAGGATCCCTGTTGTTATGTCAAACAGCAGGTGAAGTAATAGGGACACATAAGGCGGACTGGTTCAGCATTGGGGTATCAGTAGGATGAGGTTGTGTAGGTTGGAAATAGATGGGGATGGTGCTGGAATAGTGAGAAGGCAAATGTGTCTTTGTTATAATCTCTGCAGATGAGTTCTGGCTGGAGAAGTTGTCATGTCGGTCTGGGCCAGAGGAAAAAGATGGGGAAAAATTAACAACTTCATCAGAAAGAACATCACCTGTAAATCACCATCTACAACTGTGCTGTAATTGCTTGAATGTGCTGCAGGACTGGTATCTACTACCGATGTCAGTAAAGTCAGTGTTGGTCTTTGAGTAGAAATTTATTTTCAGTAATAGCATAGTCATCTGCTGAGGTTCCCCTAAATCCATGATCAGGGTGTGCTACCATATCTTTAATCAGGGTTACTTGTTAGGGGCCCACTCCGATGTTTGCCCCAACCCCCTAAGGTGAACCCCCAGCTACTCCGTTGCTGGGAGGAGTGCAAAAGAGTACAGTGGTATGGACTGAGGGACCAAACAGCAGCATTCCTCCCCTACAAGACACTTCCACAATGAGCTGCTATAACAAATGAGTTACCATGTAATGCTGAAGACTTGGCAGAGGACTCTGTTGCCATGTGGCACCTTGGGCTATAGTATTACAGAAGCTGCCTTGGTGCTGCTCTATAATGGGGACATTTTAACCATGTCATACACTTGTCCCCTGCTCCAGTGTTCACCCCGGGAAGCTCCTGTATCACAGCTGTCGCAATTGTTTTGAGATTGAAAATATTTATATAAAACCGGAGCAATTCTTTCTGCTATATAGCCATGCTAGTCCTGGATGACTGTTTTAGTATTATAAAGTCCATAGTAATTATGTTGATGTAGTGAAGCATGACATCCATCATTTGGATGCATTATGCATAAACCATCATTTCACTAATTGCTGATATATTTATCAAAATTAGTGTTGTTTTAAAGCACGTATGAATGATATAATCATTACCTCTTAGAATAAATCTGATTATGCCTGACGGAATAAAGCCTATTTCCTAAAGCATCCTTATTAGAAAGTTCCAGTGCCTTCAGGACCCCTCCTCCCATCCCATCTGGATGTGGTCCAGCAATCCCTCCCCTTACTGCAGTAAGAAGCTGAACATTGCGGCAGAGGGAGGCAGCGGTCTGACTACTGCAGCCACAGAACCTGTGAGCAGACTCAGGGAACAAGGTAAAGCATCCTCAGCGCCAGAGGGCAAAGATGCATGCAATCCATTGTACCAAGTAGGACACACATGAGGACCATGCACATCACACTGTAAGTGTCATCACAGATCATTTGTATCTTTGTGTTGGGAGGACTCACATATATGCATGAGATCAAGGACACCATGTTGGTGCTAAGGTGTAGCCTACATGGGTATGTAGAGGGGTCAAGAAATTCTAAACTCAATTCTGGAAGACAAGACATTCCGACATACACGTAACGTGACATTGTATCACCAAGTGCTATGACTGTCTACTAAACACAAAGGGTTAAATGCCAATCCAGCACGGCTATATCTGCATGTACATGTGATTGAGGTAGAAACACAACATGTGGAAGAGACCTAAGAACAGATCAACCTTCAGAAATGCCCCTGTTTCATCCTGCAGATATCTCTGTTCTGTAAGGACACAGCATGCTCAGAACAGACATCAAAAACCTTCATCACGGGGATTACAATCTGCACATGCGATACAGTAACAAAGAAGGCTAATAAAACAAGGCACAAAGTCACAAATAGGTCAAAATATTACAAAGGACAATCAAGGGACAACATTATTTGGAACTTTTAATCTATTCTACATATCATATGGTAGGTAGAAAACATAAGCTTTCATGCTAGAAAAACACAAAGAAAAAAAATTCTACAAAAAATCTACAGATTAGAAAAATATCCAGAAAATGGGAAACAGACTACTAGAAATATGTAGAAACGAGTGTCTGGTATCTGCTGTGCCCAGAAATATTTGTATTGAAACCTTTCTTGAAATATTTGTTAATTTATATAAATGTTATTGAGTTAAATATATCTAATATAGAAGCACATATAAAGCAGGTTGTCATTATTTAACAAAATAAAACTCCTACCTTGATCTCTAATGGACAAAACTCTGGGTATAAATGTAGAAATATTCATTATACAGGATTTCTAGTATTTCTTTTTTTATAAGTTTTACGCAAAAAAGTATACAGATTTCCCGAAAGTCAGGAGTTGTGGCCACATGTGTCATGCTGGTAGAGTTCTTGGTAAAAGATATGTTACTAATTACAAGCTAGCAGTAGCCTTATTATATTCGTTATCGTGGTCTGGTCCACACTATCATTGTAATCTGGCTCACTAGGTCCATGAAAATCAATGTGCACACAGCATGAGGCACATCAGCCGCCCGGCCACAAAGAAGATTTATTAACTGGAAAGGAAATATGTTATTAGAAAATTACATATTGTTTCAATAAAGGCCCCTATTCATCCTTTGCAGGGATTTTTATGTAATTTTTCCCTTATTCTTGCGTTGTCTTGTTGCCAGTTTTTGGCACGCATAGTTCATGAACTTTTTACGAAGTCAAAAATCATTTGTATTTTTTTCTTTGCCTTGTTTTCTGGGTTTTTAGTACAAAAAGTTGCTTGTTTTGCAAAATGTCACAAAATTTGCACTAAAAATATGTGACATATATCAAAATCACTCCAGGGGAAATTGGAGGACTTTTGCGACAAATGTTGCTACTCTTTAAAAAGTCACAATTCATGAATCAGGTGAAAAGATCTGGAAACCCCAATCTGCTCCCAAAATGGCAAACATAAAAAAAAACAAGCGAACACATAAAATAGGCTTTCTGAAAAGCACAAATTAATAGAATAAGGGCAAATGAACCCCAACAGCAAGCAACAGAAAATATGAAAAATGTCAGGTACAAATACAACAATGAATCGGGCCCAAACTGCTTGATACTGATTATTCCTAAAAAATAATTGTAATAAAGAATCCATTACTGTGGCTATTAAGAATGGAATTGTGCAATTTTTACTCTGGTTACTGTTAGGGTTCGAGTTCCCGCTCCTGCACAAGGGGAGTCTCGAACCAGTGCCGCTGCGGTCTCCCATTCGTCTCCGGCCGCAGTGGAGCCTGCTCAGCAGAGACGTCGTTCCAGGCGTCTTGCCCACTCCACTACTGGGCAGTGACTTGCTGCTGCCTTTCCTGGATCTGCTATTGTAGCCAGTTCTGGAGCAGACGTCTTTGGGATAAAGTCCTGCATTTTCCCTTCTGAGCGTGCCCAGAGTGAGATCTCTCATTGGAGATCAGGGGTCACATGCTCAGGTACTGCAGCGGCTCCTATTGGCCCGCCAGGAAGGCCCTGTTACTACTAGTCTTCTGAACAGGTTCTCATTGGTCCTTGTTCCTGGAAGGTCCTGTGGCTGTTGCTATAAAAGGGTAGCATGGCTGGGCCGCCATGCGCTAATATCAACCATTGTATGCTATGCGCCAGTGTGGTCATGCGTGTGTGTGGTTAGGGACCCGGCTGAAATAAGCCACTAGAATACCGACTTAATCGGTGAGGAGTTTAGTGTGCTAGCTGGTCAGGGTCGGTGTCCTAGATGCCCTAGATTACCGGCATAACCGGTGAGGAGTTTGATTGCCGTATTCAGGGTCTGGCGTTCAGACGCCATAGATTGCGGGTGACTCCCGCGAGGACATTAGCGCATGACCACGTATTATGCTCGCTTAGCAATTAACCGTGTGCCTGAGAGCCTGACAGGACACGGTGTTTGTTCTCAGCGGCCCTGTGACGTAACAGGGTTCGCTCTCGACGCTAGACAGCGCCCTAGCGTTTTACTTTGCGGCTCACTGAAGCTAAGTGAGTTCGCACATATCGCCATATAGCACTGTGGCATCCCGTTAGCGGCTCTGTGAATTAACAGAGTCTGCACTTACTGCCACAACGCGCTACGGCGTTTATTTTAGCGACTCTGCGGGATAACAGAGTTCGCTACTTTCGTCATCTTACTAGCAGCAGGCTTTGCTTGCACGGTGGACCCCGGGCTGCGAACGCACCTCTCCACTCTATATATTTGGTGCGTTCCGCAGACCCTAACATAATATTAGCGCCAGGGTCTGGCTAGTAAAATGGCGGACGAACAGCGTCTATTGCAGTACATCCAGCAGCTGAAGGGTAGGTTGGAGGCTCTTGAGAGCACAACCTCAGCTGTGGATGTTACCGCAGTCGCTGTTCAGGCTGCTAGCGTGGCTGCAGCCAGTTTGTCCTCTGCCACCTCTGCCCCTACATTATCCCACCTCCCGCTTCCTGACAAGTTTGCCGGTGATAGTGTCATGGGTGCATCGCCATGAAGATCGTCGCGATTGCACATTCTGACTTCTCACAGCTGAGCTGCTGTTTCTTTGTTTTTTGGTAATGAGAGAGTTAATTTTTCCTAGCTCTTTGCTAAGGCTAGGTGCAGCCTCGCCCGGCTGCTTTTGATTATGTTCTAATTAGTTTCCTTTATATTTCTGCCAGTCTGGGTGTTAGATGCCGGTGAAAGCATTCATATAGTTTAGCAGACTGGATCGGTTCTGGGAATACTTAAGCTAAGAGCTCCTTAGTTGTTTTTACTCTTACAGCTTATAGTTTATCTCTGAGACCTAAGGTGTTCCTACTGTGTGTGAGTGTTGTATGTAAGACTTTATTTACTTTATTTCTTATCTTTCTTGTATGTCTTTCTGTTCATTAACCGTTACCCGGTCATTCCTTTGGTGGTATTCAGGGTCCTTCTTAGGACTAGAATACAGTTGGCAGGGATTGATAGGAGACAGGGTTTACGCTGGTGGCCTGGACCTCTGTACCTTTAACAGTACCTCCAGGTTGAGGGATTAGTTAGGACCCCAGTTAGGGTCAGCTTAAACCCCGGTCACCCTCTAGCCGGAGACAGCGTATAACGGATTCCGTTTTGACCCACTGGACTTTCTGTCAGGTAAATCTATGTTATCATATAGCTATGCGCATGTTATATAGTATGTTGCCCTTTTGATATAGATTATTGTCATCACATATATATATCTGCTATACAGCGTGACATTTTCACCGGCCAAAACTAAAGATTCTCCCAGCTATCATGGATCCAGTAGCCCAGCTGGCCCGGCAGTTGCAGGGATTGTCCATGGAGTTGGCAGACATTAAGTCCAAGGTTTTGTCCCCCCCGGAGCAAACCAGATCTGAACCTAAGGTTGCTCTCCCGGACAGGTTCACTGGTGGGCGGGACAAATTTTTTACTTTCCGGGAGGCATGTAAATTGTACTTTCGGCTGCGGCCTCGGTCATCTGGGAGTGAAGAGCAGAGGGTGGGAATTGTTATCTCGCTCTTACAAGGGGACCCTCAATCTTGGGCGTTCTCTATTCCTCCAGGCTCCCCAGATCTCCAGTCAGTGGATCGATTTTTTACTGCCCTGGGTCTGGTATATGATGATCCGGATCGAGTCTCCCTTGCTGAAACAAGGTTACGTAAAATACGGCAAGGAAATCGTCCAGCGGAGGAATATTCTTCTGAGTTCCGTAGATGGGCAACAGATACTCAGTGGAATGACCCAGCTCTTAGGAGCCAGTTTTGTCAAGGGTTGTCTGACAAATTAAAAGATGTGTTGGCTCAGTATGATTCTCCTCCATCACTGGAGGCTGCTATGGCCCTCGCTATTCGCATTGATAGACGTCTTCGGGGAAGACGCGAGGTAACTCCGCCCCCGTGATGACTCCACCTACTACTAAAGTCCCTTATACTGAGGTTCCCCTGGTCTGTTCTGAGGAACCCATGCAGTTGGGAGGGACATCATTTTGTAGGAGGGAATCAGCGGTGAGCCGCAAGACTAGAAGGTGTTTCTTTTGCGGGAGAGAGGGACATTTTGTTGGGGGGTGTCCATCCCGGACCTCTTTGAACCAAGGAGTTAACCTGGGAGTGTGTATTTCGTCCCCAAATCCCTCTCAGTTTCTCGTGCCTGCGGAGGTGGTGATTGGTACTAGAACTGAGAGGATTTCTGTTTTTCTTGATAGTGGGTCCGGGCTAATCTGGTGGACACTCGTTTGCCCAGGTGCATGGTATGCAACTGAGTGTATTGGCCAAACCGGTCCCTATACTCTCTATTGATTCTAGACCTCTTGGTCAAGGTAGCTTGGTACAAGCTGTTCATAACATAGATCTTCGAGTAGGGGCAATACATAAAGAGCAATTGTCTTGTTATGTGTTGGAGGGTCTGCCTGCTCCTATTGTGTTGGGACTTCCTTGGTTGGCTAAACATAACCCAGTGATTGATTGGCAATCCAGAAAGATAAGCCAGTGGGGTGAATTTTGCAAGAATAACTGTATGAGCACGGTCATCGGTGCGGTTGTGCCTAGGACTTTGCCTCCTTTTCTGGAGGACTTTTGGGAGAAGTTCTCAGAGGAGGGGTGTAAGGAGTTACCTCCTCATCGCACATATGACTGCTCAATAAGGTTGCTTCCTGATGCCTTATCTCGTACTTTCCCAGAGGTCGGGAAGACGGATGATCCGGTTCCTATTCCTCAGGAGGGAGTTGTAGTGTCAGCTGTATGCTCTGAGCTTGAGGGGGAGGTATTGGGGGCTCAGGGGGACGCCCCTGTGGGACTTCCAGGGAGACTGATAGTTCCAGATCGCTTAAGACTGAAGGTTACGGAGAACCCTTACAAACGGATGGCTGATAGGAGGAGAGTTTCTGGTCTAGATCTGAAGGTGAACGATCTGGTGTGGTTGTCTACCAGGAATATAAAACTTAAAGTTCCCTCCTGGAGGTTGGGTCCCAGATTCATCGGGCCATACAGGATCAGTTCCATAATTAATCCTGTGGCATTTCGTCTGGACCTCCCTCCTACGTTTAAAATTCATAATGTGTTTCACAAGTCATTACTTAAAAAGTATGTGGCACCAGTCATACCGTCACCTCTACCTCCTCCTTCAGTGGTAGTCAATGATAACGTGGAAGTTCATTGGAGGGTGTATGGTCCTGAGGAGAGGACGTGGGTCCCTGCGTCTGATGTTAACGCAGATCGATTGGTTCGGACCTTTCACACAACTCACCCGGACAGACCTGGTCATGAGGGTCCGGAGGCCCCTCGTAGAAGGGGGGGTACTGTCATGGGTGCATCGCCATGAAGATCGTCGCGATTGCACATTCTGACTTCTCACAGCTGAGCTGCTGTTTCTTTGTTTTTTGGTAATGAGAGAGTTAATTTTTCCTAGCTCTTTGCTAAGGCTAGGTGCAGCCTCGCCCGGCTGCTTTTGATTATGTTCTAATTAGTTTCCTTTATATTTCTGCCAGTCTGGGTGTTAGATGCCGGTGAAAGCATTCATATAGTTTAGCAGACTGGATCGGTTCTGGGAATACTTAAGCTAAGAGCTCCTTAGTTGTTTTTACTCTTACAGCTTATAGTTTATCTCTGAGACCTAAGGTGTTCCTACTGTGTGTGAGTGTTGTATGTAAGACTTTATTTACTTTATTTCTTATCTTTCTTGTATGTCTTTCTGTTCATTAACCGTTACCCGGTCATTCCCTTTGGTGGTATTCAGGGTCCTTCTTAGGACTAGAATACAGTTGGCAGGGATTGATAGGAGACAGGGTTTACGCTGGTGGCCTGGACCTCTGTACCTTTAACAGTACCTCCAGGTTGAGGGATTAGTTAGGACCCCAGTTAGGGTCAGCTTAGACCCCGGTCACCCTCTAGCCGGAGACAGCGTATAACGGATTCCGTTTTGACCCACTGGACTTTCTGTCAGGTAAATCTATGTTATCATATAGCTATGCGCATGTTATATAGTATGTTGCCCTTTTGATATAGATTATTGTCATCACATATATATATCTGCTATACAGCGTGACAGATAGCAAGCAATGTCGGGGATTCGTGAGTCAGTGCTCTATACATCTCGAGCTTCTGGCTGCACGTTTTCCCACGGATCGGGCACAAGTGGGTTTTGTACTTTCTCTACTCTTGGGCAGAGCGTTGGAGTGGGCAACGCCGCTGTGGGAGCGCGATGATCGTGTGGTGCAGAGTGCTCCTCGTTTCTTGGAGGCTCTTAAAAAGGTCTTTTTTAGGACCCCAGGTCACCCACGATACGGCGCTACAACTGCTGGCATTGACACAGGGTTCGTCTTTGGTCAGTCAGTTTTCCGTCCAGTTTCGGACTCTGGCTGCTGAGCTAGATTGGTCTGATAAAGTTCTTATTCCTATCTACTGGCGGGGACTGGCTGACCATGTTAAAGACGCTTTGGCTACCAGGGAGATTCCCGCCACACTGGAGAAGCTTATCTCCATATCTACCCGCATTGACCTCCGTTTTCACGGCGGAGGTTGGAGCGGGCCCAGTGTAGGCAGAGGTTTCGGTTGGCTCCTACCTTTGCCAAACCTCTCGAATTCCCCGATCTGGCGTCCGAACCTCAAAAGGCCACAGAAGTTCCTCATGCAGGACCTAAGTCTCGGTCCGTCCGAGTATCCGTGGTTTGTAACCATTGTCAGCAGACAGGACACTATGCCAACAGATGTCCACAGCGATCGGGGAAGCGATCGCGTCTAGTGGCCCTGGGAGGAGGTTCACTAGAGACAGCGGCATTTTCCTCCAAGATAACATTTAAAGGGACAATCACTGTTGGTACTTCCATTCTCACCGCCAACCTTTGCGTGGACTCAGGAGCAGAGGGGAATTTCTTGTCCTCTAGCTTTGCTCACCGTCATGCAATACCTCTGGTGGCGCTTGACAAATCAGTGACTGTTCGGGTAGTGAATGGGTCGTCATTGCCCTCACAAATTACACACCAGACTGTCCCACTTGCATTGTCTGTATCTCCTTCCCATCAGGAATTTATTTCCCTACTCGTCCTTCCCGAGGGAATAGACGAGATCCTACTAGGTATACCTTGGCTCCGTTTCCACTCCCCACATATAGAGTGGACTTCGGGTAGGATACTGGGTTGGAGTGATGCATGTACAGGCAGATGTGTCAAAAGTTGCGTTCAGGTTGCCATTACTGAGTTACCCGCAGATCTTACTCCACTTCCCAAGCACTACTGGTCATATGCAGACGTGTTCTCCAAGAATGCTGCGGAGACTCTTCCGCCTCATCGCCCCTATGACTGTCCTATCGACCTCTTGCCTGGCGCAGAACCTCCTCGGGGAAGGGTCTATCCCCTCTCTCTTCCTGAGACAGAGGCCATGTCGCAATATATTCAGGAGAACCTGGCAAGAGGGTTTATTAGGAAGTCGGTGTCACCGGCAGGGGCGGGATTTTTCTTCGTGCAGAAGAAAAACGGAGAATTGCGTCCGTGTATTGATTACAGGGGTCTTAACGCCATCACCGTTAAAAACAAGTACCCGTTGCCCCTGATCTCTGAGCTATTTGATAGGCTTCGGGGAGCAAGGGTATTCACTAAACTAGATCTGCGCGGTGCTTATAACCTGATTCGCATCCGTGAGGGGGACGAATGGAAGACGGCTTTTAATACCAGGGATGGGCATTACGAGTATCTGGTGATGCCCTTTGGGCTCTTTAATGCTCCAGCCGTTTTCCAAGACTTTGTCAATGACATCTTCCGGGATATGCTCTCCACCTCGGTCGTAGTCTATCTGGATGATATACTCATCTTCTCTCCAGATATTGACTCCCACCGGAGGGATGTTGGCAGGGTCTTCGACCTCCTACGGGCAAATTCCCTTTACGCAAAGTTGGAGAAATGTGTGTTTGAGCAGGAGTCCTTACCTTTCCTGGGCTATATCATCTCCGCCCAGGGATTGGCTATGGATCCTGCCAAACTACAGGCTGTGATGGACTGGCAAGAACCCCACTCTCTAAAGGCGGTGCAGCGCTTTATGGGGTTCATTAATTACTACCGTCAGTTCATTCCCCACTTCTCAACTTTGGTAGCTCCCGTGGTTGCCCTTACCAAAAAGGGAGCTAATCCCAAATTGTGGTCTGAAGAGGTCTCCAAGGCCTTCACGTCTATTAAGTCTCATTTCGCTAGAGCTCCCATCCTACATCGCCCCGATGTTGATAAGCCATTTATATTGGAGGTGGATGCCTCGTCCGTTGGTGCTGGAGCAGTCCTCTTCCAAAAGGATGCTCAAGGTCGGAAGCATCCATGCTTCTTTTTCTCCAAGACCTTCACACCAGCAGAGAGGAATTATTCTATCGGGGACAGGGAGTTGCTAGCAATGAAGTTGGCCTTCTCGGAGTGGAGACATCTGTTGGAGGGAGCTCGCTTTCCCTTCCAAGTCTTCACGGATCACAAAAACCTGGTATATCTTCAGACAGCCCAGCGGCTTAATTCTCGCCAAGCCAGATGGTCCTTGTTCTTCTCACGGTTTCATTTCACACTGCATTTCCTCTCGGGAGAGAGAAGAACATTCGTGCCGACGCTCTCTCTCGCTCTGTGGTGTCCTCGGAGGAGGAGGTGGAGGAGCCTCGGCTTATCGTCCTCACAGAGAGCCTGAGAACAGTGGCCCCGGTTTCGCTAGAGTCTGTGCCCCCGGGCAAGACTTTTGTGCCTACTAATTTGCGACCGGAGGTACTCTCTTGGGCACATTCGTCCAGGGTGGGTGGACACTTTGGGGCAAAGAGGACATCTGAATTGCTGGCGAGGACATATTGGTGGCCGCATATGGTCCGTGATGTTGGGGACTATGTTCGAGCGTGTGTCTCCTGCGCCAAAAATAAGTCCCCACGACAACGGCCAGCTGGGTTACTTTACCCTTTGCCGGTGGCAGACAGGCCCTGGGAGATGGTTGGGATGGACTTTGTGGTGGGCTTGCCCAAGTCTCGGGGTTGCACCATCATTTGGGTAATCACCGACCATTTCTCTAAAATGGTGCATCTGGTGCCACTACCACGGTTACCTTCTGCACGGGCTCTGGCAGCGTTGTTTGTTAGGCACATCTTCCGTTTACACGGCATGCCGGACAAGATTGTCAGTGACCGAGGTCCCCAGTTTGCGTCTCGGTTCTGGAGAGAGCTTTGTCGTCTACTCAGTATTGAGTTAAATCTCTCTTCAGCGTACCATCCTGAGACGAATGGGTTGGTAGAGAGGGCCAACCAGACCTTGGTCACCTATCTACGACATTTTGTCTCAGCCAGGCAGGAGTTTGCATTAAACAATGCTGTGGCTGATTCCACCGGACAGACCCCATTCCTCCTGAACTACGGTCAGCATCCGCGGGTACCAGTGCCTATGCCCGTGTCTTCCGCCGATTCCAGGGTGGCAGACTGGGCTGTGGAGGCACGGGACATTTGGGACCGCACGCAGGATGCCATTCAGGCCTCCAAAGAGAGGATGAGGTCTTCGGCCGATGCCCATCGGCGCCCCGCTCCTACATTTGCTCCTGGGGATTTGGTGTGGCTCTCCGCCCGTAACATCAGGCTGCGAGTTGAGTCCACTAAGTTGGCACCCCGCTACCTGGGTCCTTTCAAGGTCCTCGAGCAGGTTAACCCTGTGGTATACCGTTTAGCTCTTCCACCACGCCTGGGTATCTCCGACACCTTTCACGTGTCCCTCCTGAAACCCGTGCTCATGTCCCGGTTTTCTGAGTCATCTGCCGGGACATCGGGTTCATCTGCGGATGACCATGAGGTGAACGCCATCGTGGGGTGTAAGGTGGTACGGGGCAAAAAGTTTTATTTGGTGGACTGGAGGGGCTATGGGCCTGAGGATAGGTCTTGGGAGCCTGCCGAGCATATTCACGCTCCGCAACTCATCGCTGCCTTTGAACGCAACGAGGCCCAGAGAAGGGGGGGCCCTAGGAGGGGGGGGTAATGTTAGGGTTCGAGTTCCCGCTCCTGCACAAGGGGAGTCTCGAACCAGTGCCGCTGCGGTCTCCCATTCGTCTCCGGCCGCAGTGGAGCCTGCTCAGCAGAGACGTCGTTCCAGGCGTCTTGCCCACTCCACTACTGGGCAGTGACTTGCTGCTGCCTTTCCTGGATCTGCTATTGTAGCCAGTTCTGGAGCAGACGTCTTTGGGATAAAGTCCTGCATTTTCCCTTCTGAGCGTGCCCAGAGTGAGATCTCTCATTGGAGATCAGGGGTCACATGCTCAGGTACTGCAGCGGCTCCTATTGGCCCGCCAGGAAGGCCCTGTTACTACTAGTCTTCTGAACAGGTTCTCATTGGTCCTTGTTCCTGGAAGGTCCTGTGGCTGTTGCTATAAAAGGGTAGCATGGCTGGGCCGCCATGCGCTAATATCAACCATTGTATGCTATGCGCCAGTGTGGTCATGCGTGTGTGTGGTTAGGGACCCGGCTGAAATAAGCCACTAGAATACCGACTTAATCGGTGAGGAGTTTAGTGTGCTAGCTGGTCAGGGTCGGTGTCCTAGATGCCCTAGATTACCGGCATAACCGGTGAGGAGTTTGATTGCCGTATTCAGGGTCTGGCGTTCAGACGCCATAGATTGCGGGTGACTCCCGCGAGGACATTAGCGCATGATCACGTATTATGCTCGCTTAGCAATTAACCGTGTGCCTGAGAGCCTGACAGGACACGGTGTTTGTTCTCAGCGGCTCTGTGACGTAACAGGGTTCGCTCTCGACGCTAGACAGCGCCCTAGCGTTTTACTTTGCGGCTCACTGAAGCTAAGTGAGTTCGCACATATCGCCATATAGCACTGTGGCATCCCGTTAGCGGCTCTGTGAATTAACAGAGTCTGCACTTACTGCCACAACGCGCTACGGCGTTTATTTTAGCGACTCTGCGGGATAACAGAGTTCGCTACTTTCGTCATCTTACTAGCAGCAGGCTTTGCTTGCACGGTGGACCCCGGGCTGCGAACGCACCTCTCCACTCTATATATTTGGTGCGTTCCGCAGACCCTAACAGTTACTAAGCCTAACAATAAGCTGGCACTTCTTATTACGTAGAGATCACTTGTCACCTATGTATAGACAACAAAGAATCCACTACTCACAATACATGATGTTCATAACTCCCCTCCTCCCCATCGCTGTACTATGATGTCTTGACTTATGTAAATCGAGTTGGGGGAGTCCAGTGCTGAACGATGTTACCCCACCCACCCTCTCACACTCAGACACAGTTTCAAAACTGTACCTGCATCCCCACTTTGCAGATACAGGTGAACACAATAAATAGATAATGTCTGAGATCAGAAGGTGCAATGACATCACTAGCGTACGTCTGCTGAGTGGAGCCTCTCAAAGCACAAACTGGCACAGTGCATTAGGTGAACAGGGTTAGGTGAGTATTTTTGTTTTGTTAGCCGATACTTCTGTGAGGGAATCATACTTTGTGTATAGAAGGTTGAGTGGGGGGCATCATTCTGTTTCTGAGGGAACTGTGGGGGAATCATACTGTGTTCTGGAGGAATGAGAGAGCATATACTGTGTGTGGGAGGGACACGGTGGGGGAATCATACAGTATGTGTGAAAACTGTGGAGGAGTCATACTGTTTTGGGCAACTCTGTGGGCATCATTTTGTGTGGCTGGCTGTGGAGGCATTAAACTGGGGGAAGGATTACTGTGGAGGCATCATACTGTGAAGGATCGTGGTGGGGGCATCATACTGTTGTTAGAGGTCACCTCAGGGCATATACTGAGGAGGGTCACAGTGAGGGCATACACATGATATTGTAGTGGATTCAACTATACAGTGCACTTACTTTGGTGCGTTCACTGTATGGACCATCAACTGCGGTGAAGGTGTCAACTTGGGTGCATTATACAGTGGGGGGTCATTGTGGGAGATCAACTATGAGGGGTCACTGTAGGGACATAAAGCATGACACTGTAGGTGTACACTAGTAAGCATCATTATGTAGGGTGTTACTGTGGGGTATCCAAGTTTTGCAATGAACTTGGGGGCATCATACTATGTGTGGGGTGACTGTGAGTGTGGCTCATACAGGGCATCATACTGAGGAGGGTCACAGTGAGGGCATACACATGATATTGTAGTGGATTCACTATAAGTGCACTTACTTTGGTGCGTTCACTGTATGGACATCACACTGCGGTGAAGGTGTCAACTTGGGTGCATTATACAGTGGGGGGTCATTGTGGGAGAATCATACTATGAGGGGTCACTGTAGGGACATAAGCATGATACTGTAGAGGTCACTAGTAAAGCATCATTATGTAGGGGTGTTACTGGGGGGTATCCAGTTTGCAGATGAACTATGGGGCATCATACTATGTGTGGGGTGACTGTGAGTGTGGCTGTTATTACATCATACTGTGTGTTTCAGAACTGTGCGAGTATAATACTGCTTGTAGGAGAACTGTGGGGGTATCATACTGTGGGAGGGTCACTGAGAGGTGTCATACTATGATGATTTTCACTGTGGGGGCATCATACTGTTAGGCGTCCTGTGGGGCATCATACGTGAGGAGGGTCCCTTTGGGGGCATCATATTGTGGAGGGGTCAGTGTGAGGACATTAGCATGATACTGTGTGAGAGCATCATACTGTGGTGGGGCCACTGAGGTTATCATACAGTGGATAGAAATCACTTTGGGAGCATTATACAGTGGGAAAAGGCAACTTTGAGGTATCATACTTTTGAATAATCACTGTGGGGGCATCATCCTGTTGAGAAAACAGTGTGTGGGTATATGAAAGGTTATTGTAGTGAATGCCTTTCTCCGTGGACAATGCTAATGTGCTCTGACCTTGCCTATGCCATGATATACAGTATATATATCTATATTTTTTTTGGAAGGGAGGGTAGGTATAGCCTAATTTGTATTTTTGCTTAGATATAAAATTACACTGTTTTATTATTATTTAAACTTCCATTCATGATGAGACGGGTGAACTACACCCAGCATTGGGAAATGCTATGAAGAAATTATGTAATACAAAATGACACAATCTTCAATGTTTTCCATCTCTGCTATTACAAAACATGAGGACCAAGATAGAAAACCAATATCAAAATGAGCAGATTGTGCAGAACTTGGGTAATGCTGTGCAGCAACAAATAGCGCTCCAGCTGATGAGCTACTCCGAATTTCAGACAAAACAATTTTGGAGCATAGAGGGGTTATACCCTCATTCTTCTTCTTAGAACCTTATGAGCCTTAATGACCAGTATGGCTTTTCATTTTTATACTACATATTCTAGTTAAATAGTTGCCACATTTTCTTTAGCTTATTGTGGTGATTGCTGTGTCTTTTTTTTCTAGCAAATAGTATAAAATTATTTTATTAAGTTTAACCATATAGCAGCTGCTTTTTTGCATATTTAGCCTTTGCTGTGTTAAAAAGGGTGAAAATAACAATTTTCTTTCACATTTAAAATCCTTTCTTTTTTAAAAAGTAAAACAGTTAATTATATTCATTTCAAGCATTTTGTGATGGTTGTTTTGATATACTGTGGGTTCGGAAAGTATTCAGACCCCTTTAAATTTTTCACTCTTTGTTTCATTGCAAAGGAACTAGCCAAGAAGCTCAGAGACAGAATTGTGGCAAGGCACAGATTTGGCCAAGGTTACAAAATAATTTCTTCAGTACTCAAGGTTCCTAAGAGCACAGTGGCCTCCATAATCCTCAAATGGAAGAAGTTTGGGACCTCCAGAAGTCTTCCTAGACCTGGCCGTCTAGCCAAACTGATTGCAATTGTGGGAGAAAAGCCTTGGTGAGAGAGGTAAAGAAGAACCCCAAGATCACTGTGGCTGAGCTCCACAGATGCAGTAAGGAGATGGGAGAAAGTTCCACAAAGTCAACTATCACTGCAGCCCTCAACCAGTCGGGCCTTTATGGCAGAGTGGCCCAACAGAAGCCTCTCCTCAGTGCAATATGTGTAAGCCCGCATAGAGTTTGCTAAAAAAAACACATGAAGGACTCCCAGACTATAAAGAAATAAGATTCTCTGTTCTGATGAGATGAAGATAGAACTTTTTGATGATAATTCTAAGAGGTATATGTGGAGAAAAACAGGCACTGCTCATCATCTGCCCAATACAATCCCAACAGTGAAACATGGTGGTGGCAGCATTATGCTATGGGGGTGCTTTTCAGCTGCAGAGACTGGATGACTGGTTGCAATTGAAGGAAACATGAATGCGGCCAAGTACAGAGATATCTTGGATGAAAACCTCTTCCAGAGTTCTCTGGACCTCAGACTTGGCCGAAGGTTCACGTTCCAACAAGACAATGACCCTAAGCACACAGCTAAAATAACAAAGGAGTGGCTTCTGAACAACTCTGTGACCTTTCTTGACTGGCCCAGCCAGAGCCCTGACCTAAACCCAATTGAGCATCTCTGGAGAGACCAGAAAATGGCTGTTCACCAACGTTTACCATCCAACATGACGGAACTGGAGTGGATCTGCAAATCAGAATGGCAGAGGATCCCTAAATCCAGTTGTGAAAAACTTGTTGCATCATTCCCAAGAAGACTCATGGCTGTATTATCTCAAAAGGGTGCTTCTACTCAATACTGAGCAAAGGTTCTGAATACTTATGACCATGTGATATTTCAGTTTTTCTTTCTTAATAAATTTGCAAAAATTTGTACATTTTTTTTCAGTAAAGATGTGGTGCAGAGTGTACATTAATGAAAAAAAATTAACTTTTTTGAATTTACCAAATGGCTGCAATGAAACAAAGCCTGAAAAGTTTAAAGGGGTCTGATTACTTTCCGAACCCACTGTATACACCAGTTAATGTGACAGCATTGGGTGCAGGGCTTTCTGTACAATTGACAGATTTGTATTTACTTAAAAAAGTGTTTGATATGATTTTTTTCATTTTACACTTTGTTTAATGATGTGTTTTAAAAGAAATAAGAAGTAATGTAATGTTAAATGAAAAGCCCTGAAGTAAGTTCCAGACTGGACCAAGGGAACGCAGTGGACGTGGTGTATATGGACTTTTCAAAAGCTTTTGATATGGTGCCACACAAAAGGTTGATACATAAAATGAGAACAATGGGGATAGGGGAAAATATGTGTAAGTGGGTTAAGAACTGGCTCAGGAATAGGAAACAAAGGGTGGTTATTAATGGAGCACACTCGGACTGGGTCACGGTTAGCAGTGGGGTACCACAGGGGTCAGTATTGGGGCCGCTTCTCTTTAACATATTTATTAATGACCTTGTAGGTGGCATACAGAGTAGTATTTCAATATTTGAAGATGACACTAAACTCTGCCGAGTAATAAATACAGAGGAGGACAATTTTATATTACAGGAGGATTTATGTAAACTAGAAGCTTGTGCTGATAAATGGCAAATGAGCTTTAATGGGGATAAATGTAAGGTCATGCACTTGGGTAGAACAAACAAGATGTATAATTATGTGCTCAATTGTAAAACAATGGGCAAAACTGTCACTGAAAAAGACCTGGGTGATGGGTGGACGACAAACTCACATTTAGTGGCCAGTGTCCAGCAGCTGCTGCAAAGGCAAATAAAATAATGGGATGCATTAAAAGAGGCATAGATGCTCATGAGGGGAACATAATTTTACCTCTATACAAGTCACTAGTGCGACCACACTTAGAACACTGTGTGCAGTTCTGGTCTCCGGTGTATAAGAAAGACATAGCTGAACTGGAGAGGGTGCAGAGAATAGCGACCAAGGTTATTAGAGAACTGGGGGTCTGCAATACCAAGACAGGTTATTACACTTCGGGTTATTTAGTTTGGAAAAACGAAGGCTTAGGGGTGATCTTATTACAATGTATAAATATATGAGGGGACAGTACAAAGACCTTTCTAATGATCTTTTTACTCTTAGACCTGTGACGGGGACAAGGGGGCATCCTCTACGTCTGGAGGAAAGAAGGTTTAGTCAAAATCACAGACGCAGATTCTTTACTGTAAGAGCAGTGAGACTATGGAACTCTCTGCCGTATGATGGTGTAATGAGTGATTCCCTACTAAAATTTAAAAAGGGACTGGATGCCTTTCTTGAAAAGTATAATATTACAGGCTATATACACCAGTTTCCTTGATAGGGCGTTGATCCAGGGAGCTAGTCTGATTGCCGTATGTGGAGTCGGGAAGGATTTTTTTTCCCCAATGTGAAGCTTACTGTTTGCCACTTGGGTTTTTTTTGCCTTCCTCTGGATCAACATGTTAGGGCAGGTTAGGATAGGATATGGGTTGAACTAGATGGACTTAAAGTCTTCCTTCAACCTTAATAAATAATAATAACTATGATACTAAGTATCTATAATACATCTAAGGTTTTCTGCTTTTTTCTTAAAAAGAACTGACTTGTCAGTAACCAGGCTTTAAGTGCCTTTATTTAATAGCCATTAACCCTATTAAAATCGCACTACCAATATTATCTCCTTAGCTGAAACAACTTTTACATATCTTTTGAAAAAGTCATTAAAGGAAAGGTGCCGTGATTTTTAATTTTGTGTTAATAATTATTGATTTTATAATCAGTTATTTTTAATAACAAATTAAATGTACAACTTTAATATTTTTTTAAATTAATTATTATGTCAGCAGCTGGGGGCTGCCATTTGTATTTGGGGGACGTAAGTGTCTGAGTATGACACTTGCTCACCTCAAATACGGCAGCCCCTGGGCAAAAGACCCTGCGGTCTCTTAAATTGAGGGCAGCAGCGCTGTCACCACTTTCTTTGGCGTCAGCGATCATATGATCTCTGGGTGGCTGGTCATATAACCGGACCCAGCACAGCACAGACAAGGCTGCTTTCTACTGTAACTGGGCTGCTATGGCTGCTCCAGTTATGGGAGAAATAAAAAAATTAAAGACAATAAAAGAAAAAAACAAGACCCCAAAAGGACAGAAAAACCTTCTGGGATTCACTCTATCTAGTATGCATTAGGACTTAGGCAGAGCTCACACAGTCAATGCAATAATGGTTCAAACACATGCAATTTTTCTTGCTTTTCACAGGTTGCACAGCACGAAAACAAACTCATAAACTTAATTTCCAGCCTTGCGCAGATGCTAACTAAACAGAACAGACCCTGGCTAGTCATACACAGCTGAGCTTGCCCCAGCTCAGTCAAACAAAAAGTTATTGTTATAGTTCTCTGCACAAGGCCTTTGCAGACTCTTCTCAGAGCAGGATTCTGGCTTGTCTCTCTCTTCAGCTCCAAGTCACATCCAGTCTGCTCAGCTTCCCTGAGGTGACTGACTTAGATAAACACTAGCCTGCTCATATGAAGAGATAGGATTTAACTTTAGTCTGCCTGGCACTGCTACAAACCCTCCCACTCTGCACAAAGCCTAGGGTAGAGCTTCATCTGCCAATCCACTGTGCCCACAGTGGGCCACTTTACCAAAACTGACTTTATGAGGGGGTATGGCCAGTTTTGTATTGCCTTCTCTCAGACTACCTCCATTTGAACCTCAGGAATTGCCCAGGGCTTTAACCCCTTAGTGACAGAGCCAATTTGCAGCTTAATGACCGGGCCAATTTTTACAATTCTGACCACTGTCCCTTTATGAGGCTATAACTCTAGAGCTCTTTAACAAATCCAGCTGATTCTGAGAATGTTTTTTCATGACATATTGTACTTCATGCTAGTGGTAAAAAAAAATTTATATGACTTGCGTTTATTTATGAAAAAAGCGGAAATGGCGAAAATTTTGAAAATTTAGCAATTTTCAAACTTTATATTTTTATTCCCTTAAATCAGAGAGATATGTCACACAAATTTCTTAATAAATAACATTTCCCACATGTCTACTTTACATCAGCACAATTTTGGGAACAAAATTTTTTTTTGTTACGAAGTTATAAGGGTTAAAAGTTGACCAGCGAATACGCCGATACCCCATATATGGGGGTAAACCACTTTTTGGGCCCACGGCAGAGGTCGCAAGGGAAGGAGCGCCGTTTGACTTTTTCAATGCAGAATTGGCTGGACGCCATGTCGCGTTTAGAGAGCCCCTGATGTGCCTAAAGAGTGGAAACCCCCAACAAGTGACCCCATTTTGGAAACTAGACCCTTAAGGAACTTACAGTTAGGTCCATAAATATTTGGACAGAGACAACATTTATCTAATTTTGGTTCTAGACATTACCACAATGAATTTGAAACAAAACAAATCAGATTCAGTTGAAGTTCAGACTTTCAGCTTTCATTTGAGGGTATCCACATTAAAATTGGATGAAGGGTTTAGGAGTTTCAGCTCCTTAACATGTGCCACCCTGTTTTTAAAGGGACCAAAAGTAATTGGACAGATTAAATAATTGTAAATAAAATGTTCATTTCTAGTACTTGGTTGAAAACCCTTTGTTAGCAATGACTGCCTGAAGTCTTGAACTCATGGACATCACCAGACACTGTGTTTCCTTCTTTTTGATGCTCTGCCAGGCCTTCACCGCGGTGGTTTTCAGTTGTTGTTTGTTTGTGGGCCTTTCTGTCTGAAGTTTAGTCTTTAACAAGTGAAATGCATGTTCAATTGGGTTGAGATCAGGTGACTGACTTGGCCATTCAAGAATATTCCACTTCTTTGCTTTAATAAACTCCTGGGTTGCTTTGGCTTTATGTTTTGGGTCATTGTCCATCTGTAGTATGAAACGACGACCAATCAGTTTGGCTGCATTTGGCTGGATCTGAGCACACAGTATGGCTCTGAATACCTCAGAATTCATTCGGCTGCTTCTGTCCTGTGTCACATCATCAATAAACACTAGTGACCCAGTGCCACTGGCAGCCATGCATGCCCAAGCCATCACACTGCCTCCGCAGTGTTTTACAGATGATGTGGTATGCTTTGGATCATGAGCTGTACCACGCCTTCGCCATACTTTTCTCTTTCCATCTTTCTGGTAGAGGTTGATCTTGGCTTCATCTGTCCAAAGAATGTTCTTCCAGAACTGTGCTGCATTTTTAGATGTTTTTTAGCAAAGTCCACTCTAGCCTTTTTATTCTTGATGCTTATGAGTGGCTTGCACCGTGCAGTGAACCCTCTGTATTTACTTTCATGCAGTCTTCTCTTTATGGTAGATTTGGATATTGATACGCCTACCTCCTGGAGAGTGTTGTTCACTTGGTTGGCTGTTGTGAAGGGGTTTCTCTTCACCATGGAGAGTATTCTGCGATCATCCACCACTGTTGTCTTCCGTGGGCGCCCAGGTCTTTTTGCATCGATGAGTTCACCAGTGCTTTCTTTCTTTCTCAGGATGGACCAAACTGTAGATTTTGCCACTCCTAATGTTGTAGCAATTTCTCGGATGGGTTTTTTCTGTTTTTGCAGCTTAAGGATGGCTTGTTTCACCTGCATGGAGAGCTCCTTTGACCACATGTTTCCTTCACAGCTAAACCTTCCAAATGCAAACACCACACCTCAAATCAACACCAGCCCTTTTATCTGCTTAATTGAGAATGATATAATGAAGGGATTGCCCACACCTGTCCATGAAATAGCCTTGGAGTCAATTGTCCAATTACTTTTGGTCCCTTTAAAAACAGGGTTGCACATGTTAAGGAGCTGAAACTCCTAAACCCTTCATCCAATTATAATGTGGATGCCCTCAAATGGAAGCTGAAAGTCTGAACTTCAACTGCATCTGATTTGTTTTGTTTCAAATTCATTGTGGCAATGTCGAGAACCAAAATTAGATAAATGTTGTCTCTGTCCAAATATTTATGGACCTAACTGTATCTAGATGTGTGGTGAGCACTTTAAACCTCCAAGTGCTTCACAGAAGTTTATAACATAGAGCCGTGAAAATAAAAAATCATATTTTTTCCACAAAAACAATCTTTTCACCCCAATTTATTTTTCCGAAGGGTAACAAGACCCCAAAAGTTATTGTGCAATTTGTCCTGAGCATGCTGATACCCCATATGTGGAGGAAAACCACTGTTTGGGTGCATGGCAGAGCTTGGAAGGGAAGAAGCGCCGTTTGACTTTTTCAACGCAGAATTAGCTGGTTGCCATGTCGCGTTTGTAGAGACCTTGATGTGTCTAAACAGTGGAAACCCCCACAAGTGACCCTATTTTGGAAACGAGACTCCCTAAGGAACTTATCTAGATGTGTGGTGAGCATTTTGAACCCCCAAGTGCTTCACAGAAGTTTATAACGCCCGGGCGTGAAAATAAAAAATCATATTTTTTCCACAAACCTGATAGTTTAGTCCCCAATTTTTATTTTCCCAAGGGTAACAGGAGAAATTAGACCACAAAAGTTGTTGTCCAATTTTTTCTGAGTACGCTGATACCCCATATGTGGGGGGGACCACTGTTTGGGCGCACGGCAGGGCGTGGAAGGGAAGGAGCGCCGTTTGACTTTTTCAAACCAAAATTGGCTGGAATTGAAATTGGACGCCATGTCGCGTTTGGAGAGCCCCTGATGCACCTAAACAGTGGAAACCCCCCACAAATGACACCATTTTGGAAACTAGACCCCTTAAGGAACTTATCTAGATGTGTGGTGAGCACTTTGAACCCCCAAGTGCTTTACAGAAGTTTATAACGTAGAGCCATGGAAATAAAAAATCATTTTTTTCATTAAAAATGATTCTTTAGCCTGCTATTTTTTTATTTTCCCAAGGGTAACAGGAGAACTTGGACCCCAAAAGTTGTTGTGCAATTTTCCTGAGTACACTGATACCCCATATGAGGGGTGGAACCACTGTTTAGGCGCATGGGAGATCTTGGAAGGGAAGGAGCGCCATTTTGTAATGCAGACTTTGATGGCATGTTCTGCGGGCATCATGTTGTGTTTGCAGAGCCCTTGATGTGCCTAAACAGTAGAAACCCCCTGCAAGTGACACCATTTGGGAAACTAGACCCCCAAGGAGCTTATCTAGATGTGTGGTGAGCACTTTGAACCCCCAAGTGCTTCACAGAAAATTATAAACGCAGAGCCGCGAAAATAAAAAATCATTTTTTTCCTCAAAAATGATTTTTTAGCCAGATATTTTTTATTTTCCCAAGGGTAAAAGGAGAAATTAGAACACCAAAATTGGTGTGCAATTTGTCCTGAGTACGCTGATACCCCATATGTTGGGGTAAACCACTGCTTGGGCGCACAGCAGGGCTCGGAAGGGAGGGAGCGCCATTTGACTTTTTGAACGCCACGTCGTGTTTGGAGACCCCCTGATGTGCATAAATAGTGGAAAACCCTCAATTCTAGCTCCAACCCTAACCCCAACACACCCCTAACCCTAATCCCAACCCCAACCCTAATCCTAACCCTAATTCCAACCCTAATTGTAACCCTAACCCTAATTGTAACCCTAACCCTAATTGTAACCCTAACCCTAATTCCAACCCTAACCCTAATTATAACCCTAACCCTAAGGCTAGGTTCATATTGCATTTTACCAGCCCGTTCAACACAAAGCGTTGATGGGCTGGTAACGGTACAGCATAACGCGATCGCGTTATGCTATACCCGCTAGCACAAAGGAATCAGCAGATGATTCATCTGCGCTAGCGGTGATGGAGCCCAGACGCTGCAGGCCGCGTCCGAGGCTCCGTCACTGAATGACGGCACGTCGCGAACGCTTGCCGCTTTACGGCATGCGTCGCGATGCGCCCTCAAATGGGGGTGAATGGCAGCGTTAATTGACTGCCATAACGCAGTATGAACCCAGCCTAACCCTAACATAGCCCTAATTATAACCCTAACCCTAATGGAAAAATGAAAATAAATAAAATTTCTTTATTTTATTATATGTCCCTAACAAAGGGGATGATAAAGGAGGGGTTTATGTACTGTTTTTTTTATTTTGATCACTGTGATAGTTTATCACAGTGATCAAAATGTACTTTCATTCATTCATTTTTTTAATCTGCCGCCAGGCGCGCATGCGCCCACCATTTTTTTTTACAGGATGAAGAGGCCGGGAGGATTGGAGGACAGGGGGAGCTGCCGGAGGACAAGGGGACATAGGGAACACCTTGAGGTACCGAGGAGGATT
This sequence comes from Oophaga sylvatica, assembly GCA_033576555.1. Classification (NCBI taxonomy): domain Eukaryota; kingdom Metazoa; phylum Chordata; class Amphibia; order Anura; family Dendrobatidae; genus Oophaga; species Oophaga sylvatica. The sequence goes on along the minus strand of JARQOD010000003.1, from coordinate 297,414,407 downwards.
GGGGGACCTGGGGACCCTATTTCTCTCCCCTCTGATGTGCGATCACATCAGAGGGAGAGAAATTACTTACAGGATCGCAACTTTTTTTTTCTTTTGCGATCGCCGTTATACTGTTAATAACGGCGATCGCAAAAGCGGGAGGACTGGGGGGGACCCTAATTATGTTTTCTGGGGTCTCGACTACCCCTGGTAGCTGAGACCCCGGAGAAAATCCAGCTCAGCGGGCGCAGGCGCCCGCCATTTTGTTTACAGGAAAGAGACGCCGGAAGCTGTGGGAAACATGGGAGGCCTGGGGGGACACCGGGAGGCACGGGGGGCTGATCGAGGGTCCCAGGGACCCCATTTCTCTCCCCTCTGATGTGCGATCACATCTGAGGAGAGAGAAATTAAAGGGAAAATCGCTTTTTTTGCCATAGGGTTAATAACGGCAGTTGCAAAAGCGGGATCGGTAAAATCCAACCCGAATCATGTTCTCTGGGGTCTTGGCTACCCCCAATAGCCGAGACCCTGAAGAAAATCCAACTCTGGGGGGCGCTATACACTTTCTCCACAGCGCTGTTAATTAACGGCGCTGTGGTTTAAGTACCCTTAACTACCGCCGTTAAAAGGCGTATCGGCGGTCGTTAAATTGACTTGAGCAGGAGGCTCATGTTTGTTAACACGAGTGTGACCTATTAACTCCAAAAACCTGCCTCTGTTTTTGGGTACCAGTTTGCTGTCCATATTGAATTTGGAAAGATGACAAATTTCCTGCTATTTTGAGCTCCGGAAGGTTGGCTTCTGGCTGGGCCAACCAGTCAGAGGTTTTGAGCAAATTTCTTCTCTTTCAGGGTTTTAGTAGGTTATATATGGGAAACATCTTCCTTTTCCCTGGCTGGTGTACTTTATAGTTGACCTCTCCCACATTTTCCAGCACTTGTCACTGGTTAAGGATCTTGTTCTCCCCTATGGGCATGTTATACATTTGGGTTCGAACCCTTGAGCCTGTGCTTTGTGGTCAGATTCTCTGTGTGCCAAGACTCAGCAGATATGTCTTTACTCTTTGTGTTTTGTTTCTGTTATCCTTGCTTCAGTCTTTTTAGGGTAATATGTGATTTAATTTACTCATTCATCTGCCCTATCACCTTTTGGGTACAGCTTTTTATACTTTCCCCCTGCTGGTGATAGTCTCGTTTGGATGTCCAGCCATACTGCTGTAGTTTAAGCCAGTCAGTAAAAGACCAGCTAGGGTTTATCTTTTTGCTGTTTATGTTCTTTTCCATTCACCTATCTTCTGTTTATTTTTAGGAAGTAGGCAGTATTGTCTCTAACAGTATATATTTAATCCTTTATTTTTTTATTTTGTGGTTTATTTTGCTCTGGGATCTCTTTCTATTTCAGCACACTTTCTCTTATGTAGGTAATTTGCTCTCTGTTAAATAAAACAATGAAGAGGGCACCACCAAATATTGGGGATCAATCCGCAGCATGTGTAAATGGCAAGTATGAAGAAACAAAAAAAACACAAAGACACATGCTATGAACACAAGGATCACTAAAAATATGTAAAGATTTAGTGAAACAAACTACTGTACACATTAAAAATGCCCATGAATGACATAAGAAAAATGCAAAAGCCCACAATAAGGCTAAAATCCCAACAGTTGCAAGACCTGATAGAAAGTATGAACTAGGCAATATAAAAAATAATGTAACCCAGAACCACAAATCGGGTATTTGCACATGTAGTCAGTCAGAAAATCAGCCAATAAGGTTCTTAAAGTGCTAATATATGTAAAATGTAATTCGGCCCATCAAATCCCCAACACAAGAATCCCACAATAGAGATAAATAATAGAGATCTAAGTAAATGACCACATACTGTACTCCTATTAGAATGAATAGCTGGCAATAGCACACATGAAAAAACAGCTAACTGCAATAAACATGCACCTAAGGAGAAATATATATACAACCGTAGTAAATGAAGCTGCAATTTGTGCAACGGTCTCACCACACACCTGCCAGTTCTTTTTTCCCTGTCTTTTTTTCCAGGTCCCTTGCTACAGCATTTCTTATTCAGATTTTATTGCATTTACTGTTAAAATCAACATGAGACCTTTGCACAAATTGCAGCTTCATTGACTGCGGTTGTATAGACATTTCTCTTTAGGTGTTTGCATGTTTATTGCAGTTAGCTGTTTTTTCACTTGTGCTATTGCCAGCTATTCATTCTAATAGGAGTACAGTATGTGGTGGTTTAGTTAGATGTGATCTAGTTTGTATTTGCATACCATTGGATATCTCAATTGTGGGATTCTTGTGTTGGGGATTTCATGGAACACATCCCATTTTGCACTTTCTGGCTGATTCCAGGTTCTGGGTTACAGTATTTTCTATATTGCCTAGTTGACACTTGCTATCAGGTCTTAAGACTGTCGGGCTTTTAGCCTTATTGTGGGCTTTTTAATTTTTCTTATGTTATGCATGGACAGTTTTTAATGTTTTTAATTTGTGTTGCAGTTTGTTTCTCTTTTCTCGTTTCTTAATCGTTTGCACGTCTGCTTTGCCCTCCAGTTCTTTAGGAGGAATGTGAAGCGCTCGACAGCCTTTCAGCAGCATAGATCCGAGTTGCCATTGTCTAGTCTGTGGTTAGAGCTATCTCAGCTCAGCTCATGCAGGAACCATTAGGGTCTATAGGGTCAAGATCTTTAGTCTGTACAGGAACCGACAGGGACAGTTGCAGTTTGTAGTGTGTTACCTATTTTCCCAAGTGCGTTGCTACACTATCATAAAAGGGCACTAACACAAGTACCCGATCTCCAGACTAAGGGCTCATACCCACTAGTGGGAAAAAACGGTACGATTCTAGTAAAATGTCATGCGATTTGCATGCGATTTTAAATCGCACCATGCGTTTTCCATGTGTTTTCCATCAGTTTTCCATCTGTATGCAATGCGATTTTAACATGAAGTTTTACATAGAGCAGTAATCTCTATGTAAAAAGTCATGTAAAAATCACATTGTAAAAAAAAATGTACACAAAAAGCAAATAATTATATATATATATATATAATATATGTATAGGTCATACACTTCTACATAGTATAATAGCTGCTAATTCATTCCCGGCTATACTGCAAAATCACACTGACAGCTTTAATAAAGAATAGAAACAATACATATACACACATAGAATACATATATATATATATATATATATATATGCAATTGTGACATATATATACATATATTTATAGTTCATACACTTCTACATACTGTAATAGCCGCTAATTCAATTGCCGGTTTTTGTGAAATCACAGAAGCCGACATGAAATGATACATTGTTTACACACAGTTAACCATGTCATTTCATGTATTTTGATATATGGTTTTAACTTACAATTACATAAGTGTATGTGTGCAAAATTTCAGACATGTAGGGGTTAATTAAAGGTGTAAATTCGTTGAAAAAAAATGCGTGGGCTCCCACTGTATTTTCTCCACCAGACAGATAAAGCAAGCGAGTGGGGGCAGATAATAATAGCCTAGGGATGGTACATTTTTTTGTGCCCCCCCTGGCTACTAACATCTGCCCCCAGACACCCCAGAAAGGGCAAATCTCTAATTAGATTCGCCCTTTCTGGCACTTTGCCCATCTATTCCCATTGCCCTGTAGCGGTGGTGAATGGGTTAATAAGGGGTTAAAGCCACCTTGCAATTGAAAGGTGACTTTAAGCCAGGTTAATAATTGAGAGCTGTCAATTAGACAACTATCAATTATTAATCCTATTGAAGTAAATAAAAAAAACACACACTTTAAGAATAAATAATTTTAATGAAATAAAAACACATTTTTTTGACCATCTTTTATTTAACTTTTAATCCCTGTGAAGCCCTTGATCTCATATAATAAAGAAAAAATAATAAATCAACATTATTCTTACCTATCTGGCGATCTGTCACGTCCCACGCTGTAATCCTTCACAAAGGGTTAACTAGCTTTCAGCCAAGCAGCGCAAGTAATGCTACCTGCTCAGCTGAAAGCTCCTGAATGAATGAGCTTATCTCTGGCCGACAGGAGAGGATGTGATTACTGTGGGAAGCTTAATTGATAGCGCCCCACTTTCACTTTAGGTCAGGACCCTGACCTGAAGTGAAAGTGGCAATAAATCAATTAAGCTTCACACATGAATCACTTCCTCTCCTTTCGCCGGGAGAGGAACTGATTCATTCAGGGGGTAACAGCTCAGCAGGCAGCATTAGCTCCCTGCTAGCTGTAACCTGTTAACCCTTTCTGATGGATTACAGTGTGGGACCTGACTGTGCATCGGATAGGAAAGAATAATTTTGCTTTTTTATTTTATTTTTATTACAGGAAATGGTTTTAGCAGGAAAATAAAATATGGTCAAAAACTGTTTGATTATTTCATTAAACTTCTTTTTTATTAAAGTGTGTGTTTGATTTTTCTTTCAGACAATAGGATTAATAATTGATAGTTGTCTAATTGACAGCTCTCAATTATTAACCTGGCTTAAAGTCACCTTTCAATTGCAAGGTGGCTTTAACCCCTTATTAACCCATTCGCCACCGCTACAGGGCAATGGGAATAGATGGGCAAAGTGCCAGAAAGAGTTAATCTAATTAGAGATTTGCCTTTTCTGGGGTGTCTGGGGGCAGATGTTAGTAGCCAGGGGGGGAACAAAAAAAATGTACCCTCCCTGGGCTATTATTATCTGCCCCCACTCGCTTGCTTTGTCTGTCTGGTGGAGAAAATACAGCGGGAGCCCACGCATTTTTTTTCAACAAATTTACACCTTTAATTAACCCCTACATGTCTGAAATTTTGCACACATACACTTATGTAATTGTAAGTTAAAACCATATATAAAAATACATGAAATTACATGGTTAACTGTGTGTAAACAATGTATCATTTCATGTCGGCTTCTGTGATTTCACAAAAGCCGGCAATTGAATTAGCGGCTATTACAGTATGTAGAAGTGCATGAACTATAAATATACATATATGTATGTGTCACAATGACATGTATATATATATATACATATGTATTCTATGTGTATGTATCTAGTGTTTTGTGAGCTGTCAGTGTGATTTTACAGTAGCCGGGGATGAATTGCCGGCTTTTCAAAGGAGACTGGTGCGTATAAATCGGACAGCACTCGCATAGTGCGAGTGCTGTGCGATGATTTCTCGCACCCATTGACTTGCATTGGCGATTATCATGCCAAAATCGCATCAAATCGCAGCTTGCTGCGATTTTTTTCTCACACCAATTTCGGCTGAGAAAAAAATCGCAAATGAGATGTCACCTATAGTGTTGAGCGATACTGCTCGATATCTAAAAATATCGTATCGAAATGGTATCGCCGATATCACTAAATATCGTCGATATCCGATTACGATACCGGAAGTCCAATGTAAGTCTATGGGAACAAAATATTGCAACTAAAAAAAACCTTTATTTCCTTGTAAACACTAAATATACACACATAGAATACATATATATATATATATATACATGTCATTGTGACATATATATATACATATATGTATAGTTTATACACTTCTACATAGTAAAATATCCTCTGATTCAATTGCCGGGTAAAGCCGGCTTCTGTGAAAAGACAGAAGCACCCGACATGAAATGACACTTGGTGTACATAGGGTTAACCATGTCTTTTCATGTCGTTTGCAATCTGATTTGCACAAACAATTACATCAGTCTATGTGTGCAAAATTTCACACCTGTAGGGGTTAATTAAAGGTGTAAATTCGTTGTAAAAAAAACTGACTTTTTTGCTACGAATTTACACCTTTAATTATCCCCTACAGGTGTGAAATTTTGCACACTTACACTCATGTAATTGTTTGTGCAAATCAGATATCAAACTACATGAAAAGACATGGTTAACTCTATGTAAACCAAGTGTCATTTCATGTCGGGTTCTGCATTTTCACAAAAGCCGGCAATTGAATTAGCGGCTATTATACTATGTAGAAGTGTATGAACTATAAATATAAATATATATATATATATATGTGTCACAAATTTAATGACATGTATATATATATGAGGTGTAAAATTGCTGAAAAAAAATGCGTGGGCTCCCGCCCTATTTTCGCAACCAGACAGACAAAGCCAGTGAGTGGGGGCAGATAATAATAGCCCAGAGAGGGACCATTATTTTTGCCCCCCCCCGGCTACTAACATCTGCCCCCAGACACCCCAGAAAGGGCAAATCTCTAATTAGATTTGCCCTTTCTGGCACTTTGCCCGTCTATTCCCATTGCCCTGTAGCGGTGGCGAATGGGTTAATAAGGGGTTAAAATGACCTTGCAATTGAAAGGTCACTTTAAGCCAGGTTAATAATTGAGTACTGTCAATTAGACAACTATCAATTATTAATCCTATTGTATGAAAGAAAAATCAAACACACACACTTTAATAAAAAAGAAGTTTAATGAAATAATCACACAGTTTTTGACCATATTTTATTTTCCTGCTAAAACCATTTCCTGTAATAAAAATAAAATAATAAAGCAAAATTATTCTTACCAATCCGATGTACAGTCAGGTCCCACGGTGTAATCCTTCAGAAAGGGTTAATGTTTACTGCAGGGACCGCAGCTAATGCTACAGCCTCACAGTAAACCCCCAAATGAATGAGCTCCTCTCCTGGCTGACAGGAGAGGAAGTGGAAAGCTTAATTGATTGCTTTCCACTTTCACTTCAGGTCAGCCAGGGACACAATCAGTGACGTCAGAGGGAACTGGTTAACAAAAATAGGGGATCCCCTCGAAAAAAATTGGCGTGGGGTCCCCCCTATTTTTGTTAACCAGCCAGATGAAGCAGACCGCTGAGGCCTGGATTTTCAGGCTGTTAAGGAGCCAAGATCCATGGACCTTGCCAGCCTGATAATACCAGGCCACAGCAGTCTGCATATCTTGGCTGATTAACAAAAATAGGGGATCCCCTCGAAAAAAATTGGCGTGGGGTCCCCCCTATTTTTGTTAACCAGCCAGATGAAGCAGACCGCTGAGGCCTGGTTTTTCAGGCTGGTAAGGATCCAATATCCATGGACCTTGCAAGCCTGATAATACCAGGCCACAGCAGTCTGCTTAGCTTGGCTGGTTAACAAAAATAGGGGATCCCCTCGAAAAAAAAAACGGCGTAGGGGTCCCCCTATTTTTGTTAACCAGCCAAGTAAAATGCAGACTGCTGCGGCCTGGTATTAAAGGACTGTCAAGGCCCATGGATTTTGGCCCTCAACAGCCTGATAATACCAGGCTACAGCAGCCCCACATTTGGCACATCAAAAGATGTGCCAATTGTGGCACTTTACCCGGCTCTTCCCACTTGCCCTGTAGCGGTGGCAAGCGGGGTAATAAGGGGTTAATGTCACCGTTGATTGCACGGTGACAATAAGCCCGGTTAATAATGGAGAGGCGTCAATAAGACACCGATCCATTATTAATCCCAAAGTTATTAAATGCATAAAAAAAAGACAAAGCAAGAAAAAAGTATTTTAATGAAATAAAAGAGACAACACAGTTTTCATTTCTTTTATTGTACTCTCATTCCTGCGACGCCATCGATCTCCTGTAAAAAAAGAAAAAAAAAACAAACCAACAGTATACCACCTGTCCGACGCAGTCCATAGTAACGACAGTCCCACGACGATCCAGCTCTGCTACATCGCATCCCGGCGCAGCACAGCTGATTACCTGCTTCCCCGGCGGTGACGTCATCGGACTGACTGCTTTACGGCCGGGATTACCCAGCAGTCACTGCAGTTATCGCGAGAAACTGCATGTGACCGCCGGGGAGAAGAGGATGGCGGACATGAAGCAGTCCAGGCCGTGACCGCCGGAGATCTTCTGCCAGGTAAGTGCCGCTGACTCCTGACAGACCCGACCGACGGACACTGACAGTGACAGACCCGACCGACGGACACAGACAGTGACAGTGACAAATCCGATTCCGGTATTCGATAAGACGAAAATATCGAAACGAATTATATCGAAAGGCGATACAGCTAATATCGGCCGATATCCGATATTTGCAGTATCGTATCGCTCAACACTATTTAACACACTTACATTTTCCAGAGTACCTTTTACTGTTAATTCCCTGAGTTGGGCTGTCCCATAGTTGTCCTGGGACTCCTCCAGGTCAGGAATATTGACTTCAGGGGATGCTTCCTTATGTCCCTTTCTAAACAGTACAGTGAACGGAAATTCACCGTTTACATCATGTGACTTTTTTACCAGAGCCATCTTCTGGTGGTATACTGGACTACTGGGAGCTACAGCTTTAGCCCATAAGTCCCAGTACAAAGGAAAATCTTGACCAATAATAGCATGCAACAAGTCCTTGACCACTTCCACTTTGTGGGACACAAAACTAGAGATGAGCAAATATTTCAATGTTCGGTTCAGCTCACGATCGCCAAATTTGCAATATTCACCGATTTAATCATCGATTAAATCACCGAATATACACAGAACAAAAGCCGGTGTTTCCCAAGCTGTGTGACGAAGTGGGAAACACCAGCATAGCGCTTCTGATTGGCAGTGAAATCATCCCCGCCGGTCAGAGAGCCACGGTTCCCACGCTTTCAAAAGATGGTGTGAGCGCTTAGCTGTGATAGGAGGTATACAGTTTACCTTTGGTCACTGGTGTCAGTTGATGGGACAACCGCTCCCATCATCCGACACCTGCTGCCACTAATAACAGTGAGAGCAGGAAGAGAAGATGGGGGTATTCATCAGCCACTCCTGCGCTGTAAATACATAATTGAAAAAAAACCTGCGTGGGTTCCCCCCTATTTTTGATAACCAGCCAGGCAAAACTCACAGCTGGGGGTGTTAGCAAGGATGGTTATCAAACATAGAGGGGTCCCCACGATGTTTTTTTAATTATTTAAATAAATAATTTAAAAAATGGGGTGGGTTCCCCCCCGGGTTCCCCCCCATTGTTGACAACCAGCTTTGCTAAAGCAAGGGGGCTGGTATTCTCAGGCTGGTAAGGGGCCATGGATATTGGCCCCCCTCCAGCCTAAATATAGCAGCCCGCAACTGCCCAGAAAAGGCAGTTGAAATTCTCCGGGTGATCTCGCCTCTGCACCATGCGATTTTCTCACAGTGCTAGCGGGGATCTCACCGAGGTCCCCACAGTTCAGCCCCGCTGGGAATGCAGCCTCAGTGACGTCACCACTAGTAACTGAGGCTGCGCTCGCAGCAGTTCAGTCACCAGTGGTTCTCAGCCTGGATGGTTGCATCTTGGCATCATCCAGGTTGAAAACTATTTCTCCCCCAAACATGGATTACGGCATGGAACAGAACGACAGAGAGGTGAGGGATATCGTTGTTTTATTATTTTTGGTTTATTAGAGGAGAACGAGGGCTTCAGTTGAATTAGGCAAGGTTGTAAGTATGGTTTAATTAAGATTATTAAAGGAGTCTGTGTCATTTTTTCAATTAAAGGACTTTATTCTGGGTATCTGTGTGTAAAATATGGGAAAATTATACCATTTTGATTTCTGATGGAATTTCCCATCAAGATAAGTTTGAACCAAAAAACTTGCTTCAGACTACTGAGCCCCCCCCCCTTGGCATGCATTCCCCAAGGCATAAAAAGCCATGAAATGTTTATCTTTAATTAAAAGAGCCAGGAAGAAACTATTTGAAGTTCTTAACACAATGGTGCAAAATCTTCTGCAGCTAGCTCCCTTTGTCTGCACATGGATATACCGTGGTACAACAAGTCACAGCAGGCTATGAGGTATTGAATCTGGAAAATGACCTAAAATAACATAAATGCAACATCTCTAAGCCTAGCCGAGCAAATTACCAGAATCGGCGTTCCTTTCCCCACACGCCCATATTATTTAGCCACCTCCAGAACCCTGCATTATGGAGTTATAAAGCATAGCTAACAGGAATTACATACAGTAGGCATATTTAGTCTCTATGCGCAAATAAAATCCAGCGGAACCCAGTGGCGGCACAACCAACACATTCAAAGCTTCGGGCACAAAGTTATGGACCATCCATGGTTCTGAACTTAAAATCATATTCTCAGGGATGGGAGGAGAGAGGCTTCACAAGCCCAGGGGTGGGCGCAGAGTGTGGGAGGAGCAGCCTAGGAGATACTTATCTCACTTGGTAGCTCCTCATTTGGAGCTCAGTACTTCTACTGACAGGAGGTCTGAAACCTGACGCCGCCAAGGGAACCACATAACTAAGATTTGGACCTGTGATCCATCAGTGCCTCCCTGTGGTCACATGCTACATAACACGATAATTGAAACCTATCTATACCCTACCTTTGTCCTGCATTCTTGACTGCATACTTGTATATATTTATTCTTGTACATATACCTGTATATTTCTAGTGCGCCTTTTCGGCGATTAAATATGAAATTAAACTTGAGCTGCTCTTTTATCTCAAACCACGAATCCCCATGTCCGCACGCTCGGTTGGTCAATTATACGCTACCCGGGTTGGTTTCTGACCCGATATAAGCCTGTTGTTGAACAGGGCTTATTTCGAACGAATAACTGGTGGCAGAATACCGTATTGTTTTAGTGAGGAACTCTGGCAGTGACGGCCTGGAGGTTTATCTATATGTATCCCCAGCCTGGGCTGGTGATATGTGTCCCTCCTCACTGGGAGCACCTCACTAACTCATACCTATAAGGGAAGCCTTTCCGGCAACTATTTGCCCTGGTGCAGTTCCCTGACTGACCTGGAGCAAGTGGTGGCACCAGAGAGCCAATCCTGGCAGTTCCTCCTCTCCCCTCCCACCCTCAACACCCCCCCTGTGAGATCCCTCACACTGTGTTTTCATACAATGTGACTATGGGGTTAGTAATGGGGGCGTCTTATTGACACCTCTCCATTACTAACCTCGGGCCTGATGCCACCTGACAATACAAAGGTGACATCAACCCCTCCAAACAATCACCTCACTTGCCACCACTACAGTACAAGTGGGAAGAGAGAGGCTAAGTGCCAGAATTGGAGCATCTTAGATATGAGCTTTTTCCACGGCAGCGGAGAGCTGATGTTTTTAGCCTGAGGGGGCCAGTATTCATGGCCCCTTCCTAGACTATTAATATCAGCCCACAGCTGTCTGCATAGCCTTTTCTGGTTATTAATTATAGGAGGGCCCTACGTCATTTTTTTAGGGTCCCCCATTTTAATAGCCAGTAAAGGCTAAGTATACAGCTGTGAGCTGATATTAATAGCTGGGAAGCTCCATGGATATTAATCCCTTCCCAGGCTATAAACATCGGCCCCCAGGCATCGTCTTTCCCTCTGATGGTTACAAAAATTGCGAGGGAGTCATTTTTTTCAGAAAAACAATTTTTTATTAAACACATGTACAGTAAGCTGCACACACACTGCACTAATTCTATTTGTCACAGACATCTATATATCTATCTACTCTATATGTATTTACTGTATGTAATCCATCTCTTCTATCCTGTTGGCTCTTGCTGTGATTTCACAGTACACGGCAGATGAATTGCCGGCTTTTCTTCTATCTATGTAATATACTGTATATACATATATATATGTGTGTGTCACTGACATCTATATATCTATAAAATGCCAAAATTTATTAGCATCATATCAAAAAGATCATATAGTAACAATAAAGTACAGATGCAAACAATAAAACATACAAAAGGATGAACTGATGGGGAGACCCAAAAAAGGTGCCCAGCCAGAGAGCTGCTCCACTAACGTCACAAAGATAACTAGTAGAAGAGGCTGGCACAGAGCAACAAATTTAGGATCCTACAGAGACCCCCAATGCGCATTTCGCTTAGAATGTAACTGCTTTCTCACATATAGGAAATGTTTAGTATGTGATTGCTGCTTAGGGCACACATAGATGGCCGTATTACTCGCGCAATGATTGCATCGTAAGCCACAGACCGGCTATCGGCTCTCCTGACCTGAGCATGACAGCAAGTCTTTCTATGCAGCTGTCATCTCTGGTCAGGTTTGCTGACAGCCAGTCCGTGCACTCCGATCCTCGCATCTGACTGCGCTCTAAAGGTGAAATATGCAGGTTATTAAATCCATGGGTTCGCTTACTTTTTCTTCCTTCAATGGGTTTTTACTCAAGATGCTCAATTAATGAGATGAAACAGACAAGTGTCTTTGTGTTAGTTTAATTGGGTCATGGCTGCCTATAATTGTCACCCAGAACAAATTTTAAAGGCAATAATCTTAAAAATAACAGAAATTTCAAAGGTTTTGCATACTTTTTCTTCTGACTGCAAATCTATTAGCCACAACTTGTCTTGAACATAGAGTTGGTTTATTAGACAAAAAAATATTTAAATACATGAACCATAAAATAAATGAGGCATGTATGAGGATTCAGAAAAGAGGAAAGATCAAGTGAAGATAAAGGAGGTGGTAAGTGAGGTCTAATAGTTGTTGTGCAATGTCAAACAGATAATACTGGCCAGATTCCCAATAAATATATAATCTAGATTTATACAAAACTGGCTAGCCCAGTTAGGCAAAATTAAATTAATTGCTTACCCATGATAAGATCAGCAGACCGTGAGTGCTTGCAACGACTGTCCCAACGCGCGTTTCGCATTATTGCTTTATCAAGGGGAGAGACCTAAATGGACAAGCTGGTTTTAATGAAATCTACCTAGATTATATATGTCTCTAGTCACAATGATGAGATGTGTTTTGAATATTTGTATGAATCGTCTTGAACATAGTGGCTCTCATTCTGTAACATGGTTAACTGAAAAGTATATGCTAATCTAATTAATATATTTAAGATTTTTTTTTTTTTCTGCTTAGGTGCCAATAAAGAAGAAACATGAATTATTTACTGCCAATGATGACATTAGTTGCGTGTAAGTAATAGAAAATAAGGAAAAAATTGTCTTTATAAATAAGAGACATCACCAGGTCAAGGAGCGGTGTTCGGTTTCCTAGGCAACTAGCTTTAAACAAAAGTGTTAATATCTGAAAAATGGCTTCAAATTTATTAACCAGTAAATTGCAAAACTGCTGTTTTTACAAAGCCTACCACACAATATCCATCTATGAAGATGAGAGATTCCCTTGTCTCTGTGAATAAGCACCAAGGCCATCCCTTTGCTATTTGAAAGGGATCTGTGTCCAGTAAAAGGCTACTATTTTGGAGAATAGTTATAGCACGGGTATAAAATGTGTGCTCACAGTTACAAGACAACAGAGGCCCCATACTCTAATGGAGGAGGGTTGGGTAATGGAGGGCTGGCTGAGCAGCATTTTGGCACTATCTTTAAGCTTTTCTTAGTAACAAGAGTATTATTTTATTATTTTAATTATTTTTTATCTTTTAATTTTGATTATTTTGCAGTACTGCAGGCATGCAGTGCTCAGAAAATTACCAGGTTCACAGCTTGCCTGATGGGTCGAGGTCCAACTCTCCGGTTAGACTGCCGTTATTTGAACATTACCAACAATCATCTGCGCTATGAATTCCGACTGAAGCGTAGAAAAGAGCCTGAGATCATCCTGAGTACCATAAACCTTAATCACTTCAATGACAAATATCATAACCGTGCCAGTGTGTATACTGAGCGTGGCCTAGTGCAGCTGCACATTCAGCGCTACAACACCTCTGACTTGGGCCAGTATACTTGCACTTTAAACATTCCTGAAGACCTCACAATCAACCAAACAGTCTCCTTCAACGTCAGTAAAGGTAAATTGAGCGGTTTCATTCAGCCAAGGCTAATTGCACAAATTCTGTGCATATGTCACAATGTATTATAGTCAAGTGTATGGGGTCCTCCAATTCTCCTTTGGCAACAGATTTCAGGGAAGAGGAGGATCAGGCTATTGGATTTCCAAATGTCTCATCCTGGGGTCAGGAAGTGGATTATCTTCTCTCTCTATAAAGAACATATGTACTCATGGCAGAGCTAAGACATACACATTTATTAGCTGCCAGCCAAATACTGCTTTGGTGGACAGCGATCATTTCATCCCTGCTTAGTTTAAGTCAAGTGTGCATGTGTTCTGAGTTGGAAGACGGAAGTAAGCTACTGTTAGATACCTCTGGAGGTCGCTTTTCTCCATGAGAACATGATCACCTGGTGAACTAGCTGATACTTAAAGGGAATCTGTTAGTAGGATCCTAAACAGTCTACATGAGGACGCAGGTCATAGGAAGCAGAAAAAAATAATACCTTAATATCTATGATCCAATGGCTTATTCCAGAGAAATTCACATTTTTCTTATAATCTAAATGAGTTGTTAAGACCTATGGGTAGGACACAGATCTCCACAAGAATCTGCAGAATCTGCAGACAGAGCTGATTTTATAGGAAAGGGAATTTTATCAGTGTGAGACATGTAATGACTGACAGTCTGCTCTCCTGATCTCGCTGCAGAGCTGTGAGTGATTACAGCTAACTGAACTTTGTCTCATTACAAAACACTCTGCAGTTGTAGCTCTCCTCGCCTGCTCTTAGATCACCTGCCCATCCTCCACACTGGCTGCCTGTGACATGGAAGTTGAATTAGGCCTGTTTCACACATCCGGCGGGCGCCTTGCGGCGCCCCCGGCATTTTCCCGCAGCGCCGCATCTGAAAATCTGATGTGCCGCATGCGGCTTTTTTCGCATTGATATGCATTAGCGCCAGATAGCGCCGCATGTCAATGCGTTGCATGCGGTTTTGTCCGGATGCGGCGCAAATGTACATTGCGGCGGCCGGACAAAACGCTGCATGTAATTTTTTTTTTTTTTGCCGGATGGTTTCTTATCTCTCCAAGCATCAGAAACCATCCGGCAAAAAAACGCATTTTGGGCGCCGGAAGTGTGAAAGCTTTTCACATGCGGCGCTGCGGCAAAATGCCGGGGGCGCCGCCAGGCGCCCGCCGGATGTGTGAAAGAGGCCTAAGTGTCAGTTGTAGTCAGGCACAGCTCTGCAGCAACGCTGACAGCACTATGAGGGAACAACTCCTGTTGTAGATGTGTTTGTAATGAGACAAAGATCAATGCTTCTGAGTGTGATTATAACTGTTCTTTATTACATGTCTCACATTAGTAACTCCCCCTTTCATAAGAAGAACAAACATAAGCTCTAGAGGCAAATTCTAGGGAAGATCAGTGTCCGACCCATAGATCTTAACAGCTCATTTGCATATTAAGAAAAATTTTAATTTTTGTTGAATAAAACATCGTATCACAGACATGAAGGTATCATTTTGTTCAACTTTCTATGACCTACATGCCCATATAGAAGGCTTAAGAAAGCTGATCCTACTGAAGGATACCCTTTAAGGCCTCCTTACACATTAGACTAACGACACCCAAATTCACTGATATTTGGGTTCACCCAACAATTTTCTTCCCATATAGATGATGCCAGGTGAAATAAGGATCTGGCATGTCCAACATCAGACTGCCAATCCTTTTGTTGTCGGCGAGATAAGCCAAAGGATTCTGACAGTGGCTCTCATAGAGAACACAGGAGCACTCGGCAGAGCGGGCGTTCCTGCGTATGGCAGAGTCGGGAGAAATAGCTGCCGGCTGAACCGTTGCTGAGCCATTATTCGGCCAACAGCTATCTATTGTGTATGAGGCCTCTGTTCCTTATAGAGTTTTCTTTTATGTTATGCTGCATGTGGGGACTATCAATAAGGACTTGTCATATAGTAATATGCAGTATAACCTTACACATTGATTTTATGTACAGTATTCAACTTGAAGTGAACAAATGATTGACACATTTCCTCCTTTTTCTTCTTACACAGAGAGGCTGGAGAGATGTGGTGCAGTCAGTATCCTTGCCCTAAATACATCATTGCCTCTCATCTCACTCCTCGTCCTGCCCTTACTTCAAGCTGGTGGCTTCCTGTAAAGATTGGTCAACTTTTCAAGAAATCATTTCTTTCCGTTTCATTATGGTATTGGACAAGATGAAAACTGTTCCAATGTCATTACCAGAAAATTCTTATGCCCTTGCCCTATCTTTCTTCAGAGCAATGCACATGAAATAAATCAGGTAAACGTTCACTACTATGTGCAAAAGTAATAGCCACATGTGAGCATCTGTAGGTTACAGGATGGATCTCATATATTAAAACTGTATGAGCAAAAATTAGGTCTCGTTACCAATTGCAACCAGAGATTAGTTTCCAATGAAGTTAGGAAAAAAAATATTCTAATGTCTAACAAGTTTCTATGGTCTCGGAGAAACTTTGATGCTCGAGGTTCCGGAGGCTTCTGGCATAAAAATCACTGCATGAAAAGTGTTGGTGTCACCAATACCAACTCATCATAATACTACTTTGATTTTCAGCCTTACCCTTGAAAAATTGCTACAGTTGCTCTGGGTAATGCTGACACTTTTTCAAACAGCAATTGTTATCAATGTAAAAAGAAAAGTTCTAATATTGCAATATAAATACAGTATATTATAAAAACCCAGTATTATTTTTAAACTACATTTTTATATCATTTTTCTTCTCCTTCTCTCTGATGTTTTCATTATACATTATATTGTAAAGTCTTTGATTTGTATCAATTTCACTAACTCATCGGATAAAGTTTGACATACAATGTGTCATTCGGCAGACAGCTGTCTCTCCCGGTCAGCCCAAACACATGAGTGTTCATGTGCTGCTACAAGTAAAGCAGAGAAAGCTGCTACCTGAAAAAAAGGATCGGGCGTTAAAATTCCAACTGCCCTATCCTTCTCTCCCCAACATCATCTGTCAGAAAACAGTCAGGAAGCCACATACACATCCAATGCTCATCGAGTGAAATTGATGGGTTTAGACTTTCATCTCACATGTATGGGGGACTTAAAGAGGTTGTTCACTACTTTATCATTGATGACCAATCCTTAGGACAGGTAATCAATGTCTGATTGGTTGGAGTCTGACATCCGGCACCCCCGCCGATCAGCCCTTCTTGGTATTGGCGGCAGCTAGCCGGAGATTCTCAATTGCGGAGCTGCTCGATGGTGGATGAACGTTGGTGGACAGCCATTTTCAGGTCTCTCCAGAGATGCTTAATTGGGTTTAGGTCAGGACATTGGCTGGGCCAGTCAAGAATAGTCACAGAGTTGTTCTAAAGCCACTCCTTTGTTATTTTAGCTATGTGCTTAGGGTCATTGTCTTGTTGGAAGGTGAACCTTCGGCCAAGTCTGAGGTCCAGAACATTCTGTTAGAGGTTTTCATCCAGGATATCACTGTACTTGACCGCATTCATGTTTCGTTCAATTGTAACCAGTTGTCCTGTCCCTGCAGCTGAAACACACCCCCATAGAATGATGCTACCACCACCATGTTTCACTGTTGGGATTGTATTGGGCAGGTGATGAGCAGTGCCTGCTTTTCTCCACACACACCGCTTAGAATTATCATCAAAAAGTTCTATTTTCATCTCATCAGACCAGAGAATCTTATTTCTCATAGTCTGGGAGTCCTTCATGTGTTTTTTAGCAAACTTTATGCGGGCTTTCATATGTCTGGCATTGAAGAGAGGCTTCCATCGGGACACTCTGCCATAAAGGCCCGACTGGTGGAGGGCTGTAGTGATAGTTGACTTTGTGGAACTTTCTCCCATCTCCCTACTGCATCTGTGGAGCTCATCCACAGTGATCTTGGAGTTCTTCTTTACCTCTCTCACCAAGGATCTTCTCCCACAATTGCTCAGTTTGGCAAGATGGCCAGGTCTAGGAAGACTTCTGATGGTCTCAAACTTCTTCCATTTAAGGATTATGGAGGCCACTGTGCTCTTAGGAACCTTGAGTACTGCAGAAATTCTTTCGTAACCTTGGCCAGATCTGTGACTTGCCACAATTCTGTCTCAGAACTCCTTGGCCTGTTCCTTGACCTCATGATTCTCATTTGGTCTGACATGCACTGTGAGCTGTGAGGTCTTATATAGACAGGTGTGTGCCTTTACAAATCTAGTCCTATCAGTTTAATTAAACACAGCTGAACTCCAATGTAGGAGTAGAATCATCTCAAGGAGGATCACAAGGAAATGGACAGAATGTGACCTAAATATGAGTGTCTGAGCAAAGGGTCTGAATACTTATGACTAGTGTTGAGCGATATTGCTCGATATCTAAAAATATCGTATCGAAATTGTATCGCCGATAGCACTAAATATCGTCGATATCCGATTTCGATACCGGAAGTCCCATGTAAGTCTATGGGAACAAAATATCGCAACAAAAAAAACCCTTTCTTTCGTTGTAAAGACAAAATATACACACATAGAATACATATATATATATATATACATGTCATTGTGACATATATATATACATATATTTATAGTTTATACACTTCTACATAGTAAAATATCCTCTGATTCAATTGCCGGGTAAAGCCGGCTTCTGTGAAAAGACAGAAGCACCCGACATGAAATGACACTTGGTGTACATAGGGTTAACCATGTCTTTTCATGTCGTTTGCAATCTGATTTGCACAAACAATTACATCAGTCTATGTGTGCAAAATTTCACACCTGTAGGGGTTAATTAAAGGTGTAAATTCGTTGTAAAAAAACCTGACTTTTTTGCTACGAATTTACACCTTTAATTAACCCCTACAGGTGTGAAATTTTGCACATTACACTCATGTAATTGTTTGTGCAAATCAGATATCAAACTACATGAAAAGACATGGTTAACTCTATGTAAACCAAGTGTCATTTCATGTCGGGTTCTGCATTTTCACAAAAGCCGGCAATTGAATTAGCGGCTATTATACTATGTAGAAGTGTATGAACTATAAATATAAATATATATATATATATATATATATATGTGTCACAAATTTAATGACATGTATATTATATATGAGGTGTAAAATTGCTGAAAAAAAATGCATGGGCTCCCGCCCTATTTTCGCAACCAGACAGACAAAGCCAGTGAGTGGGAGCAGATAATAATAGCCCAGAGAGGGACCATTATTTTTGGCCCCCCCCCGGCTACTAACATCTGCCCCCAGACACCCCAGAAAGGGCAAATCTCTAATTAGATTTGCCCTTTCTGGCACTTTGCCCGTCTATTCCCATTGCCCTGTAGCGGTGGCGAATGGGTTAATAAGGGGTTAAAATGACCTTGCAATTGAAAGGTCACTTTAAGCCAGGTTAATAATTGAGAGCTGTCAATTAGACAACTATCAATTATTAATCCTATTGTATGAAAGAAAAATCAAACACACACACTTTAATAAAAAAGAAGTTTAATGAAATAATCACACAGTTTTTGACCATATTTTATTTTCCTGCTAAAACCATTTCCTGTAATAAAAATAAAATAATAAAGCAAAATTATTCTTACCAATCCGATGTACAGTCAGGTCCCACGGTGTAATCCTTCAGAAAGGGTTAATGTTTACTGCAGGGACCGCAGCTAATGCTGCAGCCTCACAGTAAACCCCCAAATGAATGAGCTCCTCTCCTGGCTGACAGGAGAGGAAGTGGAAAGCTTAATTGATTGCATTCCACTTTCACTTCAGGTCAGCCAGGGACACAATCAGTGACGTCAGAGAGAACTGGTTAACAAAAATAGGGGATCCCCTCGAAAAAAATTGGCGTGGGGTCCCCCCTATTTTTGTTAACCAGCCAGATGAAGCAGACCGCTGAGGCCTGGATTTTCAGGCTGTTAAGGAGCCAAGATCCATGGACCTTGCCAGCCTGATAATACCAGGCCACAGCAGTCTGCATATCTTGGCTGATTAACAAAAATAGGGGATCCCCTCGAAAAAAATTGGCGTGGGGTCCCCCCTATTTTTGTTAACCAGCCAGATGAAGCAGACCGCTGAGGCCTGGTTTTTCAGGCTGGTAAGGATCCAATATCCATGGACCTTGCAAGCCTGATAATACCAGGCCACAGCAGTCTGCTTAGCTTGGCTGGTTAACAAAAATAGGGGATCCCCTCGAAAAAAAAAACGGCTGTAGGGGTCCCCCTATTTTTGTTAACCAGCCAAGTAAAATGCAGACTGCTGCGGCCTGGTATTAAAGACTGTCAAGGCCCATGGATTTTGGCCCTCAACAGCCTGATAATACCAGGCTACAGCAGCCCCACATTTGGCGCATCAAAAGATGTGCCAATTGTGGCACTTTACCCGGCTCTTCCCACTTGCCCTGTAGCGGTGGCAAGCGGGGTAATAAGGGGTTAATGTCACCGTTGATTGCACGGTGACAATAAGCCCGGTTAATAATGGAGAGGCGTCAATAAGACACCGATCCATTATTAATCCCAAAGTTATTAAATGCATAAAAAAAAGACAAAGCAAGAAAAAAGTATTTTAATGAAATAAAAGAGACAACACAGTTTTCATTTCTTTTATTGTACTCTCATTCCTGCGACGCCATCGATCTCCTGTAAAAAAAGAAAAAAAACAAACCAACAGTATACCACCTGTCCGACGCAGTCCATAGTAACGACAGTCCCACGACGATCCAGCTCTGCTACATCGCAATGACAGGCAGAGCCTGTCATCGCGACGCAGCACAGCTGATTACCTGCTTCCCCGGCGGTGACGTCATCGGACTGACTGCTTTACGGCCGGGATTACCCAGCAGTCACTGCAGTTATCGCGAGAAACTGCATGTGACCGCCGGGGAGAAGAGGATGGCGGCCATGAAGCAGTCCAGGCCGTGACCACCGGAGATCTTCTGCCAGGTAAGTGCCGCTGACTCCTGACAGACCCGACCGACGGACACTGACAGTGACAGACCCGACCGACGGACACAGACAGTGACAGTGACAAATCCGATTCCGGTATTCGATAAGACGAAAATATCGAAACGAATTATCGAAAGGCCGATAGAGCTAATATCGGCCGATAGCCGATATTTGCATTATCGTATCGCTCAACACTACTTATGACCATGTGATATTTCAGTTTTTCCTTTTTAACAAATTTGCAAAAATTTCTACATTTCGGTTTTTTTCAGTCAAGATGGGATGCAGAGTGTTCATTAATGAGAAAAAAAAAAAATTTTTGAATTTACCAAATGGCTGCAATGAAACAAAGAGTGAAAAATTTAAAGGAGCCTGAATAATTTCCGTACCCACTGTACAACTGACTGAACCTTATTTTTGTTGACTTTTGCCTTTGTGTTAAAGTCATGAAGCTCCAATTCCCATCAGATGGTCACCCAGCCATCTACACCCCAAGGGCTCTTACAGATGACCATATTTTGGTCCAAGTGCGAATTGACAAACATCGGATCGCATTCAGACCAATCTTATTCTATGGGGACGTTAACTTGTCTGATTTTTTCCTCACAGCAAGCTTGAATTGCATCTGATATTCAGACCACAGTCAGCCATGCAAATCAGTGAGTGCATGGAAAAAAATCAGATTGCTTTCGGAAGATATCTGAGTGTGGAACAATTTTCACAGGCTGACACAATGGAGAAGATGGAGAATTTTTTTTTCCATCTTCTCCTCATCCAAGAAAATTAGATCACACTGTGATCAAACTCTGATCTGATCAAACGCTGATTAGAGTGTGATTAACATAATTGGCCCAATTCTGTCTGAGGTGACCCTAGATAAACAGACGTAAATGGTGTCAAATGTATGTCTACCTGTTCAAAACCGATATAAATCTCAGTTACAGTGGGGAAAATAAGTAGTTGATAAACTGCTGATTTTGCAAGTTTTCCCACCTACAAAAAATGGAGAGATCTGTAATTTTTATCGTAGGTACAGTTTTAACTGTGAGAGACAGTATCTAACAATAAGAAGCAGAAAATCACATTGTATGATTTTTACATAATTAATTTGTATTGTATTGCATGAAATAAGTATTTAATAAAATAGAAAAACAAAACTTAGTATTTCGTACAGAAACCTTTGTTTGCAATTACAGACGTCAGACGTTTCCTTTAGTTCTTGACCAACTTTGCACACACTGCAGCAGGGATTTGGCCCACTCCTCCATGCAGATCTTCTCCAGATCTTTCAGGTTTCAGGGCTGTCACTGGGCAATATTGAGTTTCACCTCCCTCCAAAAATTTTCTATTGGGTTCAGGTCTGGAGACTGGCTAGGCCACTTTAGGACCTTGAAATTCTTCTTACACAGCCACTCCTTAGTTGCCCTGGCTGTGTGATTTGGGTTATTGTCATGTTGGAAGACCCAGCCACGACCCATCTTCAATGCTCCTACTGAGTGAAGGAGCTAGGTTGTTGGCCAAAATCTCACGATTCATCACCCCATGTATCCTCTTTTCAATACAGTGCAGTCATCCTGTCCACTTTGCAGAAAAGCACCCCTAAAGTATGATGTTTCCCCAACCATGCTTCATGGTTGGGGCGTGTTCTTGGGGTTATACTCATCCTTCTTCCTACAAACACGGCGAGTGGTGTTGATACCAAAAAGTTCTATTTTGGTCTCATCTGACCACATGACCTTCTCCCATGCCTACTCTGGATCATCCAGATGGTCATTGCTGAACTACAAACGGGCCTGGACATGTGCTGGCGTGAGCACGGGGACCTTGTATTCACATATGTTTGAGACTGTGGTCCCATCTATCTTCAGGTCTTTGTCCAGGTCACCCTATGTAGTTCTGAGCTAATTCCTGACCTTTCTCAGAATCATCTTTACCCGAAGAGGCAAGATCTTGCATGTAGCCCCAGACCGAGGAAGACTGACGGTCATCTTGTGTTTCTTACATTTTCTAATAATTGTGCCAACAGTTGTTGCCTTCTTACCAAGCTGCTTGCCTATTGTCCTGTATCTCATCCCAGCCTTGTGCAGGTCTGTAATTTTGTCCCTGGTGTCCTTAGACAGCTCTTTGGTCTTGGCAATGGTGAAGAGGTTGGAGTTGAAACAGGTGTCATTAAGACAGGTAATGAGTGCAGAGTAGGAGGCTTCTTAAAGAAAAACTAACAGGTCTGTGAGAGGTAGAATTCTTGAAGGCTGGTAGGTGATCAAATACTTATTTCATGCAATAAAATGCAAATTAATTATGTAAAAATCATACAATGTGATTTTCTGGATTTTATTTTCTAGATTCTGTCTCTCACAGGTGAAGTGTACCTACAATAAAAATTACAGACCTCTCCATTCTCAGTAGGTGGGAAAACTTGCAAAATTGTCAGTGTATCAAATATTTATTTTCCCCAATGTATATCTCAGCGTCAGTTTATTTTGCAGAATATATTAAAAATACAGAGTATGTTGGCGCTATATCATCAAGCAAGATAAAAAAACTGAACTTTACATAGCTAAATAAATAGCAGAGTCTAAAGCAAAAGGGATAAATGATATTATTGAACTAAACAGTTTTCCTAATGAGCGAGAGTGGATCATAGCGACTTAATATTATTGGTCAACGTAAAATTCGCTATGAAGATTATGGAAAAGCCTTAACAAGGATCAACTGAGCTTAATGCAAGTATGCAGCTCATGCAGGAGAATAGATTTCCCAAAGTGATATCCAGTGAGAGAGCTAAATAGCAAAGTAGGTATATGAGAGAATTGCAGAGCTTATTACTCAGTAGTTAAGTAGGATTTATCTCCGACTTTGCAAAACCTTTAACATGTAATAAAATTAATATATATTGCATTTAGACTATATTTATCTCCTTCTTAAACAATCTTTGGGTAAATTTGCATACTGCAGAATTGCTGTAATGCATAAGGTTAAATTTGCAGGAAAATCCATGGCAGAAAAAGCTTTCATAATGTGAACTAGATGAATATTCCCATCTCTGCCATTCATGGCTGACATGGAAGATTAGTGTGTAAGTCAGGGTCAGAGGAGATTGAGTCTTCTGAGGTTGGTGCACACTGAGTCTTTTTGTTGGATTTTAGGAATGGAAAGTCTAGAAATTCTTCTCAGAAGGTTAAACACCTTAAAAACTTGGAGTTTCTGCTTAGTTTCTGCTCCAAGAACTCCTTGAAAAGATTCAGACCTGGATTTATCAAGAGCAGAGATGTTCTCTCTGGTCTTGATGATGGGCATGTTAGGGACGATGCTCCTGATTCGTTAAGAGTAGTATGCCTCTTAATAGATCAGACTAGGCGCATAGTGGCATGCGTCTGTGTGTGCTTGCATCACCACATATCTTACTCCAGTCCAAGAATTTGATGAGCTGGGGTCACCACACCCCTGTCCTACTCCAGTTCTACTCAATTTGCTGTAGTTGGGTAAAAATAGCGTGAAATCAACCAAAAGAATGTTGTGTTGCACTAAAAAATTGTGACTATTCAAACTTTTTTCACTAGAAATCTGTTTACACAAGGATAAGTGGTTATTTTTTAAGCCAGCACTTAACCAAGCCACGATTCAGCATGTTTTATGTGCCGTTGCTCTGCCTATGAAAAAGGGCCATCAGTAGATCATGGTCACCTTGAAAAATGAGAAAAAGTAAAATAATCAAGTAAAAAGGTAGTCTTGCTTGAAATATTTTTGTCCATTATCCCAGTGACTTCTAAAATTACAATATGAGCATTACTTACCCTACAAGGATCAAGTGAAGCCTCTCTGTGGCTCCTCAAGTTTTTGTTGATCAGCTACAAAGATAAAGTCACATTGACAGTGCTGCAGCCAATCACTGAGCTCAGTGGCTCAGCTGTTGTACATTGCATATGCCGCTGAGCTGAGTCATTGACTGCAGCACCTTCAGTGTGACATTACGTCTGCAGCCAATCAACAAAGACCGGAGCAGCCGCAGAGAGGCATCACTGGATCGTGGGAGGTTAAGTAAAGTTCAGTGTATAAGTCACTGGGCTTATGGACTAAAAATATTTCAAACAGGACAATAGCTTTTAACTTGCACTAAAAATAAGAAATATACAACAATTCAGTGCATTTCTTAAAACACCATCGCTGTTTTTCAAAATATGTTTTTACTGTCCCTGCATGAGTTACAATATTAAAGAAGTTGTCCACTACTTGGACAACTTCTTGTCATACCCCTCACTTGGCCTATACTTACCTCCTATGCTGGCACCGGGGCTCCCATGCTGTTGTTGTGACATGTGACCCTGGCGTCGAATCAGCACCGACGTCACTGTCTCCGCCTCCTGTCGAATGAAGAGGAAGTCCGAGATCAGCTGCAGCCCGGATCTCCTATTCATGTTTAATTTGTCTGAAGGTGGAGGCAGTGACACCAGCTCTGATTGGGCACCAGCGTCACGTGTCACAACAACAGCATGGGAGTCCCAGGAGTACGAGTGCCAACACCATGGGAACGGTGCCAGCATGGGAGGTGAGTATAGGCTTTATTATTTTATAGGGGCCAAAAATTTTGATCGAGAAGATGTTGTCCTAGTAGTGGAAAACCCTGGTCTATGAAAGACATAATCACTAGTGATGAGCGAGTATGCTTGTTGCTCGGGTGATCTCCGAGTATTTTGGCGTGCTCGGAGATTTAGTTTGGTCGACGCAGCTGCTTGATTTGTGGCTGCTGGACAGCCTGAATACATGTGAGGAATGCCTGTTTGTCAAGGAATTCCCACATGTATTCAGGCTGTCAAGCAGCCGTAAATCATGCAGCTGCGGCAACAGAAACTAAATCTCCGAGCACGCCCAAATACACGGAGATCACCCGAGCATGCTCGGGAAAACCCAAGCAAGGAGCATTCTCGCTCATCACTAATAATCACATAATCAAGTAATAACATTAATGATTATCTTGTAAAAAGTCACATTTGATTTTGTCACCAAATGTAACAACTGTACAACCCAAAATTTCCAATTTCTGTTCATCTACAAGAATGTTAGTCTCCTAAATTGTATCTTTGTCAGTCTCCTTTATGATATTTTTTATCCCATACTATATATAAAATGTAGTATACAATGTATGGAGATTAGAATATATGATCTTTCACAGAAAATCACCGTCGTGTATTATGTACGTTGATTTGTAGTTTTTTTCCATATAAGTGTCCTTCGTATACGTTTTTATTACTAAATATATCTATACCATGTGCATATACACAGTCAGGCTATGATCCTCTTTTATATTACATTAAAGTGTGAGAGATATGTTACGTTAAAAATTATTTCATTAAGATTTTATATTTACTAACCAAAAACCACCAGTGTTCTTCTGGCTAGACATCTAGTTATTAGGGAGATGTGTATGTCCAGACGAGGAGATTTTAATTACTATCTCATCATTTTGTACTTCAACAACACTCTAAATACCCCAACTGTTACCACACCCGAGGGGTACACACACGGTCATATCATGCTCCATTGGATGCTGTATCATGAAAACATTTGCCCACAAGCATAAGAGAGAATTACGGTGCCATTTAATAGCATTATATGGCAGTGTATTGCTGTATGGCTTCACAACTTTAGTTACACAAAGGACACAAAGTAAACACTTGTTAAGAAACTCTAAAGAAAATGAACAAAGTGAAGAATGGAAAAAGTAAAACAAGTCACTTTGCAAGGATAGTTCAAAGCAGGACCATAGAAACCACCTGAACACCACAGTATTGTATATTATACCATATTATAATGTATTTATATATATGTAATCAGGGAAGAACACATATGGAAACAAGGAGTGAAGAAAACATGTGAAACAAATGAGAAAACGTGTTAGATCTTAGGGTCCTCAAAGTTTTACTCTGAAGACTTAACACTCTCCTGGCGTTATCTCAAACAAATTCATCAGGTCGTCATCTTGAATGGCTTCCAATGAACAGGTAGCTTTGTCAAAATTTAATTGTGAAATTATCTGCCTTCAGAAACAGTTTTTTTCTATTTATTTTACTCTCTTATATAGCGCCATTAATTCCTCTGCATTCTACAGACATCAACATCGCTCTCCCCATTGATGCTCACGATCTAGATTCTCTAGCAGTATGTTTTTGGAGTATTAAAGGAAATCGACGCAATCATGGGGAGAACATACAAACTACTCCATGAGGTTGTTCTTGATGGGATGCAAACTCTGGACCCATTATCAAAGTTATAGTGCTATCCAATGAGTCATCCTGCTGATACTCCTTGCAATCATGAGGTGTGTTTTGTACAGGCAGTATTTGTACATGGTTCCATACATTGCTGAGCCCTATTATAAAACTGTTCTAAGTCACAATATAGCATGAACCACTCAATAAAGTAAAGAGAGATGAAGTTTTGTAAATCTCAAAAATTGTTAGAAGCTTGAAGGTATCCTCAAATACAGTCATGAAAGCCATAAATCACTATGATGAAAGTTGCTTTCATCAGACCCAGGGAAGAAAGACTAAGAAATACCTCTGCTGCAGAGGATAAGTTCATTAGAGTTATCAAACTCAGAAAACACAAATTGACAGCACCACAGAAATGAGTCCTCATAAATGATGCACAGACATCAAGGAGCAAACACATCTCTGTATCAACTGTCCAGGGTAGACTGCAAGAAGCAATCCTTTATGATCAAATTGCTGCAAAGATGCCACTACTGTTTCGAACAAGCAACATAACAATTGAACCTTAGATAAATGAAAGTTTGCACTGTAGTCTGGGGAGACAATGCCATGTCCTGTCAGATGCAGAAAAGGTGAGTGAGTGATTTCTACATGTGTGGTGCCTAATGTGAAACATGCAGGGGGAGGAGTAATGTGTGGCAAGTGTTTGCTGGTGACACTGTTGGTGATTTATTCCAAATTTAAGGAATACTTACTCAGCATGATGACCACAGCATTTTTCAAATACGTGACATTACATCTGGTTAGCATTTAGCCAGACCATCATTTCTGTTTAACAGGACAATGACCGATAACACCTCCAAGCTATTACAGAGCTACGTGACCAAGAAGGAGAGGGATGGAGTGCTGGGTCAGATGACGTAGCCTGCACACTCACCTGACCTCAACCCAACTGAGATGGTTTGAAAAGAGTTGGACATAGCGAAATCAAAGTAGCGAATAAGTGCTCAGCTTCTCTGGGAACTCCTTTATAACTGTGTAAAGTCATTTCCGGTGACACCTGATAAAGGTGCTTTAGAGAATTCCAAGGGTGTGTAAATCTGTCATCAGAGTAATGGAGTAGTACTTTGTGGAATCTGAGGTTTAATACATATATTGGTTTGTTTCACATGTGTTTATATATATATATATATATATATATATATATATATACACATATATGTTCACATACTTATATGCAATATATACGATGTTGTGCTTTGAAATGTTGTGCTTTGTAAATTAAGTATCTATATTTACATGTCACAGACAGTAGCAGTGTTCATGTCTTTCTCTACCTCTCCTTATTTATGGCCCTGTACTATAGATGGTTATATGCACTTTATATACATTCCACTGGAAAGTCCCTTTAACTTAAAAAGGAGAGGAATGAAATAGTATTGGATTAAAAATGGTGCTTGGAAACCTCTGCATGCTTCCAGTAAATTGTCATTTGTTTTCTAGTGCAACTTGTGGCAAATAAATATGTTACCAAAAGTGTGTGTGAACAGTCATTGACGCCTGACATCATGTCTGCACAATATTAAAATAATATCTACATCTTCAGACCATCGACAATAGTATAACAAGGGCGTGTGAGAGGTGCTGGGCAATTGTCCAGGGCCACTATCCCCACTAGGGCAGTAGAAAGCAGAGGGGGCTATCACACTAAGCTCACACACATGGGGGTCCCACCTGGAGCGAACACCACTTATAACTATATTGGCATGCACAGCAAACCAAAACAGTTAGAGGGGTTGTCCACTACTATGACAACCTCTTCTTAAACTACTGTTTGGTTCCAATAAAATAAATAAACCCATACTCACCTCTCGTGCAGGCTCCATTTCAGCAGTGTTGGCATTCGGGGTCCCGGGGCTGTGATGCGGTAAAATGATATGTGATGCCTGATGCCCAATCAGCACTGGTGTCACTATCTCCGCCTCTAAACAAACTGAACATGAAGCAGGAGTCGGAGCTGCAGCTGATCTCAGACTTCCTCTTCATGTTTATTTTGACAGGAGGTGGAGACAGTGACGCCAGTGCTGATTGGGCATTGGGCATCACGTGTCATATCATCACATCACAGCCCTGGGACCGCAAGTGCAGACAATACTGGAACAGAGGCAGTAAGGGAGGTGAGTATAGGTTTACTTATTTTATCGGGGCCGAACATTTAGTTTAGTCCTAGTAGTAGACAACCCCTTTAAACTCCCAGTAGAGCAAATGAACATGGTCTCCCTTCTCTGCTGCTCTCCGTTCTGTAAAGCAGCCTACTGAACGCTGGGAGCGCACATAGAATGTCAGCATTCCAAAGCACTTGCAGGGATGACTTTACCACATCACTCTGGCTTTTCTGGAGGACTCAGGGTTAGGTGAGTATATATGATTAACTTTTTTTGTCAGTCACTACATTTCCGGGAATGTGGTGAAATTGCTATATATAGGGGCCTGTGGGAGCCATTATACCATGTATAGTGTGCTTTGGACACCACAGTGTACATAAAAAACTGTGGGAACATTATTCTGTATATATGGAGCTGTGGCACCATCATACTATATATAGGATTTGTGTTTACCCCATACTGTATATAGGGAGTTTTGGGAACCATTATACTGCGATTAGTGGAACATCATACTGTATATAGGGAGCTGTGGTGGATGACATACTTTATGTAGGGAGCTATGGGGACATTATACTGTATATGTATATGGGGATCTGTGGGGGTTCCATACTCTATATAGAAATCTAAGGGAACCCTATACTTAATAGAGGGAAATGTGAGGATCATTTTACTGTGCATAGGGGGCTGTGTAGGATATCATACTGTATACTGTATAAGGTGTGTGGTGGACTTATCATTTATTTATAAGGAGTAGCGGGGCTCCATAATTTATATATGGAGCTGATGAGGCCATTTATGGGTTGAACTAGATGGACTTAAAGTCTCCCTTTAACCTTAAATACTATGTTACTATGTTATACTGTGAATACAAAACTGTAGGAGCCATCATACTGTATATAGAGGGCTAAGGGAGGGTCATACTCTACATAGGGGGCTGTATGGAACATAAGACTGAGCGTAACGGGTTGTGGGAACATCATACTGTATATATGTGGCTGTAGTTGCCATCATACTGTATTTATTGAGCTTTTGAGACCCTGTGCTGTGTACGCAACAATATGGGGACAGTATACTGTAAATAAGGAGCTGTGGACCATTATATTGTATATAGGAAGCTGTGGGGATGCCATACTGTGCATAGGAAGCTGTGAGGGACATCATACTGTATATATGGGGTTGTAAGTGCCATCATACTGTATTTAATGAGCTCTGTGGACCTTGTACTGTGTGCACAACAATATGGGGACATTATACTGTAAATAAGGAGCTGTGGGACCATTATATTGTACAGTATATAGGAAGCTGTGGGGATGCCATACTGTGTATAGGGAGATGTGAGGCACATCATACTGTATATATGGGGTTGTAAGTGCCATCATACTGTATTTAGTGAGCTCTTCAGACCCTACACTGTGTACACAACAATATGGGGACATTATACTGTAAATAAGGAGCTGTGAGAACATTATATTGAACATAGGAGGTTGCGGGGATACCATACTGTGTATAGGGAGCAGTGAAGGACATCTTATTGTACATATGAGAGCTGTGGGTGACATTGTACTGTATACAGCTGAAGACATCCTCCTGTAT
The DNA here is from genome assembly GCA_033576555.1 of Oophaga sylvatica. NCBI lineage: Eukaryota > Metazoa > Chordata > Amphibia > Anura > Dendrobatidae > Oophaga > Oophaga sylvatica. The sequence continues at coordinate 297,383,735 of JARQOD010000003.1, read as the reverse complement.
ATAGGTAGCTGTGAGGAACCATCATACTGTGTTAAGGGATACTGTTTGGGCATAACTGGATATTATTACTTTTTAAAGTCAATGGGGCACAAATTGGCAGTATTACTTTCTTTGGGCAAAATGTGAATACTATTGCTTTCTATGGCTCTCACAGAGGGCTTTAATATTTTGTAAGGAGACATTTTACAATCTAGAAAGGTATCAGCAGGATGGAGAGCTGGTGACAGTGCTGGAAATGTGAAGTCAAATGTCCTTGTTGTAAACTCTACAGATGAGAAGTTATGATGGTTTTGTCATGATCCAGTCCAAATTTTGTATTCTGCTGTCTTCTCTCTGGACTGGTCATGCAGGGGATAATCCCCTCTCAGCAATGTATAAAGAAGTAAAGGGTATTAACCCTATGCCAGCTCACCAACCACCACCGGAGCACGAGACTGAAAGCCGGACCAAGACATGCAGCAGCAGAGAAAATGAAGGGAGCAGTCCAGCTTCTGTAGAAAGTGCAATTTTTTATTCAATCCAAAAATAAAATCGTCACATAATGGTGTCCTTCAAATGCAAAAAGCGGAGAGTATGCACTACCAGCTGTACCAGCAACGCGTTTCGACCTTAGATGGTCTTTGTCAAAGCTGAAAATGAATTACCCGCCTGCATTTTTAAAGCTATCTGAGACTCATGGGTGAGCTGCTGAACCGTCAAATAATTAGAAACAGATGTTTCTTGATTTAACCCTCAGGTGTTTAAGCAGAAGTTCTGCATATATCCATTTCAACAGAAACACCCATGACATCTAGTATACAATAATTATACATTTGAGTGCTTGAAGATATTAACAGTGCACATAAAACAGTAACATATATTAAAAACATAAAACATTATAATTTCAAGTGATTTTCTTTCCGCATCAGTTCTTTTATCTTTACTTTGTGGTGACTTTCTGGAGACTTTTAATGTCCTACTGATGTCATTTCTTCACATTTATTCAGCGATAATATATCCAGAAAAAAAGGAGAGGTTTTTCTTAATTCGATCATATTCTGTATATATGACAATAAATCTCATTCATAAGATACCGGAAAAATGGAAACAGGATATCATAGCTGTTCATTCTATTCAGAAAAAAAAAATGTTTAGTAATATAGCAATAAATAAATAATAAATAATTATTGCTATTTTACTAAACATATATATTTTATATGCCGGGAGTTCGGGTGTAACCCCTGACGAGCCCACCAAATGGGTTCCGGAACGCAATGTGAAAGTACCCTTAATGGGGTCTCATTAGGACCTGAAGATATTGTGACCAAAGTCATATAATGATTCAGCTTTTTACAACTTGCTGGTTGAGGTCGCAGTGTAAAGGGATGGCTGCGGGGCAGATGCACTGGAAACTGTTTGGTGTTTTACCTCTGTAGTGTCTATTGTTCTAGTGTGTTCTTCTCCCGTAAGGGAGCGTACAGAGCAATTAGCCGAAATCGAAAATCACATCAAACAGTTCTGCTTTATTTTCCTCTGGACACAGCACATGCAAGACACCATAAGCACTTCTTACACGATACCAGCAATACATTCTTCACATTTCTGCTTCTCCGCTGTCACACCAGAATGGACCAATAAGTATTGACGGGACGAGGAGCCCGGTGAAAATGGCACTTCGATCTCTTCCCCTGGAGACACTTCAATCCAGCATAAGAAAGACACATCTACTAGGTTGTCCAACCCTCTCTGCCTATCCTGCACAGGATACTTCAGATGGCCCACTCGCTACTGCGCTTCAGCACGATCTCTTCTGCTGAGCGTTCCCACAGTGGTTCTTCCACTGGACTACTGCCGCATAAACCCACTCTCTTTGGGCTCACACTACCATGGTAAATCTTTCACCCGCTTCTTTAGGGGTTGCTGGTCCCCTTTTCTTCCTACCCTATGCTCAGGGCCCAGGAACATGGTCCTCACGCTAGTAAGCAAGGTCCACCCCCGACTGATCTCCGCTATGAGGAGGGCTTCCTGACAGATTCCCGCTTGGAGGCAATCTTTCCCTAGCAACAAGTCACCAACTACTTTACCTCAGGGACTGGATGTGCTCAATGCCCCCCTCTTGTGACCAAACCTCATAACTGTTCTGACCACTTTTCTAACGTTCTAACTGGATCTCTAACGTGCTCTCCATTAGTGATCCCTCGCAGATAACAGTTAACCCATGACTATATACACTATTCTCCTAGTGCCCTCCTCTAATGACCCCTAGGATGCATTGACTACCTGTCACTCAACCCCACATATATACCTACATAGCAATATACAAAGCACACGAATATACACATTGACACAAAGGGGATGAAACCTTGAAGGGTTAATACCCTTCCACCTCCTTACAGCAGTACCTGACAGGTCACAGTGCAGCGTCATTAACTTACATGTTGGTGCAATGTAGCGGCAGCATCCTGTCATCTTTTGTCCCGCAACATGTGTCACAGGCACAGTTGGCATGCAGCCCCAGCCTTGAACAAAAATGCCTTAACCGATAGATACGTCATTTTCAATTGTACATTATTTGATTTACTACAGTATACAATATATGATGTATCATATATTGGTTTCTGAGAATTTTAGTAGCAGCAAACACTCCTTAAAGGTACCTGTCACCCCCCAGGGCAGGTAGGACTAGTGCTAAAATTCAGCCCTGGCATTTGAAATCACACAGGCCCATGCTGTCCACATCCCCAAGCATTAGATGGGATATATTACTAATATTACGCTGGATGGAGGAAAGGAAGATTTACTTCAAGACCAATATTTCTAATGATACCTCCATCACAACTCTTAACAGTTTGAGTGTCTTGAGAACACTGATTCTGTTAACAACATAACAGACAAGGTGGCCCATGACCAGACAGGCCCTTCTGGCATTTGCCAGAATTGCCAGATGGCCAGTCCGGCCCTGCTCCAGTGCCTTTTTAAGTAAAAGGCCACCTTCTTATGACCATGTGATATTTCAGTTTTTCTTTTTTAATAAATTTGCAAAAATTTCTACATTTCTGTTTTATTTTAGTCAAGATGGGTTTCAGAGTGTACATTAATGAGAAAAAAATGAACATTTTGAATTTATCAAATGGCTGCAATGAAACAAAGAGTGAAAAATATATGTTGGTGGCGATGGGTGGGGGTCCTCAAAGTTGGTGGTGCTGGTAAATGGAGGCTTGGAGGGGGGATCTCAAGAGGTCTTGGACTCCCCCCCCGGGTGGATTCAAGTGGATATGGCACCCCAGGAGTTCGGTTGCCACAGTGACCTAGCCTCCCTCCAGGGGGGAGTGATGTCATGCCTGAAAGCAAGGAAGGATCCCTTTAACAGGTAACACACAGCATACAACACCTTTCCTACTCCAGACCAGCAGGGGGAGCTCTAACACCTGATTTCAGGAGAGTTCCTCTAGAACATTCTGGCTGGGGGAGGAGTTGAGTTGAGTCTGTCTGCAGGGTTGAGAAAGGAAGGACGTGCAGAGACAAGCTGAGGAAAACAGGAGCTAAAGCAGAGCTCACCCCCAGGTCTGAGCACCAGAAACCGGACCCCGGAGTCCAAGGCTGAGTGGGTAAACTAAAGCCCCAGCAGCAGAATCTGGAGGGCAGAAGATAGCAGGTTCTCTGCCCCAACTAAGACTCAACTACACAGCAGCACATGTGAGCCGGAGACTCCATAGAGGAGCAATTCCTGAGGCAGGCTACAGTTGTCTTAAGTCAGCATGAAGTACCCCAGAGAATAGCGCTAGAAAGGAGACCTCACAACCCACCTGAAATAAGGAGATTCCAAATTGCTTTCAGGCTGGCCGACTCCAGCACCATCTGTACTCAGTGCCTGGGATACTTTGCCTGCAGAACTGTAAGTAAAGCTTTGGAAACTGCATCTGACTGTGTCTTCTCAAGTTCTTCCTCCAGCACTCACTCCACGCTGCTACATCCAGCAACACCATCATCTTCTACTTCATACCTCTGCCCTGAGACAACAAGCTCTGCCAGTCGAGAGCTATTCCAACTCTGCTGCATCACACCACCAGTCTCAGAGGATCTGCACTGCAGCGCCATTCACCTCTGACCAGATACCACAGGTGGCGTCACGAACCTATTACAAACTCTATTATCCCCTGTAAATATTCCCCTTTTATTGGACGCCCAGGGCCACTGACCGGGTCACTGCTGCCGTGACCCATCCCTTTAAGACACCGGCCCGGTACCGAGTACCCCACTGCCCTGGCGGATATCCAACTTGGCATCACGAACAGGATACGTAGCCCGGTATCACCGGGTCCTGTGTGCCTTTTTTGAACTGTCCATTGTGCCAGAGACTTTGATGAAAGTTTTCTGTGATTGCCGCCATTACAACGCCACGAGGTACGCAGGGAGAAGAGAGGCGTGCCGTCGTGGGCAGAGCCAGAGTGAGAGCGCGCGAAAAGAGAAGTGCTGCGCCCAGGGACAGTAGCTGGCAGACCATAGGGAGCTGAGGCCTGGAATCCCGGCGCATACTGCTCATCCAGCTGGCAGAGCAACAGCCTGGTAAGCCAGTGGAAACGCAGAGTCTGGCTAAGATTAACAAGGGGGGGAAGAGGATGTCTACCGCAGGAGAAGATATAGCAGCGGACGCAGCCGCAGTCCCCACAGTGCCGCAAGATGCAGAGGCAGGTGCAGCCCCCATAGCACAGCAGAATCCAGTGGCCAGCGCAGCCACAGCCCCCAGAGCGCAGCAAGATCTGGCAACCGCCAACCTGCTGAGGAGCAGTATACCATGAGCGATTTCAAAGAGAGACTGTGCAGTTTATTTGATGTATACCATCTGTCTGAAAACCAAAAAGTAAGCATTCTCATTGGACAGTTAACTGGTGCAGCTCAAAGAGAAGTAAAGTCCTGGCAGGACACTGATAAAGAGACTGTTAAGCAAATTCTAGCTAAGCTAAAGAGCACCTTTGACACCCGCACTGCAGCAAAAATAAAAATGAGGTTCTTTGGGTGCAAACAAAGGGTGAAGGACAGTATACGGGACTATGCTCTTAACCTTCAGGACGCACTGCGGGCCATAAAGCAGGTTGACCCCGACAGCGTGCAGGATGGAGACAGATTGTTAAAGGAGCAGTTTGTTGAGGGACTCCTCTCCAGCACCCACAGGTTACAGCTGTGCATCATGGCCCTACAAAACCCTGACCTGAGCTTTGCAGACTTTAAAGACAGGGCTTTTTGGGCATTACATGAACCAAATGTCAGCCGTCCAGCGCCCCCTAGGCACCCAGCAATTACATACCACCAGGAGGCAGCATCATTCCCTCAGGCTCCTCCTGAGGCTGACGCACAGACCCTGGATAATGATCTGTCTGCAGAGCTGCATCTGCAGTTTCAGGATCTGACCAAAAGTGTGGCTGCACAGTCAAAACCGTGCAGTCCTTGCAAGTGCCCCCAAAGGAGAAGTTAGAGTTGGCCTCCAGTTCAGATGATGTCCCGTGGCGACGGAAGAAGAGGATTCCACTAATTAGACGGAGAGACAACGTTCGCTATGACCAAGAAGGACGACCCATTTGCCGCCGCTGCAGCAAAGCCAGGCACATCGCAAGATTAAACGAGCGACCCCTGGGGCAGAGTGCCAACCCCCAGGAGTAAGACGATCAGGCCCACAGAATTGGTGAGCTAAGTACGTCGGAGAAAGACCGGTCCTCCCAGTTGTGATTGACGGCATCCCAATGAATGCTTTACTGGACACCAGCTCTCAGGTGACGACTATGCCATATATTCTCGACAAACGGTATTGGGCTGACTCTAATTTTACTCGCGGCCCAGATGATGAGCTGACAGTAGTCGCTAGCAATGGTCAGCCTTTGCTACAGAAGGGGTATAAGGAAGTGACCAATAAGGTGGGGCGAGTAGAATTAAAAGCCCAAGGTATGATAATTGTAGACATTGATCGACGAGAATGTAACCCAATGATGACCTTAGGTACTAATGTGATAGAAAATTGTCTTGCCGAGGTTATTGTTTTGTTGCAACAGGTAGCCGAAACTGCTAGGTCCAGTTAACAATGGGTCCTGCAAAAGGAGATCAAGGTCCTGATGCAAAGACAGCAGGTAGAGCTATCTAGCGGAGAAGTTGGCAGTGTCAGAGTGAGTGATTCATTCCCCAATGCAATACCCCCAAGGAGTGAAATGTTAATTTGGTGTCGGGCAGCCATAGGCCTCAGAGGAAGAGATTACCAAGCCCTGGTAGAACCAGAGTACTCTGATAGTAGGCCCACTTTCCTGACAGCCAGAGGGTAGTCGATGTCCACAAGGGGAGGGTACCTGTATGTATATTAAATTGTGGGGAGAAGGAGGCCAAACTGCCTCGGTATGCCACCGCTGCTAAGCTGTTCACTGTCAATAACAACGCAATTCAGACAGCAGAACCCTTGGTCGCATCCTACCAGGTGGAGGACAATGGCTCTGCAAAACAGCTGGAGGATTGGTGTCAGCAGCTGCACGTAGGCACTGACTCCACCCTTCCACACCAAAAGAATGGGGTTTACCGAGTAGTTCAAGAGTTTGAACGGGTATTCAGCAAACACCTTTTAGACTTTGGGCAGGCAAAAGGGGTCCAACATCATATCCCCACTGGAAATCATCTGCCCATTAAAGAAAGGTACCGGCCTGTACCCCCAAATCACTACCAATTTGCCAAGAGTATGTTACGAGAGATGAAGGAGGCTGGGGTGATCAGAGACAGTTGTAGCCCCTGGGCTGCTCCGTTAGTCCTCGTTAGAAAGAAAGATGGTACAATGAGGATGTGTGTTGACTACAGAAAACTTAACAGCACTACCCACAAAGACGCCTATCCGTTACCTAGGATAGAGGAATCATTAGCTGCACTGAGAGCCGCTAACTATTTCTCTACCTTAGATCTTACTAGTGGGTATTGGCAGGTTCCCATGGCAGAGGCAGACAAAGAGAAGACCGACTTTGCAACACCAATGGGCCTCTCAGAATTCAACTACATGCTGTTTGGGCTTTGCATCATGCCAGGAACATTCAAAAGATTGATGGAGTGCTGCCTGGGACACATAAACTTTGAGACAGTTCTGTTGTACCTAGATGACGTCATTGTCTTCTCCAAGACCTATGAGGAACATTTGGAGCACCTGGCCACGGTGTTCGAAGCCCTGTCCAAATTTTGCCTGAAAGTGAAACCGTCCAAATGCCACCTCCTGAAGCCCAAGGTGCAGTACCTAGGCCACGTAGTGAGCGCGAAAGGCGTGGCACCCGACCCTGACAAAGTCACTGTTATCAAGGACTGGCAGAGGCCCAGCAACATCCATGAAATACGCCAGTTCCTCGGGTTGGTAGGCTACTACCGAAGGTTCATCAAGGGCTTCACTGAAATAGCCACACCCCTGCAAAACCTTCTCGTGGGCCAGCGCAAGAAGGCCAGAAAGTAGAATTCTACATTTGATTGGAATGACGTACTGGAAAGATTCTTCACTCGGTTGAAGTTGGCTCTTATGGGGGATGAAGTTCTGGCCTACCCAGATTATAACCAACCATTCATCCTCTATACTGATGCCAGCAATGTTGGACTGGGAGCAGTACTGTCGCAGGTACAGAAAGGCAAAGAAAGAGTGATCTCCTATGCCAGCAGGAAACTTCATCCCACTGAAAGGAACCCTGACAACTACAGCTCCTTCAAGCTGGAGTTCCTCGCCATCGTCTAGGCTGTGACCGAGCAGTTCAAACACTACCTAGCTGCGGCAAAGTTTACCATCTTCACGGACAACAATCCGCTGACTCACTTGTAAACTGCAAAGCTAGGTGCACTGGAGCAGCGATGGATGGCTCGGCTGTCCAACTACGAGTTTCACCATCAAGTACCGAGCGGGACATAAGAACGCCAATGCTGATGCGCTGTCCAGAATGCCCAACTTACCAGATGGGGGAGAAGATCTGGACGCACTCAAAGAAATCGAGTTACCAGCCTTCCACCATCCAATTGCGACTCAGCGCGCCCAAGGGGTGAAAAATAAGTGCTACATCACGAAAGAGGCCACATTAAACCCATTGCCTCACCATGAGTGGGCAGGAGACACAGGATAGCAACCCAGCAGTCCGCTTGGTAAAGGAGCTACTGACACAAGCTGACTCACATCCTGATTCAGATGCTCCACAAAAGACCCAACAGTTGTGGAAGGAAAAGGGCAGGCTGTTCATCTATGAGGGAAAGCTGTGTCAGAGGAGTGTCAACGCCCGAACTCACGAACTGGTCTGGCAGGTGGTAGTCCCGAAGCGAGATGCATCAATGGTCCTGGAAGCGTACCACAATGGAGCAGGACACTTTGGATGGAAGAAGTTAGAGGTCCTACTTCGCGAGAGGTTCTACTGGATTGGTATGAGGAAGGCCATTGAAGATTGGTGCCGAGAGTGTGGACCATGCAACGTGTGCAGGAAAGATCGTAACAGCCAGCGAGCCCTTTGCAGCCAATAAATACCAAACAGCCACTTGAATTGGTAGCCTTGGACCAGTGAAGCTGACCCCAAGCTGTTCAGGCTATGTCTACGCCCTAACCATCGTTGATCATTACTCCAGGTTCCTGGTAGTCGTGCCTGTCAAGGACCAAACAGCAAAGACAGCGGCAAAAGCCTTTCAACTACACTTTTGTCGACCGCACGGTTACCCTGAATGAGTGCTTACCAACCAAGGCCCAGCCTTTGAAGCAGAAGTGTTCCAGGAGTTCTGTAACATGTACGGCTGCAAGAAAATCAGGACAACGCCGTACCATCCACAGACAAACGGCATGTGTGAGAAGATGAACTAAGTGGTAATTGACCTTTTGAAGACCTTGCCCTTGGAAGAAAAAACTTGTGGCCAGAAAAGTTGCCAGATCTGGTGGATCGGGTGGCACCGGAATGTGGTTGGAGAAACCACATTCCAGTGAATTCTACCAATTGCCTATTGACTTGGACATGGGAGTCCTGATACCTGAAGCAACATCACCAGATGCAGACTGGGATACGGAGCGGCAGCAACAGTACCGCAATGTGCAAGAATGCGTAGAGAAGAGTTTGTTTCAAGCAAGACAGAAGCAAGAAAGAAACTACAATCAGCACGCGCCTGAAGTTCCCTTGTCGCCTGAAGAACAAGTACTCAAAAGGAAAAGATGACTCCACAAACTTGATGATCAGTGGGAAGCTGAACCATACACCATCATACCTTCAGACTTTAACAATACCAAGGTGTGCCTTATCAGCAAGGATGGAGGAGAAACCTCAGCAGCAGTGTCAAGAGATCACTTAAAACCATGCCCTGACCAACTAAAGGAAAGGATTAAAGACAAAGACATTCCTCAGTCAATTGAAAAAGAAGAAAAGGTCCGCACTGTACTTGGTGAGTTTCCTTCAAATTGGACAAGAGTAAACCAAGTCATAGTCGTGCCTGTCTTAACCTTTCCCCAACTATAGTGCCAGAAAAAGAAGTGACTCAAAACCAGCCTGAAGATCTGCAAGCTCCAGTGACAGAAGCCACACCTGCAGTGGAACGCGAAAGTCCACCTCCTGCCAACGGTGAATCTTTCATGCCCACAGTGAGAAAGGGTAGTTGTAGAAAATCAGGTATACCTGTACTACTAGAGTCATTAGTAGCATAGTCAGCAAAGAGCTCACTACACCAGTGGTAGTTAACACAGTGAATCCAATCAGGTCACTACCAACACCAGTGCTACGTAGGTCTATCTGTACTACCAAAGGCCTACTCCCAGTGAGGTTCCGCATATAAGTAAACTATACATGGGAAATGTAAATAAGTTAATACTGTTTATAATTGCAACTATTAAGCATATTTGCCTACAGAGACTACTGTATGAACTTTTGAGCATTCCTATTTCTTTAATTATTTGGACGATTGGGTCACTGGACTTTGTAGTGACCAGGACACTGCTTGTATATAGTTAGCACTAATGGCTACAGAACAAAAACCGTCTGGTGTGGCCGAAATGTGATCCTAAAAGGAAACCAGCCATGCCTTGTAGCCCGCCCAAGGCCTGTGTTGAGGGTTTGAGACGGGATTCTCATATTGTACTTTGTTAGGGTGAAAAGGACACCCCATTTCAGGACTTCGCCAAAAATGTATATTTGCTGCTAAAATTCTGTAAATAGTTATAATATGTTTTCTTTTATGTTTCCTTAATCCGGGAGTACTGAATTGTACTAGGATGGAATGTGGCACCCCAGGAGTTCGGTTACCACAGTGACCTAGCCTCCCTCCAGGGGAGAGTGATGTCATGCCTGAAAGCAAGGAAGGATCCCTTTAACAGGTAACACACAGCATACAACACCTTTCCTACTCCAGACCAGCAGGGGGAGCTCTAACACCTGATTTCAGGAGAGTTCCTCTAGAACATTCTGGCTGGGGAGGAGTTGAGTTGAGTCTGTCTGCAGGTTGAGAGAGGAAGGACGTGCAGAGACAAGCTGGGGGGAACAGGAGTTATAGCAGAGCTCACCCCCAGGTCTGAGCACCAGAAACCGGACCCTGGAGTCCGAGGCTGATTGGGTAAACTAAAGCCCCAGCAGCATAATCCGGAGGGCAGAAGATAGCAGGTTCTCTGCCCCAACTAAGACTCGACTACACAGCAGCACATGTGAGCCGGAGACTCCATAGAGGAGCAATTCCTGAAGCAGGCTACAGTTGTCTGATATGCGAGTGAAGTTCCACAGAGAGAGAGGAACTTTAACAGAGCTTACAGCAGCAAGTACCTCAGAGAATAGCGCTAGAAAGGAGACCTCACAACCCACCTGAAATAAGGAGATTCCAAATTGCTTTCAGGCTGGCCGACTCCAGCACCATCTTTACTCAGTGCCCAGGATACTTTGCCTACAGAGCTCTAAGTAAAGCTTTGGAAATTGCATCTGACTGTGTCCTCTCAAGTTCTTCCTGGAGCACCCACTCCACACTGCTACATCCACCAACACCATCATCTTCTACTTCATACCTCTGCCCTGATACAACAAGATCTGCCTGTTGAGAGCTATTCCAACTCTGCTGCATCACACTACCAGTCTCAGAGGATCTGCACTGCAGCGCTGGTCACCTCTGACCAGATACCACAGCTGGCATCACGAACACTATTACAAACTCTATTATCCCTGTAAATATTCCCCTTTTATTGGACACCCAGAGCCAGGACCAGGTCACTGCTGCCGTGACACATCCCTTTAAGACACCGGCCCGGTACCGAGTACCCCACTGCCCTGGCGGGCAATCCAATTTGGTGTCACAAACAGGATACGTAGCCCGGTATCACCGGGTCCTGTGTGTCTATTTTGAACTGTCTATTGTGCCAGATACTTTGATGAAAGTTTTCTGTGATTGCCGCCATTACAACGCCACGAGTACCCCACTGCCCTGGCGGGCGATCCATGGACGGGTAATTTAATTATCCCAAGGAAGGGATTAAAGGGGACCCGTGTTTGTTGGTTGTGGACACTGGCCAGGCTGGTTGATTGGGGTCTCTGAGCTGGTGTTAGCAGCTAGAGGCAAGACTCGGCCTGGGGCCAAGTTGGTATTATTAAACCTGAGGTTTATGGTTTTGGGCTTTGAGGACGGCCCCTTCTGGGATGTTATATTTTAAAATGTTATGTTACATGTTAAATAAAGGCTGCTGTGGCCAATTTATCCAAAGTATTTTGTGGAGTGTCTTTTTTCTGGGTTTCCGTATGGAATTGTGGTTGGGAAGTCAGGTAAGGAGCTTAAGAGAGAAGGGGATGAAGAAACTCACATGAATCACGAATACCCATTTGTCATGTTATAAATAAAATAAAAAAAATGCCATAATTCCTCACACTCCAGCATTGCAGCTCCAGTAATGATGTATTTTACATGCACATGTGACCACTGCTGACAATCACTGAGCTCAGCGCTGATATCAGTGATGGACTCCACACCACTACCGTAGTACAAATGAAAGACTGACAGGGACCAGAGGAGCAGTAACGCTTGATCAGTAATGGAATTAACAGATTAGTATGTTTTTTATTATTTTACAATGTTCTCTACATTAAAGGGGTTGCCGAGACAAGAGTGCAGTTACTCTATGAGACTGCAGACTCCTGGATCATGGTGGTGCACTGTTATCATCTGCTCTTGTGGCTGGCTCTGTGTGAGCTACAGCACCAAGAAGCCGCAGTGTCCGTGTGGAGGAGCAGAGCCGCTGATTATTATATTTTAATTGACAACATTAAACTCAGATGTAGAGCCCAGCTGCGCTTGGAATCTCATTTCCCAGAGGGATGCACCGAAGGTAATGACCACTAGAGGACCCAATATGCATACACACATCTTCACCAATCCCTAGAGCCACCAGAGGGAGCCTTTTTAGAATATATAAGGATGGTGAAGCCACAGAAATCAGATCAGTTAGTCTGACGGCTGCAGTCAGTAGTAACCTCAGAGAGCTCACAGACGGATTAGTCTGAGTCTACGTGGAGAGTAGATCAGTTCTCAGCTTAGTCACCTCAGAGAGGAGTTGAGAGTTGTTAGTTCTCTTGGAGAGGAGGGAGAGAGAACAGCAGTTGTTGAAAGAACCTGAGATCTGCAGCTGTAAGCTTAGTTCAACGTGTGGAGGCTAGTACAAGTGGAAAGATAGCCACTCCAGTCTAGTCAGAACTGAGTCAACCGAGTTCAGTTCAGTGAGCAAGCGTGCCGACGCTTTGAGAGCGGTGAAGAAAGGAGAAGAAGCAGTCTACCATCTGCTAGTGTGTGATAGTGCGAGGGTCGAGTAGGACGAAAGGCGAGTGGAGTAAGAAGAGAGTGACAGAGGTGGAAACAGCATTGATAGCTTACCTCTACTCTGATTAACCGGACGCCGGGACCGAGCTTGCTGGATCCTTCACGCCTAGCAGGAGATACCAGAGACCCTGCGGGACTACAAGTCGCAGGAGCCCATAGGTGTTGATACGTGGCTGGGTTAGGAAGACAGGAGTCTGGCAGGTACCGCCATTAGAGACTGTGTCCTTCCAATAGAAAGCCCTATACAAAGTCAGCCGGGTGCAAAGTTGAAGACAGAGTTAGGCCTCGTTTCATACAGGTCAGAGATTCACATTACAGGAGTAAGGAGGCCCTACCCCTACTAAGTGGGAAGAACTGGACGTGCATCCTTCACCCTGCCAGCACCCCGGGACGTGCCTGCAATTCCATCAGTAAAGGTACAGAAAGAGACTTTCGTATGTGTGTCTGCCTTATTACTCCCCTTCTCCGTCCTGCACCCCCACACTCCATTTACCCTGAAGGACCCCAGCCTTGCCTGTGGAAGGCTTAACACCTTGCTGCCCAACACCAACCCTTCAGCGGATCTGCAAAGCAGCGCTGGTCACCCTGACCAGGTACCACAGGTGGCGTCACGAACATCCTACAAATACTTTAATCCCCTGTAAATATCCCCCTTTTAGTGAGCGCCCAGGGCCACGGACCGAGCTGTGTCATCGTGACATCCCCCATAGAAGTTAATAGGCTCGGTGCCGAGTACCCCACAGGCCCTGGCGTGCGACTCACAATCAGCAGCTCTGCATGTCCGCACATGCTCTGCAGCTGCACTCATAGTGTTATTGCTGCCTCTGATCTCCTGCTCCTGTCTGCTGCCACACCTCAGCACTGTGCTATAGACAGGAGCCATCAATGAGAGCCGACCATAGCAGTATGAGAAGGTGGCTGTAATGTGCGCTGTCAATCAGGATGTTGCAGTGCTCAGTACGCAATTTGAATAAGGCCGGCGTCACACTGGAGAGTGTGATGCGAGTAAGTCGCACGACTTTCTCTCATCAACACCCGGCACGGCTGCCCGCTCTCGGACCCGAGTGTGCGGCTGCATAGAAATACAGCACTTTTGGCCACACTATGGGTGCGCCGAGGCACTCTGATTTACATACAAATCAAACAGTGTTTTTATGCCATCTAAACCACTAAAAGCAATACTACAGATATGAACTTTTATAGGGGCCGTCCTCCCTACTTACCTGTATAAGTGCCCTAGTTGGCATTTTAGGGGTGAAGGATTGCCTTTAAATATAGGATATTTGTGTAAGGGCTCATACTCAAATGCGAGCATCAGACGATTTCCACGCATGTGAGTATCAGCCCTAAATGCTACTCTCCTTGCTCTCTGGTTCCACTTCAGGTCCCAGAGCCACATCACTGGACTTTGGACACCAACACCTTCCAGCGCCAGGACACATTCTGACCCCACTTCCATTAGGACCTGAGTAGGAGTTTCTCCAGAGACTAAAACGGGACAAAGAAATGAGAATATTCAATATATCAGTTTGATCTAAAGTCTGAATAAAGATGTTTGTTATGGTGAGGGGTCTGGTCTGTCTGGTCTGTGCTGGAAATGTATTTGTGCTGCTATAAGGATGGGGATGGTTGCAGAAGCCATGAGACCAAAAATGCCTGTGGTTGAGGGTGACGTTCGATTAATCTGGCACGAAAATACCTTGTCCTTACCCTTCCTACGACTTATTGACCAATCTAGCGGGTCTAGAAATCCTGAAGATCTTCCCCTTTTGTGGGAACTATTGTTATTTATAGGTGGTTTTCTATGCTGACTAGTTTTCCTTTATTTGTACTCTGCATCCATCATCAGGCCAACTAACAAGAGAACTGAAGACTGAGGGACTTCCAAAATCCAACTAATCTATCTTCCAACATAAGATAGAGCATTGTGGCATGTCAACCTGGCATGTAATTCAGTAATATGTCGCTCAGTAAGTGCAGGACTAGGACGCAGCTAAGTAAGACAGAAAACAAAGCCTAAGAAAGTTACTAATGAAGATGACATGCAGTCCTCGTACTTCTCCACATAGAGGTGAGCGCCATGGCACACAGCAGCACTGTACTACCGATCCTTCCTGTACAGGGACATTAATGATTTATTGTCTGACTCAGCCTTACGTAATGATTTCTGTTACTTCGCTGTTATATAGCTGTCACTAGGAAAACATTTTTGGAAGTGTAATGCTCAGCACTGTGTACATGAACATTTTGTCTTATACTTGTTATTCCTCAGTGTTAGGTACTTATTTCTGAGCTGCTTTGGAATGAATGATGTGACTGTTGTTAAAAGAAGTAAAATAATGGAAATTCACCGACACCGCCGGGATCATTAAAACGGACGAAACTTCAGCATCTGATTACTTGCAGCCAGTGGCCTTTAACCCCTTAACCCCCAAGGGTGGTTTGCACATTAATGACCGGGCCAATTTTTACAATTCTGACCACTGTCTTTTTATGAGGTTATAACTCTGGAACGCTTCAACAGATCTTCGCGATTCTGAGAATGTTTTCTCGTGACATACTGTACTTCATGATAGTGGTAAAATTTCTTTGATATAACTTGCATTTATTAATGAGAAAAATGGAAATATGGCGAAAATTTTGAAAATTTTGCAATTTTCAAACTTTAATTTTTTATTCCCTTAACCCCTTAACCCCCAAGGGTGGTTTGCACATTAATGACCGGGCCAATTTTTACAATTCTGACCACTGTCTATTTATGAGGTTATAACTCTGGAACGCTTCAACGGATCTTTGCGATTCTGAGATTTTTTTCTCGTGACATATTGTACTTCACGTTAGTGGTAAAATTTCTTCGATATACCTTGCGTTTATTTTTGAAAAAAACGCAAATATGGTGAAAATTTTGAAACTTTTGCAATTTTCAAACTTTGAATTTTTTTTCCCTTAAAACAGAGAAATATGTCACACAAAATAGTTAAGAAATAACATTTCCCACATGTCTACTTTACATCAGCACAATTTTGGAACCAAAATTTTTTTTTGTTAGGAAATTATAAGGGTTAAAAGTTGACCAGTGATTTCTCATTTTTACAACAACATTTACAAAGCCATTTTTTTAGGGACCACCTCACGTTTGAAGTCACTTTGACGGGTCTATATAGCAGAAAATACCCAAAAGTGACACCATTCTAAAAACTGCACCCCTCAAGGTACTCAAAACCACATTCAAGAATTTTATTAACCCTTCAGGTGCTTCACAGGAGCTGAAGCAACGTGGAACGAAAAAATGAATATTTAACTTTTTAGCCACAAAAATGATCTTTTACAAACTTTTTTTTATTTTCACAAGGGTAAAAGGAGAAAATGGACAGATAAAGTTGTTGTGCAATTTCTCCTGAGTACGCCAATACCCCATATGTGGGGGAAAACCACTGTTTGGGCACACGGCAGAGCTCGTAAAGGAAGGAGCGCCGTTTGACTTTTTCAAACTAAAATTGGCTGGAGTTGAGATTGGACGCCATGTCGTGTTTGGAGAGCCCCTGATGCGCCTAAACAGTGGAAACCCCCCACAAGTGACACCATTTTGGAAACTAGACCCCCTAAGGAACTTATCTAGATCTGTTGTGAGCACTTTGAACCCCAAAGTGTTTCACAAAAGTTTATAATGCCTGGGTGTGAAAAAAAAAAAAAAACAATTTTCCACAAAAATGATTTTTTAGTCCCAAATTTTTGATTTTTCCCAAGGAAATTGGACCCAAAAAGTTGTTGTCCAATTTGTCCTGAGTACGCTGATACCCCATATGTGGGGGGGGGAGCTGTTTGGGCGCATGGCAGGGCTTGGAAAGGAAGCAGTAACGTTTTGGAATGCAAACATTGATGGGGGTCATGTTCCGCTTGTAGTGCCCCAGATGAGCCTAAACAGTGGAAACCCCCCACAAGTGACCCCATTTTGGAAGCTAGACCCCCTAAGGAGCTTATCTAGATCTTTGGTGGGCACTTTGAACCCCCAAGTGCTTCACACAAGTTTATAATGCCCGGGCATGAAAATAAAAAATCCTATTTTTTTCCCACAAAAATTATCTCTTAGTCACTAATTTTTTATTTTCCCATAGGTAACAGGAGAAATTGGACCTCAAAAGTTGTTGTCCAATTTGTCCTGAGTACGCTGATACCCCATATGTGGGGGGGAATCACTGTTTGGGCGCACGGCAGAGCTCGGAAGGGAAGGAGCACCATTTGACTTTTTCCAACCAAAATTGGCTGGAATTGAGATTAGACGCCATGTTGCATTTGGAGAGTCCCTGATGTGCCTAAACAGTGGAAACCCCCCACAAGTGACCCCATTTGGGAAACTAGACCCCCTAAGGAACTTATCTAGATCTTTGGTGAGCAATTTGAACCCCCAAGTGCTTCACACAAGTTTATAACGTAGAGCCGTAAAATTAAAAAATTATATTTTTTCCACAAAATTGATCTTTTCACCCCAATTTTTATTTTCCCAAGGGTAACAAGACTCCAAAAGTTATTGTGCAATTTGTCCTGAGTACGCTGATACCTCAGATGTGGGGGTAAACCACTGTTTGGGTGCATGGCAGAGTTTGGAAGGGAAGGAGCACCGTTTGACTTTTTCAACGCAGAATTGGCTGGATGCCATGTCGTGTTTGGAGAGCTCCTGATCTGCCTAAACAGTGGAAACCCCCCACAAATGACACCATTTTGGAAACTAGACCCCTCAAGGAACTTATCTAGATGTGTGGTGAGCACTTTGAACCCCAAAGTGCTTCACAGAAGTTTATAACGTACAGCTGTAAAATAAAAAATCCGTTTTTTTTTACAAAAATGATTTTTTTGCCCCCAATATTTTATTTTCACAAGGGTAACAGGAGAAATTGGACCCCAAAAGTTGTTGTCCAATTTGTCCTGAGTATGCTGATACCCAATATGTGGGAGTAAACTACTGTATGGGCGCACGTCGGGGCTCGGAAGGGAAGTAGTGACGTTTTGGATTACAGACTTTGATGGAATGGTCTGGGGGCGTCATGTCGCATTTGGAGAGCCCCTGATGCGCCTAAACAGTGGAAACCCCCCACAAGTGACCCTATTTTGGAAAATAGACCCCACAAGGAACTTATCTAGATGTGTGGTGAGCGCTATGAAGCCCCAAGTGCTTCACAGAAGTTTATAACATACAGCCGTAAAAACAAAAAAATCATTTTTTTTTTTACAAAAATGATATTTTCGCCCCCAGTTTTTTATTTTCCCAAGGGTAACAGAAGAAATAGGACAAATTGCACAATAACTCTTGGGGTACAGAGTACGCAGATACCCCATATGTGGGAGTAAACTACTGTTTGGGCGCATGGCAGAGCTCAGAAGTGAAGGAGCACCGTTTGACTTTTTCAACGCAGAATTGGCTGGAATTGAGATCTGACGCCATGTCACATTTGGAGAGCCCCTGATGTGCCTAAACAGCAGAAACCCCCCAATTCTAACTCCAACCCTAACCCCAACACACCCCTAACCCTATTCCTAACCCTAACCACAAACCTAACCCTAACACACCCCTAACCCTAATCCCAACCCTAACCCTAATCCTAACGTTAGCGCCAACGCTAACCCTAACTTTAGCCGCAACCCTAACCCTAATGGGAAAATGGAAATAAATACATTTTTTTAATTTTATTATTTTTCCCTAACTAAGGGGGTGATAAAGGGGGTTTGATTTACTATTTATAGCGAGTTTTTGTGATTGGCAGCTGTCACGCTAAAAGACGCTTTTTATTGCAAAAAGTAGTTTTTTGCATCACCACATTTTGAGAGCTATAATTTTTGCATATTTTGGCGCACAGAGTCATGTGAGGTCTTATTTTTTGCAGGACGAGTTGACGTTTTTATTGGTACCATTTTTGAGTACATGACATTTTTTGATCGCTTTTTATTTCGATTTTTGGGAGGTTAGAATGAACAAAAATCAGCAATTCATGAATTTCTTTTGGGGGAGGCGTTTATACCGTTTCGCCTGTGGTAAAATTGATAAAGCAGTTTTATTCTTCGGGTCAGTACGATTACGGTGATACCTCATTTATATCATTTTTTTATGTTTTGGCGCTTTTATAGAATAAAAGCAATTTTATCTAAAAAATTATTATTTTTGCATCTCGTTTTTTGCGGGACAAGATGACGTTTTCAGCAGTACCATGTGTATTTATATTGGTCTTTTTGATCGCGTGTTATTCCACTTTTTGTTCGGCGGTATGATGATAAAGGATTGATTTTTTGCTTAGTTTTTTTTTTTTTAAGGGGTTCACTAAAGGGGTTAACTAGTGGGACAGTTTTATAGGGGGGGTCGTTATGGACGCGGCGATACCAAATATGTGTACTTTTATTGTTTTGTTTTTTTTATTTACAGGAAGAAATGAATTTATTGGGGAATATTTTTTTTTTTTTTTATGATTTTTTTTACCACTTTTTATTTTCATTTTTTTTAACTTTTTTACTTTGTCCCAGGGTGGGACATCACAGTATTTTAGCAGATCGCTGGTGTGACAGTGTGCACAGCACTCTGTCACACCAGCGATCGCTCTGGCAGTGCTGCAGGCTTCTCAGTGCCTGCTCTCAGCAGGCACTGAGGAAGCCGCCTCACTGCAGGACCCCGGCGCCATCTTGGATTTGGGGACCTGGAGGGAGGACGGACCCTCGGAACAGCGCGACACATCGCGCTGCTCTGAGGGTCTCAGGGGAGCGCGCAGGGAGCCCCCTCCCTGCGCGATCCTCCCCTGTGCCCCCGGTACAGCGCGATCATGTTTGATCGCGGTGTGCCAGGGGTTAATGTGCCGAGAGCGGTCCGTGACCGCTCCTGACACATAGTGCCGGGTGTCAGCTGTGATAATCAGCTGACACCCGGCCGCGATCGGCTGCGCTCCCCCCGGGAGCGCGTCCGATCGCACGGGACGTACTATCCCGTCCATGGTCATGCGGGCCCAGGTACCATGGACGGGATAGTACGTCTGATGGCAGTAATAATAATAATCTTTATTTATATAGCGCCAACATATTCCGCAGCGCTTTACAGTTTAACAGTTTCAGAACACAAGTCATAAGTAACAACGTTAACAATACAATAATTAAAGCAAAATAAGCCGCCCCTGCTCGTGAGAGCTTACAATCTACAATGAGGTGGGGAGCTACAAAGTACAGGTGTTTATATACAATGGTGCAGTAAGGGGTTAAAACAGAGAAATATGTCACACAAAATAGTTACTAAATAACATTTCTCACCTGTCTTTTTTACATCAGCACAATTTTGGAACCAATTTTTTATTAGGAAGTTAAAAGGGTTAAAAGTTGACCAGCGTTTTCTCATTTTTACAACAAAATGTTCAAAACCATTTTTTTAGGGATAGTGTTGAGCATTCCGATACCGCAAGTATCGGGTATCGGCCGATATTCGCTGTATCGGAATTCCGATACTTAGTTCCGATATTTTTCCTATATCGTATACCGGAATCGGAAGTTCCCATAATTCTTTGAGAGGCAATGTGATTTTAGTCAGCCAATGAGGAATCTTATGAAGTGTGGGCACATCCTGTAATGCTGCGGTCATCTTAACTAATGGCATGGCTGTGATTGGCTGCTGAAATGATGTCAGAATGCACTATAAAAGGCGCCGCCGCCATTTTAGCGTCACTGTGCTGTGAACTCAGTTAGGGACAGAACGCTGCTCTGCTGACTCTGAGGGACAGTTAGAGATTGCGATTTTGTGTACTGGGCTTTAGGCAGGCTAGTTTACCAACCGCTGTGTAAAGCTTCCTTTTGCCAGTGTTGTTTTAACAGCTCTGTGCAAGGTGTGTGTGAGAGTGCAGGTGACGCTGCAGTTTGCTCTGCATGCAACGCTGTCTGTAGGCATCTGCACGTGTCACTCACAGACTCTTTTTTTTTTTCTTCAGTGTAATTCTTGCTGCTCCATGCAATTTAACTATTAGTGTGACGCGCTTCCATCCGTATCCAATACATTGGTTGCAAACACTATAGAAGTAGACAAAGGAGTAGCCTTTCACAGATTGTGAACAGTTGTGTTTCAGTGTTCACTTCAGTCTGTGTTTTTTATTTTTTGAGTGCATATCACGCTCCAGTTACTTGTTCAAGCACTGCTGCTTGTACTCTGCTGAGCGTGTCTCAGTGCCTCATCCTTTTCATTTTTCTCCAATTGGTGCTTCTCCATTATATTTGAAAAAAATCTAATCTATTAGTGTGATGCGCTTCCATCCGCATACAATACATTGGTTGCAAACACTATAGAAGTACAGAAAGGAGTAGCCTTTCCCAGATTGTGAACAGTTGTGTTTCAGTGTTCACTTCAGTCTGTGTTTTTTATTTTTTGAGTGCACATCACGCTCCAGTTACTTGTTCAAGCACTGCTGCTTGTACTCTGCTGAGCGTGTCTCAGTGCCTCATCCTTTTCATTTCTCTCCAATTGGTGCTGCTCCATTATATTTGAAAAAAAACTAATCTATTAGTGTGACGCGCTTCCATCCGTATCCAATACATTGGTTGCAAACACTATAGAAGTAGACAAAGGAGTAGCCTTTCCCAGATTGTGAACAGTTGTGTTTCAGTGTTCACTTCAGTCTGTGTTTTTTATTTTTTGAGTGCACATCACGCTCCAGTTACTTGTTCAAGCACTGCTGCTTGTACTCTGCTGAGCGTGTCTCAGTGCCGCATCCTTTACATTTCTCTCCAATTGGTTCTGCTCCATTCCATTTAAAATCTAATCTATTAGTGTGACGCGCTTCCATCCGTATCCAATACATTGGTTGCAAACACTATAGAAGTAGACAAAGGAGTAGCCTTTCCAGATTGTGAACAGTTGTGTTTCAGTGTTCACTTCAGTCTGTGTTTTTTATTTTTTGAGTGCACATCACGCTCTAGTTACTTGTTCAAGCACTGCTGCTTGTACTCTGCTGAGCGTGTCTCAGTGCCGCATCCTTTTCATTTATCTCCAATTGGTTCTGCTCCATTCCATTTAAAATCTAATCTATTAGTGTGACGCGCTTCCATCCGTATCCAATACATTGGTTGCAAACACTATAGAAGTAGACAAAGGAGTAGCCTTTCACAGATTGTGAACAGTTGTGTTTCAGTGTTCACTTCAGTCTGTGTTTTTTATTTTTTGAGTGCACATCACGCTCCAGTTACTTGTTCAAGCACTGCTGCTTGTACTCTGCTGAGCGTGTCTCAGTGCCTCATCCTTTTCATTTCTCTCCAATTGGTGCTGCTCCATTATATTTGAAAAAAAACTAATCTATTAGTGTGACGCGCTTCCATCCGTATCCAATACATTGGTTGCAAACACTATAGAAGTAGACAAAGGAGTAGCCTTTCACAGATTGTGAACAGTTGTGTTTCAGTGTTCACTTCAGTCTGTGTTTTTTATTTTTTGAGTGCACATCATGCTCCAGTTACTTGTTCAAGCACTGCTGCTTGTACTCTGCTGAGCGTGTCTCAGTGCCTCATCCTTTTCATTTCTCTCCAATTGGTGCTGCTCCATTATATTTGAAAAAAAAACTAATCTATTAGTGTGACGCGCTTCCATCCGTATACAATACATTGGTTGCAAACACTATAGAAGTACAGAAAGGAGCCTTTCACAGATAGTGAACAGTTGTCTGCAGTGTTCACTGCAGTCTCTGAGGAATAACCACACTTAGGCCTTATAACTTTTCTGACTTTCTTTATCAATCTACAAGATGAAGAAGGCAGGGAGTAAGGCACGTGGTCGTGGCCGTGGAGTTTCAGCAGGGAGAGGACGTGGGGATTCTGTGGCTGCTGCCGCACCCAGTGACACAGCATCCACCAGTTTTCCCCGTGAGCGTTCCTTTATGCGCACTTTTGTAGGAGCTCAGCGTACCCCCCTGCTGCGGAAAGAACAAATTGAAGCCGTTGTTGGTTGGATGGCAGCCAATGCATCGACTTCAATTCCTTCCACCTCCTCTCAGGACCACAGCACTGTTGAACAACCATCTGTCTCTTCACCGCCTGCCAAATTGCCCAGGCAGTCAGAGAGTTCGGAACTGGAGCCAGCTGAGTCTCTGCTTCTGTTCTCAGAATCTGTTGGCTTGCAAACAGGGGCCCAGCCAAGCAGCATTCTGGAATGTGAAGAAGAGGCAGTATGCAGTGATGCGCAACAGCTGTGTCTCTCTGAATGTGAAGAGGCGGGTGAGCCAGTGCCGATGGTCAGCACACCGCAGAACGCATCTGATGATGATGAGACTCAGGTGCCATTTTCTGTTGAGCATGGTGCTGGCCAGACCACCCAACAGCAGCAGGTGTTGGAAGAGGGTAGTGGAGATAATGAGGTCCAAGACCCAACATGGCGTGAGGAACAGGAAGGTGGTGGTAGCAGCTCTGAGGAAGAGATTGCCCCAACGGTCCAAACAGTAGGGAGAGTTAGGCTGCAGACTCGGTTGCCTGTAGCCTCCAGTTTGGCACCCGTTTGTAGCAGTTCTCTTCCAACAGCCAAAACGGGCGCTCCCAGGACTTGCACTGCGTGGTCCTTTTTTGACACACTTGCAGATGATATTTGCTATGTCAAATGCAAGCTGTGTAATCAAAAAGTAAAAAGAGGTAAAAATGTCAGTAATCTTAATACCACAAATATGTGGAAACATGTGCGGTCAAAGCACGTGGTTGAGTTCCAAAGACACACTGGAGATGTAGGCCAACCTACAGCAGCACTTACATCTTCAGCTCGTGTTGGAGCCTCTTCCTCCAGCTCACACACAGCTGGTTCTGCTTCCTCACAGGATCGCCATGGAAGAACCTCTGTCACTGTTGTCCAGAGACCCAGTGTTATTCCACCCACAGCTGCAAGTTCCCTGTCATCCTCACACTCCCAGGCCACAAAACAGCCATCGGTAGCACAGGCATGGGATAAAAGATGGCCATACTCGGCAAACCATCCACGAGCACAGGCTCTGAATGCTGGCATTGCAAAACTCCTGTCCCTTGAAATGCTGTCATTCAGGCTGGTGGAGACTGACAGTTTCCATAACTTAATGGCATTGGCAGTCCCACAATACAATGTGCCAGCCGATTTTATTTCAGCAGGCAAGCCGTCCCTGCTCTGCAAAAGCATGTTGAGGGAAAAATTAAACATGCGCTACTAAACGCCGTCAGTAGCAAGGTCCACCTGACCACCGATGCGTGGACCAGTACCCATGGCCAGGGACGATACCTTTCCCTCACTGCCCATTGGGTCAATGTTGTGGAGCCGGGTACAGATCTTGCGAGTGGCGCTGTACGTGTTCTGCCAACTCCAAGGATTGCAGGAATCAAGTCTGTCCACATTGACTCCTCCTCCTACTCCAGTTCCTCAGAATCATCGCTGCAGGAGCCGTCACGGTCTACCTCCACATGGACCCGTGAACGCTTACCTGATGCGACCGATATGAGCACAGCCGTGGCCAAACGTCAACAGGCCGTCCTGAAATTAATTTCCATGGGGAATCGAAGCCACACAGCGCAGGAGCTCTGGAATGCCATCAAGCAGGAGAGCGACGTGTGGTTTTTGCCAGCGAATCTCCAGCCAGGCTTGGTAGTGTGTGACAATGGCCGAAATCTGGTGGCAGCTCTGGGCCTTTGCAACCTCACTCACATACCATGTCTGGCACATGTGCTCAACTTGGTCGTGCAGAGTTTTTTGAGGGACTATCCGGATCTTGATGCACTGCTGCACAAGGTCCGCCTAGAGTGCGCTCACTTGCGACGTTCCAGCATCGCCAGATCGCGCATTGCAGCTCTGCAACGCAGATTTCGCCTTCCTGAACATCGCATCATATGTGACGTACCCACCAGGTGGAATTCCACGTTACATATGTTGGAGCGGTTGTGTGAGCAGCAGCCAGCAGTAATGGAGTATCAGCTGCATCAGGCGCAATCAACTCGCAATTTGCGCCGTTCACACTTCACCACTACTGAGTGGGCCTCTATGAAGGACATCTGCCACGTTTTGCGTGCGTTTGATGAGTCAACGCAGATGGCGAGTGCAGATGATGCACTAGTCAGCCTGACTGTCCCCCTTATCTGCCTGCTTCAAAAAACACTGCAAGCACTAAGGGATGAGGTTTTGGAAGGTGGAGGATGAGGAGTCACAAATTCCATCACCTTCTGGACAGTCAGCGCAACGTGGTTCCTCACAAAGGGCTGGGCAGGGCTCACTTTGTGAGGAGGATGAGGAGGAGTCAATGGAGGAGGAAGACATCGCTCCAGAGGGAGGTACACAACGCTCTAGTCAGTATGTAGAGCGAGGGTGGGGTGATGCAGAGCAGGCAGAGATGACGCCTCTTGCAGCGGACAGCGTTTGTTGGCCAGTTGGGAGTCTGCAGCACATGGTTGATTTCATGCTGCAGTGCCTGAGAAACGACCGCCGCATCGCCCACATTCTCACCACGTCTGATTATTGGGTGTACACCCTCCTAGACCCTCGCTACCGGGACAACTTACAAAGCCTCATCACACCGTTGAACTGGGAGCGTAAAATGCGGGAGTACCAAGACACACTGGTGCAATCCATAATGTTCTCCATTCCAGCCGAGAGCACTGCTGCTGCTACTGCTTTACAAAGCAGCTCTGTGCGTCGAGGCAGTGGAGACAGCTCTGCAACAAGAGGGAGCACAAGCAGCGCCTCTGCACAGGGCAAGACCAGTATGTTCCAAATGTTGCGAAGTTTTGTGGCAGCGCCACAAATGTCTACACCATCCGAGACGGCTCCAGTCAGCAGGAGGCAACGTTTCCGTAAGATGGTGACAGACTACATGTCTTTCCCTCTCAGTGTACTCCCAGATGGCTCTTCCCCATTCAAGTTTTGGGTCTCTAAGCTGGATACATGGCCAGAGCTTAGCCAGTATGCATTGGAGGTGCTGGCTTGCCCTGCTGCCAGTGTATTATCGGAGCGCGTCTTTAGTGCTGCAGGTGGTGTACTAACAGACCGTCGCATGCGACTATCCTCCGATAATATAGACCGGCTTACTTTTCTGAAAATGAACAAGGCATGGATCTCGCCAGAATTTGTCTGTCCGTTTTCAGATTAAATAACTGGTTCGCAACGTTATCCATGTCTCCTGTTATGTTCATCTTTCTACCACCTGAACTCTACTCCCTGGGCTACAACACTGGCAGTTGCTGCTCAGAAGTGTCATGTCCACAGACCAATACACAAGCTATAGTGTTACT
Source organism: Oophaga sylvatica (assembly GCA_033576555.1). Classification (NCBI taxonomy): domain Eukaryota; kingdom Metazoa; phylum Chordata; class Amphibia; order Anura; family Dendrobatidae; genus Oophaga; species Oophaga sylvatica. Next base: position 297,357,725 of record JARQOD010000003.1, on the reverse strand, counting down.
GGCGTTCAGTAATGTCAGCTGTTCCCCTGCTGTGTGAACGGCAAAAAGTCATGCTGCCTCCACCCTGTTGTCTTCTCATCCCTGGGCTTCAACACCGCCAGTTGTTGCTCGGAAGTGTCGTTGGCACGGGTACTCACTCCTGCCCAGACTGATTACAGCACGCCATCTGTTTCCTGTCAGTGTAAACGTCACTTAGCCTCCAATAAGTTGTCCTGTCGTGTTGCGGTCGGGTTAGCCGACTCTATGGTGCTTGGAGTTTAGGTGCTTCCTATGTGTGCTGCGGGATATGCAAATAAAGGCTGTTTCCGTTGTGACAATAGGACAATCACCCACTGTAGTACTGTGGGATTCGGTAACTGCGGCCGGCTCGCGGCCTGTCAACTTAAATTTCCATGGGTACCTTCTGCTACCCGTCCGGGTTCCAGTACCGTCAGCTGGTTCTCCGCAGTGCCTTTGCCCTAGGTGCCTCCATCTCGGTATCCGAGTTCCAGCAACGTCTGCTGGTCCTTGGTAGTGCTTTGGAGCACAGGTACCTCCTGCTTAGTAACCATGTCCCAGTAACGTCAGCTGGTCCTCGGTTGTGCCATTGGCTCTTTTCCTTCTGCTGCCCCTCCGGGTTCCAGCACAGTCAGCTGGTCCTCGTTACTTGCATTGGCTCTTGTACCTTCTGCTACCCGTCCGGGTTCCAGTACCGTCAACTGGTTCTCCGCAGTGCCTTTGGCCTAGGTGCCTCCATCTCGGTATCCGAGTTCCTGCAACGTCTGCTGGTCCTTGGTAGTGCTTTGGAGCACAGGTACCTCCTGCTTAGTAACCGTGTCCCAGTAACATCAGCTGGTACAAGGTTGTGCTACAAATACAAGATACAGAACAAGAGACACAAGAACAATAAGCAGAAGATCTAAAAGCAGAAGAACATGAAGTATAAGACCAAAATGAAGAGCAAAATATATGCTCTAAATTATAAGCAGAAGAAGACTAAGCAGTGTATGGGGGTGAGTCCGTTCCTCCTCTTGGTGCCCCTGGAAAATGCCTGCTGCTGCTGCAGGCTAAACTGAACACGGACAAATACTGTTGTAATTTAAATCTTTTGTGACAGCAAGAACGGAAGAATGAAAAATTCATACTTTGACAGATTACAAGTACAGGATTCTCTGTCACAAATAAGAATATGATGAAGAAGATGAAGTACAATATGAATTAGAATAATAGTTTAATAAGAAGAATATGAGTAATGTTAACAAAAAGATGAATAGCAAGAAGTTTAAGAAGAAGATAAAGAAGGTGAAGATGAAGAATAATTTGATGAAAAAGATGATGCTGCTGAAGATTATGAAGGAGAAAGTGTGTCAAAAGTTAAAAAGGTGAAGAGCATGGAAGTTGTGAAATATACATATTTGCCAAAATAGAAAAAACGCGAACAACATTGTCAATTTCTTCGTCAATCCGAACATCTTTAAAAAAAAAAATATTTATGCTATTCCATTTGATTGGGTTAAACATCTATGCCTTTAATGTCTCCTCAACCTTCCCCAATACATTCTACATTACTCTTTGTTGTTTTCCTTCATGTACAATTAACCAACAAGGCAAGAATGGGGTTTTTTTAATTCCGATATTTTGTTCCCATAGACTTACATTGGATTTCCGGTATCGGTATCGGGTATCGCCGATATTTTTTGGGTATCGGCGATACCATTCCGATTCCGATACTTTTGGATATCGGAAAGTATCGCTCAACTCTATTTAGGGACCATCTCACACTTGAAGTCACTTTGAGGGATCTACATGGTAGAAAATACCCAAAATGACAACATTCTAAAAACTGCACCCCTCAAGGCACTCAAAATCACATTCAAAAAGTTTATTAACCCTTCATGTGCTTCACAGGAGCTGAAGCAACGTGGAAGGAAAAAATGAACATTTAACTTTTTAGTCACAAAAATTATATTTTACAAACAATTTTTTTATTTTAGCAAGGGTAAAAGGAGAAAATGGACACATAAAGTTGTTGTTAATTTCTCCTGAGTACGCAGATGCCCCATATGTGGGGGAAAACCACTGTCTGGGCGCCTGGCAGGGCTCGGAAGGGAAGGAGTGCCGTTTGACTTTTTCAAACCAAAATTGGCTGGAATTGAGATTGGAAGCCATGTCACGTTTGGAGAGCCCCTGATGTGCCTAAACAGTGGAAACCCCCCAAGTGACACCATTTTGGAAACTAAACCCCCTAAGCAACTTATCTAGATCTGTTGTGAGCACTTTGAACCCCCAAGTGTTTCACTAAAGTTTATAATGCCTGGGTGAGAAAAAAAAAACATTTCCACAAAAATCATTTTTAGTCCCCAATTTTTGATTTTTCCCAAGGAAATTGGACCCCAAAAGTTGTTGTCCAATTTGTCCTGAGTACGCTGATACCCCATATGTGAGGGAGAAATACTGTTTGGGCTCACGGCAGGGCTCGGAAAGGAAGTAATGACATTTTGGAATGCAGACTTTGATGGGTGTCATGTTCAGTTTGCAGAGCTCCTGATGTGCCTAAGCAGTGTAAACCCCCACAAGTGACCCCATTTTGCAAACTAGACCCCCTAAGGAACTTATCTAGATCTGTGGTGAGCACTTTGAACCCCCAAGTGCTTCACACAAGTTTATAATGCCCGGGCATGAAAATAAAAAATCCTATTTTTTTCCCACAAAAATGATCTTTTAGTCACCAATTTTTTATTTTCCCAAGGGTAAGGGGAGAAATTCGACCACAAAAGTTGTTGTCCAATTTGTCCTGAGTACGCTGATACCCTATATGTGGGAGAAAACTACTGTGTGGGCACACGTCGGGGCTCGGAATAGAAGTAGTGACGTTTAGTAATGAAGACTTTGATGGAATGGTCTGTGGATGTCATGTCGCGTTTGGAGAGGCCCTGATGTGCCTAAACAGTGGAAACCCCCCCACAAGTTACCCCATTTTGGAAACTAGACCCCCAACGGTACTTATCTAGATGTGTAGTGAGCACTTTGAACCCCCAAGTGCTTCACAGAAGTTTATAAATAAAAAAGTCATATTTTTTCCACAAACATGATCTATTATTGCCCAGTTTTTTATGTTCCCAAGTGTATCATGAGAAATTGGACCAAAAAAGTGGTTGTCCAATTTGTCCTGAGTATGATGATACCCTATATGTGGGAGAAAACTACTGTATGGGCACACGTCAGGGGCTCGGAAGTGAAGTAGTGACGTTTTGCATTGCAGACTTTGATGGAATGGTCTGTGGGTGTCATGTCGCGTTTGGAGAGGCCCTGATGTGCCTAAACAGTGGAAATCCCCCACAAGTGACCCCATTTTGGAAGCTAGACCCCCAAAGGAACTTATCTAGATGTGTGGTGAGAACTTTGAACCCCAAGTGCTTCACAGAAGTTTATAACGTAGAGCCATAAAAATAAAAAATCATATTTTTTTCCACAAAAATGATATATTCGCCCCCAATTTTTTTATTTTCTAAGGGTAACAGAAGAAATTGGACCCCAAGAGTCATTGTGCAATTTTTCCTCAGTACGCTGATACCCCATATGTGGGGGTAAACTACTGTTTGGGCGCATGGTAGAGCTCAGAAGAGAAGGAGCACCGTTTGAATTTTTCAATGCCGAATTGGCTGGAATTTAGATCAGACGCCATGTTACGTTTGGAGAGCCCCTGATGTGCCTAAACACTAGAAACCCCCCAATTCTAACTCCAACCCTAACCCCAACACACCACTAACCTTAATCCCAACCCTAATCATAACCCTAACCACAAACCTAACCCTAACACACCCGTAACCCTAGTCCAAACCCTAACCCTAACTTTAGCCCCAACTTTAACCTAACTTTAGCCCCAACCCTAACCCTAATGGGAAAATGGAAATAAATACATTTTTTTAAATTTATTTTTTTTCCCTAACTAAGGGGGTGATTAAGGGGGGTTTAATTTACTATTTATATCGGGTTTTTATGATTGGCAGCTGTCACACGCTAAAAGACGCTCTTTATTGCAAAAAAATAGTTTTTGCATCACCACATTTTGAGAGCTATAATTTTTTCATATTTTGACCCCAGAGTCATGTGAGGTCTTATTTTTTGCGGGACGAGTTGATGTTTTTATTGGTACCATTTTTAGGCACATGCCATTTTTTGATCGCTTTTTATTTAATTTTTGGGAGGCAGAATGAACAAAAACCAGCAATTCATGAATTTCTTTTGGGGTGGGCGTTTATATCGTTCCACGTGTGGTAAAATTGATAAAGCAGTTTTATTCTTCGGGTCAGTACGATTACAGCGATACCTCATTTGTATCATTTTTTTATGTTTTGGCACTTTTATACAATAAAAACGATTATATATAAAAAATAATTATTTTTTCATCGCTTTATTCTGTGAGCTATAACTTTTTTATTGTTTCGCTGATGATGCTGTATGGCAGCTCGTTTTTTTGCGGGACAAGATGACGTTTTCAGCGGTACCATGTTTATTTATATCTGTCTTTTTGATCGCGTGTTATTCCACTTTTTGTTCGGCGGTATGATGATAAATCATTGCTTTTTAGCCTTGTTTTTTTTTTTTAAGGGTTTCAGTAAAGGGGTTAACTAATGGGACAGTTTTATAGGGCGGGTCATTACAGACGCAGCGATACGTAATATGTGTACTTTTATTGTTTGTTTTTTTTATTTACATGAAGAAAGGAATTTATTGGGGAATTTTTTTTTCTTTATTTATGAATTTTTTTTACACATGTTATTTTTATTTTTTTGACTTTTTTACTTTGTCCCAGGGTGGGACATCACTGTATTATATCAGATTGCTGGTCTGACACTGTGTACAGCACTCTGTCAGACCAGCGATTTGACTGGCAGTGCTGCAAGCTTTCTCAGCGCCTCGTCTCAGCAGGCACTGAGGAAGCCACCTCCCTGCAGGACCCGGAAGGACCCCGTGGCCATCTTTGATCCGGGGTCCTGCAGGGAGGAGGGTCCCTTGGAACAGCGCGATACATCATGCTGTTCTGAGGGTCTCAGAGAAGCACGCAGGGAGCCCCCCTCCCTGCGCGATGCTTCCCTGTGCCCCCTGTACACTGTGATCATCTTTGATCGCAGTGTGCCAGGGGTTAATGTGCCGGGAGCTGTCCGTGACCGTTCCTGGCACATAGTGCCGGGTGTCAGCTGTGATAATCAGCTGGCACCCGGCGGCGATCAGCTGCGCTCCCCCCTGAAAGGGAGAGACAGAAGGAAGTTCCCAGAAGGCAGAAGGGGTCCTAGGGGCACGGATAGTGAGCAATCCATCCATGGGGTCTGATCCAGTAGTGGAGGGACCAGGTTGCAGTGGAGTACTGGCCCCCGAGCCACAGTTATCTTCTCCGAAAAGGTAGCCATAAAGGAGCAAGGGGACTTAGAGAATGTCGCCCGACAAGATCCCGGGCTACTGGTTTTGGACACTGACCGTGAGGTGCTGGACAGGAAGGGCGGAAAGTCAGCACAGTGAGACGGCCAGGAAAGGAACATATTGAAGGGAATCCTGGAAAGGTGTATCCTGATCTACCTGGGAGTTTGCTGGACCCCTCACCAGGAGGACACGGCACCAAGCGGGCATCTGCGCATAAGAGAACTGTGAGTAAAGCATTGGAAACTGCATCCCGCTGTGTCCTCTGAAATATTCCTGCATCACCTGCCCTGCACCACATTCACCTCCAACATCATCTTTATATCTTAACTGCCCTGGAACATAGCCCTGCTTGTGGAGGGCTGAACCAACTCTGCTGCATCTACAACTGTCTCAGTGGACTGAATCTGCAGCATCGGCTAGCATCTTTATTGCAGAGTACCACAGGTGGCATCACAAACACTTTATTACAAACTCTTTATTATTTCCCTTTTCATCATCTCCCCTTTTTTCGGACACCCAGGGCCACGTACTGTCATGACACTGTCCCTTTAAGAAGTGACCCGGTACCGAGTAACCCCACTGCCCTGGCGGGCGATCCATTTTGGCATCACAAACAGGATGAACTGACCCAAAAAATCGTGTCCCCTGTGCCTATTTTGAACTGCCTTTCATGTCAGAGACTTTGCTGAAATTTTGTACAATTGCCACCATACAGTATTTGCATCACGAGGCGCGCAGGGAGAAGGACGTGCCGTCGCGGGCAGGACCCTGCAGTGAGTCATGAAAAATCATGCCCGCCCACTGACAGCATTGCTATGGGAGCAGTAGATGCCTGTCAGCCAGGGAGGTCTGCCTCCTACACTGGAGTGGCAGGAACCGAGAAGAGAAGAAGACCCGCTCCCAGAAGAGGGGAGGAATGGATCAGTGCAGACAGAGCAGCACGTGGAGTGGTGGAAAGAGAGACGCCTGCAGACATGGCAGCGCAATACCCGGGGAACGCCATGGAGAGCAGAGGTCACAGGGTGCAGGAGCACATGGTGAAAGCAGAAGGCCTGCAGGATGAAGGCCCCAAACCGCAGCTTGTGGTAGACCCGGAGCTGTTTGGGAAAGAGGTGGGGGAGATAACCCAGCAGCTGCTGCAGATGCAGCTGGCTGCTGTAACACAGTGGAAGGAGGCGCTGATGGAGCTTGTGACCGGACAGCAGTCAGCCTTGCAACCCATGGCCGCAACACCGAAAGCAGCAGAGAATAACACCATTACCAGAACAGAAGGTACAGAGACTGCCCCGGTAGCTGGGGATACCCTGATAGTTCCCTTTGATCCGCCGCCAGCCCGAAAACGCGGTCAGCTCCTGCAGTATGTTATCTGGGATCAGATACCCAACATCAAAGGGAAATTAGCTGACCCACTGCTGCCTGCACCAACACCACAGGTAGCGATGATGGGGGCTGTACAACAGGTCAGTGGAAAAGAGGCTCACAGGGAAGTCCCCAGTAAAGAGGAGATGTGCCAGCAGCAGATCAGAAAGCTAGAAATGGAGGAGCAAGAACGGAGGGTCCAGTGGCAGGAGATGATGGAACGGACTCTGGCAGCAAAAGCCAGGGCCCATAAGATCAAACCCGTCGACCGGAGTCCAAGGAAACAGGGGACTGTGGGCTCCTTTGACCTGGAAAAAGGATGGGGCATCGGCGCATAAGAGAACTGTGCGTAAAGCATTGGAAACTGCACCCCGCTGTGTCCTCTGAATTATTCCTGCGTCACCTGCCCTGCACCACATTCATCTCCTACATTATCTTTAATATCCTAACTGTCCTGGGAAATAGTCCTGCCTGTGGAGTGCTGAACGTACTCTGCTGCATCAACAACTGTCCCAGTGGACTGAATCTGCAGCGTCGGCTACCATCTTTATTGCTGAGTACCACAGGTGGCGTCACGAACACTTTATTACAAACTCTTTATTTTTCCCCTTTTTCATCATCTTCCCCTTTTATTGGACGCCCAGGGCCACGGAGCAGGTCACTGCTACCATGACACTGCCCCTTTAAGAAGCGGCCCGGTACCGAGTATCCCCACTGCCCTGGTGGGCAATCCATTTGCGCACATGTCAGATCATCTCTAAATCATTAAGATTTTGAGGCCGTTGCTTGGCAACTCGGAGCTTCAACTCCCTCTATAAGTTTTCTATGGGATTAGGGTCTGGAGACTGGCTAGGCAACTCCATGACCTTAATGTGCTTCTTTTTCAGCCACTCCTTTGTTGTCTTGGCTGTATGTTTAGGGTCATTGTCTTGCTGGGAGACCCAGCAGCGAACCATTTTTAATTTCCTGGAGGAGGGAAGGACGTTGTCATTCAGGATTTTATGGTACATGCTCTATCCATTCTGCCATTGATGTGGTGAAGTAGTCCTGTGCTCTTAGAAGAGAAACACCCCAAAAACATAATGTTTCCACCTCCATGCTTGACAGTGGAGACGGTGTGCTTTGGGTCATAGGCAGCATTTCTCTTCCTTAAAAAACGGCGAGTTGGGTTAATGCCAAAGACCTCAATTTTTGTCTCATCTGACCACAGCACCTTCTCCCAATCACTCACTGAATCATCCAGATGTTCATTGGCAAACTTCAGATGGGCCTGCACATGTGCCTTCTTGAGCAGGGGGACTGCAGGTTTTTAAACCTTTACGGCGTAATGTGTTACCAATGGTTTTATTGGTGACTGTGGTCCCAGCTGTCTTGAGATCATTAACAAGTTCCCCCGTGTAGTTTTAGGCTGACCTCTCACCTTCCTTGTGATCAAGGATACCCTACGAGGTGAGATTTTGCATGGTGCCCCAGATCAATGTTGATTGACAGTCATTTTGTATTTTTTCCACTTTTTTACTATTGCACCAACAGTTGTCTCCTTCTCACCCAGCGTCTTACTTATGGTTTTGTAACCCATTCCAGCTTTGTGCAGGTCTATGATCTTGTCCTGAAGGTGACTATGTAAGACAGCTGTCTTTAATGCAGGTAACGAGTTGATTAGAAGTGTCTAATTGGTCTGTAGGAGCCAGAACTCCTAATGGTTGGTAGGGGATCAAATAATTATTTCTCACTGCAAAATGCAAATAAATTTATATAATTTATACAATGCGATTTTCTGGATTTTATCTTTTATATTCTATCTCTCAATATTAAATTTAACCTACCCTTTAAATTATAGATTGTTCATGTCATTGTCAGTAGGTAAACTTACAAAATCAGCAAGGGATCAAATACTTATTTCCCCCACTGTACACACCTTCCAGTCCTGGGTCTGAAATCGGCGAACGCCCACAGCACACAGTGCGTGCGCTGGGGTGATTCAAAAGTCTGCAGTTACACATAGTAACTACAGACTTATCAGTTTGGACCAGACAACCCCTTTAAAGGGAATCTGTCACCCTAAATTGGCGGGATATTTAAATGATGGCAGTCAGGTCAGATGGGCGGTGTTTTGGGTACTTGCTTTAACATGTTGTTCGCCGCTGTCTCCATTATTTCTGGGAATTGTAGTCGTTGCCCTCCATATAACGCGCCTGCGCATTGCAATCTTGAATTGCGTATGTGCAGTATGCTTTGCCCACAGATTGCAATGCGCAGGAGCGTTATATGGAGGGCAACGACTACAATTCCCAGAAATAATGGAGACAGCGGCGAACAACATGTTAAGGCAAGTACCCAAAACACCGCCCATCTGACCTGACTGCCATCATTTAAATATCCCGCCAATTTAGGGTGACAGATTCCCTTTAAGGTATGTGTGGTATTTGCTGCGTTTTTGTTGCAGTCTTTCCTAGCATTTTTGTCAGAAAAACTGAAGGATTTCCTAGTCCCAGCAAAGTGAATGATATTCCTGAAGTCTCAGGCACACGCTGCTTATTTTTTCCTAACAGATTTGAAGCAGTTTCAAATCTAATTCGATCAATGTTTTTGACTCATCCCGATGCAAGGGAACAAACACGAAGTGAAAACGCATAAAAGTGCTACAAAAACGAGTGTATATTATGATGCATTTTTCCTGCTAATAGACACATTTCTGTTGCAGAAGTGTCTGCAGAAATATTTAATGTGAGCACATACTCTAAGGCAGGGTTCCCCTACTCCAGTCCTCAAGTCCCACCAACAGGTCATGTTTTCAGGATTTCCATTGTATTGTACAGATGATGCAATTATCACCTGGACAATACTTATTATTATTATTATACATTTATATAGCGCCATTTATTCCATGGCGCTTTACATATGAAAAGGGAAAAATATAGACAGATACAATAAACATGTGCTAGACAAGGGACACACAAGTACAGAAGGAGAGAGGACCCTGCCCGCGAGGGCTCACAGTCTACAGGGATGGGTGAGAATACACTAGGAGAGGGTAGAGCTGGTCGTGCGATGGTTCAGTAGACTGAGGATCATTGCAGGTTGTAGGCTTGTCGGAACAGGTGGGTCTTCAGGTTTTTCTTGAAGGTCTCCGTTGTTGGTGAAAGTCTGATGTTTTGCGGCAGGGAGTTCCAGAGTATGGGGGAAGCCCGGAGAAGTCTTGTATGCGGTTGTGGGAAGAAGAGATGAGGGGGGAGTCGAGAAGGAGATCTTGAGAGGATCGAAGGTTGCGTGTAGGTAGGTAGCGGGAGACCATGTCACAGATGTATGGAGGAGAAAGGTTGTGGATGGCTTTGTATGTCATGGTTAAGGTTTTGAACTGGAGCCTCTGGGCAATAGGAAGCCAGTGAAGGGCCTGGCATAGTGGGGAGGCTGGGGAATAGCGGGAAGACAGGTGGATTAGTCGTGCAGCAGAGTGTAGGATGGACTGGAGTGGTGCCAGAGTGCTAGAGGGGAGGCCAGACAGTAGGAGGTTGCAGTAGTCGAGGCGGGAGATGATAAGGGCGTGCACTAGTGTTTTTGTGGTTTCATGGTTGAGGAATGAGCGGATCCGGGAAATATTTTTGAGTTTGAGGCGGCAGGAGGTGGCGAGGGCTTGGATATGTGGTTTGAAAGAGAGGGCAGAGTCGATGATCACCCCAAGGCACCGAGCATGTGGGACTGGGGAAAGCGAGCAGCCATTGACATTGATGGATAGGCCTGGTGGAGGGGTAGAATGAGGTGGGGGGAAAGATGATGAATTCTGTTTTGTCCATGTTCAGTTTGAGAATGCGAGCAGAAAAGAAGGCTGAGATAGCAGACAGACACTGTGGGATTTTGGTCAGTAGGGAGGTGAGGTCAGGTCCAGATAGGACAATACGAACGAAATCCTGAAAACATGACTTGTTGGTGGGCCTTGAGGACTGGAGTTGGGGAACCCTGCTCTAAGGACTCGTTCAAATGTCCATGCACATTGGTTTAAGATCGGACTGCTAATGCACGGACTGATTTTGGGTCTCCTGACTCGAGCTTGAAAGCGTCATATATCCGCGTCTCTCCTCTGCAAATCTCTTCACTGGCTCCCATTCCCTCAGCGAATCCAATTCAAATTACTAATACTGACCTACAAGGCCATCTATAACCTGTCTCCTCCTTATATCTCTGAACTAATCTCCCGATATCTTCCCTCACGTAATCTCCGGTCCTCCCAAGACCTCCTTCTCTCCTCCACACTTATTCGCTTTTCACCCAATCGCCTCCAAGACTTCTCCCGAATATCCCCCATCCCCTGGAATTCTTTGCCCCAACAAGTCCGACTATCAACCACTCTCGGATCCTTCTGACGGAACCTGAAAAAACATCTCTTCAGGAAAGCTTACAGCCTGCAATGATCATCACTGGAGCTGCTGTAACCCCCCAACCTACTGTCTCCTTCCCCACCATCCTGTAGAATGTAAGCCCGCAAGGGCGGGGTCCTCCCTCCCCTCTATATCAGTCTGTGATTGTTAGTTTGTTTACTGTAATTTGTATGTAACCCCTTGTCATGTACAGCACCATGGAACCAATGGTGCTTTATAAATAAATAATATTAATTTTCTCTGCGAAGTGTCCTGCTCGGGTCAAAGAGTTGCAGACATTGCAGGCATTAGTGGTTCAATCTCGGAAAATGTGCACGAATGTCTGAATGAACCTTAAGCCTATGTTCACATTCAGCGTTTTTGCAGTGTTTTTTTGTTATGTTTGTTTATGCAAATTAAAACTGCATTTTACGGTACCAACAAAAGCTATGAAATCACAGAACTCTCATGCACACATTTGTTTTTTTCCTGAATGAATTTAAGCACTGCAGTATTTTTTTAAAATCTGCAGTTTGTCAATTCTTTCAGAGTTTTTGCAGTGTTTTTTCACCCATAGGAAGTAATGAAAAAATAAATAAAAACGCTGAGAAAAAAATGAAATAAATGTTTTGGCTACATTTGTGAAGCATTTTTGATGAATAAAACTAACTTTATTAAACATGTACTGTAGAAAAAAAAAAAAAAAAAAAAAAAAAAATATATATATATATATATATATATATATATATATATATATATATATACAGCTTTGGCAAAAATTAAGAGACCACTGCATAGTTTTATAAAAATCAGCTTCTCTACATGTCTAACAGCCATTCCATTCCAGTGTCAGTCGTATTCCAACCAGAGTACATCTCATTCTACTTAATGTGCTTCTGATTAGGTGATCACCTGAACCAAATCATCTTGCAATAGGACAAGCTGGATGGCAAAACAAGTGCTGGTAATATCCCAAAAGTAATAGGAATGAAAAAATAGCTTTTAACCATGCCCAAGGAGTTGAAAAGAAAAGTCTTGAGTGAGGAAAAGAAGGGCTCAATTCTGGCTTTACTAGCAGAGGGATACAGTGAGTGTCATGTTTCCTCCATCCTTAAAATTTCTTAGATGGCCCTCCATTACAACAAGGTCAAGCAGCAGACATTGGGGACAACAAAGCTACAGACCGGCAGAGGGCAAAAATGACTCTCCACTGACCGTGGAGCTTATTTGAATGTCACTCAGCAACCGCAGGATGACATCAAGTGACCTACAAAATAAATGGCAAATGGCAGCTAGGGTTAAGTGCACGGCAAGAACAGTTCGTAACAGCTACCTAGAGGCAGGGCTCAAGTCATGTAAAGCTAGAAAAAAGCCTTTCATCAATTAGATGCAAAGGAGAGTCAAGCTGAGGTTTGCCAAAGACCATAAAGATTGAACCATAGAGGACTGGAGTAAGGTAATCTTCTCTGATTAATCTAATTTTCAGCTTTGCCCAACACCTGGTCTTCTAATGGTTAGACGGAGACCTGGAGAAGTGTACAAGCCACAATGTCTTGCACCCACTGTGAAATTTGGTGGAGGATCGGTGGTGATCTGGGGATGCTTCAGCAAGGCTGGTATTGGGCAGGTTAATGTTTGCGAAGGATGTATGAATCAAGCCGCATACAAGGTTACCCTGGAAAAACAGTTGACTCCTTCTGCTCAGGCAATATTTTTCACTCTGAGGACTGGTTTATCCAGCAGGACAATGCACCATACCACACAGCTAGGTCAATCAATGTGTGGCTGAAGGACCACCACATCAAATCCTTGTCATGGCCAGCCCAATCTCCAGACCTGAACCCCATTGAAAACCTCTGGAATATAATCAAAAGGAAGATGGATAGTCACAAGCCATCAAACAAAGAAGAACTGCTTAAATTTTTGTACCAGGGTGGCATAAGGTCACCCAAAAGCAGTGTGAAAGACTGGTGGAAAGCATGCCAAGATGCATAAAAGCTGTGATTAAAAATCATGGTTATTTCACAAAACATTGATTTCTGAACTCTTCCCGAATTAAAACATTAGTATTGTTGTTTCTAAATGATTATGAACTTGTTTTCTTTGCATTATTTGAGGTTTGCAAGCACTGCATTTTTTTGTTATTTTGACCATTTCTCATTTTCTGAAAATAAATACAAAATTTATTGCTTGGAAATTCGGAGACATGTTGTCAGTAGTTTATAGAATAAAAGAGCGATTTACATTTTACTGAAAAATATACCTATAAGGAGAAAAATCAGACAAACTGAAAACTTTGCAGTGGTCTCTTAATTTTTGCCAGAGCTGTATATATATTTTATATTACATAAAGAAAGTACATGATTGCTACAATGTTAATGACACTTATATAAAGACAAGCACGTAATATTAGCATAGAATTAGAGGAGAACCACTTAAATTATCGTTTTAGTTTGACAATGGACAATATATAATTCACAAAACCTCATTTTGCAAACATATGCTAAACCTGGGTTCATAGTGAAATACACTTTAGCCTAAAGTTGAACAAAATGGTTGAGTTCAAACAAAAAGTTAATTCTTGAAGGTGCAGTAAAGATGTATATCTTTGTACCGTGTTAGCCAGTAGATAGAAAAATATTTAGAGTTGAGAGTCCTCAGTGGTTGATACCTTTTAATGGCTAACTGAAAAGATGGTAACAAATTGCAAGCTTTAGAGGCTACTCAGGTCTCTTCATCAGGCATAGACTAATACAACATCTGAAGAATCACATATTTATACACAAAATAGCACAGAAAAAATGCAATAGGTAAGACAAGTGACGTGAAGCAGAATAGTCATTATGGCAGAGGGATGAGCATAAATATGGAACAGTTCATTGATAAGGAGTGTGAAAGTTTTATTACCCTCTGATTGGGGTCTGGTAATGTTTTGTGATGTTTTCACAGGGTATTTGGAGTAAATTCCTTAATTGATGTAATAGGCCATAAATCCATGTGATAGGTTCATTCCAGCATTAAGAGTGTCAAAGGTCACCATCAATTTGTATTCGCAAATTCTTCTTTGTCGAAGAGATGTGAAATTGCCTCTGAGTACAAGTATTTTCATATCTAACAAGCTATGATCAGGGGAGCAAAAATGTTTTGCCACAGGTAGATCCATTCTTTTTTCTCTTATTGTGTGGCGATGAGAATTCATCCTTGTTCTCAGTTTTTGCCCGGTCTCCCCCACATACAGACCCCCAGTTGGACATTTAGTACATATAATTAGGTACACCACATTAGATGTGATGCAGCTGAAAGTACCTGGTATCTTGTAGTCCCGATGGGAGTTGGGGATCTTTATCTTGTCCGTGGTCATTATAAATGGACAAGTTTTGCATTTCTTCTTGTTGCAAGTAGAGGTTCCTGCAGCTGTTGGGGAGGACAGGGAACTTCTGACAATGATGCTTCTTAGATTTGGGGGCTGCCTAAAACACAGTAGAGGGGGATCTGGAAATATGGATTGTAATCGGGCATCTTTTTGTAGTAAAGGTTGTAGTTTCCGTGCAGCTCCCCTTAGCACCTCCAGATTTGGATTGTAGGTGACCACTAGAGGCACCCGGTTATTTTCTTCTTTAGCTTTGTAATGTAGCAGGTGATTCCTTGATATTCTGGTGGCTCTTGTAATTTGGTTTTCAATTGTTCTTGGATGGTAGCCCTGATTTAAAAAGGTCTTTCTAAGGCGACCAAGGTGTTCATCTCTATCCATGGGGTTGGAACATATACGGTTGTATCTGATGTCCAAACTTGTCCATTTATAATGACCACGGACAAGAAAAAGATCCCCAACTCCCATCGGGACTACAAGATACCAGGTACTTTCAGCTGCATCACATCTAATGTGGTGTACCAAAATTATATGTACTAAATGTCCAATGGGGGTCTGTATGTGGGGGAGACCGGGCAAAAACTGAGAACAAGGATGAATTCTCATCGCCACACAATAAGAGAAAAAAGATGGATCTACCCCGTGGCAAACATTTTTGCTCCCCTGATCATAGCTTGTTAGATATGAAAAACTTGTATCAGAGGCATTTTACATCTCTTCGACAAAGAAGAATTTGCGAATACAAATTGATGGTGACCTTTGACACTCTTAATGCTGGAATGAACCTATCATATGGATTTATGGCCTATTACATCAATTAAGGAATTTACTCCAAATACCCTGTGAAAACATCACAAAAACATTACAGACCCCAATCAGAGGGTAATAAAACTTTCACACTCCTTATCTATGAACTGTTCCAATATTTATGCTCATCCCTTGCCATAATGACTATTCTGCTTCACGCACTTGTCTTACCTATTGCATTTTTTCTGTGCTATTTTGTGTATAAATATGTGATTCTTCAGATGTTGTTGTAATGTATGTAGTACAGTTTCATATAGCGTCTTGTGCTTGGGTGCGATGAAAACACAGGAGTCACAGGTTTGATATAGAAAAGTCCTGTATTACTTCATACAAGTTGGCGAAATAGTCACACGTTTGCAGACACAGAAACAGGAGACACAGCAGGCAGAGTAATCCAAGCTCAGCAATCACTCTCCAATACAGATTCAGGATCTTCTTCCTGTTACCGTAAGTCCATGCAAACGTGGGTCTTTTCAAAGAGCCAGGGTTCAGAGTCCACAAGTGCTTCAGAGTTCCTCAGTAGGAATAGCTGGAGTACAAGGTCCAAGGCTTACAGGAGTCAAGTCACAGGTTCACTGCCGGCTAGATTTGAAGCACTGATTGCTCAGCTGTGGCTGCTTAAGAAGCAAAGGAGAGAATCAGGGTGGGAACATGCAAGCTGGAAACTCCATTTTGACTGAGGGCAAGATAGCTGCCAGCAAGACAGACAGTAAAATGGCTGACGAACAAACTGAGTTTCAGGAATATATACATAGAACCTTACATTACTCCCCCCTTAAGGACAACCTCCGGATGACCTCAGACCAGGCTTGTGTGGGTACCTCTGATGAAAACTGACGGAGCAAGCGAGGAGCATTAAACGTTATTGACCGTTCCATGAGTTGTCCTCCACTGGGTAGCCCTGCCATTTAATCAGATATTGTAACTGATTTCTATACAACCTGGAATCTAAAATCCTTTCCACCACAAATTCTTCCTGACCATCGACTAGCACTGGGTCAGGGCAAGGAGAGGAACGTCCAGGAAACGTATTGGGTGTCGCAGCCTTTAGTAGGGATACATGAAAGACAGGGTGGATTCTCATAGTTCTGGGCAGTTAAGACGACAAGCAACGGCCTTATAATTTTACTGTTTTATAGGGTCCAATGTACTTATGTCCCAACTTAGACGATGGAATCCTTAACTTAAGAATTTCTGGTTGACAGCCAGACCAAGTCCTCCTACCTTGAAAGCTGTTGCAGGTTTACGAAATTTACTGCTGCTTTCTTGTACCTTTCTTGAGCCGATTCCAGATTTCCTTTAGAAGATCCATATTCTTCTGTAAAGACGTGATTCTTTCAGCCACTGCTGGTAAAAGGCATTTCTATGGGAAATCGTGGTAGAATGTTAGGATGATAACCTAGATTAGAGTAAAAGGAGACTGTTTAGTGGAGGCACTCTGAGAGTTGTTATACGAGAACTCAGCTAATGGAAGTAGATCCACCCAATCATCCTGTAGGTGGCAGATAAAGCAGCGGAGATACTGCTCCAGGGTTTGATTGGTTCGTTCGGTCTGTCCATTAGTCTGGGGATGAAAAAGCAGAAGAAAGGTTTACTTTAATGTCCAATGCTGCACAGAAATTTTGCCAAAACCTAGAGTGAATTGCACCCCTCGATCCGAAATAACCTCATCCGGTACTCCATGTAAGCGAAACACATCTTTAATCATCAAATCTGATGTCCTGTTTTGCAGTGGGTAAGCCGACACAAGGGATAAAATGAGCTGCCTTGTTAGACGGTCACCACCACTGAATGGTGTTCTTTCCCCTGAGAGGTTGGTAACTCCACAATGAAGTCCATAAAATGGATCCCCACGGGCGGGACGGGGTGGGAAAGAGGCTGTAACAGACCAGTTGGTGAGGAGCGAGGTGTTTTTGCATCTTGCACAGACCTCACATGAAGTGACATTAATTCAAAACATCCTTCCTGCAAGTGGGCCCCCAAAAGAAACGAGAGAGAAATTCCTGTGTCTTTAGAATTCCTCTATGCCCAGCTATCTTGAATCGTGAATGAGTTGCAATACTCTTAATCTGACTGTTTCGGAATATACAGACGTTGTCCCTGAATCCACACACCATTCTTAAAGACAAGACTTACGTCCCTTGGGGGTTGTGCCAAAAAAGGAATCCGCATGGTATGCTTCCTTGATGTCCTTAATAGGTCTTGATTATTAATTACTCCTAGGAATCTGAGTCAGGAAGAATAGTCTTAGGAGGGGGTAATTGGACGTGTCTCGTGAGTAAATCTAGAGAGTGCACAGCCTTTCCATTGCGCATCCTGGTCTATAAGAGATATAAAATAAATTGGGGTTTAAGAAAAGATTCCGCGAGCCTGGCGAGGAGTCAGGCACTTAGCCGACCTGATAAACTCAAGGTTAAAGATGGTCTGTCAGGACGACTATTTGCTGTGGCAGTTTCTTGAAGAAGGTGTCTCCATTTTTTTGGAAGGCGGCAATAATGGCCAAAACTCTCTATTGCCCCATGGGTATTCCTCTCAGCCAAAAGACAATTTGCGGGGAAAAAGAAGGCCCCGGATGCAAGCCATTCTTCTCACCTGTTCCTGAAAGAGTATGCTCCCAAACGGCACGGGTTCTGAAGCTCCCCCTCTTTTTATGAAGGCAAGTTTCGGGGTTGGGATTTACTAGGATAGGTGCAGGGGTTTTAAATTTAATTTTTTAACGGGAAATCTTCCTGGGCTTGGGGATCCAGGAAAACCTAACTTTTCCCCCCGGGTAATTTGGGTTTTGGGATAGGTGACACTACCTCAGAGAAATTATCCATGAAACGCTATGAAGTTGCAAACCCAATGAAGCGCTGTACCTCCTTCACTTTTTCTAGGGGGGCCAATCCTTGAGGGCTTGGGTTTTGCTTCCATCCATACTAATTCCTTGTGTAGACTTTACATACCCCAAAAAATTGAATTTGGGTTTCCAAATGGAATTAACACTTTTCAAGTTTTGATGTAAAGATGATTTTGTCTTAGACGTTCCAAGCCCTTTTCCACATGTCTAGGGTGTCCTCTGTGGGTTAGAAAAAATTAGAAAATCATCCAAAAAATTTACCAACGAATGAATCAGGAATCCCTGAAGAGGGATTCACCAAGTGTTTGAAAGGCTGGGGCGGAAACTCAGACCAAAAGGCATAACTAGATATTCAAAGTGTCCATAGCGTGACCTGAATGCAGTCTTCCATTCTCCCCAGTTAATACGGACTAAGTTATAGGCCCCCCCGAAAAAATCTAGTTTAAAAAAAAAATTTTGGCATGTCGCACCTCTCCCAAAAAACTCAGGGATTAAAGGCAATGGTTTAACGTTTCTAAAGAAAATTTTTATTGAGTTCCCTATAGTCAAACCATGTTCAGAGATCCATCTTTCTTCTTTTTACAAAGAAATGGGGGCCACCTCAGGAATGAAGAGGGGCGTATGAAGCCCTTGGCTGGATTTTCTCTATGAATCCTTTAAAGCCTTTAGCTCGGCCCCGCCAGGGGGAAATCTTACCAAAAGGTTTCTCTGCTCCAGGAAATAATTCAATTGGACAATCTAGGGACGGTGAGGAGGAAGCTGGCCCGCGTTCTTCTTGCACATAAAACCACTTATTCCTGGTTCAGCTGGTAGTTTCGGGGACAAAAGGGGTTTTCCTTTAGGAACGAGAAAAGCTGAACTTTGGGACCATGTTTTTTTGGGGAAAGTGAATTTTCCTTGGTCTCCCAGTTAATGGAAGGATTCTGACCAGCCAGGTACCCCTTTGAATAATGGGAAAGTGGGGAGAAGAATAAGCAAAAAGGACGGGTTTCTCTTGATTTTCTTTACCCATAAGAACCCTGAAAGGTTTCCTGTTTCCGATCCACGGTCCAGAGGTCAGCAGGGACCATCCACAGTTTCCATCTGTACTGGAGTAGCCTTTTCCCCTGAAGTTTCCCTTTTCCCGAAGCAAAGAGACATCCATAAAAAAATTTTTCCCCTTGCCCCTGAGCGTCATAGCAGAGCAAGACACCCAAGCTGAGTCAACCCAGGTTTGATGGAAAGAAAGCAATGAGAATTGTTTTTCTTACAACTCAGCTGGGAAAAACCGCTGAGGAAACTTAGAAAAAAGGCAGCTTTACACATCCAACGTCCTAGAGGTAAGGAGTTTAATCCGAGAAATCAAGATCTGTGCTGCAGATCTCTCGGAGCCTGAGGCTCGGACCTGACAGATCCCCCTCGCAACACCACAAGAAATTTCTGCAGTGTCTTCGGAACGCGGGCAGTTTATAATGGGGTGCCCTGACTTACCACAATAGGGAAAAATAGTTCCCAAAAACGATGTTCCTTCGTGCAACACTAACCCGCGTTGTAAAGGTCTACCTGCCTGGGTTTCAGGTTCCGGTCCCGTTTTAATCCAAATCAAAGGTTCCTTTGCTGGAGAGGAAGGTAGAAAAGGTTGTACGATAGCTTTCGCCAACTCTCTTGCCGCGTTCAGTCAGCGAGTTTCAATAGGATGCAGTGTTAATAAAGTCACCTAACGGGAGTGGGAGGGTCGGCAGAGCAATTCATCCTTAAATCGGAATAACCCCCCTTTCGAAAAAATAATTTTTTGGGGGGAACTGTCCCAGGTTGATCAAGGGCCCATCTCCTGAAATCCAAGGCATATTCAGCTACCGAGTGCTACCTTGGCGCAAAGCTAACATGGCTGTTCAGCTGTTGCCCCTTGGGGTCATCAAACACCTGCCCCCATGGCTGAAAAAAAAATCACAAGGTGATTCCCAAAATCCCTCCCGTCTCAATCAGAGGGTTTGCCCACATTAAAGCCTTGTTGGGAAACAACTTTATAGTAAGCACTTAGATCGTTCAGTGGGGAATTGGAAAAAATGTGCAAAAAAAAAAAGTTTTTCATTGATTAATAAACCCCCAAAAAACCCGTTCACCCCAAAAAAAAAAGGGGGGAATTTTTGGGAAACCCAGCACTCGGGGCTACGGCAGGAGCCTGGACCCCCCTTTTAAAAACCTCAATCCTGGTTTTGCAAACCCCGGGGGAGTCGGCCAACCCCCTTGCAAATTGTGATTATTGGGGTCCGTAAAATTTGAAAAAGGGGGGCTTTTATTCTCAAATCTGCAAGGTATTATCAGCACTCCGCAAATTTTTTTATGGGGCCCCCCCCATTTTCCAGACCCCTTTTTAAACGGAAAAACCCCGGAAAAAAGGAGAGAAAAAAAAAAAATATGTCACCTGTGGAAAAACAGCAGAGGGAAAAAAAAAAATTTAAATGTTTTACCGGAAAAAGATTGGAGAAGTCAAACCCCCCTATATCCAGAAATTTTTTAAACCGGGGCATTTTGATATCCAGGTTAAAAGCAGACAAAAAAGAGAAAGAAAAAAAAAAAAAAAACAATAGGTTTACCGGGGGTAACCTGCAAAAAAAAAAAATTAAGGGGAATTTTGCTCCCCGGGGAAGGTTTTGGGAAAAGGGGCCCCAACCCCCGCATCACAGAAAGTAAACCGGACGTGGGGATATCCACGTAACAGACACCCCCTTCCCCCCCCCAGCAGACAAAAAACGTTTTGATTCCCCAAATCTTGTAATTATGTTACTTTTTCATATAGCTTTTTGTGTTGGGGGGTGCGATGAAAACAGGGGGTCACAGGTTTTTTTTTATAGAAAATTCCTGAATTACTTCAAAAAAATTTTGGCAGAAATAGTAAAAACAGATTGCAGACAAAAAAAACAGGAAAACCCCGGGGGCCAGAAAAATCCAAGCTCAGAATTTTCACCCCAAAATACAGTTCGGATTTTTTTCTCTGTTACCGAAAGCCCTTTTCAAAGGGGTCTTTCCCCAAAGAGCAGGGTTCAGACCCCAAAGGCTTCGGTTTCCCCTCAGTAGGAATAGCTGGAGAAAAAAGGTCAAGGCTTACAGGAGTCAAGTCACGGTTTTTCACTAAAAGGGCTAGTTTGGGGAAGCCTGATTGCTCAGCTGTGGCCCCAAAGAAAAAAGGGGAAGAATCAGGGGGGAAAACATAAAAGCTAAAAACCCCCCTTTTGATGAGGGCAAGATAGGGGCCAAGACAAAAGAAGGGGGGTTGGGGAAAAAAAACCCCTGAGTTTCGGAAAATTAAAACATAGAACCTTAGGGGTTTATTGTTTTCCCCGATGAAGGCCAGAGTAGTCTCGAAATTTTTAATTTTTTTTCCAATTTTTTTCATTAAAAGCCAAAAAAAAAGAAAAACCCACTGAGGACTCTAACTCTAAAATTTTTTTTAAAAGGAAAAAATTTGGTTCCCCGAAGAAAAGAATTAGCCTTTTTTGAATTTTCAAAATTTTGGTTGCATCTTTTTTTCCAAAAAGTAACCCAGAAAAAATTGTTGTTTTTTTTCCCCCTTTGAAAAGACGTAGGTCAATGGGGAACGACGGGTAATGGCCACAAGGCTTTGCTGGAAAAAACAAGGGGATGCAAGATAATCTTTTTTTTAATTTTGTTAAAATCAGAATTTTAAAATTTTAAGGAACGTTATATGAAAAATTTGGGGGCACCCCTATTAATTTAAAATTTTAAAGTTTAAAAAATTGGGTTTTTTTTGGAACGCTTTTTCAGTTTGATAATCAAAAAATATTGGCCCCCGTAATTTTTTTCCCCCCTTGAAATGGGTTTTTTAAACCGAAAATGCCCCAATCCCCCCCAAAAACAAAATTTGACAGGGCAAAGTTGGGCCCCCCCGAAAAGTGTTTTAATAAAAGTAGATCCTCCTTTGCAAAAATCCCCCCCCTAGCCCCCTTCCTGTATTTTTTAAGGGGTTCCCCTGGATGAAGGTTTTTTCCCCAATTCCCCTTAAAAAAAAAATTTAAAAGTTCTTTAAATTTTTGTGGACCAAAAAAGCATGGACAGCCCCCCCCAAATTTTATCCCACAGGGTTCAATGATATTCGGGGTGGGGGGAAGGATGGCCTTCCCCAGAACATTTTAATTTTTCCCTGCAAAAAAGCTGAGTTTTTTGGGAAAAGGGGGGTTTTTTTGGATTTTTGTCTTGCTAAACCCCCCCAAAACCCCTGCGTAACTTCAATTTTTTCACATTCTTGAACATTTGTCAAGAATCTGCTGATCTGGGGGGGAATCCATGCCCCCCAAAATTTAAAAACAATTTTCCCGACCCGGCATTGGCCACACACCCCAAAAAATGATGGGTCTCCCCAAAAATTTTCTGTGGGTAGCAAGTGTTTTTTTTGGAATGCTGTTTTTTTTGATGCCAAAGCATAATTTTTTGGGGTGCCCCCCCCCCAAATTTGGTTTTTCAGTCCACGGAAAATTTTTCCCAAAAAAAATTTTGGGTTCCCCAAAAAGTGCTTTTGCCCCCTTTCCCCCATCTGTTTGTGGCGTGCTTGAAAAAAACGGCTTCTTTCGAAACCCCTCCCCCCATACAGCTTCTCCTTTTTGCAAATTTTCTTTTTAAAGTTGACCGATGCACAGTGACACCATCTGCAGCAAGTTGATGCTCCCCCCCCTCAGGAGGGGGTCTGAGGATTTTCCTTGAGATCTAAAAATTTTTTTTCCCCTTTCTGATTTTTTTTTTGGGGCCTGACACTTGGGGCCTTTTAACAAGAACTGCCGTGTTCTTCCTTTCCCCTTACTTTTTTCCCACCCGGGGAAAGGGCCCGGTTAATTTTTTGAGACAGCTTTTTGTACCTTTTCCCCGGAAAAAACTTTTGTTAATCTTTGTTTTCAAAAAATTTGACAGTTTTTTTGGGGGACCCGGGGATGCCACTCTTCAGAGGAGATTAAAAGGGGAAAAACCCCCTTGCAAGTGGCCACTTTAATAGCTTTTCTCATGATTGCATCCCCCCGGGGGCAATGAATTTTCAAAGCTCAATGAGGTTAAAAAAAAAAAAAGGGGTGCTTTAGTAATCAGTAAAAAGTGGGGGGGACAGTTAAAAAAAAAAAATGATAAGGGGGCCCCAAATTTTTAAGCCCCTTTAAAAATTTTTTGGTTTGAATGCATTTTGCACTGTTCTGCAACTAAAAAAAACCTTTTTTAAAGGCAGAAACTTTACTGTCCCCAATAGTTATTAGAAATATCAAACAAAAAATATTTTTGCAAAAACCCAAATTTTTTGTCCAAAAACCATTAAGCTTAATTTTAATTTTGGGGTGCCAAAATTTTTTTCCTATAATGTATGTGACCTCCATATGCACACAAACATGCATCAATGGGAAAAAATTTTATTTTTGGGGAAAAAACCAAGTTCATTTTCATCTGTTTTGATCATTCTAAAAAAAAATTTTTTTCTTCCATAAAAGGGGAGTTTTTTTAATAAATTTTTCAGATGGGGGTTATACAAAAAAAACCTAGCTGAGACCCCCCCAAAATTAAAGGCCTTTCCCCCTGAACAAATTGTTAGAGATGAGAAATTTTTCCCTTTGGGCCCCAAAGGGGCAAATCACAGTTAAGACCACCGTTCATTTTGTATAAATGGTTTTTTGTCCCAAAAATTTTAAAATAAAAAATCCAAAGAAAAAAATGGCCCAAAAGTAAAGGGGGACGCCCCCCGCCCCAAAAATTGTGTTTCAAAAAAAGTTTGCCCCTCGTCAGGGGTTTGAAACTAGATCCCAAAAAATTGAGTTAAAAAAGAGCAGAAACCCCAAATTTTGGGTTACTATAAATCTAAAAAAAAAAATAAATTTTTGATCAAATTTTACTTTTTTATAAGAATTTAAATCACGGCATCAAGTATTCCTTTGGGAAAAAATTACCTGACAAGGGGGGAATGACGCTACACAAATTTGTTTTTTTTATCTGTTTTCTGCAGATTCAAAGTTAAAAAAAAAGAAATTTTTATACTCATGGCAATTTAAACAGAAGAACGGTTAGGATGAAAAAAGGTTTTTACTTTTTTTTATTCTATTTTGGGGGCCAAGACGGGCAAGATCAAACCTGAACTGCTGGGGTCTCTATTTAGCTTTAGCAACCTGGAGTGCTGGGGAGGGCAAATTTTTTTGTAATAAAAATTTCCCCTAACTGGTGTAAAAAATTTTTTAATTGGGGGTTTTTTAAAAAACTAAAAAAGGGCGACCCCAAAAAAATGCCGGGTGCTCGTTGCTGGGGTTCGAGAAATTTGGGGAATGTGGTGGGTAAAACCGAGCAACACCCAATGAAATTTTCTATAAAACCCCCGAGCTTTTTTTACGAGCCCCCCCGGGGAGGTTTTTTTGGGGGAAATCAAAAGCAAAAAAAATGGGGGAACAGGTCAAATGACGGGGGGAAACATCATGGGGGACCCGGGGGGGAAATTTTTTCTGACTCCTAGGTCATGCTGTGAACAGGTTCCCCAGAGTGTTTTTGCCACTTTTCAGGCGCAAAATTTTAAAAAAAACAAAAAAAAACCAAAATGGATTTTCCGGGGGAAATTTCCCCAAGGGGAAATCCTTTCCGGGGAATGATTTTTTATGTAAGCAAAATAAAAACCCCAAAAAAAAAGTCCCCCCATTGGGGTTTTTTCACACAAAAATTTTTTTTTGCGTTTTTCAATTTAAAACATTGTTTTAAAACCCAAAAAAAATTTTCATTAAAGGGAAATGTAAAATTTTAAAACCTTTAAAAACCCCCCTTTCTGGCCAGGATTTTAAAAACACATGCACATCCTGTTACATTTATAAAAGGGGGGGGCCAAAAAACAAAAAAGCCTATTTTTTGGGGGGCAGCACCCCTTAATATTTTTTAAAGGGGGGCCCTCACCCGCTTAGTTTTTTCTTTCCCCCCTTATTAAAAAGTGGGTTTTTTCCTTTTCTGTTTTTGCCAATGCAGTGAGGGTGGGGGGTGCCAAAAAACAGGACGCCCCCCAAAACCCCCCTTTTACGAGATTTTTACTGGGGGGCCCCCCAAAAGAAAAAATTTTCCCCAAAAAAAAAAAAGGGGGCCCCCATAGCTTTTCCCCTTTGGGGTTTTAATGAAAAAGGATGCCTTGCCCCAAAAATTTCATGCACCTCAAAACCCTTTTTAACCGACGGAGGGAAAAAGCCATATAAACCAAAAAATTCCCCCCTTTTTCTTATTTTTTTTATCCCATCCCCTTTGCCATAAAAAGAATGAAGGCCCCGCCCTCCCCCAAACAACAAGCATCCCAAAAAATTGGAAAAAGGGGCCCCCGGGGGCCCCCCATAAACCAAAAAATTTTTTTTCCTCCTTTTTGGGACGGGGCCCTATTTCTAGTGGATTAAAAAAAGGTTTTTGGGGCCCTGCACCAAATTTAGATGCACCCCAATAACCCTTTGAAGTGATGTAGTAAAAGGGCCCCTTTAAAAACCAAAAATCCATTATTAAAATTTTTTGGACCCCCATACTGTTTGCCAAAAAAAGGGGTGCAAGGCCTGCCTTGCCCCCAATTCCCCCACCTCAATAAAAAATTGGGGAAAAAGTCTTCCGGGGGTGGGCCCCATAAACCAAAAAATTCCCAAAAATTTTTGAAGTTTGGACTCCCACACTGTTTGCCTATGAAACCCCTGAAGGCCCCGCCTTGCCCCCAAAATACACGCACCCCCAAAAAACACGGGGGAAAGACGCCGGAAAGCCCCCATTAAAGCAAATTTTTCCCAAATTTTTTTAAATTTGGTCACCAAAACCCGTTTGCCTATACATTAATTTTCAAAGGCCTCCCCCCCCAAAGTTAAAGCACTCCAAAACCCTTTAAAAAGATGTAAAAGATGGCCACATAAAAACCAAAACCCCCTTATTAAAAAATTTGTACCCCCCTATTTTTTTGCCTTGCAGCGCATGCAAGGCCTCCTTTTCCACAAAAGTTAAAAAAGCCCTCAATAAAAAATTGGAATAGCCCCCCGGGGGTGGCCACATAAAAAACCCAAAATTTCCCCTTTTAGATTTGGTAACCCCCCACTTTTTGCCTATGCATTGCATGCAAGGCCTGCCTTGCCACAAAGTTTCCCGCCTTTAAAAACTTTTGGAACGACCCCCCGGTTACCAAAAAAAAAATTCCAAATTTTCTTATTTTTTGGGGAAATGCCAAAATTTTTTTCCTTTGCTTGAATGAAGGGCCCCTTCCCCCCCCAACTCACAAGCCCCCAAAAACCCTTTTTGGGAAAAATTTTTACTCGAGGTTTTCACATGAAACCAAAGTTCCCATTATTCTTTTTGGTAGGGGCCATTTTTTTTGCTTTTGCATTGAAAGAAGGCCTGCCCCCCCCAAAAATTTTTCACAACCCCAATAACCCTTTTGAACCGATTTCTAATGGCCCCTAAAAGTTTTTGTTCCTTTTAAATTTATTCTCCCTTTTTTGGGCAAGCGGGAAAAAGCCCCCTAAGGGGAACCTGCATTGGAATATGTAATTTTGTGAGGAGAAGCCCGGGCCCCGTGGAAAAGGGGCAGTTTGAGTCTGGAAACCTTTTGAAGGGGAAAAAATTTCACTGTTGAGGCTAAAAAAAACCCCTGCAGTGAAAATTTTTGCAGTGAGAGGATAAAAAACCCGGCAGGGTTGGGGGCATGGGGGGGGGAAAGGGGAGATCAGAGTGATAATTGCGGCCCGGGGGGGTTTTTTCCCGGGTTTTACCGACTTGACCGTGTGGAAGACAGGGTGGTGGTGGTGGAAAAGGGGGACTGGAAGCATTACCGTTTATCCCCCCAAAATAAGCTTTTCCCCACTTTTTTGGGTTGGGGTAGGTGGCTCCCCTTTTTAATTGGGACGGTAGTGAGAAAAGAAGAGGGGGGGTTTTTTTTTTGGGCCCAAAATTTCGCTTG
The DNA here is from genome assembly GCA_033576555.1 of Oophaga sylvatica. Taxonomy (NCBI): domain Eukaryota; kingdom Metazoa; phylum Chordata; class Amphibia; order Anura; family Dendrobatidae; genus Oophaga; species Oophaga sylvatica. Next base: position 297,330,684 of record JARQOD010000003.1, on the reverse strand, counting down.
CCCGGGGCCTCGGCCTCCCCCTGAACCATCACCCATCCTGTCCACTTTCCCCCCCCTTTCCCCTCGACCTTGCAATTTTTAAAAATGGTCAAAAATTTTTCCCCCTTTCCCCTGGAAAAGGGGGGGGAATTTGGGGCGAACTTTATTGGGGAACCGTGGGGGGGAAAACCCAAAACATTTAAAAATTGGCCCCTAAAAGGTAACCATTTTTTTTCAGCAAAGGGGTTGTCAATAACTAGGAAAAGACACAAAAAAAAAAAGTTTTGGGGAGGCCTAAACCCCACCATTTGTAGCCCACTGATAAAATGGGGCGTGTGACGGAGTCTAACTGTAAAATTTGGCCCCTTTTTTTTTTTTTTTTACGGGGAAAAAAAGGGGTCAAAAAATTTGGGTAAAACCCAGAAAAAAAAAGGGATGGAGGGGCCTCAAAGCCACAATTTTCCCCAAAAATAGATGAGGCGTGGGGACGGAAAAGGGAAAAACTGTAAAAAAGTGGCCTGAAAATTTTTTTTTTTTACAGCAAAATAGTTTTAAAAAGGAGAAAAACCCCCCAGAAAAAAATTTTTAAAAAAAAAGGGCCCAAAAACCATAATTTTTAGCCCACAGATACAGTTGGGGCCATAAATATTTGGACAAGAAAACATTTTTAATTTTGGTTCCCCAGAAATCCCACAATAAAATTTTAAACCCCAAAAAAAATCGGGGTCCCCCTTTAAGTTCAGACTTTTACCCCTTTCATTTGAGGGTATCCCTTAAAAAAATTGGGAAGGGGGTTTGGAGTTTCGCCCCAACCCTGTGCCACCCTGTTTTTAAGGGCCAAAAAAAAAAATTTGGCCCCTTGACCCCAAAGGGTATTTCATGGACGGGGTTTTGGGGAACCCTTTTTTTTTTACTTTTTCTTTTTAATTAAGCAGAAAAAAGGGCTGGTGTTGATTTTAGGTTGGTGTTTGCTTTTGGAAAAATTTTGCTGTGAAGGAAACATGGGTTTTAAAGGGCTCTCCATGCAGGTGAAACAAGCTATCCTTAAGCTCCCCAAAAAAAAAAAAAAACCCATCCAGAAATTGCTAAACTTTAAAAGGGTTTTGGAAAAAAATACCGTTTGGGGCCCCTTTTGGAAAGAAAAGCACTGGGGAAAATTTTCCCCCCAAAAAGACCCGGGCCCCCCCCGGAAGGGGAACAGGGTGGGTGATCGCAGAAACTCTCCATGGTGAAAGGAAAAAACCCCTTTTTCCCCCAAAGCCAACCAAGTGAACAACATCTCCAGGAGGTAGGGTATCAATAAAACCCAAATTTACCCCAAAGAGAAATGCATGAAATTAAAAAAAGAGGGGGTTAGCAAAAGGTTTTAAGCCACTCATAAGAATCAAAAAAAAAAAGGCTAGGCTTTTGGCTTTGCTAAAAAACATCTAAAAAAGCCGCACAGTTCTGGAAGAACATTCTTTGGACAGATGAAACCCCAAATCAACCCTAAAAAGAAGATGGAAAGGAAAAGATGGCGAAGGGTGGGGGCGCTCATGATCCAAAGCATACCACATCATCTGTAAAACATGGCGGAAGCAGTGTGAAGGCTTGGGCATCCTGGCTGCCGTGGCACGGGGGAAAATGTGTTTTTTAAAGATGTGACCCCAGGAAAAGAAACAGCCGAATGAATTGGGGGTTTTTGACCCTGCTGTGTGCTCAGACCCCCCAAAAGCAGCCAAAACTGTTTTGGCGCGTTTCATACTACAGATGGACAATAAAACCCAAAAAAAAAACCAAAAAACAACCCGGGGGTTTAAAAAAACAAAAAAAGGGGAATATTTTTAAAACCCCCAATCAGTCACCTGACCCAAACCCCCAATTAACTGCATTTCCCCTTGTTAAAAAAAATTTAAAATTCGGGGCAAAAAGGCCCCAAACAAACAAAAAAATGAAAACCACCGGGTAAAGGCCTGGCAGAGAAAACAAAAAAAAGGAAAAACAGCCCCCGGTGATGCCCCTGATTTCCCAAACTTCAGGCATCATTCCCCAACCCCAAAGGGGGTTTTAACCAAGTACTAAAAAAAGAAAATTTTTTTTACAATTTTTTAAATCTTCCAATTACTTTTGGGTTTTCCCTTTAAAAAAGGGGGGAAAATGTTAAGGAGTTTTAAACGCCTAAACTGTTTTTTGGTTTCCCCAACCGCAAGAAACGGGTATGGGCCCCAAAATTCGCGTTTGGGGCTTCCCCCATATTTAAATTTCCGGGGTATTTTTTTAAATTTTTTTTCCGGGAAAAAGGGGAACCCCCCTAATATTTTTAGGGGGAAAGTGATTTTAAAATCAGCCAATGAGGAATCCAAAAGAATGGGGGGGACATCCTGAAAAAGCTGGGGGTAAATTTAAAAAATGGTGGCTGTGTTTTCTGGAAATGATTTTCAGAATGCACTATAAAAGGCGCCGCAGCCATTTTAGCGCACTGTGCTGTGAACCCGAAGGCCCGAACGCTGTGTGCTGACTCTGAGGGCCCCGTTAGATTTTGGGGGAAATTTTTTGTACCCTGTGTTTTGGGGGAGGGATTTAAAACCAACCCCCCTGTGTAAACCCCTTATTTTGCCAGTGTTGTTTTAAAAGCCCCCCGGGGAAAGGTGGGTGTGTGACAGGGGGAGGGGGGCGCTCCCGTTTGTTAAACCACCGTTTTTTGTAGGCACCCCGCACGTGTCCCCCGACTCTTTTTTTTTTTTTTTTTTTTAGGGGAAATTTTGGGGCACTCCTTTAAATTTGAAAAAAATAAAAACTATTAGTGTGACGTGCTTCCATCCGTATACAATACATTGGTTGCAAAAACTATAGAAGTGGGGAAAGGGGGTTTACAGATAGTAAATAGTTTGTTTCATTTTTAAACCCCCCGTCTGTGATTTTTTAAATTTTTTAGTGCAGATCACCCCTCCAGTTAGTTCTTAAAACCCTGTGGTTGTAGTCTGCTGGCGTGTGTCCCCTGCCCCACCCTTTAAAATTTTTCTTTTTTTTGGGGGGGGGTCCTTTTAGGGGAAAAAAAAACTAATCTATTAGTGGACCGCTTCCCCCGTTTTTCAAACATTGGTTGCAAACACTTAAAAGTACAAAAAAGGGGGTACCCTTTTTAAAGATGTGGACAGTTTTTTTTTCAGTTTTCCCCTTCAGTCTGGGGGTTTTTTTTTTTTTTAGTCTTTTTACGCTCCATTACTTTTTCAAGCCTGCTGCTTTTTACTCTCTTGAGCGTGTCTCAGTGGCTCATCCTTTTCATTTATCTCCCAATTTTTGGGTTTGCTTACTTCCCCTTTAAAAAAATTTTCCTTTTTTTAGTTGCCCCCCTTCCCCCCCTATACAATCCCCTTGGGGGCAAAAATATAGAAGTAGACAAAGGAGAGCCCCTTTACAGATTTGAAAAAATTGTGTTTCAGTGTTTTCTGCAGTCTGTGGGGTATTTTTTTTTTTTTTTTTTTAAAATGCAGATCCGCTCCAATTTTTTTTTTCAAAACCCCCCCTGCGTGTACTCTGCTGAGTGTCTGTCACTGGTCTCCTTTTTATTTTTCTAAAATTTTTGGGCTGTTTTTTTTATTTAAAAAAATTTTTAAAACTAAAAACAGTTAGTGCTTTTTCCTCCTTTTTCAATACATTTTGGGTTCAAACACTTAGAAGTAGGACAAAGGAGTAGCCTTTTTCAGATTGTGAATAGTTTTTTTTTCAGTGTTTTTCTGCCTGTGAGGTATTTTTTTTTTTTTTTTTTTTTAAAATCAGATCCGTCCAATTTCTTCCAACCCCGGGGCGGTACTCTGCTGGGGGGTCTGTCCCTGGCTCATCCTTGCATTTTTTTTTAAAAATTGGGGGTGCTTTATTCAATTTTAAAAAAAATTAAAAATATTACATGACGTGCTTCCCCCCTATACAATACATTGGTTTTTAAAACTATAGAAGAAAAAAAAGGAGAAACCTTTCACAGATTGTGAATAGTTGTGTTTCATGTTTTCTGCAGTTTGTGAGGGGTTTTATTTTTTTTTTTTTTAAAAAAACAGAACACGGGGCCATTAAATTTTTTAAAAACCCCGCTGCGTGTACTCTGCTGAGTGTCCTGTCCCCTGGCTTCCTTGTCATTTTTTCTTTAAAAGGTGCCCCTTTTTCTATTTAAAAAAAATTCAAATCTATTCAGTGACGGCCCCATCCGTATACAAAACAGGGGGTTTTAAAAATATAGTTTTTCACAAAGGGGCCCCTTTTACAGCAAATGAACATGGGTTTTTAATTTTTAATTTTAAAATTTTAAATTTTTTAAAAAGACCCCAAAATGTTGTTGAAGAGGAATAGCCTACACCAGGGGTTTTTCCAATATAAAAGGTGTAAAATCATGCCCCCTTAAAAACAAAAAATGTATTATTTTTTTTTCTTTTATGCTTTTTTAAAACCAAGAAACAGAAGGAAAAAACCTTGCACTGCAGCTGTTTTAAAAATTTCCCCCTTTAAAAGCATTTTCCAAATTGCAGCATTTAAAAGGATGATGTGGGGGTTGGTTTTGGTTTTAAATTTTTGGGGTGAGAAGGTTAAAACCCCCCGTCCCCAAAAGCAAAAGTTGTTTTTGTGTTGCATTTGGTTAGAAAAGTGGATATTCCCCAAAAATTTCCCCCAATTTTTATTTCAGATTTTTTTTCCAACATAACCCCTTGAATGGTTTTAAATTATTTTTTACTTTTTTTTCCCCCTTGGTTTAAGGGGTAGCCTGAAAAAAAAGTTAGCATGGGGCCCTTTTAAAATTTTCATTTTTTTTTTTAACCCCTTTTAGTAGGTAGCAGAAATTTTTTGCCGGACACACAGGGGGGAAAAAGCAGGGGTTACTAAAACCCCCTATCACTATAGCTTTTGTTTTGGGGCTTTGGGGGGGCCCCTTTGACAGCAACTGGCAGTTTTTTTAACCCCGGGGGTTTGCCCCTGGGGTAGAAAGATGAAAAAATAAAGGGGACAGGGGAAAACCCCTTTCCCCCCGTTAGTTTTTCTGAAAGGGGAAAAATTCAGGCGAGACCCAACCCATTTTTTTTTTGAAAAGTAAGCCTTCTACTTTTCTAGATGTCGCAGGGGGAAGGGCGTTAGTACACCACCTGCAGCAGTAAAGACGCGCTCCGATAATAAAAATGGCAGGGATCAACCCCGCACCCCAATGCTACGGGGAAAACTCTGGCCAGTACCCCGCTTAAAAAACAAAACTTGAATGGGGAAAACCCTCGGGGGTTTTCACTGAGGGGGCAAGCCCTGTAGTCTGTCCCCATCTTAGGGAAATTTTTCCCCCGCGGGGCTGGGGGCCGTCTCGGATGGTGTAGACTTTTGGGGCGCGGGCCAAAAAAATTCGACACATTGGAACAAAACTGTTTCCCCCGTGCAGAGGGCTGCTTTTTGCTCCCTCTTGTTCCCGGGGGTGTTCCACTGCCTCGACCCCAGAGCTGCTTTGTAAATCAGTAGCGCAGCAGTGCTCCGGTTTTGGAAAATGGGGAAAAAATTTGGATTGCCCCCCTTTTTTCTGGTACTTCCGGGGTTTTTGCCCCCCGGGGGTTAACGTTTTTATTAGGCCCCTTTTTTTTGTCCCGGGGAGCGAGGGTTTTTGGAGGGTGTACACCCAAAAAAACAGAGTGGTTTGAATGGTTCGAAAAGCGGCGGTCGGGGTTTTCAGCCACTGCAGCATGGGGAAAAACCATGTTCTGCAGACTTTTTCCCCCGGCCCCCAAGGAAAGTTGGGGCCCCTGCAAGAGGCGTCATTTTCCCCCTGCGTGCATCCCCCACCCCCTTGGGGGTAATTTTTGATAGAGCATTGTCTACCCCCTTGGGCGTGTCTTCCTCCCCCCTTGACTCCCCCCCCCTCCTCCTCACAAATTTTCCTTTTAAAAAAAATAAAAATTTCCCCAAAATTTTAAAACCAAAAAATTTAAAAAAATTTTTATCATAAAATTTTTTTTTAAACAGTTTTAAATTAAACACAATAGCATTACAAAAGGAAAAAACAAAAAATGTACATTTTTTTTTCTTTGTAAATCATTAAAGTTTTTTAAAGGTTATGAAAAAATAGACAGCAAAAACTGGAGGTTCAATTTTTTCAGCATGGCTTTGAAAGTCCTCCAGCCCTTTTTGAGGAACCACGTTGCGCTGATGTCAGAAGGTGATGGAATTTGTGGGGTCCTCATCCTCCACCTCTTCCCCAAAAACCCTGCCTTAGTCTTTTAGGTTTTTTGAAGCAGGGGGAAAGGGGGGGAGTCAGGGGGACTGTGCATCATTGCACTTGCCCTCCGCCCCTTACTCCTCAAAAACCCCCCCAAAACGGGCAGATACCTTCATAGAGTTAATTTTCCACTCAAACACTGCAGGGCTGCCCATCTTTTTAAAGGTCCAATTTTTAAATTTTTGGTTTTTACCAACCCCAAACTCTCCACAGCGCAGCACCCCCCAACATCTCCCCTTATTTATATTTTTTTGGCCTAACCGACTGCTGCACTCTGCAAAAACCTTTTACAACCCCCGCACTAATTTTCCTACCTCCCACCCCAAAACCAAGGGGTTTTCCCGCGCTGCGCCAAACCCCTGGAATTGCCAACCCCCCAAAAATTTTAAGGGGGAAAAAAACCAATTTTAAAAAATTTTTTGGGCCCCCCAAAAAAAATTTGTTCCATTTTGGTTTTTAAAAATTTACTAATCAAAGTCAATTTTTTGTGTAAAAATTTGTGTGTGTAGCCCCCTTTATTCTTTTTGGGATCCCCACCCCTTTTAAAAGGCTGGGGCCCTCATTGTTAAAAAAAACCCTTGTATATAAACACCTGTAAAATTTTAAAATCCCCCCCCCCCATTGTAGATTGTAAGCTTTCACCAGCAGGGGCGGCTTTTTTTTCTTTAATTATTGTATTGTTAACGTTTTTTCTTAAACTTTTTTTTTGAAAATGTTAAACCCCTTTTTAAAACAGCGGAATATTATGGCGCAAAATAAAAAAAATTTTTATTATTCTTATTAAAAGGGCCCCCCCCGAATGGGAATTGGAACGGCGAAATTCCCCAGGGGCCCCGCCCCCCGATGAAAACTGAAAACTCCAAAACTGTTGGCTGCCCCACAAAACCGCTCCAACATATGTCCCCGGGGGAATTCCCCGGGGGTTTTCGTCACAAAAAGATGCGTTTTTAAAAGGGGAAATCGCGTTGCAGAGCTGCAATCCGATCGGGCCCAAAGCGGGAAAGTCCCCCAATGAGCGCACTCTGGGGACCTTGGCAGCGGGGGATCAAGACCCGGGGTAGCCCCCAAAAAAATCTGCACGCCCAAAAATGAGCACATTGACAGACATGGATTTTAGGGGATTTTTCCGGGGCCCAGATTTTACACCGGGGTTTTCGGCCAGGGGCACACACTCCCAAACCGGGGGTTAGATTTTTTTCCAAAAACCACACGTCGCTCCCCCTGCCCTTTTGGCATTACAACCCCCTCCGGGTGGGGAAAAAATTTCCCCCCCTGGAAATTAATTTCAGGATGGCCTTTTTGACATTTAAAACCCGTGCTCATATAGGGAAAAAAGGGTTTTAAAAATTACGGGCCCTGGGGGGGAGACCGGACGGCCCCCGCAGCGATGATTTGGGGGAATGGAATAGGGGAGGAATCAATGTGTACAGTTTTTATTCCTGAAAACCCCTTGGGTTTGGGGAGAAAATGTACAGGCCACTCCAAAAATCATTTCCCCGGGTTTTCCCCAACTTTGGGGCCCCAAGGGCATGGGGGAAAAGGTTTTGGGGCCCGGCCGGGGGTTTTAAAAACCCCTTGGGTTTGGGTTTTTTTAGTTTGGGGGCAAAAAACCCTTTTTTTTCCCATTTAGCCCGGCTCCCCCCCTTTGGGGTTGGGGTTGACTTCTTGTTTTAAAACCCACGTTAAGCTAGCCGGGGCTTAGGTCCCCCTTAACTGTCATTTTTTTTGATGTTGGAAACACAAAGTATTTTTTTTCTTTTTAAATTTTTCCTGCTACAATTTATGTTAGGAGGTGCCCAAAACCTTTTTTCACAGTCCCAAAATCTTGTAGGGAAAAATTTCCCCCGAAAAATATAGGTTTCTTCCCCACTAGATGAGGATTTTTGCGGTCTGGCCCCAGGATCAGGTTCCCCGTTACATTTTTTGGGATTCAGCTTAGTTGTATTGTGGGGGGCAAAAAACCCCTTTTTTTTTTTTGGGTTTAAAAACCAAACATAACAAGGGTAGGGTTTTCCCCGCATCGGTGCATGGGGCCCTTTCTACTGGGGGGGTTTTTGTGCCATGTTTAAAATTTTTCCCTCAACTGCTTTTGCGCCCCGGGGGGGGTTTTCCCGCAAAAAGAAATGGTTTGGGGCCCCTTGTTTTGTGGGTTTTAAAATGATATTCGTTACGGAAACGTCGTCTCCACCCCCCGGGAACACAGCATTTCGGGGGCAGGATTTTTTCCCAAGCCAGCATTAAGGGCCCGTGCTCGTGCAGGGGTTTCGGGGTATGGCCGTCTTTTACCCCCTTTCCTGTGCTACCGAGGGGTTTTTTGGGGGCCGGGAAAATGGGGAGGGCCCCGGGGAATTTTCGCTGTGTGGGAATAACAGTTTGTCTTGGACAACAGGGGGCCAGGTTCTTCCATGGCGACCCCCGTGAGGAAGCCGAAAACCAGCTTGTGTGAGCTCGATGAAGAGGGGTTTAACACAACCTGAAGATGTAGGTTTGCTGTAGGTTGGCCAACCCCAACTCTGTGTGTCTTTTTAAACTCAACTACGTGTTTGTCCCCACATGTTTCCAATATTTGGGTATTGAGGTGTGACCTTTTACTATTTTTAAAATTTTTTTTACAAAAGGGGTTTCATTTTTCAACAAAAATCATGTGCAATTTTGTGAAAAAAAAGGCCACGCAGTGCAAGCCTGGAGCGCACGTTTTTTCTTTTGGAAGACAAAAACTCCCAAAAAAGGGCCAAACTGGAGGTACAGGCAACCGAGGCTGCAGGGGCCAACTCTCCCTCCTTTTGAAAACCTTGGGGGAAAATCTTCCCCCATCTTCCTTTATCACTAACCCCTTTTTCTAGGGGGCCCTCCCAGCTTTCAACCCCAAATACTGGTTTTCCCCCCAAAGCTCTCACAAGGGGCCCCCTCCACATCTCCTCCCTCATTTCATCTTTTGGGGTAACCGATGCTGCGCTCTGGGGAAAAAATTTCGACTAACCCTTTTAAAAAAATTTTGTACCCCCCCTCCCCCCTCCCCCAAACTTCTTTTCCCGCCCCCACGCCAAACCCCGGGAAGCTCTAAAACCCCAAAATTAGGACTATTTTCCAAAATTTGCCCTTGGGTTTTCAGGCGCTCCCCAAAACCATTTGTTTTGAGCGGCCTTCACAATTTTCAATCAAAGATTCTATGTTTTCTGTGTAAGTGGGTTTTTTGTCTCTAGCCCATTCCCTATCTCCCCCCTCATCCCCCTTTAAATGGTGAACATCAATTTTTAAAGGGGCCCCCTTTTAAAAAAACACCCCTATTTGTATCTCCCCCACTCTTTGTACATTGTAAGCTGTCACGAGCAGGGGGGGCTTATTTAGCTTTTAATTATTGTATTGGAACGTTTTACTTATGACTTGTGTTCTGAAAAAGCCTAAACTGTTTTAAACGCTGCGGAAAAAGATGGCGCTATATAAAAAATATTTTAATTTTTATTCCCTGAGTGCTCCCCCCCCCCTTTTTCCGTTCCTCATGCCATGTTTTGGGCTTGGGGCCCCCTCATCTCCACACCCCCCCTTCCCCAAACCCCCTGTTGGGGTCTGGGGGCCGCACCAAAATTCCCCAAAAAACTGGGGCCCCGGGTTTTTATCATATCAGATGCGTTTTGGGGGTTTTTTCTGACCACGGCACTGTCTCACCCCCCTTTTTTAATTAGAGAGACACGGGGTGTTGCGCATCACGCAAACTCCCTCTTCATTTTTCAGAAGCTGCTTGGGGGGGGCCCCTTTTTTAAGCCAAAGATTCTGAGAAAAAAGAAGCAGACACTCAGCGGGGGCCCGTACGTTCACATCCTGGGCAATTTCCCCGGGGGAAGAGACAGAGGGTTTTTCCCAACAGTGCGGTTTTTAGAGGGGGGGAAAAAACAATTAAAAGTCGATGAAAGGGGGTTACATCCAAACAAAAACCTTCAATTTTTTTTTTCCCCAGCGGGGGGGGACCCCGAGCTCCCCCAAAAGTGCGATAAAAAAAAGCCCCCGGGGGGAAAATTTTGGGGTATGCTGTGTCCCCTGGTGGCCGCAGCAGCCCAGAATCCCCCCTTCCCCTCCCTGAAAAACTCCCCCGACCCCTTTTCCTTTAAAACCCCCCCCTTTTCATTTTGGGAAAAATTATAAAAAAAGTCTAAAATTTTTTAAAAAGGCTAAGTGTGGTTTTTTCCCAGGGACTGCAGTGAACACTCACAAAAAATGTTCACTACCCAAAATTTCCCCGCGGGGAAGGAGTTTTGTGCGTCAAAAAAAAAAGGACAAGCATCCCTCCATGAACCCTGTTTAAAAGCTATATAAAAAAAAGTATTTTAGTAGGGACCACACTTTTGGGGGACAGTTTTTCTTTTCCCCCCTTCACCATCTTTGGCTATCCCCGTCTCATCTATAAAACCCCCTTTCTATCTTTTTGTAAAAGTTTTTCCAATCGGGGGGCAGCCAAAAATAGCAATTTTCATTTTTTTTCAAAAAGCACTTTTTAAAGGTTATGTTTTTTAAAAAAAAAATGATTATTGCCACATATTATGATATTACATGATGGAAAATTGTAAATTTTGATAAAATATTTAGTGACATTTTTCCCGCAAATGGAACATTTTAGTAATTTTCCCCGATTACTTTAATGCGATGATGTTTTGAAGTCAGACATTCATTGTCAACAATAAAAAGGGGAAAACATACTGTACTTATCCATCAATTAATGGATTCGGATATGACTTGTATGCTTTTATGTACAACCGTATAGCAGATTCCTTAACTAATTTATTTTGTGGTTTGCATTTGCTGTTCAACATGTTAATGTAGTGTTTATGTTTGTCAATTCTTTATTTATCTAGATATTGTTTAAATGAAATCATCATCTTATGGTAGTAAAGGTTTATCTTTCTCTGTTTGAAGTATAGACATTTAAAATTGACAGGTAACAAGGAAATTACTTGATCTAGTATTTAAACATCCTCCTTGACCCTGGGCTCCAACACCGCCAGTTGTTGCTCGGAAGTGCTGTTAGCACAGTCAACACTTGCTCCTGTGTTACTGGGGTTCAGTAACGTCAGCTGGTCCTCGGTTGTGCCATTGGCTCTTTTCCTTCTGCTGCCCCTCCGGGTTCCAGCACAGTCAGCTGGTCCTCGTTACTTGCATTGGCTCTTGTACCTTTGCTACCCGTCCGGGTTCCAGTACCGTCAACTGGTTCTCCGCAGTGCCTTTGGCCTAGGTGCCTCCATCTCGGTATCCGAGTTCCAGCAACGTCTGCTGGTCCTTGGTAGTGCTTTGGAGCACAGGTACCTCCTGCTTAGTAACCGTGTCCCAGTAACGTCAGCTGGTCCTCGGTTGTGCCATTGGCTCTTTTCCTTCTGCTGCCCCTCCGGGTTCCAGCACAGTCAGCTGGTCCTCGTTACTTGCATTGGCTCTTGTACCTTCTGCTACCCGTCCGGGTTCCAGTACCGTCAACTGGTTCTCCCGCAGTGCCTTTGGCCTAGGTGCCTCCATCTCGGTATCCGAGTTCCAGCAACGTCTGCTGGTCCTTGGTAGTGCTTTGGAGCACAGGTACCTCCTGCTTAGTAACCGTGTCCCAGTAACGTCAGCTGGTCCTCGGTTGTGCCATTGGCTCTTTTCCTTCTGCTGCCCCTCCGGGTTCCAGCACAGTCAGCTGGTCCTCGTTACTTGCATTGGCTCTTGTACCTTCTGCTACCCGTCCGGGTTCCAGTACCGTCAACTGGTTCTCCGCAGTGCCTTTGGCCTAGGTGCCTCCATCTCGGTATCCGAGTTCCAGCAACGTCTGCTGGTCCTTGGTAGTGCTTTGGAGCACAGGTACCTCCTGCTTAGTAACCGTGTCCCAGTAACATCAGCTGGTACAAGATTGTGCTACAAATACAAGATACGGAACAAGAGAACAAGAACAATAAGCAGAAGATCTAAAAGCAGAAGAACATGAAGTATAAGACCAAAATGAAGAGCAAAATATATGCTCTAAATTCTAAGCAGAAGAAGACTAAGCAGTGTATGGGGGTGAGTCCGTTCCTCCTCGTGGTGCCCCTGGAAAAATGCCTGCTGCTGCAGGCTAAACTGAACACGACAAATACTGTTGTAATTTAAATCTTTTGTGACAGCAAGAACGGAAGGATGAAAAATTCATACTTTGACAGATTACAAGTACAGGATTCTCTGTCACAAATAAGAATATGATGAAGAAGATGAAGCAGAATATGAATAAGAATAATAGTTTAATAAGAAGAATATGAGTAATGTTAACAAAGATGAATAGCAAGAAGTTTAAGAAGAAGATAAAGAAGGTGAAGATGAAGAATAATTTGATGAAAAAGATGATGCTGCAGAAGATTATGAAGGAGAAAGTGTGTGAAAAGTTAAAAAGGTGAAGATGAAGAGCATGGAAGTTGTGTAATATACATATTTGCCAAAATATAAAAAACGTTAACATTGTCAATTTCTTCGTCAATCCGAACATCTTTAAAAAAAAAATATTTATGCTATTCCATTTGATTGGGTTAAACATCTATGCCTTTAATGTCTCCTCAACCTTCCCCAATACATTCTACATTACTCTTTCTTGTTTTCCTTCATGTACAATTAACCAACAAGGCAAGAATGGTTTTTTTTTAATTTCGATATTTTGTTCCATAGACTTACATGGGACTTCCGGTATCGGTATCGGGTATCGCCGATATTTTAGTGATATCGGCGATACCATTCCGATTCCGATACTTTAGGATATCGGAAAGTATCGCTCAACTCTAGCCTAAACCCTTCATCCAATTTTAATGTGGATACCCTCAAATGAAAGCTGAAAGTCTGAACTTCAACTGCATCTGATTTGTTTTGTTTCAAATTCATTGTGGTAATGTCTAGAACCAAAATTAGATAAATGTTGTCTCTGTCCAAATATTTATGGACCTAACTGTAGATGAGGCGTGGGACGGAGATACTACACTGTAAATTATGTGGCCTGTATTTTTATTTTTTTTATAGGAAATAGTGTCAAGAACTAGGGTAACACACAGCAAAAACAGTTGAATGGAGGCCTCAATGCCACAATTTGTAACCCACAGAGAGATGAGGAATGTGACGGAGATACTACACTGTAAATTATGTGGCCTGTATTTTTATTTTTTTTATAGGAAAATAGTGTCAAGAACTAGGGTAATACACAGCAAAAACAGTTAAATGGATGCCTCAAATGCCACAATTTGTAACCCACAGATAGATGAGGCGTGTGGGCGGAGATACTACACTGTAAAATATGTGACCTGTATTTTTTTTTACAGTAAAATAGTGTTAATAATTGGAGTATCACAGCAAAACCAGTTGAATGGAGGCTCAAATGCCACAATTTGTAGCCCACAGATAGATGAGGCGTCTGACGGAGATAGACCACTTTCAAATATTCTGGCCTTTATTTTTTTGGCCAGAAAACTTGTGTCAATAAGTAGGCTAAGACACAACAAAAACCATTCTATGGAGGCCTGAAATTGCACAATTTTGAGCTCAATGATATGCGATCCGTGTGGTGGACAAAACCCAGTGTAAAATATCTGCCCTGTAGCTAAATATTTTTTTGGCACCTGAATATTTTTTTGGCAGCAAAATGGTGTCAAGAAATTGTATAAGACACTCTCAAAACATTTTACAGTACCATAAAAATGGTAGAATTTTATGTGCACGCAGATGTGATCGCTGGGATGGGTAAACCCGTTTAAAATAGCTGGATTTTCACGCTGTACTATGAAAAGGATCTGGCTGTATTCTGCAGTCCCAACAAGCAAATGGAGAAAAAAAAGTGTGCTATGGATTGCTTTTGAATTAAATAATCAGGATTAAGACGCAAAAAAAATAATTATTGGCCAATGATACCTGGGGCTAGGTATATACGGTCAATATATGTAAAAGGCAGCAGCAGACAGTAATGGAATGGACCCTCTTGATGTATGCAATTAAGTATGCCACACACAATGCCTGCCTGCTACTGATATCTACATACCCACATACACTTCCTGCCTACCTAGCACTGCAATCTATATACCCCGTAATTAGTCCTTAGAAGGACTGTTGAGTTAGCTGGATTTGGGTATTCAATTATGGTATAACCACACTAACCTTGAAACCCCCAAATCTGACCCTATCTCGGCAGCAAGTCTCCTACACTAGCTGATTCCGGAGCTGAATGTGATGAGCAGGGTGGCGTCAGGTCTGATTGCGGCCAGCCAATAACTGTAATGCCACAACCAACATGGCTGCAGCATTACAGTGCATGGCACACAATCCCTGCATGTTGATTGGTGCTCTAAATAGTGCCAAATATACAGGGCGTCGACCCGAACTCCCGCCAAACAATCCTGGAAATGCTGGACTGATGTGACTAATAGGCCGGCGTCACACTGGCGACAGAATCGGACGACTGCAATGCGATGAAAAATCGCATTGCAGTCGGACCTATGTTAATCTATGGAGCGGCTCCCAGTATCAGATTTTTTGTGGTCCGTTTTAAACGTCCGTGTGCAATCGCAGCATGCTGCGATTGTCACCGATTGTCGGTCGACAATCGCCAATGCAAGTCTATGGGAGCGATGAAAAATCGGATTACAAACGGACCACACTGTGTGACTTGCGATGAAATCGCATCGGTGTCCTTTAGAAAAGCCAGCAATTCATCCCCGGCTATACTGTAAAAGCACACTGACAGCTTTAATAAAGAATCGAATCCATACATATACACACATAGAATACATATATATATATATGTCATTGTGACATGTATATGTATATATATATATATATTTATAGTTCCTAGACTTCTACATACTGTATTAGCCGCTCATTCAATTGCCGGCTTCAGTGAAATCACAGAAGCCGACATGAAATGATACATTGTTTCCACACTGTTAACCATATAATTTCATGTATTTTGATATTTGTTTAGAACTTACAATTACATGACTGTATTTGTGCAAAATTTCAGACATGTAGGGGTTAATTAAAGGTGTAATTTCGTTGAAAAAAAATGCGTGGGCTCCCGCTGTATTTTCTCCACCAGACAGACAAAGCAAGCGAGTCGGGGCAGATAATAACAGCCTAGGGAGGGTACATTTTTTGTGCCCCCCCTGGCTACTAACATCTGCCCCCAGACACCCCAGAAAGGGCAAATCTATAATTAGATTCGCCCTTTCTGGCACTTTGCCCGTCTATTCCCATTGCCCTGTGGCGGTGGCGAATGGGTTAATTATCTCACCTTACTGTCACCTTGCTATTGAAAGGTGACCTTAAGGTAGGTTAATAATTGAGAGCTGTCAATTAGACAACTATCAATTATTAATCCTATTGTATGAAAGAAAAATCAAACACACACAGTTTAATAAAAATAAGTTTAATTAAATAATCACACAGTTTTTGACCATATTTTATTTTCCTGCTAAAACCATTTCCTGTAATAAAAATAAAATAAAAAAGCAAAATTATACTTACCAATCCGATGTACAGTCAGGTCCCACGGTGTAATCCATCAGAAAGGGTTAACAGGTTACAGGTCGCAGAGAGCTAATAATGCTGTCTCAGACCTGTATTCCCCTGAATGAATAACTTCCTCTCCCAGCGAAAGTAGAGGAATAGATTCATGAATGGAGCTTAATTGATTTATTGCCAATTTAACTGTAGTGACCTGACCTAAAGGGAAAGTGGACACAATCAATTAAGCTTCATTCATGAAACACATCCTCTCCTGTCGCCAGGAGAGGAACTTATTCATTCATGAGCTTTGAGCTGAGCATGCAGGATTACTTGCACTGCTTGGCTCAAAGCTAGTTAACCCTTTGTGAAGGATTACAGCGTGGGACGTGACAGATCGGCGGAATAGGTAAGAATAATGTTGTTTTATTTTTTTTTCTTTATTTTAGGAGATCAATGGCTTCGCACGGATTAAGTGTAAAATAAAATATGGTCAAAAAAATGTGTTTTTATTTCATTAAAATTATTTATTCTTAAAGTGTGTGTTTTTTATTTACTTCAATAGGATTAATAATTGATAGTTGTCTAATTGACAGCTCTCAATTATTAACCTACCTTAAGGTCACCTTTCAATAGCAAGGTGACAGTAAGGTGAGATAATTAACCCATTCGCCACCGCTACAGGGCAATGGGAATAGACGGGCAAAGTGCCAGAAAGGGCGAATCTAATTATAGATTTGCCCTTTCAGGGGTGTCTGGGGGCAGATGTTAGTAGCCAGGGGGGGCACAAAAAATGTACCCTCCCTAGGCTGTTATTATCTGCCCCCACTCGCTTGCTTTGTCTGTCTGGTGGAGAAAATACAGCGGGAGCCCACGCATTTTTTTTCAACGAATTTACACCTTTAATTAACCCCTACATGTCTGAAATTTAGCACACATATACTCATGTAATTGTATGTTTCAAACATATATAAAAATACATGAAATTACATGGTTAAATGTGTGGAAACAATGTATCATTTCATGTCGGCTTCTGTGATTTCACTGAAGCCGGCAATTGAATTAGCGGCTATAACAGTATGTAGAAGTGTAAGAATTATAAATATATGTATATATATATGTCACAATGACATATATATATATATATATATATATGTGCTCTATGTGTATATATCTATTCTTTCTTTTGGCATTTAAATACTATTCTTTTGGATCCATTATATGTCAGTTTTGCAAGCCTGCGAGAAAATCTCGCAAGTCGGATGAAAATCGGATGTTACAAGGTACACACACATGCGATTAAATCGCATCTTTGAAGGAAAATCGGATGCCAGAAGGATGTGTGATGTTTTATTTTGATCCGATTGTCGACCGTCTAAAACGGACCGATTTTTTGTGGTTGTGTGTGACTCCGGCCATATACAGACTGGCACAGCAGGTGCAGGCGGGTCTAACTGTAATACAGACAGGCGCGGCAGGTGCAGGAACGTCCAGCTATTATACAGATTGGCACGGCAGGTTTGTCTGGCTGATATACAGACAGGCACGGCAGGTGCAGGCGGGTCTGGCTGTAATACAGACTGACAAGGCAAATACTACCAAGGAGGTTAGGGACAGACAGACACTAGCAGAAATAGCAATAACTAGCGGACAGGAACCTGAGAACTAGCAAGAGTGTTTGGGAACAGACTAACAATGGTGCACAGACACCACCATGCAGGTGGAAGAGCCTTAAATAATAAGTGTCTCCTAGCAATTGGCTGGGGACATTTTAGGACGGTGCATGGCCCCTTTAAAAGGGAGGTAGAGTGCCCTAAGCACAGTGCCCTTTGATCTGCACGCTGTCTGAGTACCCCAGCTGCAGCTGATGAGGAAGGAGGAGGGAGTGCAGAACAGGAGCCATGGTTGTGAGTGAGTCAGTGTCCCTGCTGGAGGAAAGGAACAGCATGTAGGTATGCCAGAGCTACAAAGTCTAACGCTTATAGACTATTTTTTTTTCACAATGGATTTTTGTATCTGTTTTATAGAGACAATTGTTCATTAAAGCTTGTCCTTTTAACTACTTTGCAGAGCTGGATTACGAACAATTTTCTTCTATTTCAAATTTGCTGGCCTGGAGATTCCGTGCATTGCTTGCACCATTCACCTTCTGGCATTTCTCACATTAGTGGTGAAATTATATATTTTTTTGTGTTTCCCAGAGCATGCCATATTTTAAAATGCCAGAAAAAATAGTACATTGACATGAGTAGTAGATGATATTTGCCTATAGTCTATATAGGCTGCATTATTTATGAAAAAGAACCAAAGGAGAAGGAAACTCAGCAACAGTGCTGTAGTGAAACCAGTCACACTTTTAACAAAGAGGAAATCTCAGTTTGTGAGACCCTTTCATTCAAAAGACTAAACACATTAATATGTTTACCCCATTCAGTATTAAATATATTCAATATTTTTTACATTTACATTAAAAATGTGATTTTAAAGTGAGTACAATAACGCCAGCTTCTCACATCTGCATTTAAAAGTCCTTAGAAAAATATTTAGAGTTGAGAGTCCTCAGTGGTTGATACCTTTTAATGGCTAACTGAAAAGATGGTAACAAATTGCAAGCTTTCGAGACTACTCAGGTCTCTTCATCAGGCAAAGACTAATACAAAATCTGAAGAATCACATATTTATACACCACACAGCACAGAAAAAATGCAATAGGTAAGACAAGTGACGTAAAGCAGAACTGTCATTATGGGAGAAGGATGAACATAAATATTGGAACAGTTCATAGATAAGGAGTGTGAAAGTTTTATTGCCCTCTGATTGGGGTCTGGTCTGGTTTGGTCTGGGTCTGGTTTAAAAGTCCTTGTACTTTCAGATTGGACGTGGGTTCCCTGGCCCAAACTAATATCCTTGTAGACATATATGAGGGCTTTAGTTTACCCCAGAAGACTAACAACTTCCCTGGAGACTGAAATATTGATGTGTGAAATCAGCCTAAGGGGGGGGGGGGTGGTTATTATTTGCAGTATTTTCTAAGTCAGGTTTGCTGGAGCTTATGTGGTCTTTATTTGTGACAAATGTTGCTTGAGGATCAATAAATTTGTTACATTTTTCCACATTTCTAGAGAAGGTCCTTCAATTTTGTTCCTTCAAGTCAATATAAAGGCAGTACTCATCAATCAGCAGCCATTGTTTCCATCCATGTTTTATGTTAATGGTGAGTGACATATACTCAGTACACCTCTCCTTCTGGGATAACAGATCTCCAACTTATAGCACAGCAGATCTGTAGTACGTAATAAGTACTGAGCGGAGGGATGTGCATCCAGTGTCATGGTACTGATACATTGTTATCCCTGTATGTCTGTTATGATGAGAAATATAAGAAATATGGTGAAATTATAAAAGAAAATAAATACTATCACCCATAATCAAACCATGATTAGGAATTGCAACAATTCACTATGGGTGTAGCCTAAAGACCCACTAACATTGCAATATATACTGTATATCCTTAAGTGAAGAAAGACAAACTAAATCCCATTTTCTTAAAGTCATATTTATTTTATTTTTTTTATATATATATTAATTATTTTCGGTCCTCTGTCTGGAAGATGAGTGGTTAATTACCGTGAAAGGCTGGAATTTGAGATAGTGTGCACAGAGTCAGCAGCTATATATATCCTTTCTGTAACCAGAGTAGAGGATTCCAGGGGGAAGAGCAGATCACAGTTTCCAAGACAGACCCTGGCTGGACAGATCTGTGGTTAAGTATCTGCTGGAGATCCTTCACATTGCCGTAGATTTCTGCTTGAAAAAAAGGTGAATGGCGTTTATGGAGTTTGAGATCTGACCACAAACAGCAGCAGCCATAAAGAAGGTGAGATTATCCCTACCCATACATGACCATCTACTTTCCTGGACTCACTGCTCGTCTGTTTTAAAATCTATGCATACAAACATATAAAAAAGTAACATCAATATAAGAACATGTAACATCAATATAAAAACATGTAACATCTAATATAAGAACATGTAACATCAATATAAGAACATGTAACATCAATATAAAAACATGTAACATCAATATAAAAACATGTAACATCTAACATAAGAACATGTAACATCAATATAAGAACATGTAACATCAATATAAAAACATGTAACATCTAACATAAGAACATGTAACATCAATATAAGAACATGTAACATCAATATAAGAACATGTAACATCAATATAAAAACATGTAACATCAATATAAAAACATGTAACATTTAATATAAGAACATGTAACATCAATATAAGAACATGTAACATCAACATAAAAACATGTAACATTTAATATAAGAACATGTAACATCAATATAAAAACATGTAACATTTAA
This sequence comes from Oophaga sylvatica, assembly GCA_033576555.1. Classification (NCBI taxonomy): domain Eukaryota; kingdom Metazoa; phylum Chordata; class Amphibia; order Anura; family Dendrobatidae; genus Oophaga; species Oophaga sylvatica. The sequence continues at coordinate 297,310,640 of JARQOD010000003.1, read as the reverse complement.
TATAAGAACATGTAACATCAATATAAGAACATGTAACATCAACATAAAAACATGTAACATTAATATAAGAACATGTAACATCAATATAAGAACATGTAACATCAACATAAAAACATGTAACATCAATATAAAAACATGTAACATTTAATATAAGAACATGTAACATCAACATAAAAACATGTAACATCAATCAAATAAAAACATGCAAACATCAATATAAAAACTTAACACCAATAAAAGACATGTAACTCAAATAAAGGACATGTAACAACAGCATAAAAGCATAATTGTATCAAAATAAAAGAAACAAATGCACAGAGATCACACATACAACATGTACAATGCTTTATTAGTAACACAAAAACTAACCACACATGTTAAAAACATTTAAAATTTCAAAAAAAATTCAAAAAACTCCACTAGGGGCTGTGACCAGCCAAACCCACTACAACCAATACATACAAAAATACAATCTACTAATACACTAATGTACTAATGAACAATGCTAAAGCCTACTATCAGAAAAGACAACACTGTAGTTAGCATCCAGAATAGAGACCATGTGGCAAAATATTCCCTGTAGCTGTAATATCAGGGTAGAAATCTCATATGTTGAAGCTGTTAAGCGGTTTAGAGTATAGTGCAATGTAAATTCTAAAACTCCATGGTCCCTATAAAATGCATGCAGATTTCATCCAGATGGACACCAACATAAAAACATGTACCATCAGCATAAAACATGTACCATTAACATAAAAGACATGTAACATCAATATATAAACATGTAACATCAACATAAAATATGTAACATCCACACAAAAACATGTAATATGAACATAAAAACATGTAACATCAACATAAGAACATGTAACATTAACATAAAATATGTAACATCAACATTAAAACATGCAATATCAATAAAAGAACATATAACATCAATGTAAGAACATGTAACATCAACATAAGAACATGTAACATCAACATAAAAGACATGTATCATCAATATAAAAACATGTAACATCAATACAAGAACATATAACATCAATATATAAACATGTAACATCAACATAAAAACCTGTAATACCAACACAAAAGACATGTAACACCAATATAAGAACATGTAACATCAATATAAGAACAGGTAACATTAATATATAAACATGTAATATCATCATAGCGATTACACGATGAGCTCAGATCTAGAGTTATTTCCTACACCCACCCATTTCTATTAGGTTCCATTGGTGTTTAGTTTATTAGGTTGGTCACTAAGAATCGTATGTCTTGCTTGCTGTTGATGAACTTTGTAGAGTGGGATTGGCAAGAAATTCACTATGAAGGAAATTCAAATGTTTGTACAAAACTGAGAAAGAATTGTATAGATGTTTGTGTGTCTAAAAATAAGGAAAAGAAAAAAGTCCTTTTTGGAGTTGCTATAAGTGTAGCCTTTTTGCATAAACGGTCATCTCTTCTGAGATCTGGTATGGAGCAGATGTCCCTAGGTGTTACCAATGATGGTAGATTAGTAGAGCCTCTGATGGTTGCACAAGCTACATCCCACCTGCCACTTCCTCTAGGTAAATGTAACAGAAGTTCTCACATTATTTAGATAACTCTGGAAGATTATCAGAACCACAAGTGTGGGTTCTCCAGAGAAGGAAAATGGAATTGTCGGATGATCTGAAGCAAGATGAAGATGAATTACATGTTAAAAGAAATCAGTAAGCATTGCTAGGTCTGCAGGTACAATAGATGGAAGCCACCCATTATAGCTCTTCATTCTATCCTTATACTCATCTCTATAGCATAAAAACATCAGTTTGTATAATGTTCACTGCATAGACTTACCAGAGTTGTTTCACCGTCATCTCTTTCCACCGTGAAGCCACTTCGGACGCATTAACGGTCAGTGATCAATGGTTATTGATGGGAGAATGTCCAGCAATCATTCATTACTCCGTACATTGAGCACATAGAACTTAGATAAAACAGTCAGAAGAACTTTAAAGGCCTCATGCAGTTTGATGGCTGTCAGCCAAACAATGCTCAGTCGCCTCTCCCGTACTCAGGCGTGCTCGTTCAGCCAATCACATTTGCTGATCTCTAAGAAAGCCCCCACAGACAGCTCTGCCGGCAACTTATCTCCAGGAGAACAAAGCAATTGGCCTTCCGAAATCAGACATGTCTGATCGACATCTCCCCTAATGATCAGTTGGCCCACACTCCCATACACAATAGACTGGTGGTCGACCCCATTGATATCTTCGTGTGCGACTGCCGTTAGTTCAATGTGTATGTGGGGTGTTTTATTGTGTGAAATGTTTGCGATCTCCTAAATCTGCCAGCAGTCACTTTCTGTTCCGCAATCATACACCAAGTCAGCGCATTTCAAGAAGCTGAGCCCATGTGAGGCATCCAGTTTCTTCGTTTTCAATCCCATGGTTTAATAGACTACTTCACCAATGAGCTGCATACAATGGAAATTGGCACCAAATATTGTAATGTCTATATTTGCTTCTGCTGCTCTAAGGGTCCATTTACATTAGTCAACGTACGGAGTTGAAGAACTGCCTATTAGCAAATAGTTTCTTGATTGGGGGTCTTTACATAGACTGGTGGCACTAAACAACTGCGGATCAGCTACTTGTTGATCACAGGCACATTGCTCCAGATGGATAGCGAGCAATCTGCAATAGATATGCTGTCATTGTTCTCGGCAGCGCGAGTCCTGTTTATACAGGACAATGTGCTGCCGAGAATGATGACTTTTAAAAAAGCTTAAAACTCATTTCACCTTGATTCATCATTTTCATCATGTTACTACATTAATGTTAGAAAAATTGATATTTAGTCAAAGAGCCAGCTTGATTTTTTAGTAGCTAGACAATAGAAAAACAAATAAACATCATTATAAACTAATCATTTTTTAAGATAATATTATTTTTAATATACAAAAAAGTTGAAAATGTAATTATCCTAGGCTTAAAGGGGTTGTCTATGACTTACACATTAATGACATATCTGAAGGATCCCATTCAGGTGAATAAACTGCAGTAGTCAGCAGCGACCATAAATCATTGTACAGAGCGGCAGAAGTTCCACTTGATACATTGTTTACATATGGTCCCCATTGGAGAAGACATAAAAGGTGCCAGATGTGGGTCCCACCTCCCCCATCTTGCAGAGAGGTCATCATCACTATGTAAATCCCAAATAGCCCCTTTACAAGAAAATTCTGGGACACCAATTACCAGTTCTGTAATGAAAATAAAATTATACACTTTTCCATTGTACTTTCAGTATCAGTTCTTCATTGATTTCACTATATCTGCTTGCTGTCAGGCTGTATGAGCTCAGCCAGGTATGTTTAACTCGAAATGTTGTCAAATTAAAGAGAAAAACATATTTTAGTACCCACCGAGGGCCGTGCCATGCTGAAGACTAGTCAGACAGGCGGTCCCCGGCATCTTCTCCCTGACTGCTGCAAGTGACTGACAGGTCATTCCCTATACTAGCTCACTCCATGGGAGCAGGCGGGGAGAGCTTGTCAGGGACCCACCTGTCCTACTAGTCTACTTTGCGATCCCCAATGGCTATTAAACATGTTTGTCTCTGAAATGCTGCAGCATTGTTGGCATACATACATGGCTGAAATCACACAGCGAGTGTCAGATACATGCAGCCCACAGATCAGGCAGCAGGGATCAGCTGACAGGTTCCCTTTAACCAGGAGAGCTTTAAAGATATGTAAAATCTCACAATAAACAACTATGGAGATGTGTAGAAACAATCAAGACAATAATGTGATAATCAATGGCACAGAGCAGAAGTGATCTGCTAAAAGTAGGGTACCAGCTACAGCGTAACCCTAGGGTCTTGAATGTGAGCAGGTTGCGTGATGCAGCGACGGACAGGAGACAGAGCAAGGGTTAATGGTTTTAATTAACAAGGTTATACTCCATGCAGGGAGGTAACTGGTTAAACGGGGGAAAATGGGCAGTGCAGATAAAAAGTAGATAATGGGTTAAAGAGGGAACAAACGTGGTTACTGTAGAGTTCTGTAAAGTGTAACTTATCCAAACAGGCAGTCTTCAGGCAATAGGGTCCATGAAGCAAACGATGGCGCCAGCGACGGCCGGCGCGGGGTTGGTCCGGTGAGGTCCTGTAGATGACGATGATGCGGGTCCCGGGTACAGGGGTTAGTCTCTGGCACCTTCTGCAGGGTCCTCAGACCATATGTTGATGAGGCAGAAGGAGTACAGGCCACAGCATACTCTGAAAACAATGTGGCTCGGTAAACATACATCGGGGAGTCAGGAAATAGTTCACGGTCACTCACCTGGGCGGCACGTGTGCAACACTAACGGGCCCGGATCGTTTGTCCGCTTGCCCTGCTGGGACCAACTGGCACAGGTCCGGTCTATGCTCACAATCTCTGCGGATGTCAGCTGGGAGGCTCAGGCGCAGGCCTGCGCTGCTACGGTTCCTGAGGGACTGAGCGCTCACTTCTCCCTTCGGCGCGCTGTGGCTGCTGCGACTTAGCCACGCCCCCTGCTTCCTGGTGCAAGGGTTTGTCCGGTCCCCAAAGCTTTCCCCCGGGCAACAGAGGAGACAGCCCCGACAGTTCGGGACCCACCGCAGAACAAGTACACATGGCCCGGTACTTCTTCCTACATGTACACGGGGCGACAATGGACCCAAAGTAAATTCTACAATTAATTGTTGATCGCATCTTTTTTGCTAACATAAAAAAAATATTTTGGTGCCAGCACATTCTTGTGTTTTTAGGCATGTGCCTGTTGCTTGTTGTGGAAACTGTAAGGAAGGGGGGAGAAATTGTCGCATGAGTGATGGTTCATACGAAAACCCTTAAATTCAAGGGAAAGTAGACTATTTACAGCTTGACATACGTGATAATTGTGGGAAACGTGAAGTCTCAGTAGACAATAGTTTTTACATACTAGAGTATGACCTGGGCTGCTACTACCAGCAGAGGACATTCTCCGCGCCAGTCACTCATCACTATAATTATTACGGTGGATGTGGCTGGCATATTGCTCTCTGGACATTTGCCGTTCAGCTGTAATTCGCAGGATGTGCTCCCATTCTCTGTGAATAATGTCTCACTATAAGTTGCTGTCTTACATATCAAGTTGCAGTATGGGTTCCGATTGCTGTGATTTATCAGGCACATTGCTTTTATTTTATGCTATGCATCACAGGAAATTTTGTACATCAGTCTTATCAAGTTTATACACTTTATTATTTATTTTAATCTCTTATATAGTGCCATTAATTCCAAAGAACTGTACAGACATTATCTGTGTCCCCAATGAGGCTCACAATCTAAATTCCTTATCAGTATGTCTTTGGAGTGTGGGAGGAAAGGGGAGAACCCGGAAGACACGGAAGAACATACAAACTCCGTGCAGATGTTGTCCTTTGTGGGATTTGAATCCAGGACCATTGAGTTACCATGCTGCCCTCAAGGCCCCGTCTCACATAGCGAGATCGCTAGCGAGATCGCTGCTGAGTCACAAGTTTTGTGACACAACAGCGATCTCAGCAGCGATCTCGCTATGTCTGACACGTACCAGCGATCAGGCCCCTGCTGTCGTATCAGAATCGCTGGTCGTATCAGAAATGCCTGGACTTTTTTTGATCGCTGGTCTCCCGCTGGCCAGCACGCATTGCTGCGTGTGGCAGGAAGGAGACCAGCGATCAGCTGGTAACCAAAGTACACATCGGGTTTCCAGGCGCGGGGCTGTGCCTGGAAACCCAATGTGTACGTTGGATACCAGCGCGCTGCTGCAGGGGAGCTGGTAACCAAGGTACACATCGAGTTTCCAGGCACCGCGCAGCACCTGGAAACCAGATGTGTACCTTGGTTACCAGCTCCCTGCATCAGGGCGCTGGTATCCAATGTACACTGCGGGTAACTAAGCGATGTTACCCGCAGTGTCGCTGCCTGTTTGACAGCTCAGCAGCGATCATGTAGCGACACACCAGCGATCCTGACAAGTTCATATCGTTGTCGGAATCGCTGGTGCATCGCTATGTGAGACGGGGCCCTTAGGGAAGCAGTCACGTTGTACATGCAGTTCGATCTGTGGACTGCACAGTATAGCAAAGGAGAAGTTGAGCAGAATGATTTATAGGCCTCTTGGAAAATATTCAGCATAACTTGTATTTTATTCATTGAAATCCCTGGTGTCTGCATATATACAGCAGATGAAATAAGTATTGGACATGTCACCAATTTTCTAAGTAAATATGTTTCTAAAGGCTTTATTGACATGAAATTGTCATCAGATGTTGGTTTCAACCCATCCAATCCACACAATAAAAGAAATAAAACCACTCATGTCATCTACACTTCAAAAACATTTCTAGAATTCGACCTTTTCTTACTTTTGACTGTAAAAACTCTTAGGCTAAGTGCACACGTTCAGGAATATTTGCGTTTTTTTCGCGTTTTTTTCCGCGGTAAAAACGTGAAAAAAATGCAAGCATTAAGCATCCTATACATGTTAATTGATTCCGCATGTTTTGGCCACATGTTGAGTTTTTTTCCGCGAAAAAAACGCTTTGCGGAAAAAATAGCAACATGTTCATTAATTTTGCGGAATGTAAGCGGTTCATGTGCGATGGTACCCAGGGTCTGGAGGAGAGGAGACTCTCCTCCAGGCACTGGGCACCATATCCCTGGTAAAACAATAATTAAAATAAAAAATAATGATATTCTCACCTTCCGGCGGCCCCCGCAGCCTTCCCGCCTTCAGCGACGCTCCCGGCAACTCCCGGTCCCAGGAGTCCTTTGCGAGAATCACCCAGATGGCGTAGCGGTCTCGCGTGATGCTACGTCATCGGGTGATTTGTCGCAATGCATCCTTGGGACCGGGAGTTGCCGGGAACGTCGCTGAAGGCGGGAAAGCTGCGGGGCCGCCGGAAGGTGAGAATATCATTATTTATTATTTTTTTTATTATTTTTACATTAGATCTTTTTACTATTGATGCGGCATAGGCGGCATCAATAGTAAAAAGTTGGTCACACTTGTCAAACACTATGTTTGACTCGTGTGACCAACCTGTCAATCAGTTTTCCAAGCGATGCTACAGATCGCTAGGAAAACGCTAGCATTCTGCAAGCTAATTACGCTTGCAAAACGCCAGTTTCTGGCGGGAATACGCATACAAAAAAATGCAGATTTCCCGCGGGAGAAGTGCGGGATTGCCGCGGAAATTTCCGCGGCAATTCCGCAACGTGTGAACTTAGCCTTACTGTTGCTCTTATTCATTCTCGTCTAGACTATTGTATCTCTACTAATCAGTCTCCCTCTTACTAAAGTCTTACCTCTTCAATCTGTTATGGATGCAGCAGCCTTGATCATATTACTCGCCAACCGTTACACTGATGCCTCTACCCTGTGCCAGTCATTACACTGGTTACCTATCCACTTCAGAATTCAATATAAACTTATCACTCTCACCCATAAAATTCTCCATGGTTCAGAATCCCCCTACATCTCCTCCCTCGTCTCAGTCTACCAACCTTCCCAAGCACTCCGTTCTGCTAATGACCTGAGATTAATTTCCTCGATAATCTGAACCTCCCACTCCCGTCTCCCAGACTTCTCGCGTGCTGCGCCAATTCCTTGGAATGCATCACCCAGGACACTTTGATTAATCCCCAATACCCACAGTTTTAAGCATGCCCTAAAAACACATTTCTTTACGCTGGCCTATTGCCTAATCATATTTATCTAATTATCCCTGTTTTGTCCATACAAATTTTTATTCAAAACCAGGACCCTCATATCATCTATTCACACACACTACAAGTACTTAATAGCTCTCTGTGTCCATACACATACTGGAGGTTACCGGTTCATGCAGCATTACGTGAACAAGCTGTTTATTATATTGATGGCTGAACTGTACAATGCAAGCAATTGTTACCATCCACCTTTTGTGCCTCCCCTATCTCCTCATAGACTGTAAACTTGCCTGCAGGGCCCTCATTCCTCTTGGTATCTGTTGATTTATGTCATTATTGTTATTCTGTAATGTCTTTTATTGTTTGTACAAGTCCCCTTTAAAATGTAAAGTGCTACAAAATATGTTGGCACTATAGAAATAAAATTATTATTATTATAGATGTCCATGAATTAAGTTATGTATAATGATAATAAATTACAAAGGGAAAAGTATTGAACCCATGAGGAAAGTGAGGCGCAAAAAGCCCTAGAAAGTAATAACACAAGCTGAAATCTATCAGTAGTTAGAAAGCAATCCTGACACTTAGTGAAAAATAATATCAGCTGATTAAACTGATGATGAACTATAAAAAGGTGTCTCATTACCAAGGTGCCACACAAGAAACATCTCATGATGGGTAAAACCAATTAGCTGTTTCAAGACCTTTGCTACCTTATTGTTGCAAAATATACTGATTGCATTGGTTACAGAAGAATTTCTGAACTACTTACGCTTCCAGTGAACACTGTTGTGCCACAATCCAGAAGAGGAAAGAAAATAATTTAATTACTAACCAGGTGTTCCATGCAAGACAGAGGAGTGAAAAGAATTTTCAGAAGAGTTGTCCAAGAGCATTTGTGGAGGCCTACATACACGCTCACCACACAAGACTCCATTGTTGACAAAAGCATGTTCAAGAGTGTTTAAAGTTTGCTTAACAACATTTAGACAAACCTGTGAAATACTGGGAGAATATAGTCTGGTAAAATGAGAATAAAATTGAATTCTTTGGATGCCATAATACATAACATATTTGGAGGCCAAAAGGCACTGCATTTCACCCCCAAAACACCATACCAACAGTAAAGTTTAGAGGTGTGATTATAATGGTGTGACGCTGTTTTTCAGCAACGGCAATGGCAATCTTCAAATAGCTGAAAGAAGGATGAATGGACAAATGTACCAAAACATTCTTGATAAAAAATCTGCTGCCATCTACCAGATTGATGATGATGAACCTAGAGTAGACATTTCAGCAAGACAATGATCCAGTCCAGAACACACAGTGAATAGGGCAACCTAATGGGCTGATATTATACAGTTATTAATGAATGAAATGCAAGGTTTACTGAAATTTATATACCAAAGAATATAACATAGCTGATGTAGTAGCATGCTCAATTAGCTAAATGTAGATTTGGTACACGCTAGGTTAAATGTAAATAGTCCTGGGCCCATATGGGCTTCATGCTAGATTTCTTAAAGGGATGCTTTCAAAATATTTGTTCAGAAGCACACTGCTCCAGAGCCTTTCACTTATTTGTTGCTGGTAGTGGTGGGCACTTCTACAGTGACATGTAAAAGTTTGGTCACCCCTGGTCAAAATTACTGTTAATGTGGACAGTTAGGCAAGTTAGATATAAATGCATGTTCGTGTTCTCTTACACAAAGTGTCCTTGTTGCCAAGTGGCTGGGAGTTACTTCAATGGCAGGAGTGAGGTAACTCACACTTTGTACTCCCTTTTAACTATGTGCGTAATATCTAAGTCCATTTTCCTGTGTGCTTTTGTCATCCACATTCACCGCCCCATCCTCTCTCCATCACCACTCATCCAGATCAGCCTCTCTCTTCTTCCCTCCCCATGTACAGCTCCCATGCTCTTTTCATCTTCCTGAATAATCTCAGTCCATCTTGTCCAGAGATATTGCACAATAAACCATGTTACAAATCCAAGAACCATTTGCTCTTTCTCTTTTTACTGCTACTACTTATTTCAGGTGATATCTCTCCTACCTTGGTCCACCCTCTGTCAACTTCAATACCTCCTCCACCTCACATCTAAACCCTGCTAACCTTATTGACATTAGTTGTATTCCTTCATCTCCCTATTTCTCATGGTGGCTTACATTTTTCCCTTTCTCCGAGACCTGCGACCGGATTTGGTGGTGGAGTCGACTTACTCCTGTCCCCACAATGCACTTTCTAGGTCAACCCCAGAGATCCATCACTCTTACTCCCTTCTTTTGAGGTTCACACCATCAAACTATTCCATCCTCTCTCCCTCAGTGTAGCGGATGTATACCGTACTCCAGGTTCACCCACCCAGTTCCTTGACCATCTTTCTGCCTGGTTGCCGCACTTCTTGTCCTCAGAATTACCAACCCTTATCCTGGGAGACTGCAACATCCCTATAAAAAGCCCCACCTCCCCAAATGCATCCCAGCTTCTATCCCTAACCACTTCTCTTGTCCTCTCACAGCTTTCAACATCCGAGGCACACAAGAATGGTAACATCGTTGAGGTCTTTGTCAGGCTATGTTCAATCCCTCACCTAGATAACTCAACTCTTCCCCTCTCTGACCACAATATGCTCTCCATCATGCTCACAAATCCTTGCACACCCCAGCACACTCCTACCTAGCACACATTCAGAAATCTACAAGCCATTAACCCTCACACAGTTACAGACTCCCTACACTCATCACTGTCCCCAATCTTCTCTTTTTCCTGTCCTGATCTGGCTGTACACCATTACAATGATACTCTCAGAAATAACCTGGAACAAATAGTGCCCCTCACTCTCAGAACCTCCAAACACAGAGTAAAACAGCCCTGGCTCACACCGCAAACTCAATTTCTCCTGCAATGCTCTAGGAGTGTCGAACGCCTATGGAGGAAAACTCGCACACCAGAAAATTTTATCCACTATAAATTTATGTTAAAAGGAACCTGCCAGCAGGATTGTGCACAGTAGCCTACAGACAGTGTCAGGTCAGCGCTGTTATACTGATTAATGATACCTGGTGATGAAATCCGTCTTGTGGTTGTTGTTTAATCTTTATTTTCAGTTTTGAGTTAATGATATGCTCGTGCTCTGGGGCGGCCTGTGGGGGGTCTTCATGTGGTGCTCTGTTTAGGTATTCACCAGTATGGCTTCTGACAGGTCACTGATCCCTCCCTCGCTGGCACCAATTCTTCTCCTCTTTCTCTCACTATTGGGGTTCTTCAGAGCTAAGTCCTTCTCTCTCTATATGGTTCCAATTGGACAGACCTTCAGCAAATATGGCTTTCAGTACCATCTTTATGCTGATGACACACAACTATATATGTCATGCCCTGACCTTACCCCGCTGTACTACAGAACACCAGTGACAGTCTGTCCACAGTCTCCAACATCATTTCCGCGCTCTCAAACTCAACCTTTCCAAACCTGAACTTCTTCTCCTCCAGCCCGCCTACCTACCTCCCTAAATCTGACATCTCTCACTGTCACCACAATAACGTCTAGGCAGTAGGTACGCTGTCTGGGTGTTATGTTTGACACTAATCTTTCCTTCATCTCCCATATACAATCTCTTGCCCGCTATTGTTGCTTGCACCTCAAGAATATCTCTAGAATCCATCTATTTCTCTCTATAGAAACAACAAAAACCCTCACTCTTGCCCTGATCTACTCCCGCATTGACTACGGTAATTCACTATTAATTTGCCCCCCTCACCCAACTTTCCACTCTTCAGTCCGTCCTTAATGCAGCAACCAGCTTGAAAAAGGCTCACACTTGGAGCTAAAATAACGCCATTATGGGCTATTAAATAGAACTTTTTTCACATTTACAAACTGGTGTGTGCTGCCTCCATTTTTCCCCACTATATTGAAGGTTTGGTATTTGCCTGGGGGGCATGGGACCTGGATACATTGCTGTTGCTGCTTCTTCTTTTTCTATATATTTGTATATAGAGATGACAGGTCAATAAACAAGTCCAGGGCTCAAGTGAGCAGAGAATAGGGGAACAGTACTGGAAACAGCCGATGATAAGGCCAGGGATGTTGTGACTTTGCAGAACAAGTGGACTTTATGGACTTGTGGCTTTTACATGTAACTGAGTTTTCGATTCTGCCCTGAGGGCGCCATAGGATAGAGTTGATGTATGATTTGATGCTTTCATACAGTGGGAAAGCCCTGTAAATGCCTGACTCAAAAAGTCAAAATCATCAGAACACAAAGTAAACACAGACACACTACATCACTAAAAGGGATATTGACTGCATTTTCTGTTAACCTCTTAAAGGGATATTCTCATGTTATTAAATTGCTTTAGCTAGTTAGATATCTTGAAAATAAGCAAGTTTGCAATCAACTTACTTATTCTAGCTACTGGTTATCTCCTGCAATGAGAGCTTTTATCTTTCATAATGTGTGGCTGGTTTCCATAGAGCTCAGTGACTAGTATTTGACTAGATCCTGACTGAGTGTGCGCAGTAGCTACATTTTAGAAAATGAGTTAACTTTTAACAGCGCTGTCAGCACTCACCAGTTCATTGATTTTGATACAGTAGTAAGCTGCTCCCCTCCATCCCACTCCTTCTCAGCTCCTGACAATCTGCTGTTATAAATCTTATGAAATCACCAGCCCACAGCTTTCAGAGCAGTTTTTGCCAATGACCGTGCAGAGCTGAGTGCATTTTCAAATGTCCTGTTATCTGTATATGCAAATCCAGTGATATATTAACTGTAAAGCATTGTAGAATTAATGGTGCTACATAAATATGTAAATAAACAATAAATAGCAGAATAAACTTAGAACAAACCATTGACAGCTGAATGTGTTGTAGAGACAACTTGAAATTAATCCTTTAAGGATCACAGATTTTTTATTTTTGCCCTTTGGATCCTTCTCTTCCCTTCTTCCATAATGTTTTTATTGCTCTGTCAGCATAACCATGTAAGAGCTTGTTTTTTTGCAGGAAAGTTGTAGCTTTGAAAGGCACAATTTACAATATAATGTATTAAATAAAAGGGAAATTAATTCCACATAGAATGAAATGGTGAAAATAATGTAATTTTGACATTTTGGGGGGACTTTGTTTTTCTAATGTTCATTGTCCGATAAAAATTACCCAGAAACATGATTCTCTAAGTCAGTACAATACGGTGATACCAAATTTGCATGGACTTTTTTTTATTTAAAGAAACACTACGCCCATTAAAATTTGTATCCTCTTAATATACTGCAATCATCACATTATATGGCACTGTGTATTTACAATTGCTCATTTTGATAGGAGTGCTTCTTTAACCGCTTAACGTCCAATGATGCAAACAGTCCGTCATGCCCGGGTGTCAGTTCCCACACCAGGACAGACTGTATCCGTCATGCATTTAAACTATCACTGCGTATTCAGCGCCGACAGCTGTCTTTGACAGCTGAGAGGCAAAGGAATAGGTGCCGGGACCCATACCATCGATCCCCGCACCCAGATCGCTGTGATCGGTCAGTCAATCTGACTGACAGATCACAGCATGATCACGCAGAAGCTCCTGCCCAATCAGTGCAGCACCTCAGCTCTGCCAGTGGCTGAGCTTCTGCACTAACAGCCAGGAGCTGTGTCAGCACCACCACTGGCTGTTAACCCACTAATTTCTGAGATCAAGCGCAATTGTAGTGTTCAGGAGGGAGGCAGAGGGACGGGAGCTCCCTCTGCCTTCAGAGCCACGTCCCTGCGACATCATCCTGGGGCCTGATCGTTGCAATGGTGACCCGGGGTCATCATGATGACCTCCGGATCATCAAGCTACAGAAAGCCTCTGAGACCATGCTCACAGCATGGTGTCAGAAGGTTTCAGTATAGGTATAATACAGTGAAATGCTAGTGCACTGCAATGCATTATACCTGCAATCAAAGTAAAAAAAAAGTGAAAGTCCCATAAAGGGACTAGGTAAAAAAGAAAACATTTTTTAAAAACTACGTAAAACAATTACAAAATAATAATAATAATTAAAAAAAATCCACGAATAAATACATATTTTTATGTAAAAAAACAAAACAAAACAAAAAAAACACATTTGGTATAGCTGCATTTGGAACAATCCGGTCTATAAAAGTGTCACACTAGTTAACCCCTTCAGTGAACACCGTAAAAAAAAAAAACAGAAAAAAAGTAGAAAATTATACTTTATCTTCATACTGCTTGGAAAAAGTGGAATAAAATACAATCAAAAAGACGAATGTAAATAAAAATAGTATCACTGAAAATGCTTCTTGTCCGACAAAAAACAAGCCGCAATACAGCTCCATCAGCGGAAAAATAAAAATTATAGCTCTCAGAATAAAGCGATGCAAAAATAATTTTTTCTATAAAAGTTTTTATTGTGTAAAAGCACCAAAATATAAAAAAGTTATAAATGTGGCATTGTTGTAATTGTACTGACCCGAAGAATAAAACTGCCTTATCAATTTCACCACATGTGGAATGGAGAAAAAAAACAAAACAATTCCTTAATTACTGGTTTTTGTTCATTCTGCCTCGACAGAAATTGGAATAGAAAGCGATCAAAAAGTGTCATGTGCCTGAAAATGGTACCATTCAAAAAGTCTGCTTGTCCCGCAAAAAACAAGCCCTCACATGACTCTGTGAGCCGAAATATGTAAAAATTCTAGCTCTCAAAATATGGTGATGCAAAAACTTCTTGCAAAAGAAAACATCTTTTAGTATGTGACAGAAGCTAAACATAAAAAAGGATATAAATCTGGTATCGCTGTAATCTCACCGACCCGAAAAATAAAGTCGGCTAATTACTTATACCACACGAGGTACGGTGTAAAAAATAAATAAAACCAATTCTTCAACTGCTGTGGATTTGATCATTCTGCCTTCCAAAGATCGCAATAAGGCTTGGCGTACATTTATCCTGCGCTCTATGCTGAGCACTTGCATCGGGGTTTCCATGTAAATCTCTCAAATACGTGATTCAGACAGAACCACTGGAGGAACATCCCTTTAATGAGGCAGATGGAGGCACTGTAAATGCTATAAGATCTGTGATCCGGCGGTGTCAGTCTTTTTCAGCGTGCATAAAAACGTAGTCAACTATAGTTTTGTGCACTCTGAAAGGATGGACAATGCTGAACAGAGGCCAGATGGAGTCAAGAGTAACTCTACTGCCTCATTATAGTGAATGGATCCCTCAGGGGTTTCATCTGTCACGTAGCTCATAAATTTAGATGGAAACACCAAAGTATGTGCTCAGTGTAGAGCGCCAGACAAATGTGATCATAAATGTTATGAAAAATGTTCCCAATAAAAGCTTCAATTAAATCCACAAAAAAAAAGTCCCCACTCAGGTCTGTCATCTGTTAACAGAAATATAGGAGGCTTCCACGTTACTGATAGCACAAAGGCTCTGGAAAAGCCAAAAGAAATTCAGCAAATTCTGCGCTCCCAAATCCAAATGCCCCCCTTGTTTCTGAGCCCCCATGTGCACAAGAAATTCTGGAGCCCATTTTCTCCGATTACCCTTGAGAAAATAACAAATTTGGGGCTAAAAGAAAAATTTTGCTGGAAAAATGTGTTTTTTTTAAGTTTCTTAGCTTTGTTATAAACTTCTGTAAAGCATCTAGTTCTGCAAGATGTTCACCATACACCTAGATAAGTTCCTTGAGGGGTCTAGTTTCCAAAATGGCATCACTTGTGGAGGGTTTTCACTGTTTAGTCAGATCAGGGGCCCTCCAAATGTGACAAAAATCTGCTCTCGATTCCAGCCAATTTTGTGTTCAAAAAGTCAAATCTTTCTCCTTCCTTTTCGGGTCCTGCCGTGTGCCCAAACAGTGGTCTTCCTCCACACATGGGGTATCGGCGAACTCAGGAGAAATTTCACAACAATTTTTGGGGTCCATTTTCTCCTGTGATCTTTGTAAAAATAAAAAAATTGGAGCTAAAATATGATTTTTGAGGAAAAAATGTGATTTTTCATTTTCACAGCTCTACGTTATAAACTTATATGAAGCACCTAGGGGTTCAAGGTGTTCACTATGCATCTAAATACATTCCTTGAGGGGTCTAGTTTCCAAAATAGGGTCACTTTTGGTGGGTTCCACTTTTTAGGCACATCAGGGGCTCTCCAAATGCGACATGGTGTTCGATCTCAATTCCAGCCAATTTTGCATTGAAAAAATCAAACGGCGCTCCTTTCCTTCTCAGCTCTGCCATGCGCCCAAACAGTGGTTTACCCGAATATATGTGTATCAGCATACTCAGGACAAAATACACAACAACTTTTGGAGTCCAATGTCTCCTGTTACCCTTGGAAAAATAGAAAATGGGGCAAAAAGATAATTTTTGTGGAAAAAATATTTTTTATTTTCACGACTCTACATTTTAAACTTCTGTGAAGCACTTGGGCATTCAAAGTGCTCAACACACATCTAGATAAGTTCCTTGGGGTGTCTAGTTTCCAAAACGGGGTTACTTATGGGGATTTCCACTGTTCAGGTACATCAGGGACTCTCCAAATGCGACATGGCGTCCAATCTCAATTACAGCCAATTTTGCGTTGAAAAAGTCAAACGGCGCGCCTTCCCTTTCCGAGCTCTGCCATGCGCCCAAACAGTGGTTTACCCCACATATGGGTATCAGCATACTCAGGAAAAATTGCACAACAACTTGTGGGGTCCACTTTCTCCTGTTACCCTTTGTAAAATAAAAAATTGGGGATGAAAAGATCTTTTTTGTGGAAAATATTATTTTTTATTTTCACGGCTCTACGTTATAAACTTCTTTGAAGCACTTGGGAGTTCAAAGTGCTCACCACACATCTAGATAAGTTCCTTGGGGGTCTAGTTTCCAAAATGGGGTCACTTATGGAGGGTTTCCACTGTTTAGGTGTGATGGAGGCCAGGGCGGTAGTCGTGGCTAACAGTGGCCGTTCTGGCACACCCTGGCTCCCCGCCACATTAACACATTGCAGTCCCCTCACTTTTAGGTCGGGGTCCACTCCACATGGCCGAGGGTACTTCTCTTTCAGTATCACACAATGATAGTCCAGGTTCATTTTCAGCAAAACAACTTTACTCAGCTCGTCCAGTTTAGTCACAGAAACAGCACAAGATTACTCGCAGAATATAATCATTCCGTTCCCTGTACTGTCCCTAACTCCGCCAGGAATATCCCATTTCCGTACCATATCCTCCAGTACTGCAGCTTCCTGACTGGTCAGACTAACCTGCTTCAGGAGGTCCCTGCCCGCTTCCCTCTCCGAAGACTCCCAATCCTTTCCAGGCCGTAGACCTGGGATGTTAAGCGTTGTTTCAATGAAGCTAGCCACTACCATTCTTATGCTGCCCTGATATTCCTCCACAACCGTGTGACTGTCAGCTCTTAGGCCCTGGACTGCTGGGCTCCTTGGCTTAAACGTTCCCCAGACACGACTGCACTGTCTTGGTTATCGCCTCTCACTAACTCCAGGAAGCTCCCCAACTACTCTTCCTTAGCCTCTCCTAACTAGCCAAATCCAATTTGTCCAACTAATTCCCTATTCTATTCTACTGTGCTCCCCCTACTGGTCTAAGTCCTACACTGTCCCTATATCTTCACAACACATAAACATAGGTACAATGCAATACATATTATAACAACATTACAAGACATATGGGATGTACCCGCTTTACCAAGAACGCAGGCAAGGAGCACGGGGCATAAATGAACCCCTGTGAACCCTTACATAGGTACATCAGGGGCTCTCCAAATGCGACATGGTGTCCTGTTATGTTTCGGTAGCTGAGGAGTGCAGGTAAAAAAGGCAATACACCAGAGCAGTTGGAATCTATGAGATTGCAGTACCCTGACTAACCACCACAACTAGAGGCAGCCGTGGAGCGTTCCTACGTTGGTCCTAGACGCCTCGTCACAGCCTGAGAAACTAACTACACCTAAAGATAGAAATAGGAAAGCTATCTGCCCGGAGCAGAACCCCAAAGATAATAGAAAGCCCCCAAACAAGTAATGGCGGTTAGACAAGAAGAAATACTGACACAGAAAGAAAATAGTATGAGCAAACGCTGGGGCCCAAACTAACTAAATAGAAAAGGATAGGAAGGGTACTTACTGCAATCCCAGAAAACCCTGAAAAGCACCAACTCTACTAATTTCAAAATCACCTGAGATCACACGACCTCTACCACCTAAATTAGTTCTCTGGTGTAACAAAATCAAAACAGCAGCCACTGAAAAAACTGGAAAAAGCAAAAGTACAAACATCAGTGGCTGAACTAAACTGAGAGGGCAAAAGCCCCCGAAGGGGACCCAGAAGGCCCCCAAAGAAGTGCAGGACAAAATGCAAAAATAAAGTACAAAAACAAAAGAAGAAAATGTCTTATCTGTTAGCAGGAGATGCAGACACGACACAGCAGGCTACAAGGGAAACAGGAATGAAGGATTCAGACCAGAACAATTGATCACCGGCAACCCTGATGGGAAGGTGACTCCCTTATATAAGACCAGTCAGTAACACCTGATTCCCAGTCCTCACAATCTTCACTGAACAGACCAGTACCGCTTGTAACCACCAGAGGGAGTCTCTGCTCAGAACTCATCTCAAACCCATTCACAACAGTACCCCCCCTTGAGGAGGGGTCACCGAACCCTCATTTGAGCAACCAGGTCAGTCAGGATGAGTTCTATGATACGCACGGATGAGTCTCCTAGCATGGATGTCCGAAGCAAACACCCAAGAATTGTCTTCCTGACCATAACCTCTCCACTTAACCAAATACTGGAGTTTCCGTCTAGAAAAACGAGAATCTAATATTTTCTCAACCACATACTCCAGATTGCCCTCAACCAAAACAGGGTCAGGAGGCACAGCAGCAGGAACCACTGGCTCAACAAACCTCTTCAACAAGGACTTGTGGAACACGTTATGGATCTTAAATGTCCCTGGAAGAAGCAAACGAAAATAAACAGGATTAAGAATCTCAATGATCTTATAAGGTCCAATGAACCTAGGCTTAAATTTAGGAGATGCTACTCTCATAGGAATATTCTTTGAGGACAACCAGACCAAGTCCCCCACTTTAAACCGAGGACCATCAGTCCTATGCCGGTTAGCAAACCGCTGGGCCTTCTCCTGAGAGAGGGACAACCTCTCCACTACCTGGTCCCAAATCTGTTGCATACGCTCCACAACAGAGTCAGCACCTGGATAGACAGAAGCCTCCGTCTGTCCTGAAGAAAATCGAGGGTGAAACCCAGAATTACAGAAAAACAGAGACATCAAAGTGGCAGAGCTAGCCCTATTATTAAGAGCAAACTCAGCCAAAGGTGAAAAAGAGACCCAGTCATCCTGATCAGCAGACACAAAGCATCTAAGATAAGTCTCCAATGTCTGGTTTGTTCTCTCAGTTTGACCATTGGTCTGAGGATGAAATGCCGAGGAGAAAGACAATTGAACACCCAGTTTAGAACAAAAAGTCCTCCAAAATCTGGAAACAAACTGGACTCCTCTGTCAGACACAATGTTCTCAGGAATGCCGTGTAAATGAACCACGTGCTGAAGGAACAACGGCACCAATTCAGAGGAGGAAGGCAACTTAGGTAATGGCACAAGATGTATCATTTTGGAAAACCTATCACAAACCACCCAGATGGTGGTCATTCTCTGAGAAACAGGAAGGTCGGAAATGAAATCCATAGAGATATGGGTCCATGGTCTCTTGGGCACAGGCAATGGCATCAACAAACCACTAGAGCGAGAGCAAGGCTTGGAGCGAGAGCAAGTCCCGCAGGACTGCACAAATTCCCTGACATCACGAGACAAGGTAGGCCACCAAAAGGACCGACTAACCAAGTCTCTGGTACCAAAAATTCCGGGATGCCCAGCCAATGCGGAACAATGAATCTCAGACATCACACTCTTTTTCCACTGGTCCGGGACAAACAATTTTCCAACAGGGCAGCACTCGGGCCTATCCTCCTGACACCCTCCAGAGCAAGTCTCAAATTGGGCGAGATGGCGGAAAGAACTACACCCTCTTTCAAAATAACAGAAGGATCAGATAACTCAGGAGAGTCCGCAAGGAAACTCCTCGAGAGGGCATCCGCCTTAACATTCTTAGTGCCAGGAAGAAAGGAAACCACAAAATTAAAACGTGTGAAAAACAAGGCCCACCTGGCCTGTCTAGGATTGAGTCGCTTGGCAGATTCCAGATAGACCAGATTCTTATGGTCCGTAAGGACCACCACCTGATGTTTGGCTCCCTCCAGCCAATGTCTCCACTCTTCAAAAGCCCACTTCATGGCCAATAACTCCCGATTACCCACGTCATAATTACGTTCAGTAGGAGAAAATTTTCGAGAGAAAAAAGGCACAAGGGTTACTTTTAGAGGTCTCTGGATCTTTTGGGACAAAACGGCACCTGCCCCAATTTCAGAGGCATCAACCTCCACCTGAAATGGCAGAGAAACATCAGACTGCCGTAGAACAGGAGCAGAAGTGAATCTCTGCTTAAGTTCCTGAAACGCAGAGACTGCTCAGGAGGCCAATTCACCACATCAGAACCCTTTCTGGTCAAATCAGTTAATGGTTTAACAATAACCGAGAAATTACCAATAAATTTACGATAAAAATTGGCAAAACCCAAAAATCTCTGAAGAGCCTTTAATGAAGTAGGTTGGACCCAATCACAGATGGCCTGAACCTTGACCGGGTCCATTTCAATAACAGATGGGACAAAATGAATCCCAGAAATGAGATCCTCTGTACGCCAAAAAGACACTTTGATCCCTTCACATACAGAGCATTCTCTCTCAAAATCTGGAACACAGTTCGAACATGTTTCACATGAGAGTCCCAGTCATTAGAAAAAATCAAGATATCATCCAAATAAACAATCAGAAATTTGTCCACAAAATCCCTGAAAATGTCATTCATGAAGGACTGGAAGACGGAAGGAGCATTAGTGAGCCCAAAGGGCATCACTAGTACTCAAAATGCCCTTCAGGGTATTGAATGCCGTCTTCCATTCATCCCCGTGCTTAATGCGAAAAAACGTTATACGCCCCCCTAAGGTCAAGCTTGGTAAACCAAGTAGCGTTTTTCACCCTGGAAAACAGGTCAGAAATCAAGGGTAACGGGTATTGATATTTCACAGTAATATTGTTCAAGAGACGATAATCAATACACGGCCTTAATGAACCATCTTTTTTGGCCACAAAGAAAAAAACCGGCACCTAAGGGTGAAGAGGATGGTCTGATATGACCCTTCTCCAATGATTCCTTGATATAAGACCGCATAGCGTCATGTTCAGGTACAGACAAGTTAAAAAGGCGACCTTTAGGGAATTTACTACCCGGCACTAATTCAATAGCGCAGTCATAGCTCCTATGGGGAGGCAAGGATGCAGATTTACTTTCGCTAAACACATCAGAAAAATCAATCAAAAAGTCAGGAACATCCTGAGCCTGGGGGGAGGCAGAAAAAACAGGAGTGTTGGTATTAACACATTGGCAGCCCCAACTGGTTACAGACACAGATTTCCAATCCAAAACGGGATTATGAGACTGTAACCAAGGAAACCCAGCACGATAATGTCATGCAGATTATACAGAACCAAAAATTTGCAGCACTCCTGGTGATCAGGTTCAACCCTCATTATCACCTGTGTAGAAAACTGGGGTTTATTCTCAGCCAAAGGGGTAGAATCGATCCCCAGTAAGGGAATAGACTTCTGTAGGGGTATCAAGGGAAACCCACAACGTTTAGCAAAATCATAATCCATCAGGTTAATAGCTGCTCCAGAATCAACGAAAGCCTGAGCAGAAAATGAGGACAGAGAGCATATCAGAGTGACAGTTAATAAAAACTTAGTCTGAACACTACCCAAGACAACTGAGCGTGCAAAACGTCTTCCCCGCTTAGGGCAGACTGAAATAGCATGAGAGGCATCACCACAGTAGAAACATAACCCATTGCGCTTCGAAACTCATGACGCTGTGCCCCAGACACCACCTATCACACTGCATGGGTTCAGAGCTGGTTCACAGGCAACACCATTCCACGCATACTCTCCGCTCACGCAAACGTCTGTCAATTTGAATCGCTAATGACATAGAATCATTGAGACCAGAGGGACAGGGAATCCCACCATAACATCCTTTACATTATCTGACAGACCCTTCCAGAGATCAGAAAAAAAAAAAAAAGCAACAAATAGAAAAATATCCTGACAACTCTGACAACCTTTTTCTTTCACAATTTTTTTTCCCCTTTTCTTGATACCATACAATTTCAATTTTTTGGGCCGGTGAACGTTATTTTCGGTAGCAGGATGCAGGTAAAAAAGGCAAACACCAGAGCAGTTAGAATCTATAGATTGCGTACCCTGACTAACCCCAAACTAAGGCACCGTGACGTTTACTTGGTCCTAGACCCTCGTCACAGCCTGAGAAACAACTACACCAAAATAGAAATAGGAAACTATCTCCCCGAGCAGAACCCCAAAGATAAAAAAGCCCCCAAACAAGTAAGGCGTTAGACAAAAAAAAAAATACTGACACAGAAAGAAAATAGATACAAACCGGGGCCCAAACTAACTAAAAAGAAAAGGAAGGAAGGTACTTACTGCAATCCCAAAAAAACCCGAAAAGCACCAACCTACAATTTCAAAATCCACCTGAGTCACACGCCCACCACCTAAATTAGTTCTCTGGTGTAACAAAATCAAAACAGCGCCATGAAAAAACTGGAAAAAGCAAAAGTAAAACACAGGGCAAAACAAACTGAGAGGGCAAAAGCCCCCGAAGGGGCCCAGAAGGCCCCCCAAAGAAGTGCAGGACAAAATGCCAAAAATAAAGTACAAAAAAAAAAAGAAAATGTCTTACTGTTAGCAGGAGATCACACACACAGCACTACAAGGGAAACAGGAATGAAGGATCAGACCAAACAATTGATCACCGGCAACCCTGATGGAAGGTGACTCCCTTAATAAAAACCACGAACACCTATTCCCATCCTCACAATCTTCACTGAACAACCAGTACCCTTGTAACCACCAGGGGTCTCGGCTCAGAACTCATCTCAAACCCATTCACAACAGGTCCCCTCTCGATTCCAGCCAATTTTCATTTAAAACCTCAAATGGGCTCCTTTCCTTCCGACCCTCTGTTCGCCTAAAAGGGTCTTCCCCAAAGGGGTAACAGCGTCTCCGAGACTTGCACAATAAAATATTGGGGTTTTCTTTTCTCCGATACCCTTGACAAAATAAAAAAAAATGTGTACGAAGTAAAATATTTGGAAATAAATTAAATGTTCATTTTCTCCTTCCACAATTCTTCCATCTTGAAGCACCTGAAGGTTAAAAACCTTTGAATGGTTTTTGAACACCTTAGGGTGCATTTTGTAAATGGTTCACTTTTGGGCATTTTCGTCATATAGGCCCCCAAAAGTGACTTCAAATTGAGGGCCCTAAAAAAATTTTTTTTTAAATTGTTGGAAAAATAAAATCGCTGTCGAATTTAACCTTAAACTTCCTAACAAAAAATAAGTTCAAAAATTGTCTGATGTAAAGAAACTGTGGCAATGTTATTTATTAACTATTTTTGTGACATAACGCTCTGATTTAGATCATAAAAATTAAAAAGTTTGAAAATTTGAAAATTTCAATTTTTCTCCCAAAATTTTACTTTTTTCACAATAAACACAAGAAATTTTGAGGAAATTCTACCACTGTCATAAAGTACTAAAGTCATGGAAAAACATCCAAAATAGTGGGATCCATTGAAACTTCCAGAGTTTAACCCATAAATGACATGGCACATTTCAAAATTAATGCCTGGTCATTAACCACAATTGCTTGGTCCCTTAAGGGTTAAATAAAACAAAAATTTGGATTGAAACAAAAATATTTTTTTTGGCCCCTTTTTCCCAAACCTTAAATTATTTATTTGTACGACAATTGACAAGACAGCTGGACTGTCGGCACGGAGAACCGTCTCAGTTAAACTCCTGGATAAAACATATTGTATTAAAATTACAGCACACAACCCAATAATGCACATTATTTAATGAGCTTTTCTGCCCAACATTATCGTTTTAAATAGCAACATTTTCGCAATTCCTTAAAACCCCATTCATCCAATTTGTTTTACTGAAGCAAACTTACAACATCGGGACCATTGTACCGTAATTCACTCAGTAGAACCACAATGTCATGCAGAATAAGAAATATTAACACTGGTACAATATTATAAAGCCCAACACTAAGCGTAAAGGAAGGTTAATCGCGTGGACAAAATCTGATACCTGTATTACCCCCCTAAATCTCATTCCCTGGGTCCCTGCCAGAAATGCAAAAAATCTTTCACTGCTGGCTGCCTATCCTGAAGACCGCTTCGCCCGCAGTGTTTATTCTGCAATCATGCCAAAGTACACAGGTACAACCGACAAAGGCCCTCCAAGGAGTAACGAACAGTTGCCCGCTGGTTTCACCTCACTGACTTCTCACAACATTCACCCTAAACATTTTTTTAATCCACACTCAAAATCACCTAATGCCCCTAACTCAACAAATGTACTGTTTTTTTTCTTCCTGCTCAATACTTTGCTTTAATAATGACATTTAACTGATCGCACACCAAGGATAATGGCCTCCTGACCAGCACCAAAAGTGGAAAATTTTGTAAAAAAAGGATTATTCTCACCCTTCTGTCATTTGCACAATGGCGCATTCCACCAAGGCAGGCAAGTTCACACTGGCTGGATGAGGAGGGCGCGCCGGAGTCAAGCTCTTCATTCATGAAGAGGCCCCCACCACTAAAAGAATCACCGGTCTTAAAATGGTAACCCCCCAAGTGCCTCGCCACGAATATTACTCCATCAGGACCGAAGTAAATTATGGCATAAATCTGGTCATAAATTAGATTAGTGAATGCCACCCCTTCCTTCCCTTCCCTCCTATTTTTGGGCCGAGCGTCTAAACCGGCGTGAAAAATTTAAAAGTTGCAAAAAGTGGCAAAACAATTTCAAGAGTTTTAACTCAATTTTCTGGCATGACACTTTAATGAATCAAGACAATCAAAAGTTACTAAACTTTTTTTTTCCTATTTTTCATATTAGCAGGTACTTGAATCCCCAGATTGGTGGGGCCCCAGTCTAGACCCCTACTTATTGGAAAGATTTAAATAGAACCCAGGGTATCCCCCAGGAGACAGGAGGGCACACTTCTTCTATCGCAAGGCACATATGATACTAGCATGACGGACCCATAGACAGATGGACGATAAGCCTGACTCTCTATTGGATCGCACTTCGCTCGGCACCCTGTCTCCAACGGGTACACTATATATAAGGACTAGAAAGCAAGGAGACAAATTACCGAAGTTTTTACTGCCATAACATTCCAATGCTTCGGGCACTTGAAAATTTGCAACATATTTCATACATTCTCACATACGACCAACCCCACGGCAACACAAAAGATTTCCAAGTCCATGTGGGATCATATTTTTAAAAATAAATTCCAGTGGTCAATTCATGTTGTGGAACATGTGACTGGGAGAAACAAAAGAAATTTTTTAAATTTTTTTTTCCTTTACTCATTTAGTTTACACTGCAAAGTTTTCAACATTTAAACTGTTGAGGATTTTTAATACAAACTTCATTAAAAAAACTTTAGATTCATTTGGGCACACATCAATTTCATTACAAAAATAAATAATTGTGATTCTGATCGATACCTTCCCTTCCCCTCTGCTCTCAGGCGGCGTCGCGTTTCTTTTATGGAGAAGGGGGTATATTTTAGTTTTTGTCCCTGGGACTTGTATGTCATCCAGACGAAAAATAAACAGTTAAACTGCTGTGATTTGGGTGGGGTCACAACTATTTAACTCCTGAATCCGCGTCGATGAGATTAAACTACTTCCTTCTGTGTAACTTGTCCTTGTATGATGGCCTCTGCTCTTTTTTGGATCCTAAATGGACCCTGTTAAAATTTTCCAAAGAACATATATTTAATGTTGACGTTAATGCATCTGAAACCCCCCCCACCTATGGCAGAAACCTGCCCACTTTTTGTAACAATAAATTATGAGTGGGAGTTTTTGTTTAGTGCAGAGTTGCGCTGCTGAACACCAGATTTATCCCGGAAGTCACTCAGAGAATTAGTGGCTCCACAGGGGTGGCCGGGCCCCTCTTTCACAGCAGGGACCGGCTCTTTTGTACCAATCCTTCCGAAAATCCATCACTAGGCCTTGCCAGTCTCCCATGGACGGTCTGATTTTTGACTATTCTCCTCATTCAATTTTGTCCCTACAATGACCTCCTTGTTCGATGCACTACCCGACATTCCCCGCCTTTATTCACTCCTCGGCACCTTCCATGGAACAACCAGGGACCCCATTTTAAGCTAGATCCCTTACAGGGGTTAAAGGTAAAGGCCAAGGTTCCCTGGAATCTGCCGAGGAGTGGCTTGCCCAGTCTTTCGAGGCAGCTTCTTTGAGCTTGTGGCATCTGACAAACATAACAACAATGTTGCATTGCAATTCAAATCTAGGTTTTTAAAGGAGTTGTTGAAAAAAATTACCAAATGCATTTGTGATTGCACTTGCAAAAAAAATCTAATCCGGAAATAATTGGTCGCAAGACACACAAACTTTTAGCTGTAATAATCTTAGTTACTTACCGGTAACAACATTTTAAAACCCATACAGCCCACCTGGAAGGGTACCACCCAAGGCAAGAAACCCTGAATAAAAGGGCAAACCTTCCTCTGCATCATTGGTTTCAGCATTAGAGGACCCAGACAGTCATTAAACAACCATCATCATCAACATTTTTAACTAACACCCATACTAGGCACACCAACCATGATAAAAAAGGGAAAAATAAGGGTGGTTCATGGGCTCTGTAAAATCCCATTTCTGGTAACACTAAAATTTTTTCCCTTCTCCCATGACAAACACAACCTAGAGATTTACAAAAACAAACATCTTAGGACAATCACACTTGTAACACCTTTTCCAAAGACAGATCCAAGGACAAATCAAGTCGGTAAAGCTTATAAAGGTGGAAGGAGGACCACGGCGCTGCCTTACAATCCTGTTGATAGACATTTGCACCTTCTCAGCCCAGAGGGTCCACAGCCCTGGTGGAATGACCTTCAATTCTCTGGAATTGATAGAAATAGGCTAACTAATGGTTTCCCTATCCTCAGCTAGGTACCCCTATTACACTGAGGTCCTTCCAAACCCCTGAAGAAATGAACAAGGATTCACTCTTCCTCCAACGTTTTGCTATAACCAAATACCTACCAGGAACCGTTTAAAAAACTAGGATGAAGTCTCTGCTCATTGCATTCTTAATATAATTAAAAAAGAGGGAAACAATTTCTGGCTTCTAGGAAAATAGGCCACTTTTCAAAGACAGTTCATATTTAAAAAGAACCAAGCATCTTCAAGACCTTGTAAATGGGGATTAACGAAAGCGCCTTTATCGGAAATTCTTGGCGAACAAGGGCCACCAACTAAACCTTTTAAGAATCCTGACTGGAAATACTTTAAGGGCTCAAGGGAGGGTTTGAAATGCTTCCAGGACCATTTTCAATCCCACAGAGGCATTCTTGGGGAAGTATCGTTTAATCTGGCACACCTTTTCAATAACATCCCCTATCTGCTGCCAAGTATAATTATACAAGGCCCCAAGGCCAACACTTGCACTTTAAGTGTTTATAGCCAAGCCATTTCCATTCCTTTTTGGAGAAATTCAATATGTCTTTATTGGAATTTCCTTTCAAGATTTTCCGAACAACAAAACTTTGCCCATTTCTCCATATACTCTATTTTACGGCTTTCTGCTTTAACAGATAAGACATTCAGGAAACCTTGTTGGAATCCTTATCCTTGAGAACCAGGCCGCAAATCACCCCACCTCCCGGGATGGAAAACCAACCGCCGAGGAGATCCAAAACGCCCCGTACTGCATAATCAACATCAAGGGGGAAAGTGTGGTCAGGTTGAAGCCCAGGAATCTGCAGTGCACCACTGCAAGGTTTCCTCTTGGATTCAAAGAAATTTTATTTTCCTTTTGCATGTTCGGGAACAGGTTACCTCTGGCTGTCCCCACGCTCCACAACTGCTGGAATACGCTGATCATTTTCCCCTTCCCTTACCTTATGCATTTTGACTCAAAGTCTGCACTTTAATTTTCCTTCCCTTTTATGTGCATGCTGTCATGCAACTAATGTTTTTCCAGAAACCAAAGGATCTCTATGTCACCAACATGAGGCAGATCTAATACCCCCCTTGGTTTATTACTTGCAGGCGGGAGGAGCTTCATCACTGCATTCTTTATTCAAAGCTCCTCTACTCAAGGAAATAGCCTTTTTCCCGCTTTCCGACCAGATTCCCCGGACTATGCAATCTCGAGATGTGCTTGCATTTCGTGATTACATCCTTTCGAAAACCAAGGAACCCCGCACAATTCTCTAATTCCAACCACAATGTCAGAACTGATAGCCACGGGGGAAGTGTTATCTTCCCCTCTAAACAACGCAGGAGCTTTATCTTCTTTAGAAGCCCTGGTCAAACGAGATGGGTTTGAGGAATTGACCGCAGATGAAGGCAAAAGGCCAACAATGCTAACTCTCTGGGAACTCCTTCAAGATTGTTGGAAGACATTTCCCGGCACTACCTCTTAAAGCTCAAAAGAAATGCCAAGATGTGCAAAGCAGTCACAAACAAAAGGGCTACTTTGAAGAACCTAAAAAAAACAAAATTTCATTTTAAACACACTTTTTTGTTAAGAATATAATCCACATGTGTTAATTCATAGTTTTATCCTTCTTGTAATTTACAATTTTCATAGTTTATGAAAATACAGAAAAAACTTTAAATGAGGTGGTCCAAATTTTTGGCTGTACTTAACAAGGCACTCCAAACAACTGTTTGATCTCCACATGATTGGGACTGGTAAAACCCTCGGCCCCAGGACACCACAACATTCTGAAACAACATCTTTATTGCCGACTTATGGACTCCATCTTGAAGGGCCTGTAGACCAAAACTGTTGATATGGTCCTGAAGGTGGCGCCTTATTTTTTTAAGAATGTGGAGAAAAGAATCCTTTCCTTCTCCTGCCCGCACCCCGCAAACTTGTTAATAACTTCGGTTTCCAGGGCTAATTGTCCCTGGACCCATGGAAGAAAATCCTGAAGGTGGCCCAGAAACAACCTGAATTTTCAGCTTTAGCCCTGATCATATTATTCCCAAAACCAGCGCTGGATGAAATATTCTCCCACCAGGCCGGAATAGGACAACCTTCCTCCTACCGGGGGAACCCGTCACTTAAAGGAGGGGCCCTCGAATATGAACCTCCACTCTTTGGCTTCCTTCTTCTATTTCTCTTGTTCCGCGAACTTGTTTCTTATACCTCCTTTTACGAAACTAACTTCTAACTGCGGCATGGACACATTGGTAAATCCTTCTTTCTGTCTGCCGCTTTATCTATAGTCTTCAAGTTTTTTGTCCAAAAGAAATCTCCTTCGCTGGGATCGAGCATAATTTTTTCTTAAACTAACATCAATTGGCCATAGCTCTCGGGCTTTTTGATAGTTTTGCTGACCTAGATGCTAACCACCAAGTAAGCCAGGCCTGCAATAAAGCAGCACTCTCTGCATTAGGGGAAATTCCAGGATTTTATCTCAAGGAGTATTGCTCTTGAATTACCCTAATTGCTGTAATCAAACCATCATTGATCTGGCTGACGGTCGCTGCCACTGCTGATTTCAATGCCCCGCGAGACCCCATATTTGTTTCAAAAATTTTCTGCTTTTTACCCGGGGATCCCTAAGATCCAATATTTTGAAAACAGTTAGATTTTTTTGAGATTTTGCCACGCACTCAGTCTTAGGGTTTTAATCCCACAGGCCGTTTCTTCTTCATCAAATGGGACCTCCTTTTTGATGATGGGGTAGCAGACCTCTCTTCTCAGGTTTCTTCCATTCACTGTCAATGACATTTTAATTTTCTCATGACGGTTAAGGCCTTTTCTTTTTCCAAACTCCGAACTGATGATTGGATGTTCATGGTTTTTTGTCTGAATGCTCATGGTTTTGTGATTGCTTTTACTAATTTTCTATGGGGAAAACACGGCTACACCCTGTATCATATCAAGGAAGATGAGAGGAGAAGACAGAAAAGGATCCGATCATCTCTATCCTCCAAATACTGATTCACTGATTCAGATGTCTTCGATTTATTTTTTTCCCATTTTTCCTCTTTCCGCTTAACATAGATTTCTGTGAGTCTTAGGCCGATTTTAATTCAAGAGGTCTTTTGAATGCAATTGGACACAGCTTTTTATAACATATGTGCGGGTAAATATCTCTGCACAGAGCACATTCTTTGCTTTCTGCTTGGTGTTTTCATTATTGGCCTTTCCTAGTAAAAAACACAGGAAAGTGACCTACCGTATTTTTCGGACTATAAACGCACCGGACCATAAGACCCACCCCAAAATTTTCAGAAGGAAAATTGGGAAAAAAAAAATAATGTGTCAAATGGGTCCGTCTTACAGTCGAATTTAGCTTACCACTGTGTGGGGTTTGGCCTGTGGGGTGGCGTGTTATGTGGGGTGCGTGTTCTTGGGGGGCTGTGTTCTGTGGGGTGCTGTGTTATGTGGGGTGGCTGTGTTCTGTGGGTCCAGGGTGGCCATATACTCACAAATCCGGTGGTGGCGCGGCGCCCCAATCAGCTTGGCTGCGATGCGGGTTTGGTGTCCGGGCAGCATGGCCTCTGGGCTGCGTGGGGGGCTCCGCCGGCATCTCGTCCCACCGAAAGCCCCCCCCACCTGCGGGCCTGCCTCCGGTGGCGGCCCATCCAAGGTCGGTGGTGGTGTTCGGTAGCAAACGGGCCCTGGGCTGCTGGGGGGTTCCGCCGCATCTCTCCCGCCGAAAGCCCCCCCCCATCGACGCGGTGCCGGCATGAGGGAAGGCCCCTGGGCCTCCGGCAAAGCCGCCCATACTCCTTCAAACTCGGCAACGAATCTTTGTCCTCGGAAGAGATTCTTGCCAGATTTGAACAAGAGTATGCGGCGGCCACTTGCCGGGGCCCCCAGTCCCATTCCTCATCCGGCACCGCGCGCAGCTGCGGGGGGGCTTTCCGGCTGGGACAGATGCCGGCGGAGCCCCCCACCAGCTCAGAGGCCCCTTGCGCCCAACACCACCACCCACCTTGGATCGGGACCGCCACCGGACCCCACGCGGGGGGCTTCCGGTGGCGAATCCGGCGGAGCCCCCCACGCACCCAGAG
The DNA here is from genome assembly GCA_033576555.1 of Oophaga sylvatica. Classification (NCBI taxonomy): domain Eukaryota; kingdom Metazoa; phylum Chordata; class Amphibia; order Anura; family Dendrobatidae; genus Oophaga; species Oophaga sylvatica. The sequence continues at coordinate 297,279,583 of JARQOD010000003.1, read as the reverse complement.
GCCCCGCTTCGCCCGGACACCACCACCGCTCGCAGCCAAGCTGCATTGGAGCGCCGCCGCCACTGAACTTTTCCGGTATGTTGGGACCAAAGAACACCCCCATTTTCCCCCAAAATTTTGGGGGAAAAAAGGCGTCTTAGGCCAAAAAATACGGTATTAACATGTTGAACTTTCAACAAATCATCACCATTCTTCGTTCAGTCTAGGGTATCGAGATAGGGCTGCCTCTAGGAATTTGGGGCTCTATACGGCAAAATTTCGGAGCCCCCTTGAAACCTGCCCGCTCCCCCCCGTCCGCCTCCAAAATCCACTTCTGCACCAGTCCTCCCCATCACACATTAACAGTTCCCATCACCAAATCACAAACATAGCCAACAGCTTTTGTTTTGGGCCAAAAGATTTTTTAATCCCCACCAAACTAGGAGGTCTTCTGGCCAGGGTCTACCTACGTAACTTATAAACATTTTTTTAAAATACCAATACAGTGTTAGGAAATTTTTATTTATTTTTTAAATTAAAATGACCAATAATATTACATACAAAGGACAAATCAACCACACCATGACCAATCACATATTACCCCCACATACTGAATAATACCACAAACAAGGAACAAATACCACACACCACATGGCCAACAGCTATTACACACAGGGCCAATAATACCCATACAAGGGACAAATACCACCACAAACCATGACCTGCCACATTTACCACCACATAGCGACCAAATAATAGCACATACAAGGACAAAACATCCACACCAATCAATAAATAATTGCCACACATAGTGACCAAATACTAAAGCTGATCATCATTAAAAAAAAACAATACTAAATGCCATTATACAAGGAGACTGACTATAGCATGTCTATTATTATCACCGGTGACATTATACACGGAAGCTCGTATAAGTTCATGTACAGGTTATACGGGTTCCCAAGTAACATTATAAACGGAGCTCTGTATATATGTCAGTGTACAGTAATACCATGATCACTATGCATTAGAAAGTAACAATCCACCGCACACTATGAATGGATGCCAATAAAAGGATATTTATTGTAATGTTAAACAAAATAGAAAAAAGAAAAAGTGCCATAAAAAGATCATAACCAAATACAAAGTACCCAACTTTCGACCACCTGGATCTTATTCAGGGTAACTTAGAGAAATCAGAGAACAAATCAAAGACAAAACTTATAGACATAAATAAACACACAATTAAATAAGAAAAAACAAAATATTACAAAAATAACAAAAAGTATAACAAATTAAATGTAAATAGGAATTAACCTTACACAACATTTTAGGGTTATCGTTCCCATGTTTTCAAGTTCAACTAAGCAAATATCAAAATTCCCATTGAAGGTAATTACAGGGATATAAAGGTACTTAGATAATTATTTCAAAATAATGGGGACTTAGTTGCAAATATAGACGTCCCCATAATATAGTAGCCAGGTACGGAAGAAAGAAGGACACACAGAAGTAAACAGATTTTACTAGCATATAAGCACTATATGGCTAAAATTGTTGAGCCGGAGTCCTCAACGGAACACATTTACCTTAGCTGTGGTGTAGCACAGGGGCAAACTGAGCCCAAAACAGAAGAACGCTGAGGAAAAAAGATACCATGAGGACCCGTTTGCTAGTGCAAAGTGACCCAAAGTGGTCTAATGTAAAATGATACCTTGATAGGGGCTTGGTGTGGCAGCGCTCCCCCCAAGCCATGCGTGGAGGGGCTGTAGGATATCGGGCCATCTCTGTTTAAATGGCGGCGCCTTGCCCGCCGGACCGGAAGTGCGTCATCCGGGACCGAATGCGCGGCGCCACAACTAGAAGGTGTGCGCATGCGCAAGAGATTTTATCGCCATCTTTGATATGCAAATACTAGGCATGGAAGGCAGAAAGGGGCGAGATAAAGAGTGTAGATTACGCACTAAGAGAGGGCTTTTTTGTTTTTGTCGCCATTTGGTAAATGGCAGGACAAGTAAGGCCGATAAGGGGTATAAGTAAAAGGGGGGAAGGGAAACGACATCATGCAGCTTTATATAATTAAAGAGAAAAAATAAGTAAAAATAAAAATAAAATAAAAAATTAAAAAACAAAGAAAAATAAAACAAGGAGAAAAAATCAAATGAAAAGAAAAAAATTGAAAATAAGTAAAAGGTAAAAAAAAAAGAATAAAAAAAAAAATGAAAAAAAAGCTTTTTGAAAAATGTTTTATTTGGGGGGAAAATAGAATAGAAATAAAATTGATGAAAAAAAAGAAAAAAAAAAAAAATTAATAAAAAACAAAATAAAATAAGAATAAAATAAAAAAAAAAAAAAAAAAAAGTTAAAAAATTAAAAAAAAAAAAAATTTTATGCTTCGGATAAAACTTACCGCTTGGAAAAAGTTCTCAGGAGTCTGGAAATGAATGAAAAGCAAAATGATGAGACCTTCATATCCCTATAAAGGGCCCCTGGAAATAAGTGTCAAGTTTAAAATCCAATATTCTCTCTTATTTCAGACCTTAAACATCCCACCTCCCTAGTCTAGTACTGTTCAAGTATTTGAAATTTCAATTGGGGCCACTGAATGGTTAAAATTTGACAAAGTGATCAGGGAAAAGGAGCATGTTTTTTTGGTACGTATTTGGATTTATGGCTTCCATTCTCTCCCGGCATGTGTTAGTCTCACCCACGTACAGGGACCCATGGGCATTTGCACATAAATGACAAAGTTTGAATCGCACGTGAAGAAGTCTTTGATGGAAAGGAATTCCCTGTACGTGGGTGAGTCAAGAGTCCCCTTTGATGACGTTGGAGCAGGGCCAATTTAAACAAGGGAAGGTGCCTAGTCACGTAGGCGGATATCCTGTGTAATGGATTGGGACGCCAATATCCCCCCGACCAATTTGTCCCTAATGTTAGGGCCCTTCTCTACACATCAAGCAGGATTAGAAAATGCTGGAATTGTAGGGTAGCACTTGTCAAGGTGACCAATGTTTCCGAACAATAAAATGGATTTTTGGACACAAGGGGAATGTAGGACAAATTACCGCCCGATTGACATCGAGGATGGATCGGAGGTTTACAATCCGTTCTCTCTAAAATTTATAACAGTCGGATAATCTCGTTCTTTAAATTTGCAGACATCTATCTAAGCAGTATTGAGAGTCTATCATCACTATCTGTAATCGGGAATTGTGATTTTGGGGTAAACTGTTTCTTGTGGGTTAGGTGACTACAGAGTATGAACAGACTTTACGTCTGTGGGTTTTACGTATAAATCTGTCGGAGGAACCTCACGACAGATTTTACGTAAAACCCACAACTGTAACATTAACCCACGACAGATTATACTAAAACCACAGACTGTAAACAGTTACCTCACCGACAGATTTATACGTAAAACCCACAGACGTAACATCGTTACACTACCTAGAGTCCCCAAACCCACAAGAAACAGTTTACCAAGATCACAATTCTCACCATTACAAACAAATGACTATCCGACATCCCAATATCCTTAGTCAGATGTCTAAAATTTAAAGAACGAATTAACCACGATTACTAAATTTCGAAAGAACATTCGAATCCCCCCCAAACCTAACCCCCGACGGTCAATCAGGAGCGATACCATTTGTCCATACATACACCCTCTATGTCCAAAACCATTTTATTGTTCGGAAACATTGTCACCTTGACAAAGCATACCCTACAATTCCAGCATTTTCTAATCCGCTTGATGTGTAGCAGAAGGGCACCTAACATTAGGGACAAATTTGGTACGGGCGGATATTGGCATACCCAATCCACTACTACACAGAGATATCTCGCCTCACGTCACTAGGCACCTTCCCTTGTTTAAATTGTGCCTCCTGCCCAACGCATCAAAGGGGACTCTGGACTCACCCATACAGGAAACCTTTCCATCAAAGACTTCTTCACGTGCATTCAAACTTTGCTTTATGTAAAATGCCCATCGGCTCCTGTACGTGGGAGCAACACAACATCCAGGAGAGAATGCAACCATAAATCCACAATACACCAAGAAAAACATGCCCTCTCCCGACACTTTGTCAAATATAACCATTCAGGGCCCAATTAAATTTTTTCAAATACTTGAACAGATACCAACTACGGAAAGGTGGAATCTATTAAGCGCTGAAACAAAGAGAGAATATTGGATATATAAACTTGACACATTATTTCCCAGGGGCCTTAATAGGGATTGAACTGGCAATCAATCATTTTGCTTTCATTCAATTTCCAGACCCTGAGAATTTTTCCAACGGTAATCTTTATCCGAAGCATAAAACTTTTTTAATTTTTTTATTTTTAACTTTTTTAACTTTTTTATTTTTATTTTTATATTTTTTTATTCTTATTCTTATTTTTGAATTTTCATTAATTTTTTTTATTTTCTTTATTTTTCATCATTTTATTTCATTCTATTTTTCCCAAATAAAAAAATTTTTTTAAAAAGCTTTTTTTCATTTTTTCATTCATTTTTTCACCTTTTCTTATTTCAATTTTCTTTACAATTTTCATATGATTTTTTCATCCTCGTTTATATTCTTTCTTTTTTTTTTTTTTTTTAATTTATTTTTTTTATTTTTTTTTATCTTTAATTATATAACGCAATATCCTTTCCCTTTTCCCCCCCTTTTACATATACCCCCTTATCGCCTTACTTGTCCCCATTTACCAACAAAGCGACAATAACATAAAAGCCCTCTCTTAGTGCGCTACATCAACACCTTATCTCGCCCCTTTCTGCCTTCCATGCCCTGTTACCTTGCCATCATCCAAGAGGCGATAACACATCTTTGCGCATGCCACACCTTCTTTTCGTGGCGCCGCGCACCCGGCCCGGAGCCACTTCCGGTCCGGCGTCAAGGCCCGCCAATTTAAACAGAATGGCCCGATACTCCTCACACCACCTCCCGCCGGCACAGCACGGAGCCGCCAAAACAAGCCCCATCACAGGTACATTTTACATTAACCACATTGGGTCACTTTCATTACAACACGGGTCCTCATAGAACTTTTCCTCACTATCTTCTGTTCTTGGGGCTCAGTTACCCCTACTGCACACCACAGCTACGTAACATGGTTCCGATTGGACCCGGCCCACACAATTTTAGCCATATAGGCTTTATAATGCATCAGAAAATCGTATTACTCATGGCCCCTTCTTTATTCCTACCTGGCTACTAAAGTCAGGCCAAAAGTTTTGAAATGACACAAATATTAATTTTTACAAAGTCTACTGCTTCACTTTTTCTAATGGCAATTTTCAATACTTCAAAAATGTTATAAAATGACACTTAACAGCATTACTTGCAAAGCAATATTTGTCTGAAAATGAACTTTACCCCCCAAAACACATTCAACATCATTTGCAGCCCTGCCTTAAAAAGGACAAGCTAACCTCTTTTCAGTGATTGCTCCATTAACACGGTGTGGGGGGGGTTATGGACATGCTAAATCAACTTCATATAAGTAAGAATGACACCACGGACACATAAAAGGAGGCTGGGTGCTTGGCTCATTTTCTCTTCTTTAAACCATTTACCTAAAAAACATTGCATCATCATTGCAATCCAAAAAATGGCCTAACAGGGAAGAGTAACACAGCAAAAATTTGCACCTCCAACAATCCTCGCATCATCAAGAACTTCAAGGAGAGAGGTTCCAGTTGCCAAAAAGACTCCAGGCGCCCAAGAAAGACCACAAGCGCCAGGACCGTCCTTAAAAGTGTTTCAGCTGTGGATCGGCTACCAGGTGCAGAGCTTGCTCAAAATGACAGGCAGTGTGAGTGCATCTGCACGCCTGTAGGCGGAGAACCTTGGAGAAGGCCGGTCTCAAGAGGGCACAAAGAACCACCCTCCAGAAAAAACATCAGGACAACGATATTTGCAAAAGGTACAGGCAGGGACGAAGGACGGGTAAAGTTATTTTCTCTGATGAATCCCTTTTTCGATTTTTGGGACATCGGGAAAACGCCTCATTCGAAAACCAAGGGAGCGCTATTTATTTTCGTACGAGGTTCAGGTAAAAAAGGCAATAAACCCAAAGCGTTTGGAATCTATGGGATTGCAGTACCCGATAACCACCAAAACTAGAGGACCGGGAGCGTTTCCCCACGTTGGTCCTAGACCCTCGCACAGCCTGAGAAACAAACCACACCTAAAGATAGAAAAGGAAACTATCTCCCTGGAGCAAACCCCAAAAAAATAAAACCCCCAAAATGTAATCGTTAGACAAAGAAAACGACCCAAAAAAAATAGAATAGCAAAACGCTGGGGCCCAAACTACTAAATAAAAAGGACAGGAAGGGACTTACTGCAATCCCAGAAAACCCGAAAAACACCAACTCTACAATTTCAAAATCACCTGAGATCACACGACCTCTACCACCTAAATTATCTCTGGTGTAACAAAATCAAAACAGCACCACTAAAAACTGGAAAAAGCAAATGAACAAAACCGTGGCTGAACTAAACTGAGAAGGGCAGAACCCCCGAGGGGACCCAGAAGGCCCCAAAGAAGGCAGGCAAATGCAAAAATAAGCAACAACCAAAAGAAAAAAATTCTTACTGGTACAAATCAGACACACACAGCAGGCACAAAAACTGGAATGAAGGATTCAGACCAAACAATTTCACCGGCAACCCTGTGGAAAATGACACCCTTATAAAGACCAACATAACACCTGATTCCCAGTCCTCACAACTTCACTAGTACCGCTTGTAACCACCAAGGGACCCCTCCAACTATCTCAAACCCATTCACAACAGTACCCCCCCCTTGAGGAGGGGTCACCGAACCCTCATTTGACAACCAGGTCGGTCAGGTTGAGTTCTATGATCCACGGATAAGTCTCCTAGCATGGAGTCCAAGCAAACCCCAAGAAAGCTTCCTACCATAACCTCTCCTTTAACCAAATACGGATCTTCGTCTAAAAAACGAAACCAATTTTTTTCCACCACATCTCCAATTGCCCCAAAAAGTGCAGGACAAAATGCAAAAAATCACAACACAAAAGAAAAAAAATTCTTATCTGTAGCAGGAGATGCAACATGACACAGCGGCTACAAGGGAAACGGGGAAAGAAGGTTCAGACCAGAACAATAATCACCGCAACCCGATGGGAAAATACTCCCTTATTATAGACCACATAACACCTGATTCCCTCCTCACAATCTTGACAGTACCGCTTGAACCACCAAGGAGCCTCTGCTCGAACCATCCAAACCCATTCACAACACCTACCACCATCTTGTCTCAGCCAACTGTTAACATCCGAAACCATTCATGGTGGGGTTGCTTCTCAGCCAAGGAACGGCTCTCTCACAGTCCTCCTAAAAACACAGCCAGAAAAAAAGGTACCAGAATTTCCACCAAGACAACTCCCCAACCCTCCCAAACAGTTTAAGCGTTTTGCGATCAACAAAGCCTTTTCCAGCATGATGGAGCACCTTGCCATAAACAAAGGTGAAACAAATGGCTCAGGGAACAAAACAAAGAGATTTTGGGTCCATGCCGGAAACTCCCCCAGATCTTAATCCCATTGAGAACTTGTGGTCAATCATCAAAGACGGGTGGACAAACAAAAACCTAAAAATCGACAAAATGAAAGCATTGTTTGCAA
>JARQOD010000003.1:297190677-297271835 GCA_033576555.1 Oophaga sylvatica | reverse complement strand
AAAAAATTGGGGATGAAAAGATCTTTTTTGTGGAAAATATTATTTTTTATTTTCACGGCTCTACGTTATAAACTTCTTTGAAGCACTTGGGAGTTCAAAGTGCTCACCACACATCTAGATAAGTTCCTTGGGGGGTCTAGTTTCCAAAATGGGGTCACTTATGGGGGGTTTCCACTGTTTAGGTGTGATGGAGGCCAGGGCGGTAGTCGTGGCTAACAGTGGCAGTTCTGGCACACCCTGGCTCCCCGCCACATTAACACATTGCAGTCCCCTCACTTTTAGGTCGGGGTCCACTCCACATGGCCGAGGGTACTTCTCTTTCAGTATCACACAATGATAGTCCAGGTTCATTTTCAGCAAAACAACTTTACTCAGCTCGTCCAGTTTAGTCACAGAAACAGCACAAGATTACTCGCAGAATATAATCATTCCATTCCCTGTACTGTCCCTAACTCCGCCAGGAATATCCCATTTCCGTACCATATCCTCCAGTACTGCAGCTTCCTGACTGGTCAGACTAACCTGCTTCAGGAGGTCCCTGCCCGCTTCCCTCTCCGAAGACTCCCAATCCTTTCCAGGCCGTAGACCTGGGATGTTAAGCGTTGTTTCAATGAAGCTAGCCACTACCATTCTTATGCTGCCCTGATATTCCTCCACAACCGTGTGACTGTCAGCTCTTAGGCCCTGGACTGCTGGGCTCCTTGGCTTAAACGTTCCCCAGACACGACTGCACTGTCTTGGTTATCGCCTCTCACTAACTCCAGGAAGCTCCCCAACTACTCTTCCTTAGCCTCTCCTAACTAGCCAAATCCAATTTGTCCAACTAATTCCCTATTCTATTCTACTGTGCTCCCCCTACTGGTCTAAGTCCTACACTGTCCCTATATCTTCACAACACATAAACATAGGTACAATGCAATACATATTATAACAACATTACAAGACATATGGGATGTACCCGCTTTACCAAGAACGCAGGCAAGGAGCACGGGGCATAAATGAACCCCTGTGAACCCCTTACATAGGTACATCAGGGGCTCTCCAAATGCGACATGGTGTCCTGTTATGTTTCGGTAGCTGAGGAGTGCAGGTAAAAAAGGCAATACACCAGAGCAGTTGGAATCTATGAGATTGCAGTACCCTGACTAACCACCACAACTAGAGGCAGCCGTGGAGCGTTCCTACGTTGGTCCTAGACGCCTCGTCACAGCCTGAGAAACTAACTACACCTAAAGATAGAAATAGGAAAGCTATCTGCCCCGGAGCAGAACCCCAAAGATAATAGAAAGCCCCCAAACAAGTAATGGCGGTTAGACAAGAAGAAATACTGACACAGAAAGAAAATAGTATGAGCAAACGCTGGGGCCCAAACTAACTAAATAGAAAAGGATAGGAAGGGTACTTACTGCAATCCCAGAAAACCCTGAAAAGCACCAACTCTACTAATTTCAAAATCACCTGAGATCACACGACCTCTACCACCTAAATTAGTTCTCTGGTGTAACAAAATCAAAACAGCAGCCACTGAAAAAACTGGAAAAAGCAAAAGTACAAACATCAGTGGCTGAACTAAACTGAGAGGGCAAAAGCCCCCGAAGGGGACCCAGAAGGCCCCCAAAGAAGTGCAGGACAAAATGCAAAAATAAAGTACAAAAACAAAATGTCTTATCTGTTAGCAGGAGATGCAGACACGACACAGCAGGCTACAAGGGAAACAGGAATGAAGGATTCAGACCAGAACAATTGATCACCGGCAACCCTGATGGGAAGGTGACTCCCTTATATAAGACCAGTCAGTAACACCTGATTCCCAGTCCTCACAATCTTCACTGAACAGACCAGTACCGCTTGTAACCACCAGAGGGAGTCTCTGCTCAGAACTCATCTCAAACCCATTCACAACAGTACCCCCCCCTTGAGGAGGGGTCACCGAACCCTCATTTGAGCAACCAGGTCGGTCAGGATGAGTTCTATGATACGCACGGATGAGTCTCCTAGCATGGATGTCCGAAGCAAACACCCAAGAATTGTCTTCCTGACCATAACCTCTCCACTTAACCAAATACTGGAGTTTCCGTCTAGAAAAACGAGAATCTAATATTTTCTCAACCACATACTCCAGATTGCCCTCAACCAAAACAGGGTCAGGAGGCACAGCAGCAGGAACCACTGGCTCAACAAACCTCTTCAACAAGGACTTGTGGAACACGTTATGGATCTTAAATGTCCCTGGAAGAAGCAAACGAAAAGAAACAGGATTAAGAATCTCAATGATCTTATAAGGTCCAATGAACCTAGGCTTAAATTTAGGAGATGCTACTCTCATAGGAGTATTCTTTGAGGACAACCAGACCAAGTCCCCCACTTTAAACCGAGGACCATCAGTCCTATGCCGGTTAGCAAACCGCTGGGCCTTCTCCTGAGAGAGGGACAACCTCTCCACTACCTGGTCCCAAATCTGTTGCATACGCTCCACAACAGAGTCAGCACCTGGATAGACAGAAGCCTCCGTTTGTCCTGAAGAAAATCGAGGGTGAAACCCAGAATTACAGAAAAACGGAGACATCAAAGTGGCAGAGCTAGCCCTATTATTAAGAGCAAACTCAGCCAAAGGTGAAAAAGAGACCCAGTCATCCTGATCAGCAGACACAAAGCATCTAAGATAAGTCTCCAATGTCTGGTTTGTTCTCTCAGTTTGACCATTGGTCTGAGGATGAAATGCCGAGGAGAAAGACAATTGAACACCCAGTTTAGAACAAAAAGTCCTCCAAAATCTGGAAACAAACTGGACTCCTCTGTCAGACACAATGTTCTCAGGAATGCCGTGTAAACGAACCACGTGCTGAAGGAACAACGGCACCAATTCAGAGGAGGAAGGCAACTTAGGTAATGGCACAAGATGTATCATTTTGGAAAACCTATCACAAACCACCCAGATGGTGGTCATTCTCTGAGAAACAGGAAGGTCGGAAATGAAATCCATAGAGATATGGGTCCATGGTCTCTTGGGCACAGGCAATGGCATCAACAAACCACTAGAGCGAGAGCAAGGCTTGGAGCGAGAGCAAGTCCCGCAGGACTGCACAAATTCCCTGACATCACGAGACAAGGTAGGCCACCAAAAGGACCGACTAACCAAGTCTCTGGTACCAAAAATTCCGGGATGCCAAGCCAATGCGGAACAATGAATCTCAGACATCACACTCTTTTTCCACTGGTCCGGGACAAACAATTTTCCAACAGGGCAGCACTCGGGCCTATCCTCCTGACACCCCTCCAGAGCAAGTCTCAAATTGGGCGAGATGGCGGAAAGAACTACACCCTCTTTCAAAATAACAGAAGGATCAGATAACTCAGGAGAGTCCGCAAGGAAACTCCTCGAGAGGGCATCCGCCTTAACATTCTTAGTGCCAGGAAGAAAGGAAACCACAAAATTAAAACGTGTGAAAAACAAGGCCCACCTGGCCTGTCTAGGATTGAGTCGCTTGGCAGATTCCAGATAGACCAGATTCTTATGGTCCGTAAGGACCACCACCTGATGTTTGGCTCCCTCCAGCCAATGTCTCCACTCTTCAAAAGCCCACTTCATGGCCAATAACTCCCGATTACCCACTCATAATTACGTTCAGTAGGAGAAAATTTTCGAGAGAAAAGGCACAAGGGTTACTTTTAGAGGTCTCTGGATCTTTTTGGGACAAAACGGCACCTGCCCCAATTTCAGAGGCATCAACCTCCACCTGAAATGGCAGAGAAACATCAGGCTGCCGTAGAACAGGAGCAGAAGTGAATCTCTGCTTAAGTTCCTGAAACGCAGAGACTGCCTCAGGAGGCCAATTCACCACATCAGAACCCTTTCTGGTCAAATCAGTTAATGGTTTAACAATAACCGAGAAATTACCAATAAATTTACGATAAAAATTGGCAAAACCCAAAAATCGAAGGTTAGGTTTGGACCCAATCACAGATGGCCTGAACCTTGACCGGGTCTATTTCAATAACAGATGGGGACAAAATGAATCCCAGAAATGAGATCCTCTGTACGCCAAAAAGACACTTTGATCCCTTCACATACAGAGCATTCTCTCTCAAAATCTGGAACACAGTTCGAACATGTTTCACATGAGAGTCCCAGTCATTAGAAAAAATCAAGATATCATCCAAATAAACAATCAGAAATTTGTCCACAAAATCCCTGAAAATGTCATTCATGAAGGACTGGAAGACGGAAGGAGCATTAGTGAGCCCAAAGGGCATCACTAGGTACTCAAAATGCCCTTCAGGGGTATTGAATGCCGTCTTCCATTCATCCCCGTGCTTAATGCGAAAAAGGTTATACGCCCCCCTAAGGTCAAGCTTGGTAAACCAAGTAGCGTTTTTCACCCTGGAAAACAGGTCAGAAATCAAGGGTAACGGGTATTGATATTTCACAGTAATATTGTTCAAGAGACGATAATCAATACACGGCCTTAATGAACCATCTTTTTTGGCCACAAAGAAAAAACCGGCACCTAAGGGTGAAGAGGATGGTCTGATATGACCCTTCTCCAATGATTCCTTGATATAAGACCGCATAGTGTCATGTTCAGGTACAGACAAGTTAAAAAGGCGACCTTTAGGGAATTTACTACCCGGCACTAATTCAATAGCGCAGTCATAGCTCCTATGGGGAGGCAAGGATGCAGATTTACTTTCGCTAAACACATCAGAAAAATCAATCAAAAAGTCAGGAACATCCTGAGCCTGGGGGGAGGCAGAAAAAACAGGAGTGTTGGTATTAACACATTGGCAGCCCCAACTGGTTACAGACACAGATTTCCAATCCAAAACAGGATTATGAGACTGTAACCAAGGGAAACCCAGCACGATAATGTCATGCAGATTATACAGAACCAAAAATTTGCAGCACTCCTGGTGATCAGGTTCAACCCTCATTATCACCTGAGTAGAAAACTGGGGTTTATTCTCAGCCAAAGGGGTAGAATCGATCCCCAGTAAGGGAATAGACTTCTGTAGGGGTATCAAGGGAAACCCACAACGTTTAGCAAAATCATAATCCATCAGGTTAATAGCTGCTCCAGAATCAACGAAAGCCTGAGCAGAAAATGAGGACAGAGAGCATATCAGAGTGACAGTTAATAAAAACTTAGTCTGAACACTACCCAAGACAACTGAGCGTGCAAAACGTCTTCCCCGCTTAGGGCAGACTGAAATAGCATGAGAGGCATCACCACAGTAGAAACATAACCCATTGCGCTTTCGAAACTCATGACGCTGTGCCCCAGACACCACTCTATCACACTGCATGGGTTCAGAAGCTGGTTCACAAGGCAACACCATTCCACGCATACTTCTCCGCTCACGCAAACGTCTGTCAATTTGAATCGCTAATGACATAGAATCATTGAGACCAGAGGGGACAGGGAATCCCACCATAACATCCTTTACATTATCTGACAGACCCTTCCGGAAAAGGGCTGCCAAAGCGTCGTCATTCCATTTGGTCAGGACTGCCCACCTACGGAATCTCTGACAGTATAACTCAGCGTCATAAGGCCCCTGATTTAATGCCAACAAGGCTTTTTCAGCTTGATCAGTGACATTAGGCTCATCGCACAATAACCCCAAAGCCTGAAAAAATGCATCAACATCACTCAAAACAGGACCCCCAGGTGTCAGGGAAAAAGCCCAATCCTGAGGATCGCCGCGCAGGAGAGAGATGATAATTTGAACCTGCTGCGCTGCGTTCCCTGAGGACTTAGATTTTAAGGCAAAAAACAATTTACAATTATTTTTGAAATTCTGAAACTTAGCTCGATCCCCCAAAAACAAATCTGACATGGGGATCCTAGGTTCCACAACAGGCAACCCAGCAAGATAGATAGCAATACTCCGAACCTCAGTGGCAAGCTGATCCACACGGCCAGACAACTGTGCAAACTCCAATGAGAGAAAAGATCCTCCCCAGCACCCAGAGATACAGAGGGAAAAAAAAAAAATGCAACAAATAGAAAAATATCTCTGACAACTCTGACAACCTTTTTTCTTTCACAATATTTTTTCCCTTCTGTGAGTACCATACAATTTTCAATTTTTTGGGCCGGTGATACTGTTATGTTTCGGTAGCTGAGGAGTGCAGGTAAAAAAGGCAATACACCAGAGCAGTTGGAATCTATGAGATTGCAGTACCCTGACTAACCACCACAACTAGAGGCAGCCGTGGAGCGTTCCTACGTTGGTCCTAGACGCCTCGTCACAGCCTGAGAAACTAACTACACCTAAAGATAGAAATAGGAAAGCTATCTGCCCGGAGCAGAACCCCAAAGATAATAGAAAGCCCCCAAACAAGTAATGGCGGTTAGACAAGAAGAAATACTGACACAGAAAGAAAATAGTATGAGCAAACGCTGGGGCCCAAACTAACTAAATAGAAAAGGATAGGAAGGGTACTTACTGCAATCCCAGAAAACCCTGAAAAGCACCAACTCTACTAATTTCAAAATCACCTGAGATCACACGACCTCTACCACCTAAATTAGTTCTCTGGTGTAACAAAATCAAAACAGCAGCCACTGAAAAAACTGGAAAAAGCAAAAGTACAAACATCAGTGGCTGAACTAAACTGAGAGGGCAAAAGCCCCGAAGGGGACCCAGAAGGCCCCAAAGAAGTGCAGGACAAAATGCAAAAATAAAGTACAAAAACAAAAAGAAGAAAATGTCTTATCTGTTAGCAGGAGATGCAGACACGACACAGCAGGCTACAAGGGAAACAGGAATGAAGGATTCAGACCAGAACAATTGATCACCGGCAACCCTGATGGGAAGGTGACTCCCTTATATAAGACCAGTCAGTAACACCTGATTCCCAGTCCTCACAATCTTCACTGAACAGACCAGTACCGCTTGTAACCACCAGAGGGAGTCTCTGCTCAGAACTCATCTCAAACCCATTCACAACAGTGTCCCCTCTCGATTCCAGCCAATTTTACATTTAAAACCTCAAATGGTGCTCCTTTCCTTCCGAGCCCTGCTGTTCGCCTAAAGAGTGGTCTTCCTCCACATATGGGTATCAGCGTACTCAGGAGACATTGCACAATAAATATTGTGGTTCATTTTCTCCTGATACCCTTGACAAAATAAAAAAAAATGTGTACGAAGTAAAATATTTGTGAAATAAAGTTAAATGTTCATTTTCTCCTTCCACATTTCTTCCATGCTTGTGAAGCACCTGAAGGGTTAATAAACCTTTTGAATGTGGTTTTGAACACCTTGAGGGGTGCAGTTTGTAGAATGGTGTCACTTTTGGGCATTTTCTGTCATATAGGCCCCAAAGTGACTTCAAATGTGAGGTGGTCCCTAAAAAAATGTTTTTTTAAATTTTGTTGGAAAAATGAGAAATCGCTGGTCGAATTTTAACCCTTATAACTTCCTAACAAAATAATAAGTTTCAAAAATTGTGCTGATGTAAAGAAGACATGTGGCAAATGTTATTTATTAACTATTTTGTGTGACATAACGCTCTGATTTAGAGTCATAAAAATTAAAAGTTTGAAAATTGTGAAATTTTCAATTTTTCTGCCAAATTACATTTTTTCACATATAAACACAAGAAATTTTGAGGAAATTCTACCACTGTCATAAAGTACTATATGTCATGGAAAAACAGTCTCAAAATCAGTGGGATCCATTGAAACGTTCCAGAGTTATAACCACATAAAGTGACAGTGGTCACATTTCAAAATTAATGCCTGGTCATTAACCTACAATGTGGCTTGGTCCTTAAGGGGTTAAATGATAAACAAAAATTCTGGATTTGTAAGCAAAAATATTTGTTTTGTGGCCCCTTTTTCCACAACCTGTAATTATTTTATTTGTACGTCAATTGACAATGATCAGCTGGACTGTCGTGCACGTGAGAACCTGTCCTCTAGTGATAATCTCCTGTTGATAAAACAGTGATTGTATTAAAATTACAGCACACAACCCAATAAGTGACAAATTATTGTAATGAGGCTTTCTGCCCCAACATTATGCTGATTAAATAGCAACATTTTGCTGTCAGATTCACTTTAATAATCCATGTCATCCAATTTGTTTCTACTGAAGCAAACTTACAACATCGGGATCTATTGTACCGTAAGTTCAGCTCAGTAGAACCACTATATGTCATGCAGAATATGAAATATTAAGCACTGGTACAATATGTTATAAAGCCCAACACTAAGCGTATAGGAAGGTTAATCAGCGTGGACATAAATCTGTATACCTGGTATTACCCACTAAATCTCATTCTCCTGGGTCACTGCCTGAAATGCAATAAATCTTTCACTGCTGCTCCTGCCTGATCCTGATAGACCGTCTTCTGCCCGCAGTGTTTATTCTGCAATCATGACAAGAGTACACAGTGTACAACCGACCACGGCCTCCCAAGGTAGTACACGAACAGTGTGCCCGCTGGTTTTCACCTCACTGACTTCTCACTAGACATTCACCCTAAACATTTCTTTAATCCACACCTCAAATCACCTAATTGCTCCCATAGACTCAGACAAATGTACTGATTATGTTTTCTTCCTGCTCAATACATTTGCTTTAATAATGACATTTAACTGATCGCACACGTCAAGGATAATGGTTCCTCCTGAGCTCAGCAGCCAAAAGTGTAAGAACGTTTTGTAAATAAGGATTATTCTCACCCTTCCTGTCATGTATGCACAATGGCGCGATTCACCAAGGCAGGCAATGTTCACACTGGTCTGGATGAGGAGGCGCGCCGGAGTCAGATGCTCTTCATTCATGAAGAGGCACACACCACTTAATGAATCAGCCGTGTCTTAAAAGTGGTATGCGCCCCCATGTGCCTCGCCACGAATATTACTCCAGTCAGGGACCGAAGTAAGATTTATGGCATAAATCTGGTCATAAATTAGATTAGTGAATGCCACCCCTTCCTTCCCCTGCTCCTCCTATTTTGGCCGAGCTGTCTGAAACCGGCGTGAAAAATGTTAAAAGTTGCAAAATGTGGGCAAAACAATTTCAAAGAGTTTTAACTCAATTTTCTGGCAT
The DNA here is from genome assembly GCA_033576555.1 of Oophaga sylvatica. Lineage (NCBI taxonomy): Eukaryota > Metazoa > Chordata > Amphibia > Anura > Dendrobatidae > Oophaga > Oophaga sylvatica. The sequence goes on along the minus strand of JARQOD010000003.1, from coordinate 297,262,772 downwards.
GAGCACTTTAATGAATCAGAGACAATGCGTAGAAGAGTTACTAAACTTTTTTCCTGATTTTTCATATTTAGCAGGTACTTGAATCGCCTGCAGATTGGTGGGGCCCAGGTCTGAGACCCCTACTTATCATGGAACTAGATATCTAAGAGTAGATACCCAGGGTATCCAGCCCAGGAGACAGGAGTGCACAGCTTCTGTCTGATCGCACAGGTCGACATATGTATACATAAGCATGGAACGGATCCCATAGACAGTATGGACGATGAAGCCTGAGCTCTCTATTGGATGCGCACTTCGCTCTGTGCACTCCTGTCTCCAGAGCTGGGTACACTATATATAAGGACTAGAAAGCAAGGAGACAAATTACCGAAGTTATTTACTGCCATAACATTCCAATGCTTCTGGGCACTTGAAAATGTTGCAAAATATTTCATACATATCTCACATGACGACCAACCCGCAGCGGTCAGACACTAGATAAGATTTCTCAATGTCTCATGTGGGATCAGTATTTTTAAAAAGTAAATTCCAGTGGTCAATGTCATGTTGTGGAACATGTGACTGGAGAGAATCAGAGAAAGTAATTTTATTTTTTTTCCTTTATCTCTATTTATGTTTTACACTGCAAAGTTTTCTATACATTGTAAACTGTTGTAGGATTTTAATACAATACTTGCATTAAAAAACTTTTAGATTCATTTGGGCTACACAGTCACATTTCATGTGACAAGAATATAATAATTGTGATATCTGTATCGATACCTGCCCTTCCTGCCTCTGCTTCTGCAGGCGGCGTCACGTTCTTGTTATGGGAGAAGTGGGGTGATAGTTCTAGTTTTATGTCCTCTGGGACTTGTAGTGTCATCCAGACTGAAAAATAAACAGTTAACTGCTGTGTAGTTTGGGTGGGGTCACAAGCTATTTAAGCTCCTGATATCCTGCTGTCGACTGAGAGTTATAATCTGACTTCCTTCTGTGTAACTTGTGCCTTGTAGTGATGGGCACTCTGGCTCTTTTTGGATCCTAAATGGATCCCTGTTAAATATGTGTTCACAATATGAACATATATTTATGTTGACGTTAATGCGTCTGAAACCCGCCCACCTATGGCAGAAACTCTGCCCACTTTTTGGTAACTAATTAAATTGATGAGTGGTGGAGTTTTGTTTGAGTGGGCAGAGTTGCGACTGCTGAACACCAGGATTTTATGCCCAGTGAGAGTCACTCAGAGAATTTAGTGGCTCTCACAGGGGTGCCGGCTCCCATCTTTCACAGCAGGGAGCCGGCTCTTTGTACCAGATCCTTCGCGAAAGATCCATCACTAGTGCCTTGCCAGTCTCCCAGTGGACAGGTCTGATTTTTGACTATTCTCCTTCAGTTCAATTTTGTCCCTACACTGACCTCCTTGTTCTGATGCAGCTACCCGACTATTCTCTTGCCTTTAGTTCACTCCTCTGGCAGCTCTTCCATGGAAGCAATCCAGTGGACCCCATTTTAAGACTAGATCCCTGTACAGGGGTTAGAAGGTAAGGTAAGGCCAAGGTTCCTCTGGAATCTGCCTGATGGAGTGGCTTGCGCCAGGTCTTTCTGAGGCAGCATCTTTGAGCTTGTGGCATCTGACAAACATAACAACAATGTTGCATTGCAATATCACATCTAGTGATTGTTAAAGGAGTTGTTGAAAAAAATGACCTAATGCATTTGTGATGTTGCACTTGCAAAAAAAATCTAATCTACTCGATAATTGGTCGCAAGACACACAAGACTTTTAGCTGTAATAATCTTAGTTACTTACCGGTAACAACATTTTAAAGAGCCCATGACAGCGCCACCTGAGAGAGGGTATCCACCAAGGACAAGAAACCTACTGAATAAAAGGGCAGAACCTGTCCTCTGCATCAGTTGGATTTCAGAGCATTAGAGGACGTCCAGACAGTCATTAATACAACCATCATCTATCAACATTTTTAACTATACACCCATACGTAGTGCACACCAACCAGTGATAAAAGGGAGGGAATATAAGGGTGGTGTCATGGGCTCTGTAAAATCCCATTTCTGGTAAGCAGCTAAGATTTTTCCCTTCTCCCATGACAACACAACCTGAGAGATTTACATAAAACAAACATCTTAGGGAGCAATCACAGCTTGTAACACCTTTCTCCCAAAGGACAGATCAGCAGAGGACAAATCAAGTCGGTAATGCTTATAGAAGGTGGAAGGAGAGGACCACGGCGCTGCCTTACATATCCTGTTGATAGACATTTGCACCTTCTCAGCCCATGAGGGTGCCACAGCCCTGGTGGAATGATCCTTCAAGTTCTCTGGAATTGATAGAAGAGTAGGCTAAGCTAATGGTGTCCTGATCCATCTAGCTATGGTACCCCTAGTTACACTGAGGTCCTTCCTAAACCCCTGGAAGGAAATGAACAAGGATTCACTCTTCCTCCAACTGTTTTGCTATAACCAAATACTCTACCAGGACCGTTTAACATCTAGGATGTGAAGTCTCTGCTCATCTGCATTCTTAATATAATTAAAAAAGGAGGGGAGAACAATTTCTTGGCTTCTATGGAAAATAGAGGCCACTTTTCAAAGACAGGAGTCATATTAATAGAAGAACCAGCCTATCTTCAGAGACCTGTGTAAATGGGTGATTAACTGATAGCGCCTGTATGTCGGTAATTCTGTGAGCTGAAGTCAGGGCCACCAACATAAACCATTTTTAAGAATCCTGACTGGAAATACTTCTAAGGGCTCAGAGGGAGGTTTAGATAATGCTTCCAGGACCAGGTTTCAATCCCACAGAGGCATTCTTGGGGTAAGTATCAGTTTATATCTGGCACATGCCTTTATGCATCTATCTATCCACCTATCTGCTGCCAAGTTATAATTATACAAGGCCCCAAGGGCCAACACTTGCACTTTAAGAGTGTTAGTAGCCAAGCCCATTTCCATTCCTTTCTGGAGAAATTCTAATATGGTCTTTATTGGAATTTTACCTTTCAAGGATTTTCCTGAACTAGACAAGAACTTTGCCCATGTTCTACCATATACTCTAGTTGTTACTGGCTTTCTGCTTTTAAGCAGAGTAGAGACTAAGTTCAGGGAGAAGCCTTGTTGGATCCATTATGCCCTTTGATAATCCAGGCCGTCAAATGCAGGCCCCACCTCTGGGGATGGAAAACCGAACCATGCCTGAGGAGATCCAGAAACTGCCCCAGTACTGCATGAATCAACATCAATGGGGGAAAGGTGTGGTGCAGGTTGAAGTCCCAGGGAATCTGCAGTACATCCACTGCATAGGATTTCTCTCTTGGATTCAGAGAGTAGAAGTTTTATGTTTTCCTGTATTGCATGTTCGGGAACAGGTCTACCTCTGGCTGTCCCCAGCGCTCCACAATCTGCTGGAATACTGCTGGATTCAGTTCCCATTCCTTTACCTTACTGCATTTTGACTCAGGAAGTCTGCACTTTAATTTTCCTTCCCTTTTATGTGCAGTGCTGTCAGTGTCAACTAATGTTTTTCCAGAAACCAAAGGATCTCTACTGTCACCAACATCAGAGGGCAGGATCTAGTACCCCCTTGATGGTTGATGTACTTGCAGGCGGGGAAGGAGCTTCATCACTGCATTCTTTATTGTCAACAGCTCTCTCATACTCAAGGAATAGCCTCTTTCGGCTTTCGACCAGATTCCCTGGACTATGCAATCTCTGAGATGTGCCCCACCTCTGTGCTTGCATGTGTCATGATTACATCCTTGATCTGATAGACCAAGGAACTCCCTGCAACAGATTCTCTAATTCCAACCACAATGTCATGGAACTGATAGCCACAGGGGGAAGTGTTATCTTCCCCTCTAAACAACGCAGGAGTCTTTATCTTCTTTTAGAATGCCCTGGTCAAATCGAGATGGTTTGAGGTGATCTGGACCGCAGAGTGAAGGCAAAAGGGCCAACAAGTGCTAAGCATCTCTGGGAACTCCTTCAAGATTGTTGGAAGACCATTTCCGGTCACTACCTCTTAAAGCTCATCAAGAGAATGCCAAGAGTGTGCAAAGCAGTCATCAAAGCAAAAGGTGGCTACTTTGAAGAACCTAGAAAATAAGACATAATTTCAGTTGTTACACACTTTTTTGTTAAGAATATAATTCCACATGTGTTAATTCATAGTTTTGATGCCTTCAGTGTGAATTTACAATTTTCATAGTTATGAAAATACAGAAAAATCTTTAAATGAGGTGTGTCCAAACTTTTGGTCTGTACTGTATACAAGGCTACTCTCAACAACTGTTGATCTCCACATGGATTGGGACGTGGTAATAAGCATCCTTCAGGTCCAGGACACTCACAACATTCTGGAAACAACATCTTTATGGCCGACTTTATGGACTCCATCTTGAAGGGCCTGTAGACCAGAAACTTGTTGACTATGGTCCTGAAGGTGGCGCCTGTATTTTTTTAAGGAATGTGGGAGAATAGAATCCTTTCCCTTGCTCCTGCCCTGCACCTCCGTCAGAACTTGTTTAATACTTCGGTTTCCAGGGCTAATTGTTCCCTGGGACCCATGGAAGATGAAATCCTGAAGGTGTGCCCAGAAACAGACCTGAATTTCAGCTTTAGCCCTGATCATATTATTCCCAGAATCCAGGCGCTGGATGAAATATTCTCCCAGGCAGGCCAGAAGTAGGACACCCTTCCTCCTACCTGGGGAAGCCCGTCACTTAAAGGAGGGGCCCTCGAATATGAAGCCTCCACTCTTTGGCTTCCTTTCCTTCTATTTCTCTTGTTCTCTGGCGAACTTGTTTCAGTTATACCTCCTTTTACGAAACTAACTTCTATACTGCGGCATGGACACATTGGTAAATCCCTTCTTTCTGTCTGCCGCTTTATCTAGTATGTCTTCAAGTGTTTGTCCAAAGAGAAATTCTCCTTCGCATGGGATCGAGCATAGTTTTGTCTTAAACTAGACATCTATTGAGCCATAGTGCTCTACGGGCAGTATTTGATAGATTTGCTGACCTAGATGCTAACCTGACCAAGTAAGCCGAGGCATCTGCAATAAAGGCAGCAGCTCTCTGCATTAGTGGGAAATTGGCCAGGATTTTATCTCTAGGAGTATTGCTCTTGAAATGATCCTCTAATTGCTGTAATCAAACCATCATTGATCTGGCTGTACAGGTCGCTGCCACTGCTGATTTCAATGCCCCGCTGAGGACTACCATATTTGTTTCAGATAAATTTCTGCTTTTTTACCCAGGGGATCCCTAAGAGTGCCAATATTTTTGAAAGACAAGTTAGATTTTTTTGGATGATTTTGCCACTGCCACGTCAGTCTTAGGGGTTTTATCCCACATGGCCGTTTCTTCTTCATCAAATGGGTACCTCCTTTTTGATGATGGTGGTAGCAGACCTCTCTTCTCAGGTTTCTTCCATTCACTGTCAATGAGCATTTTAATTTTCTCATTGACGGTTAAGGCCTTTTCTTTTGTTCCAAACCTCCGAACATGATGTATTGGATTGTTCTAGTGGTTTTTGTATCTGATATGCTCATGGTTGTTGTGATTGCTTTTACTAATTTGTCTTATGAGGGAAAACACGGTCTACACCCTGTATCACTATGCAAGGAAGATGAGGAGGAGAAGACAGAAAAGGAGTCCGATGCATCTCTATCCTCCAATATTACTGATTCATCTGATTCAGATGTCTGTCGATTTGATTTTTTTCCCATTTTTCCTCTTTCCTGCTTAATCATAGATTTCTGTGAGTCTTTAGGCTCTGATTTAATTCAGAGATGGTCTTTTGAATGCAATTGGGACACAGTCTTTTTATATACAGTATGTGCTGGGTAAATTATCTCTGCACAGAGCACATTCTTTGCTTTTCTGCTTGGTGTTTCACTTATTGGGCCTTTCCTAGTAAAAAACACAGAGAAAGTGACCTACCGTATTTTTCGGACTATAAGACGCACCGGACCATAAGACCCACCCCAAATTTTCAGAAGGAAAATTGGGAAAAAAAATAATGTGTCAAATGGGGGTCCGTCTTACAGTCCGAATTTAGCTTACCACTGTGTGGGGTGGTTGGGCACTGTGGGGTGGCTGTGTTATGTGGGGTGGCTGTGTTCTGTGGGGTGGCTGTGTTCTGTGGGGTGGCTGTGTTATGTGGGGTGGCTGTGTTCTGTGGGGTGGCCAGGGTGGCCATATACTCACAAATCCGGTGGTGGCGGCGGCGCTCCCAATGCAGCTTGGCTGCGATGCGGTGGTGGTGTCCGGGCAGCAGCGGGCCTCTGGGCTGCGTGGGGGGCTCCGCCGGCATCTCGTCCCATGCCGGAAAGCCCCCCCCAGCTGCGACGCGCTGCCGGCATGAGGAATGGCCGCCTGGGGCCTCCGGCAAGATGGCCGCCGCATACTCTCATTCAAATCTCGGCAACGAGATCTTGTCCTCGGGAAGAGATCTCGTTGCCGAGATTTGAACAAGAGTATGCGGCGGCCATCTTGCCGGAGGCCCCAGGTCGCCATTCCTCATGCCGGCACCGCGTCGCAGCTGCGGGGGGGCTTTCCGGCTGGGACGAGATGCCGGCGGAGCCCCCCACGCAGCTCAGAGGCCCGCTTGCTGCCCGAACACCACCACCGCACCTTGGATCGGGACCGCCACCGGAGGCACCGCAGCTGCGGGGGGGCTTTCCGGCTGGGACGAGATGCCGGCGGAGCCCCCACGCAGCCCAGAGGCCCGCTGCTGCCCGGACACCACCACCGCATCGCAGCCAAGCTGCATTGGGAGCGCCGCCGCCACTGAACTTTCCGGTATGTTGGGACCATAAGATGCACCCCCATTTTCCCCCAAAATTTTGGGGGAAAAAAGTGCGTCTTATGGTCCAAAAAATACGGTATTTAACATGTTGAACTTTCACGAAGATCATTCACCATTCTGTCGTTCAGTCTAGGGTATCAGAGATGAGGGCTGCCTCTAGGAATTTTGGGGCTCTATACTGGCAAAATTTTCGGAGCCCCCTTGAAACTCTGCCCAGGCTCCCCCCCTGTTCGCCTCCAAAACTCCACTTCTGCACCATGTCCTCCCCATCACACATTAACAGTTCCCATCACCAGATCACAAACATAGCCAACAGCTTTTGTTTTGGCCAAAAGATTTTTTAATCCGCCACCAAGACTAGGTAGGCTCTTCTGGCCAGGGTCTACTCTACTGTAACTTATTAAACATTTGTTAAAATATCCAATACAGTGTTAGGAATATTTTTATTTATTTTTTAATATTTAAAATGACCAATAATATTACATACAAAGGACAAATACAACCACACCATGACCAGATCACATATTACCCCCACAGTGACTGAATAATACCACATACAAGGAACAAATACCATCACACCATGGCCAGACAGCATATTAGCATCACATGGAGACCAATAATACCACATACAAGGGACAAATACCACCACACCATGACCTGACCACGTTACCACCACATAGCGACCAAATAATAGCACATACAAGGAGCAAATACATCCACACCATGATCAGATCACATATTGCCACCACATAGTGACCAAATACTACAATGCTGATCATCATTAATAAAAAAACAATACTAATGCCATTATACAAGGGAGATCTGTACTTAGTATGCAGTGTCTATGTAGTGATCACCGGTGACATTATACACAGGAGCTCTGTATATAGTGTCAGTGTACAGGTAATACAGGGTTCCCAAGTGACATTATAAACAGGAGCTCTGTATATAGTGTCAGTGTACAGGTAATACCATGATCACTAGTGACATTAGAAAGTAACAATCCACCGCACACATATGAATTGGATGCCAATGAAAAGGATATTTATTGTAATGTTAAACAAAATAGAAAAATAGAAAAAGTGCCATAAGATAAGATACATATACCATATATACAATAGTACCCAACGTTTCGATCCACCTGGATCTTATTCATGGGTAACTGTAGAGAAATCAGAGAACAGAATCAGAAGACAAGTACTTATAGAGCATAAATATATACACACAATTATATACAGAAATATATACAAAATATATACAAAAATATACAAGAAAGTATAACAGAATTAAATGTAAATAGGAATATAACCTTTACAACAACATATTATATGGGTATATCGTTCCCATGTTTCAAGTTCTAGACTAGAGCAAATATCATATAGTTCCCACTGAAGGTAAGTTACAGGGAGTATGAGAAGGTACCTTAGATATATGTATTTCAAAGATAATGGCACTTAGTTGCAAATATATGACGTCCCCATAGATATAGTAGCCAGGTACTGGAAGAAAGAAGGACACACTAGAAGTAATACAGATTATACTGATGCATTATAAAGCACTATATGGCTAAAATTGTGTGGAGCCGGAGTCCTCATCAGGAACACATGTTACCTGTAGCTGTGGTGTAGCAGCAGGGGCTAACTGAGCCCAAGAACAGAAGATACTGCTGAGGAAAAAAGATACCTATGAGGACCCGTGTTGCTAGTGCAAAGTGACCCAATAGTGTGTCTAATGTAAAATGATACCTGTGATAGGGGCTTGGTGTGGCAGCGCTCCCGCGCTATGCCAGTGCTGCTGGAGGTGGCTGTGAGGAGTATCAGGGCCATCTCTGTTTAAATGGCGGCGCCTTGCCACGCCGGACCGGAAGTGCGTCATCTGGGACCGGAAGTGACGCGGCGCCACGAACTAGAAGGTGTGCGCATGCGCAAAGATGATGTTATCGCCATCTTGGATGATGGCAAGGTATACTAGGGCATGGAAGGCAGAAAGGGGCGAGATAAAGAGTGTATGATGTAGCGTCACTAAGAGAGGGCTATTTTATGTTATTGTCGCCATGTTGGTAAATGGCAGGACAAGTAAGGCCGATAAGGGGGTATATGTAAAAGGGGGGGAAGGGAAACGGACATCATGCAGCTTATATAATTAAAGATGAAAAAAATAAGTAAAAATAAAAATAAAAGTAAAAAATTAAAAAACAAAGAAAGAATATAAACAGAGGATGAAAAAATCATAATGAAAATTGTAAAGAAAATTGAAAATAAGTAAAAGGTGAAAAAAATGAATGAAAAAATAATGAAAAAAAGCTTTTTGAAAATTTTTTATTTAGGGGAAAATAGAATAGAAATAAAATTGATGAAAAATAAAGAAAATAAAAATAAAATTAATGAAAATCAAAATAAGAATAAGAATAAAAATAAAATAAATATAAAAATAAAAAAGTTAAAAAAGTTAAAAAATAAAAAAGTTTTATGCTTCGGATAAAGACTTACCGCTTGGAAAAAGTTCTCAGCGAGTCTGGAAATTGAATGAAAAGCAAAATGATTAGAGTAGCCAGTTCATATCCCTATTAAGGCCCCTGGGAAATAATGTGTCAAGTTTATATATCCAATATGTCTCTCTTAGTTTCAGACGCTTAATACGATCTCCACCTCTCCGTAGTCTAGGTATCTGTTCAAGTATTTGAAATTTCAATTGGGCCACTGAATGGTTATATTTGACAAAGTGATCAGGGAGAGGTAGCCATGTTTTCTTGGTACGTATTGTGGATTTATGGCTTGCCATTCTCTCCCTGGCATGTTGTGTAGTCTCACCCACGTACAGGGACCGCATGGGCATTTGATCACATAAATGACAAAGTTTGAATCGCACGTGAAGAAGTCTTTGATGGGAAAGGATTTCCCTGTACGTGGGTGAGTCACAGAGTCCCCTTTGATGACGTTGGAGCAGGAGGCACAATTTAAACAAGGGAAGGTGCCTAGTCGACGTGAGGCGAGATATCTCTGTGTAGTAGTGGATTGGGTACTGCCAATATCCGCCCGTACCAATTTGTCCCTAATGTTAGGTGCCCTTCTGCTACACATCAGAGCAGGATTAGAAAATGCTGGAATTGTAGGGTATGCTCTTGTCAAGAGTGACCAATGTTTCCGAACAATAAAATGGATTTTGGACATCAGAGGGTGATATGTATGGACAAATGGTACTCGCTCCTGATTGACAGTCGGAGGGATAGGATCTGGAGGATTACGAATCCGTTCTCTCTCGAAATTTAGTAATCTAGTCGGATAATCTCGTTCTTTAAATTTTGCAGACATCTGATCTAAGCGAGTATTGAGGATGTCAGGATCAGTCACTATTCGTGTAATGCGTGAGAGGATTGTGATCTTGGTAAACTGTTTCTTGTGGGTTTAGGGTGACTACTAGAGTAGTGTAACAGACTGTTACAGTCTGTGGGTTTTACGTATAAATCTGTCGTGAGGTAACCTCACGACAGATTTATACGTAAAACCCACAGACTGTAACAGGTAACCTCACGACAGATTTATACGTAAAACCCACAGACTGTAACAGGTTACCTCACGACAGATTTATACGTAAAACCCACAGACTGTAACAGTCTGTTACACTACTCTAGTAGTCACCCTAAACCCACAAGAAACAGTTTACCAAGATCACAATTCTCACGCATTACACGAATAGTGACTGATCCTGACATCCTCAATACTCGCTTAGATCAGATGTCTGCAAAATTTAAAGAACGAGATTATCCGACTAGATTACTAAATTTCGAGAGAGAACGGATTCGTAATCCTCCAGATCCTAACCCTCCGACTGTCAATCAGGAGCGAGTACCATTTGTCCATACATATCACCCTCTGATGTCCAAAATCCATTTTATTGTTCGGAAACATTGGTCACTCTTGACAAGAGCATACCCTACAATTCCAGCATTTTCTAATCCTGCTTTGATGTGTAGCAGAAGGGCACCTAACATTAGGGACAAATTGGTACGGGCGGATATTGGCAGTACCCAATCCACTACTACACAGAGATATCTCGCCTCACGTCGACTAGGCACCTTCCCTTGTTTAAATTGTGCCTCCTGCTCCAACGTCATCAAAGGGGACTCTGTGACTCACCCACGTACAGGGAAATCCTTTCCCATCAAAGACTTCTTCACGTGCGATTCAAACTTTGTCATTTATGTGATCAAATGCCCATGCGGTCTCCTGTACGTGGGTGAGACTACACAACATGCCAGGGAGAGAATGGCAAGCCATAAATCCACAATACGTACCAAGAAAACATGGCTACCTCTCCCTGATCACTTTGTCAAATATAACCATTCAGTGGCCCAATTGAAATTTCAAATACTTGAACAGATACCTAGACTACGGAGAGGTGGAGATCGTATTAAGCGTCTGAAACTAAGAGAGACATATTGGATATATAAACTTGACACATTATTTCCCAGGGGCCTTAATAGGGATATGAACTGGCTACTCTAATCATTTTGCTTTTCATTCAATTTCCAGACTCGCTGAGAACTTTTTCCAAGCGGTAAGTCTTTATCCGAAGCATAAAACTTTTTTATTTTTTTATTTTTTAACTTTTTTATTTTTATTTTTTATATTTATTTTTATTCTTATTCTTATTTTGATTTTCATTAATTTTATTTTTATTTTCTTTATTTTTCATCAATTTTATTTCTATTCTATTTTTCCCTAAATAAAAATTTTTTCAAAAAGCTTTTTTTCATTTTTTTCATTCATTTTTTTCACCTTTTACTTATTTTCAATTTTCTTTACAATTTTCATTATGATTTTTTCATCCTCTGTTTATATTCTTTGTTTTTTAATTTTTTACTTTTATTTTTACTTATTTTTTTCATCTTTAATTATATAAGGCTGCATGATATCCGTTTCCCTTCCCCCCCCTTTTACATATACCCCCTTATCGGCCTTACTTGTCCTGCCATTTACCAACATGGCGACAATAACATAAAATAGCCCTCTCTTAGTGACGCTACATCATACACTCTTTATCTCGCCCCTTTCTGCCTTCCATGCCCTAGTATACCTTGCCATCATCCAAGATGGCGATAACATCATCTTTGCGCATGCGCACACCTTCTAGTTCGTGGCGCCGCGTCACTTCCGGTCCCGGATGACGCACTTCCGGTCCGGCGTGGCAAGGCGCCGCCATTTAAACAGAGATGGCCCTGATACTCCTCACAGCCACCTCCAGAAGCACTGGCACAGCACGGGAGCGCTGCCACCAAGCCCCTATCACAGGTATCATTTTACATTAGACACACTATTGGGTCACTTTGCACTAGCAACACGGGTCCTCATAGGTATCTTTTTTCCTCAGCAGTATCTTCTGTTCTTGGGCTCAGTTAGCCCCTGCTGCTACACCACAGCTACAGGTAACATGTGTTCCTGATGAGGACTCCGGCTCCACACAATTTTAGCCATATAGTGCTTTATAATGCATCAGTATAATCTGTATTACTTCTAGTGTGTCCTTCTTTATTCCAGTACCTGGCTACTACAGTCATGGCCAAAAGTTTTGAGAATGACACAAATATTAATTTTTACAAAGTCTACTGCTTCACTTTTCTAATGGCAATTTGCATATACTTCAGAATGTTATAAAGAGTGATCAGCTTAACAGCAATTACTTGCAAAGTCAATATTTGTCTAGAAAATGAACTTTATCCCCCAAAACACATTTCAACATCATTGCAGCCCTGCCTTAAAAGGACAAGCTAACCTCTTTTCAGTGATTGCTCCATTAACACAGGTGTGGGTGTTGATGAGGACATGGCTGGAGATCAATCTGTCATGATTAAGTAAGAATGACACCACTGGACACATTAAAAGGAGGCTGGTGCTTGGCATCATTGTTTCTCTTCTGTTAACCATGGTTATCTCTAAAGAAACATGTGCAGTCATCATTGCAATGCACAAAAATGGCCTAACAGGGAAGAGTATCACAGCTAGAAAGATTGCACCTCAGTCAACAATCCATCGCATCATCAAGAACTTCAAGGAGAGAGGTTCCATTGTTGCCAAAAAGACTCCAGGGCCCAAGAAAGACCAGCAAGCGCCAGGACCGTCTCTTAAAAGTGTTTCAGCTGTGGGATCGGGCTACCAGCAGTGCAGAGCTTGCTCAGAAATGGCAGCAGGCAGGTGTGAGTGCATCTGCACGCACTGTGAGGCGGAGACTCTTGGAGCAAGGCCTGGTCTCAAGGAGGGCAGCAAAGAAGCCACTTCTCTCCAGAAAAAACATCATGGACAGACTGATATTCTGCAAAAGGTACAGGCAGTGGACTGATGAGGACTGGGGTAAAGTTATTTTCTCTGATGAATCCCCTTTTCGATTGTTTGGGACATCAGGAAAACGCCTCATTCGGAGAAGACAAGGTGAGCGCTACTGTTATGTTTCGGTAGCTGAGGAGTGCAGGTAAAAAAGGCAATACACCAGAGCAGTTGGAATCTATGAGATTGCAGTACCCTGACTAACCACCACAACTAGAGGCAGCCGTGGAGCGTTCCTACGTTGGTCCTAGACGCCTCGTCACAGCCTGAGAAACTAACTACACCTAAAGATAGAAATAGGAAAGCTATCTGCCCCGGAGCAGAACCCCAAAGATAATAGAAAGCCCCCAAACATGTAATGGCGGTTAGACAAGAGGAAATACTGACACAGAAAGAAAATAGAATGAGCAAACGCTGGGGCCCAAACTATCTAAATAGAAAAGGACAGGAAGGGTACTTACTGCAATCCCAGAAAACCCTGAAAAACACCAACTCTACTAATTTCAAAATCACCTGAGATCACACGACCTCTACCACCTAAATTAGCTCTCTGGTGTAACAAAATCAAAACAGCAGCCACTGAAAAAACTGGAAAAAGCAAAAGAACAAAACTCAGTGGCTGAACTAAACTGAGAAGGCAGAAGCCCCCGGAGGGGACCCAGAAGGCCCCCAAAGAAGTGCAGGACAAAATGCAAAAATATAGCAACAACACAAAAGAAGAAAAATTCTTATCTGGTAGCAGGAGATGCAGACACGACACAGCAGGCTACAAGGGAAACTGGAATGAAGGATTCAGACCAGAACAATTGATCACCGGCAACCCTGATGGGAAAATGACTCCCTTATATAAGACCAGTCAGTAACACCTGATTCCCAGTCCTCACAATCTTCACTAGTACCGCTTGTAACCACCAGAGGGAGCCTCTGCTCAGAACTCATCTCAAACCCATTCACAACAGTACCCCCCCTTGAGGAGGGGTCACCGAACCCTCATTTGAGCAACCAGGTCGGTCAGGATGAGTTCTATGATACGCACGGATAAGTCTCCTAGCATGGATGTCCGAAGCAAACACCCAAGAATTGTCTTCCTGACCATAACCTCTCCATTTAACCAAATACTGGAGTCTTCGTCTAGAAAAACGAGAATCCAATATTTTCTCAACCACATACTCCAGATTGCCCTCAAAGAAGTGCAGGACAAAATGCAAAAATATAGCAACAACACAAAAGAAGAAAAATTCTTATCTGGTAGCAGGAGATGCAGACACGACACAGCAGGCTACAAGGGAAACTGGAATGAAGGATTCAGACCAGAACAATTGATCACCGGCAACCCTGATGGGAAAATGACTCCCTTATATAAGACCAGTCAGTAACACCTGATTCCCAGTCCTCACAATCTTCACTAGTACCGCTTGTAACCACCAGAGGGAGCCTCTGCTCAGAACTCATCTCAAACCCATTCACAACACGGTACCACCAGTCTTGTCTCATGCCAACTGTTAAGCATCCTGAAACCATTCATGTGTGGGGTTGCTTCTCAGCCAAGGGAATCGGCTCTCTCACAGTCTTGCCTAAAAACACAGCCATGAATAAAGAATGGTACCAGAATGTCCACCAAGAGCAACTTCTCCCAACCCTCCAAGAGCAGTTTAAGCAGTTTTGCGATCAACAATGCCTTTTCCAGCATGATGGAGCACCTTGCCATAAAGCAAAGGTGATAACTAAATGGCTCAGGGAACAAAACAAAGAGATTTTGGGTCCATGGCCTGGAAACTCCCCAGATCTTAATCCCATTGAGAACTTGTGGTCAATCATCAAGAGACGGGTGGACAAACAAAAACCTAAAAATTCTGACAAAATGAAAGCATTGATTGTGCAAGAATGGACTGCTATCAGTCAGGATTTGGTCCAGAAGTTGATTGAGAGCATGCCAGGGAGAATTGCAGAGGTCCTGAAAAAGAAGGGTCAACACTGCAAATATTGACTTGCTGCATTAACTCATTCTAACTGTCAATATAAGCTTTTGTTACTCATATGTTTGCAATTATATTTCTGTCTGTGATAAAAACATCTGTCAAACACACATAAAAACCAGAGGGCAGCAGATCATGTGAAAATATAATATTTGTGTCATTCTCAAAACTTTTGGCCATGACTGTATATCTATGGGGACGTCATATATTTGCAACTAAGTGCCATTATCTTTGAAATACATATATCTAAGGTACCTTCTCATACTCCCTGTAACTTACCTTCAGTGGGAACTATATGATATTTGCTCTAGTCTAGAACTTGAAACATGGGAACGATATACCCACATAATATGTTGTTGTAAAGGTTATATTCCTATTTACATTTAATTCTGTTATACTATCTTGTATATTTTTGTATATATTTTGTTTATATTTCTGTATATAATTGTGTGTATAATTTATGCTCTATAAGTACTTGTCTTCTGATTCTGTTCTCTGATTTCTCTACAGTTACCCATGAATAAGATCCAGGTGGATCGAAACGTTGGGTACTATTTATATATGGTATATGTATCTTATCTTATGGCACTTTTTCTATTTTTCTATTTTGTTTAACATTACAATAAATATCCTTTTCATTGGCATCCAATTCATATGTGTGCGGTGGATTGTTACTTTCATATGACTTTGGTACCTTAATAGGTCCATTTCCACCTGCACCACTTTAATCACGACCTGAGTGCACACCCTTTATTTACCACTAGTGACATTATACACAGAAGCTCTGTATAGAGTATACAGTATATATAGTGTAAGTGTACAGGTAACACACTGACTCACCGGTGATGTCTCGAGCTGAAGTCCTTCATTTTCACTTTTCTTCTTCATCCAGATCAGACCACCATCACTTCTTCCAGCCAGGACTCATCTCTGAAGGAAATAACAGTTATCTAGAGCACATTCCCCAACCTCTATACTATGCCAGATAAAAACAAAAGCGACCGTGTCACCCTACACAGTAACAGGACCTCTCCTCCCCCACACTGAAAACAGTATCCTTAAAAATAATATACTTTAATTATCCCATACAGTAATAATATCCATATTTTGGACCCCACATGTCCTCCCATTCTAGACCTCACTTGTCCTCCCATTCTGCTTCATGTCTCTCCATGTTGCCCCTCATAGTCATATATAATAGTATAATGCATCCCATAGTCATATATAGCAGTGTAATGCAGCCCCATAGCAGTATAATGCAGCCCCATAGCAGTATAATGCAGCCCCATAGGGGTATAATGCAACCCTATAATATAATGTTCCCCATAGGGGTATAATGCTCCCCCATAACATAATGCACCCCCATAGGGGTATAATGCTCCCCCCATAGGGGTATAATGCAGCCCCATAGGGGTATAATGCTCCCCCATAGGGATACAATGCACGTCCATAGGGGTATAATGCTCCCCATACCGCTGCTTAACAAAAAAATAAAGTTTCTCCTTATCTGGCCGAGATCCAGCGATGTCCTCGGCTTGATACATCTGAGGCGCACAGTCATTTCGGCATATGACAGTGACATCATACGCCGGGAACATGCCTGCTCATATCAGCTGCTGTCCTGTGGTTGGCCGGCGGCTGTTAACTGTTGCCATGCGGGAATCTCCTGCATGACAACAAATTTTTACTGCCTGTGCGTCTGAGGACGCATTGGCAGTTACTGAGCCGGCAGAAGCCTGCCGCTGGGGCTCGCTGAGCAGAGTAGAGGGGGCTTGACATGGGCCCCTTCTGCTCATGAGGTCACATACACCAATAAAGGCAGTAATGCCCTGATGGAGGGCCTGCCCGAGATGGAGGCTGGATCAGTTCACATGATTGTTCTCCTCTGGAGGTGGTGGACTCACGAACTGCCCTCATCTTTTGGCTAGTCTTGCTACCACTGGTACGGCTACCGCTGCTGTGCCCCTGATGATGCTGCTGCTGTGGTGACTGTGGCTGCTGCCATTGCTGGTTCTCAGGTACTTCCATACTGAGAGGATGACAGCAGGTTCCGCCATCCAATGGCTGTCAGTCCACTATATAATGGAGTGATGCCACAGACACACCTCCCGCTCTCCTTCCGGTCCCAGCCAAGGAATCACTACATCAGACTATTTTCTTTCCAGCGCGTTGTGTGAAGGGAGCCATCTGCAAGCCCTGGATGGCCGTGTTGGTTTCCTGCATCAACAGAGTGCACAGGATATTCCACTAGCGCGTCCTACATGAGTGCACACCTGGGCGGCCATTGCTATTTCGGTGTGCTACATCACCAGGGCGCACTGGATATTTCCTCAGCATGGCCCACACAAGTGCAGACCAGGCAGCATGTCACCAGCGGACTCAACCACAGGTCACACCGACCAGCGCACCCTGGCATGCGCAGACCCGGGATATCATGTCCGGAGACATTTTACAAAGAGATCTCCTGAATGCAATTGCACACCCGACCTCCTGGCCCGGGTGGCATCTCCAGGCCCAACGGTAACCCGAAGCCCACAGGCACCAGCAGACCTGGGTTAGTTCATACCGCTTCCTTCTAGGTTCCCTCAAGGATAAGAAACCAAAACTGATGTGCAGGAGAGGTACCGCCCTTTATTCAGTAGATTTCTTGTCCTTGATGGGCGGATACCCTCAGGTGGTGCTGTCATGGGAGAAGGGAAAATTACCGTATATATTAAATTATCAATGTACATCATTTGTGTCTGTGACTTATAACAAATATCTCTGTGATTTGGCTATTTTTTACAGTCAAGCCACAGCTCTAAAACAGTTGCTCAAAAGCAAGTTGGATACATGTTTTTAGTCACACAACTTGTCTTAGGTGACTATCCTGTTAATCTGGATGGAGTTTGAAGAAAACAACATTGAAAAAACCTCAGACACACATACTGAACTTCAGTCATAGAAATTTGGGTAGCAAATCTGCTGAATGTGAATTAAAGAGGTGCTACCATGATAATAAATCCATCCTGTGTAAAAGATCTTGGAAAAATTATAAACTTTTGAAACACAATTGTTTTTCAAGCATTATTTTTTATTTTTATCTCAAGCTTACCATACATATTTCAACAAATCAGCAGGTTTCTTCTACTATGGTCAATTATGAGCAGATGTTTTCTGAACTCTAGTCTGGACCAACAAGCACATAAGACATAATCTATTCTGAGTAGCGCTCATAACTCTGTGCAGACAGATGAGCAGATCATTCAAAAGATGCAGCGGACAGTGATATTGTATGCAGCTGCTTGCCTGCTCTATGGCTGAAAACACACTGAGCACCTCATTAGTAACTGCGTGGTTGCTGACTTGCGTTTCGTAACCAGACTGCTATGGACAACAACACTGTCGGACTGGGAAGAAGAACAAGCCAGCCGTCGCTCACAGTAAGACAGACATATAAAATGGACGACAATAGCATGGCAATTCTCGGAATGGCTGGCAACTCTCCTGACCTGAGCAGGACAGCATGCAGCTTACTGAAATTCTCAATTCATGTTTTCAGCCATAGTGCAGGCAGATAGCTGCATTGTACAACATTGTGTCCCTTTCTCATATGTATGTTCCAGTTGGCGTTCTGCGCAGTATTATGAGCGCTGCTCAAAATGGGTTATGCCTAAAGATGATCACATTTTTAAAAAATTGAATTCACCAAGGTTGAAAGAATTTTTGCCAAAGAAATTCAATTTGTAATCAATCAATCCACCGTGAATTGCAATACTGCAAAGCCTCTAACATCCCTAAGGCCGGATTCACACGTACTGGAGACACGTACAGACATAGACACATTATAATCTATGTGTCTATGCACATGTGCGTGTTTTCACACGGACCGTGTGTCCGTGTGCCAAACACGTAGACTTGTCCGTTTTGACACGGACACACGGACCGGAAAACGTCCCGCACACGTGCACACGAAGATCTGTTGACACAGTCCTCCGTGTGCGTGGACGGCCGCTGGGGAAGTCGCGGCTACTGTAAGCCACTGTCCCACTGCAGCTGGTGCTGAAGCCGACTGTAATTCCCCCTGCTCTGCCTGCGAGCAGAGGAGAATGAAGAGCGGTGTATTAATATACTACTCATCGTTCTCCTCGTAGGCAGAGCAGGGAGAATGATGTCTGCTGGCTTCAGCACCAGCCAAAGGGGGACAGCGTTTACTGTAGCCGCGACTTCCCCGGCGGCTGTCCATGTGGTACTGATGCGGCACACAGTTGACACACGTGAGCCGCACATAGTACACACACGGACACATGGACACTGATATCTCCGGTACCGGAAATAACCGGCCTAAGAGGGGGTGTATAACACTCTGAGGTCTCCTAGGACTATATCCAGCCCATTTCAAACTCTTTAACACAAACACAGTATTGTCAAAGTAACCTCACCATGGAAACACAAGATAAACTGGTGGTAATCAACAGCCCATTTAACCCCTTAAAGCTATGCCTATTTCCCTTTTTTTCCTCCCCGTCTTCAAAGAGCTATAACTTATTTTTTCTGTCAATCTAGCTATATGAGGGCTTGTTTTTGCGGGACTAGTTGTACTTGGAATGACACCATTCATTCTACCACATAGTGTACTGGAAAATCGGAAAAAAATCCAAGTCTTTTCAAATTGCAAAAAAAGTGAAATTTCACAATTTTCTTTTTTTTTTTTATTTACCATGTTCACTTTTTGGTAAAACTGACCTGGCAATATGTTTCTCCAGGTCAGTACAAGTACGCAGATATCAAACATATACAGTTTTTTTATTTAAGTGGTAAAAAAAAATCAGAAATTTATAACATTTTTTTTTTTATTTTATCACCATTTTTCAACACCAGTAGCGTTTTCATTTTTCGTGATCTGGGGCTGGGTGAGGACTTGTTTTTTTGCATCCTGTGCTGACATTTTTATTGATACCATTTCGGAGTACAGTCATGGCCAAAAGTTTTGAGAATGACACAAATATTAATTTTTACAAAGTCTACTGCTTCACTTTTTCTAATGGCAATTTGCATATACTCCAGAATGTCATAAAGAGTGATCAGCTTAACAGCAATTACTTGCAAAGTCAATATTTGGCTAGAAAATGAACTTTATCCCCCAAAACACATTTCAACATCATTGCAGCCCTGCCTTAAAAGGACCAGCTAACCTCTTTTCAGTGATTGCTCCATTAACACAGGTGTGGGTGTTGATGAGGACATGGCTGGAGATCAATCTGTCATGATTAAGTAAGAATGACACCACTGGACACTTTAAAAGGAGGCTGGTGCTTGGCATCATTGTTTCTCTTCTGTTAACCATGGTTATCTCTAAAGAAACACGTGCAGTCATCATTGCAATGCACAAAAATGGCCTAACAGGGAAGAGTATCGCAGCTAGAAAGATTGCACCTCAGTCAACAATCTATCGCATCATCAAGAACTTCAAGGAGAGAGGTTCCATTGTTGCCAAAAAGGCTCCAGGATGCCCAAGAAAGACCAGCAAGCGCCAGGACCGTCTCTTAAAAGTGTTTCAGCTGCGGGATCGGGCTAGCAGCAGTGCAGAGCTTGCTCAGGAATGGCAGCAGGCAGGTGTGAGTGCATCTGCACGCACTGTGAGGTGGAGACTCTTGGAGCAAGGCCTGGTCTCAAGGAGGGCAGCAAAGAAGCCACTTCTCTCCAGAAAAAACATCATGGACAGACTGATATTCTGCAAAAGGTACAGGCAGTGGACTGCTGAGGACTGGGGTAAAGTTATTTTCTCTGATGAATCCCCTTTTTGATTGTTTGGTACATCAGGAAAACGCCTCATTTGGAGAAGACAAGGTGAGCGCTACCACCAGTCTTGTCTCATGCCAACTGTTAAGCATCCTGAAACCATTCATGTGCGGGGTTGCTTCTCAGCCAAGGGAATCAGCTCTCTCACAGTCTTGCCTAAAAACACAGCCATGAATAAAGAATGGTACCAGAATGTCCTCCAAGAGCAACTTCTCCCAACCCTCCAAGAGCAGTTTGGCGATCAACAATGCCTTTTCCAGCATGATGGAGCACCTTGCCATAAAGCAAAGGTGAAAACTAAGTGGCTCAGGGAACAAAACATAGAGATTTTGGGTCCATGGCCTGAAAACTACCCAGATCTTAATCCCATTGAGAACTTGTGGTCAATCATCAAAAGACGGGTGGACAAACAAAAACCTAAAAATTCTGACAAAATGAAAGCATTGATTGTGCAAGAATGGACTGCTATCAGTCAGGATTTGGTCCAGAAGTTGATTGAGAGCATGCCAGGGAGAATTGCAGAGGTCCTGAAGAAGAAGGGTCAACACTGCAAATAATGACTTGCTGCATTAACTCATTCTAACTGTCAATATAAGCTTTTGTTACTCATATGTTTGCAATTATTATATTTCTGTCTGTGATAAAAACATCTGTCAAACACACATAAAAACCAGAGGGCAGCAGATCATGTGAAAATATAATATTTGTGTCATTCTCAAAACTTTTGGCCATGACTGTAGATACAGTACAGACCAAAAGTTTGGACACACCTTTTCATTCAAAGATTGTTCTGTATTTTCATGACTATGAAAATTGTAGAATTACACTGAAGGCATCAAAACTATGAATTAACACACGTGGAATTATACATTACACTTTACAAAAAAGTGTGAAACAACTGAAAATATGTCTTATATTCTAGGTTCTTCAAAGTAGCCACCTTTTGCTTTGATTACTGCTTTGCACGCAGAAAAGGTGAATGGATGGACTCTACATGCCTGGTTCCCACCGTGAAGCATGGAGGAGGTGGTGTGATGATGTGGGGGCACATCTTCCCTCTTAACGGGATCTCCGATATGGAAGTCAGGGCAAATCCATCTTGCGCTTTGGTTTTGACCCCAGGCCTCTCTTAAAGGGATCCCCAGTATGGAAGTGAGGGCAAATCCACTCTGCGCTCTGATTCTCACCCCAGGCTTCTATTAAAGGGATCTCCAGTATGGAAGTGAGGGCAAATCCATCCAGCACTTTGGTTCTGATGCCAGGCCTCTCTTAAAGGGATCTCCGGTATGGAAGTTAGGGTAAATCCCTCAGCGCTCTGATTCTGACCCCAGGCCTCTCTTAAAGGGATCCCCGGTACGGAAGTGAGGGCAAATCCACTCTGCACTTTGGTACTGACCCCGGCCTCTCTTAAAGGGATCTCCGGTTTGGAAGTTAGGGCAATTGCCTTCAAATGCTCTGGTACTAACCCCAGGCCTCTATTAAAGGGATCATTGGTATGGAAGTCAGGGCAAATCCATCCAGCGCTTTGATTTTTACCCCAGGCCTCTCGTAAAGGGATCCCCAGTATGGAAGTTAGGACCGTTCCACTCAGCGCTGTGGTTCTGACCCCAGGGTCTCTTAAAGGGATCATTGGTATGGAAGTTAGGGCAATTCCACTAAGCGCTCTGGTTCTGACCCCAGGCCCCTCTTAAAGGGATCCCCAGTACGGAATTGAGGTAAAATCCACTCTGCGCTTTGGTACTGACCCCAGGCCCCTCTTAAAGGGATCTCCGGTATGGAAGTTAGGGTAAATCCCTCAGCGCTCTGATTCTCATCACAGGCTTCTATTAAAGGGATCATTGGTATGTAAGTCAGGGCAAATCCATCCAGAGATTTGGTTGTGACGCCAGGCCTCTCTTAAAGGGATCTCCAGTATGGAAGTCAGGGCAAATCCATCCAGCGATTTGGTTGTGACACCAGGCCTCTCTTAAAGGGATCCCCGGTATGGAAGTCAGGGCAATTGCTTTCAAATGCTCTGGTACTAACCCCAGGCCTCTATTAAAGGGATCATTGATATGGAAGTCAGGGCAAATCCATCCAGCGCTTTGGTTTTGACCACAGGCCTCTCTTAAAGGGATCCCCAGAATGGAAGTTAGGACCGTTCCACTCAGCCCTGTGGTTCTGACCCCAGGGTCTCTTAACCCCTTAACCCCAAGGGTGGTTTGCACGTTAATGACCGGGCCAATTTTTACAATTCTGACCACTGTCTCTTTATGAGGTTATAACTCTGGAACGCTTCAACGGATCTTCGCGATTCTGAGAATGTTTTCTCGTGACATATTGTACTTCACGTTAGTGGTAAAATTTCTTCTATATAACTTGTTTTTATTTTTGAAAAAAACGCAAATATGGCGAAAATTTTGAAAATTTTGCAATTTTCAAACTTTGAATTTTTATTCCCTTAAAACAGAGAAATATGTCACACAAAATAGTTAAGAAATAACATTTCCCACATGTCTACTTTACATCAGCACAATTTTGGAACCAAATTTTTATTTTCTTAGGAAATTATAAGGGTTAAAAGTTGACCAGCGATTTCTCATTTTTACAACAAAATTTACAAAGCCATTTTTTTTAGGGACCACCTCATATTTGAAGTCAATTTGAGGGGTCTATATAGCAGAAAATACCCAAAAGTGACACCATTCTAAAAACTGCACCCCTCAAGGTACTCAAAACCACATTCAAGAAGTTTATTAACCCTTCAGGTGCTTCACAGGAACTAAAGCAACGTGGAAGGAATAAATGAATATATAACTTTTTAGCCACAAAAATGATCTATTACAAACTTTTTTTCTATTTTCACAAGGGTAAAAGAAGCAAATGGACAGATAAAGTTGTTGTGCAATTTCTCCTGAGTACGCCAATAGCCAATATGTGGAGGAAAACCACTGTTTGGGCACACGGCAGAGCTCGTAAGGGAAGGAGCGCCGTTTGACTTTTTCAAACTAAAATTGGCTGGAATTGAGATTGGACGCCATGTCGTGTTTGGAGAGCCCCTGATGTGCTTAAACAGTGGAAACCCCCCACAAGTGACACCATTTTTGAAACTAGACCCCCTAAGAAACTTATCTAGATCTGTTGTGAGCACATTGAACCCCAAGTGTTTCACAAAAGTTTATAATGCCTGGGTCTGAAAAATAAAAAAAAACAATTTTCCAAAAAAATGATTTTTTAGTCCCAAATTTTTGATTTTTCCCAAGGAAATTGGACCCCAAAACTTGTTGTCCAATTTGTCCTGAGTACGCTGATACCCCATATGTGGGGGGGGGGAAACTGTTTGGGCGCACGACAGGGCTTGGAAAGGAAGTAGTAACGTTTTGGAATGCAGACGTTGATGGGGGTCATGTTCCGTTTGCAGTGCCCCAGATGTGCCTAAACAGTGGAAACCACCCCACAAGTGACCCCATTTTGGAAACTAGACCCCCTAAGGAGCTTATCTAGATCTTTGGTGAGCACTTTGAACCCCCAAGTGCTTCACACAAGTTTATAATGCCCGAGCATGAAAATAAAAAATCCTATTTTTTTCCCACAAAAATTATCTTTTAGTCACTAATTTTTTATTTTCCCAAGAGTAACAGGAGAAATTGGACCACAAAAGTTGATGTCCAATTTGTCCTGAGTACGCTGATACCCCATATGTGGGGGGGAACCACTGTTTGGGCGCACGGCAGAGCTCGGAATGGAAGAAGCACCATTTGACTTTTTCCAAACAAAATTGGCTTGGAGAGCCCCGATGTGCCTAAACAGTGGAAACCCCCCACAAGTGACCCCATTTGGGAAACTAGACCCCCTAAGGAACTTATCTAGATCTTTGGTTAGCAATTTGAACCCTAAAGTGCTTCACACAAGTTTATAACGTAGAGCCGTAAAATTAAAAAATCATATTTTTTCCACAAAAATGATCTTTTCACCCCAATTTTTATTTTCCCAAGGGTAACAAGACTCCAAAAGTTATTGTGCAATTTGTCCTGAGTACGCTGATACCCCATATTGGGGGTAAACCACTGTTTAGGTGCATGGCAGAGTTTGGAAGGGAGGAGCGCCGTTCGACTTTTTCAACACAGAATTGGCTGGATGCCATGTCGTGTTTGGAGAGCTCCTGATCTGCCTAAACAGTGGAAACCCCCAACAAATGACACCATTTTGGAAACTAGACCCCTCAAGGAACTTATCTAGATGTGTGGTGAGCACTTTGAACCCCGAAGTGCTTCACAGAAGTTTATAACGTACAGCTGTAAAATAAAAATCTTTTTTTTTTTTTTTTACAAAAATGATTTTTTCGTCCCCAATATTTTATTTTCACAAGGGTAACAGGAGAAATTGGACCCCAAAAGTTGTTGTGCAATTTGTCCTGAGTACGCTGATACCCAATATGTGGGAGTAAACTACTGTATTGGTGCACGTCGGGGATCGGAAGGGAAGTAGTGACGTTTTGGATTGCAGACTTTGATGGAATGGTCTGGGGGCGTCATGTCGCATTTGGAGAGCCCCTGATACGCCTAAACAGTGGAAACCCCCCACAAGTGACCCCATTTTGGAAAATAGACCCCACAAGGAACTTATCTAGATGTGTGGTGAGCACTTTGAACCCCGAAGTGCTTCACAGAAGTTTATAACGTACAGCCGTAAAAATAAAAAATCCTTTTTTTTTTTACAAAAATGATTTTTTCGCCCCCAATATTTTATTTTCACAAGGGTAACAGGAGAAATTGGACCCCAAAAGTTGTTGTCCAATTTGTCCTGAGTACGCTGATACCCAATATGTGGGAGAAAACTACTGTATGGGAACACGTCGGGGCTCGGAAGGGAAGTAGTGATGTTTTGGATTGCAGAATTTGATGGAATGGTCTGGGGGCGTCATGTCGCATTTGGAGAGCCCCTGATGCACCTAAACAGTGGAAACCCCCCACAAGTGTCCACATTTTGGAAAATAGACCCCACAAGGAACTTATCTAGATGTGTGGTGAGCGCTATGAAGCCCCAAGTGCTTCACAGAAGTTTATAACGTACAGTCGTAAAAACAAAAAATCATTTTTTTTTAAAAAAAATGATATTTTTACCCCCAGTTTTTTATTTTCCCAAGGGTAACAGAAGAAATAGGACAAATTACACAATAACTCTTGGATTCCAGAGTACACTGATACCCCATATGTGGGGGTAAACTACTGTTTGGGCGCATGGCAGGGCTCAGAAGTGAAGGAGCACCGTTTGACTTTTTCAATGCAGAATTGGCTGGAATTGAGATCAGACGCCATGTCACATTTGGAGAGCCCCTGACGTGCCTAAACAGCGGAAACCCCCCAATTCTAACTCCAACCCTAACCCCAACACACCCCTAACCCTAGTCCCAACCCTAACCACAAACCTAACCCTAACACACCCATAACCCTAATCCCAACCCTAACCCTAACTTTAGCGCCAACCCTAACCCTAACTTTAGCCGCAACCGTAACCCTAATGGGAAAATGGAAATAAATACTTTTTTTTAATTTTATTATTTTTCCCTAACTAAGGGGGTGATAAAGGGGGGGTTTGATTTACTATTTATAGCGGGTTTTTATGATTGGCAGCTGTCACGCTAAAAGACGCTTTTTATTGCAAAAAATAGTTTTTGCATCATCACATTTTGAGAGCTATAATTTTTGCATATTTTGGCCCACAGAGTCATGTGAGGTCTTATTTTTTGCGGGACGAGGTGACGTTTTTATTGGTACCATTTTTGAGCACGTGACGTTTTTTGGTCGCTTTTTATTTCGATTTTTGGGAGGTTAGAATGAACAAAAATCAGCAATTCATGAATTTCTTTTGGGGAGGTGTTCTATACCGTTCCGCATGTGGTAAAATTAATAAAGCAGTTTTATTCTTCAGGTCAGTACGATTATGGCGATACCTCATTTATATCATTTTTTTATGTTTTGGCGCTTTTATAGAATAAAACCAATTTTATATAAAAAATTATTATTTTTGCATTGCTTTATTCTGCGAGCTATAACTTTATATTTTTTCGTTGATGATGCTGTATGGCGGCTCGTTTTTTGCGGGACAAGATGACGTTTCACCGGTATCATGTTTATTTATATCGTTCTTTTTGATCGCGTGTTATTCCACTTTTTGTTCGGCGGTATGATGATAAAGCATTGATTTTTTGCTGTTTTTTTTTATTTTAAGAGGTTCACTAAAGGGGTTAACTAGTGGGACAGTTTTATAGGGGGGTCGTTACGGACGCGGCAATACCAAATATGTGTACTTTTATTGTTTTTGTTTTTTATTTACAGGAAAAAATGAATTTATTGGGGAATATATTTTTTTTTTTTATGATTTTTTTAAACAATTTTTATTTTTTTTACTTTTTTACTTTGTCCCAGGGTGGGACATCACTGTATTTTAGCAGATCGCTGGTGTGACAGTGTGCACAGCACTCTGTCACACCAGCGATCGCTCTGGCATCGCTGTAGGCTTCTCAGTGCCTGCTCTCAGCAGGCACTGAGGAAGCCGCCTCCCTGCAGGACCCCGGCGCCATCTTGGATCCGGGTACCTGGAGGGAGGACGGACCCTCGGAACAGCGCGACACATCGCGCTGCTCTGAGGGTCTCAGGGGAGCGCGCAGGGAGCCCCCACCCTGCGCGATCCTCCCCTGTGCCCCCGGTACAGCGCGATGTTTGATCGCGGTGTGCCAGGGGTTAATGTGCCGGGAGCGGTCCGTGACCGCTCCTGACACATAGTGCCGGGTGTCAGCTGTGATATTCAGCTGACACCCGGCCGCGATCGGCTGCGCTCCCCCAGGAGCACGTCCGATCGCTGGGACGTACTATCCCGTCCATGGTCATACGGGCCCAGGTACCATGGACGGGATAGTACGTCGGATGGCAGTAAGGGGTTAAAGGGATCATTGGTATGGAAGTTAGGGCAAATCCACTAAGCGCTCTGGTTCTGACCCCAGGCCCCTCTTAAAGGGATCCCCGGTATGGAAGTTAGGGCCATTCCACTCAGCACTCTGGTTCAGACCCCAGGCTGACCGGATGATGTGGGATTTTAGGGGTAGTAGTCTGGTGGTTCTGGCTGACAGGATGATGTGGGATATTAGGGGAGTAGTCTGGTGGCTCTGGCTGACGGGATGATGTGGAATTGGTGTCTGGAGGGATGATGTGATATAGGAGTAGTCTGGCAGCTGTGACGGGATGATGTGGGATATTAGGGGTAGTAGTCTGGTGGCTCTGGCTGACGGGATGATGTGGGATATTAGTGGTAGTAGTCCGGTGGCTCTGGCTGACGGGATGTGGGATATTAGTAGTCCAGTGGCTCTGGCTGACGGGATGATGTGGGATATTAGTAGTCCGGTGGCTCTGGCTGACGGGATGATGTGGATATTAGGTGTAGTCTGGCGGCTGTGACGGGATGATGTGGGATATTAGTAGTCTGGTGGCTCTGGCTGACGGGATGATGTGGGATATTAGTGGTAGTTGTCCGGTGGCTCTGGCTGACGGGATGATGTGGGATAATAGTAGTCCGATGGCTCTGGCTGACAGGATGATGTGGGATATTATAGTGAATGTGGCTATGCGGAGTGGGCGGGGCTCTACACTCAGCTTTATATTTATAATCATTATAATTTGTTATAACTAACCGTAGTTAGTTACTATGCCCGGGCAGCGCCGGGCTCTTCAGCTAGTACTATATATAGCTAAAATCACGGTCATCTATGAACGTCAGTCACGTCTCGCACAGAGAGGATCGGAGCACAGCTGCGGAGGAGGTGGAGAAATGAATTTCTCCATCTCCTCCATTGCCGGTGTCAGCGTAAAAATTGCACAGCACTCGCATGGTACAATTGCTGTGCGATTTTTTATTGCACCCATTGAATTATATTGCGGGATGCGATACGATTTTTCCTGACAAACGCAGCATGCTGTGATTTTTTTCCAGTCCGATCGTGATCCGATTCGGCCTGGAAAAAAAATTGCAGATGAAGACACCATCATAGATTAACATTGGTATGAATTCAATCCGATTTTTTATCAGATTGAATTCGTCCGATTTAATCGCAAGTGGGCATAAGCCCACAGGCTGGTTTTCACAGGAGGATCATAACAACATGCACAGGGGTCTTCAGCAAACCCTCTGCTGTCATGACAACCCATCAGCGACCAGCGAGACAATGGAAGCGTGGATTGATGTGATTCCCTGACGGCACATTTTAAATGCTGCTATCAGAGATTGATAGCGGCATTTATCAGATTAACATCATCACTCCAATTGCGGCTGTTAGAGACATAATTAAATCAGTCGTCATATTTAGAGAAAGATTGGTGCTTGGCGTGTGAGCCTGCATCAAATTCAGGGAGGCAGCATATGAAGGGGCTAATAACACAGCGCACTGACAACCTTTTCATGTTTTTTTAAACAAAAAAAATAAAAAAATGTATCTTATAGTCCTTTGTAATCAGGCAGACCATTCTGTGCAGAACACTGACTCAAACTGATGGTGTCACTGTCAGAGGTAACATCAACATGTGGTAAAAGAGAAGAGTGTTGTGCTCTATCTCCTCAGAATAGGAAAATGAAGGCAATTGTGACCTGCATTTAGTAGTAATACTGCCCAGAATGCTAGTGCTAATGATGCTTCTACTGTTGCTAGTGGTGGTGAAGACATTCTTCACTACAAATTCATTGCCATTTTTACTTTTACCATACATTTTGCACTACCGTAAAATAAAGTTTTGATAATCTGTTCAACCCCATTTATTTAACCCTTGGCAAAAAGAATGTAACAGGAAAAGCTAGGTAAGTAGGTACATGTAGAGAAAGAAAAATATATGTCAAATTAGACTATTAAGGCAAGTGTGCATAACTTCATTTTTAACTACATTTTTCTAACATTTTTTTTTCTATTTTTTTCAACAAAATTCAACCCCCTTCTCAAAAAGGCACTGTATTGGTGTGATACGTGCAGACAGAAAATAATTTTTGCAAAATGCACTTTGTGAGGTAGACAGTTATTGAATGTCTGGACTTTGGGGATCTTTCTATTGTGTTCAAAAACAAAATAATTCCCCTTTTACAAAAACTATTGTACAAGAAATGCAAAAACTCAGCTGCATGTGTACTGTATCTGACTGATACTGATTTCAGATTTATTTTGCTATAAAAAATATTGTGTTGGATCGCTTTCCTCATTCTATTGTATTATCAGTGCAGAACCAGCAGGAAAGGTGCCAACTACACCAAATCACTAATCAATTATATTCAGTCTGACACCAATGTTATCTCTCACTCATATCAATTAAATTTCTGTATTATTCACAGACAAGTCTCATCTATTTTACTGCTCCAATAACACACTGCTGTCAGGAGTCCAATGTTTAAGGGCTTTTTCTTCCTATCTCTATTGCTGAGGCGTGAGCCCTGATGTATTCTCACTATTCTAAAATCATATTAAAATGGCTGCTGCATTCTCTGCTTAGGCTTTTATACAATCTATGATAGTTCCTCCTGATTGGCTACACCAAACTTTGTGATGTCATAGCTACGAGGCATTAAGGGAAAGTGTGCGCAATTGTGTCAAGGTCATGTTGGTCTTCTGTGACTGATGCAATCATCTGCAATGTAAGGAGTGGGCGTTTTTTTGGGAGGGGGACTGGAGAATTTCATAAAATTTGAATCGAATTCAATTGGCATTGAATCAATTCACACATCTCTAGTTATATCTAATGTGTGCCTCATGGTCTTAACTCAAGTACAGAAAATATCTGTTTATGCACAACTAGAGCAGAAGACTGTTTTTTAATAACATTGACAACACATAAATACAGCAATCAGGCTATGTGGGTAAACCTGAAATGTAAAACCATTGCATTTTTTAAATTAATTGTTTTTGAAAAGTTAATTGGTCTTCCAAGATCTTTTAGATTGGTTGGTTTTATTATTGTGGTAGAAACCCATTAACACTAATGTGCTACAGT
The DNA here is from genome assembly GCA_033576555.1 of Oophaga sylvatica. Lineage (NCBI taxonomy): Eukaryota > Metazoa > Chordata > Amphibia > Anura > Dendrobatidae > Oophaga > Oophaga sylvatica. The sequence goes on along the minus strand of JARQOD010000003.1, from coordinate 297,231,881 downwards.
ACAGTTCTGTATTATGGAGATACATTGTTATAGTAGGGCCATAGAGATTGCAAACTCCAGACCAGCGCAACCCAGAAATAGTGATAAAGGTCATTATTAGAAGGGTAGTCCTGTTATTTTTTTTCTTAACTACAATTTTAAAAGTAATGATTTGCATTGGACATCAACACAAATTAGATAATTGTTGTATCCAATCTCTATCAATAATCTAATGTGTATGGGCAGTTAAAAAAAAAATACTAGATGGTCACACAAGATGATTTGGCGGCATTAGAATCAGATGTAGAGCTACTTTACCAATATGAACAAGAAAATGGTGCAGAAGTATTGTGGTTATGTAAATTGTGCTCCAATATGTCAGTAATTTATGGAATTGTCCCCACGGTTTAAAGGGATCGGAAATTGCTTGTCCTTTTGGATTTTTCTGACCAACAAACAAGTTCCACCATCAGTTTCCAGTGTAAACAGAGATTATACAGAAATCCTCTATTGGGCTGTGGATCCCTTATGTGCACTGGATCCTGTTTATCTGTAGGACAGGTCTGTACTTGTTTGACTTGGTAAACACTAGGTAGAATTTGGTAAGTCACTCGGTGCTTTCAGCTCATTCAATGAGCAGCATGAAAAGTGTTTGTAATCAGGGTCATTCCCAAGGTAACAGGACTCAGCAGCCATGTGAGACACAGCGGCTCCTCTTACAGGAATGAGAAGGAAAACAGGCAGTGGAGAACTACAGAGACAGAGAGAAAGGAACACGGTCACTATACGGCTACAAGATACTACAAGAATCCAATGGAAAAGAGTTAATCTGAAGCAGGACAAATGTTAGAAGACTTTAAGATCCAGAAACAAACTTGAAGAACATCTATATCCATAAGTTAGTCTCTCTAAGAAGACTTGTCTAGAGGTAAAGATAAAGGATCTACATGAGCTGTAGGAACTAGTACCAGAGAGAAAGAAATAGCAGAGAATGGAGAAAGCCAGACTCATTGGTTGCAGCTTTAACGAGAGACGGAAAAGCTTAAGATTAGGAGTCTGAAGAATTATTTATGAAAAGATCAGAGAATAAAAGAAGAAAAGTATATCAGACGAGATCAGAGAAAGGAAAACGAGGGCGAAGAAGAAAGGGGGAGACTTCCATGTGTAGGACAAAGAGTTCGTCTGTAGCACTGGAAACAAGGCCTACAACTGCATGAAGGAAGGGGGTGAGTTTCTTTGTACGTAGATAAAGTGTTTTCCTTCTGTATTCTCAGCCTAGGAGAGGCTTATTCTTAATATCACACCTGAAAACTTTCTCGCACGTAAAGTTTTGTTTATCAAACTTTCTCAATTTCCTTTACCGACTTTGCTTCGGAGAGATTTGGATTGTTTTTGCTGCCGTGGTCAGCAATCTCACAGGGCCAGAGTTTTCGTGGCTAATAAATATGAGCGCCCGCTCAGTATATTAATGAGTTTCTGTGCTTTATGCTATTTGTAGCATTGTGAGCTTAGTTGTTCTCAATGTAGGGTTATGCAAGCATCAGGTTCACAACAGGGAGGGCTGCATGAAAGCTCGCCAGAAGCTGAAATTTATAGCCACTATGTCCATTTTGCAGGTTTGGATACATGATGATAAATGAAAAAATAAAAAAAAATATAACTACAAAAGAAAGGAGCTATTTATGAAAATTGAAAAAATTAACTGAGATAACTCTGGATTAGACGGACAAGACATAGCTTTCTGCATTGGTTATAACCCTTTAGCTGCGAAGGTGAAGTTACCAGTGAGATCTAAGAGTTAACTGAATAGCTGTATCAATCACACAATTTATTTCCTTAAATTTCCAGATAGCTTCAATTATACATGGTTGTTGTAAAAACAAAAGTTCATCAAAGATAAATAAAAAATGTTTAAATGATGTTAATGTCTTCTGCTGAGGATCTGCCACCAACGTTGTCTTTTGTTCTTCTTTGAGATAAATAATAGTTATAATTATAATAATAATGTCTATTCAGCAGCAGGGTTGTACTATAGAAGGTGCAAGATTTGCAGTCACACACGGATCCGAGAGCCTAGGTGGACCCAACAAACCCCTTTGGCTCATATTGGATTTCTATTATTATTATAGACCTGTGATTGTTGGGGGCCTACTGGAGATTTAGCACTTGAGTTTCAAGTTACGCCACTGTTCAGCAGATTATCTAATATGTATGTTAGAATTACACAAATTAAAATGTAAAAGTATGTTCAATATATGTTGGTTGAGTCGCTACGAATAGCTCGACAGTGATCCACAAGTTGGATGCGGATAGTTCTGCATCTGGCTCATTTTGCCAAAAAACTATCTCTGCCAACATCCCTATTCACATGCCCACTTGGCTCCACCAAGCTGATGCGCGGATTATAAAGATGGCTTTAAGCTGGCCTAAAAATCAGCAGATCTGACAAAAAAGAGTGTTTTTCTCATTGGTTGAGTGATTGCCAGCCTGTTCAGATGCACTGATAGTTTGAACCAGCGTTCATTCCATAAATATTGGTTCATCATTTTGGGTTATAAGCCGCTGTCAGACAACTCAGCACTGTTCCACATATTCTCAAAAGTTGTCCGATTCTGTTATGAAATGAGCCATTCCTTAATGAATTTGACCTCCTGAATTCAAATCTGACAATTACAATTTGTAGTTGGCTCTTTTTTCTATGATAACACAGATTTTTCCTCTTCCTGTCTTCCTGCTACATATAACTAATGTATATAAGTTTCAGTACTTGTTATAACATTATTATTTTTGCAAATATAAAGATGCAGAATATTTTGTTATGCCAATTTTCTGATATTTATCCAGAGTAAACTTAGCAACAATTCAAATAACTGAAACACATCTAAACACTACTGCCAATTATATGTTATAAAAATTGCACTGCAAAATTTGGTCCTCATTCAGTGACAACTCTTTTGTCCTTGTCTCTTGTACTCCTGCATGGGATCATCTCTTACAATTGTCCAACAGTAATCTGCAAGAATTGATTGATTCCATTTTCCTTGATATCTTTTCTCCACAGCCACAATATCTTGATGAAATCTCTCACCTACGCTCACTGCTCTGCAGTTTGGTGGAAAAAGGTCTAGCTGCGAATAGATTTTGGTTGTAACATGGCCTTAAAGATTAATTTCAGGCCTTGTTACAACCAAAATCCTTATATGTTTTGAAAAGATTTTCCAACAGCTTCTTGTAGTTATCTGCTCTTGATTTTATCCCCAAAAATAGTTACCACTAATTTGAATGCTGCCTATGCAGCCTTCTCCTTGCCCTGCAACAAATGGAGAAACTCCTCATTTTGGTGAAGATTACGAATCCGAGCTCCAATAAAGACTCCTTCCTTTATCTTTGCTTCACTCAACACTGGAAATGTATCAATGAGATAATTAAATACTTTTACATTTTTATTTATTGCCTTTACAAAGTTTTTCAATAGGTCCAACTTGATATGAAGAGGTGGGAACAAAATGTTATGTGGGTCAACAAGTGCTGGATGCAGGACATTTTTACTCCCTGACTGAAGTGAATGTCGGAGAGGCCATTCTCTTTTATTGTAGTGATAGTCTCTTGCACGATTATCCCACTCACACAGAAAGAAACAGTAATTTGTGTAACCATCCTGGAGACCAAGAGGGCAACCACCTAAGTTACCACAGAGGAGCCACAAATGTTGGTCATAGTTTAGGCACCTCAACAGATGTTTCATGTTGTCATAGGTTTCTTTCATGTTGATTGCAAAAACCAACTGGAATTGAAGGTAGCGCATTGCCATGATGCAGCAAGATGGCCTTTAGGCTTGTTTGGATGAATCGATGAAGTGCCCCCTTTTCTCTGGATTGTGACTTATCTTCAGAGCTTCCATTAAACTGTTGATGTTGCTGCATGCCACAAGATCGCCCTCCATGAAGAAGTATTGGACAAGATATTGTTGTGAAACAAAGAAATTCGAACATCTAGGAGATTAAACTGCTGTAGCCTGGAACCTAAGAGCTCAGCCTTACTGCTGTAGCCTGGAACCTAAGAGCCAGCTTACTGCTGTAGCAGGAACCTAAGAGCTCAGCCTTACTGCTGTAGCCGGGAACCTAAAAGCTCAGCCATACTCTTGTGCAGTCCAAATCTCTAATAAAATTGTTCCGTTAACTTTGTGTTATAAGATGTGGTTCAGTTGAAGTTGCTGACAGAAAGTCTGGGTCGTGAGAGGAAGATGTTTCATGACACCAAGCGCCCTTTTTTTCCTCACTTGACTGAAAATGTTTCTGGTGCTTTTGGAACCGGCAGTTCTTCTGTATGCGGTACTGAGCGTATTGCAGATAGAATGTTTGGATACTGTCAAGTCCAATTCTTCTTCCTTGAAACTCCTTTTCAAATGGGGGAAACCATGCAGAAATAGCAATTGGTAGTGTGATCGGTTGGCGCTCTACAGATCGTTGGGACTGTAAAAGGCATAGATTACTTCTTCACATGCAACCACTGGATATGATGTGATGCACATTTATTTCAGAATATGTGAGGAGCCAAACTTTGTCCTGATCTCCTCTTCTGCAGCAAAAATACCGATTGTAGGCTTTCCTTATCACGGTAGTCAAATTTTGGTTTTGTGATGCAAAAGTGACACCTACGTCAAATCGATGCATATGTAGTAAAAGCTATCCACTTTGTTAATGCAAGAACGAGGCAAATCTGAAAAAAAGATATAGAAACATGTCAATATGCTAAGAAGTCCTAAAACTGTATACCGTGCACAGAGAGCATTTATAAAAGTAGGTGCTGTAATTGTAATTAGGATTACATCATCAGAGCGGAGTTGGCATTTTATGATTGATCACCCTAAGATGATAGAATATTGGAGGCTCAATAGACTAAATAGATGATGTAATAGACGAGCTACAATATGCAATAATAATGATGAAATAATAAAGATGCAATTTCTCTATAAGCCTGCATGAGAGGGGTCATAAGTAATTATAACCTCCTTTGGATCTTGAAAATTAGATCCAATTGGCAAATTTAAGCATCATATTCATTTTCAACCCCAAAAAATTTGTTAAGTTCAACTGTTTTCTTCTCTGAACCAATGTGGCTGCAGAACAGTGTAATGGTTTATTTTCAAGAACAAAAGGATAATTTAAATGAAAAATGCTAAATACGTCCCTTTCCTGACATTAGAGTTGTAAGGTCCTTTTACACATTTGATGGTTAGTTGGTCCCACTGAAGTCTTAATGGCTAGAATAGCATGGCATATTACCTTACTATGTCCAAATGTGACTGAACACTTCTGGAAATGAACAGACGTTAGAGTCTTAGACTCTATTAAAGGGTTATTCCTAAAAAATGAATATGGGATGAATTACTGAACGCTGAGTGTCCGACAGCTGGGACCCACGGCGAAGCAAAAATCGGGGCTTTAGAGCCCTGAGAATCTGGTTTTGAAGCCTCGTTTTAAATGCACTGTATGGGCTCATGTGTGGTCTCCTCTCCATTCATTGTCTATAGGACTAGCCAAGTGCTGCATTCAGCAGTCCCTTTGACAATAATGGGAGTGGAGACAGCACATGTGCACAACTGCTCCATTCATGATGGGGCGGCAGAGCCCTGATTTCACATCACTGCGAGTACCAGCAACTGGACACCCAGCGATCAGCAAGTTATCTCCTATCATAGGGGATAATTTTCTTTTTTGGGAATAAAACGATATCCCTGAGAATGGGACACAAGTTTACGATATGTGCTGCCTTTTAACGATGTTTGAGCATAAAGTGAGTGCAGAAATCATTAGACTGTCTTTGTTGGGTACCATGTGCGGCTGATCCCTGACATGCTTGGCTTAGTAAATTACATTGTACCCTTCTGCCTGTGATTTGGTGTCTCTTAGTGATGAACACCTCTGTACAAGCACATAATAACTGCTTCAGCCTGATAGATCTTCGAGCACTTTTAATAAAAGAGTCACAGTGCCGCAACAAACCTCATAATTAGTGATGAGTGAACGTGCTCTGATAAGGTGTTATCTGAGCATGCTCAAGTGCTAATAGTGGGTCTTCAGCATGCTCGAATACTATGTTCTAGTCCCCGCAGCTGCATGTCTTGTGGTTGTTTGACAGCTGCCACAAATGCAGGGATAAGCTGTCTGTTAGGAAAGCCATGCATGTGTTGCAGATGTCGAACAGCCACAGGACATGCAGCCACGGGGACTAGAACATAGTATTCGAACATGCTGAAATCACTCGGTTAGCACACGAGCATGTTGGAATAACAACTTCTTCGAGCCCGTTCGCTCATCACTACTCATAACCCATCTGTTCTGCTGGTGACGGGGAGCTTTTGTCAATTCTGTAATATCCTAAAATATCTCTCACGTTGCACTGCAAAACAAAGCTAAAAAATATGCTCCAGAGCCCACAAATAACAACCTACCAGGCAAGGTTAGTTTATAGCCCACAAATAACAACCTACCAGGCAAGGTTAGTTTATAGCTCAATCTCACAAGATGGCCTCGGAAAACATCATTGTTGCCTTGAATACCTTCTCTTCCCCATCTAGGATTTTACAAAATAAAAAAAAATATATAAGCATCTAAATATATTTTGTTTAGCATCTCTGGTTCTCTGGTAGTTATGATAAATGCTTTAGGAGGTGGGGTGTTCATCCACAGACAAGTGACATCATCTATGTAACATAGTGAGAAAATACAAATTAAGTTCTTAATAGTAGGGTCCTTGTAACCCAAACAGCAGAAATTACAGTTCAGTACTAGTGATGGTATACTTGTTGCTCGGGTTTTCCTGAGCATGCTCGGGTGGTCTCCGAGTATTTGGAAGTGCTCGAAGATTTAGTTTTTGCCGCCGCAGCTGCATGATTTGCGACTGCTAGACAGCCTGAATACATGTGGGGATTTCCTAACAAACAGGCAATCCCCACATGTATTCAGGCTGTCTAGCAGTCACAAATCATGCACCTGCAGCGGCAAAAACTAAATCTTCGAGCACTTCCAAATACTCGGAGACCACCCGAGCATGCTCGGGAAAACCCGAGCAACGAGCATACTCGCTCATCACTATTCAGTACCTTTTTTTACGCAGTTCTGCAAAAAGTTTCTACAACTATTTTTTGAAACACTTAACATAATTTTTTTACCAAAAATTTTTTTGACACATTTATTTTCTTTAAAGGGAACTTGTCAATAGATTCATGGTGGCTGAAGATTGGCCAGGATGAATCAGATCCTGTCTGTGAGACTGCAGCAGGTCTCTGAAATGCTCAGAGAAAATATCTAAAAAGCCAGCTGGGACTAGAAGGAAAGGCCGGAGTAGTTCGATGCAGCCAGCAACTCCGGCCACAGCGTTTAAGAGAAAGACATACCTGTTCAGCCAGGCTCCGATCCATGCTGTCTGTGGTTCAGTGCACCATTAATCTACTGACAGGCTCTCTTTCATGTCAATAAAGTGCCATCCAAGAGGCTCACTATCAACTGAAAAACAATAAACAAAATTATAGATCACTATGAAGCTGCGCTCTACAGTATAATACTGCACAAACCAAACAAAATGACTACAATGTGAACACAAAAACTTGGCACTCAAAAATGTAGTGATGAGAGAAGTTCCATTTTATTTTGCATACATAAGTTGAACGTTTTCGGTCTATACCCAGACCTTCATCAGAAACTGTATGTATGCTTCAGTGAGAGGAACCTCAGAATCCAGCGCAAGGGAGTGCGGGCTGTGTCGCAAGGGAAAAAGCGCTTTTTCAATTTTTTTATTTATATAGTGATTGGGCTGGATACCCTACTTGAGCACCTTTCTCCTTATTTTTATGAGTATAACTTGTTACAATGTGAACATAGGCGACCGGTAAATGACCACACAGTGAAGTACCGTACATACTAAAGCAGCAACCTCTGATCCCTCTGCAGTTGCACTGGGTAGGTGGGTATGCCCAAAGTGGACATGGCTGACAGTGACTGGCTGCAGTGGTTCACGTGGGCAGTCAGGGATGTCATTGTTGCAGCACAAATACAAAAAGACCAGTGGAAAGCACCAAAGTGGTGGTTCTGGAATGGCAGGGGATCTTAAATTATTTTATGGCAGTTGTTCTTTTTGGTCCAATTTTTCTCAAACGTCAGAAAACTCCTTTAATTTTTCCACTGAACAAAATGGGATATTTATGTTAGGCTAATCCCTCTTATACTATAAGGGTGTATGCACAGTCTCTTATAGATGCCGATGCTCTTTCTTTTTGGGTCAACCTTGCTACTGGCACCTTTTCTTTACCTCTATATATAAACTAGTGATCAGCTTCCAAATATTAGCGTCTGAAGAAAGGTCAGGTCACTTCCTATCAGTCAGCAGGATGTGGCATCACGTTATTATATTCTATCTTGAACTTGTTGACCAATGACATGCAGTGTACACTTTATTAGGATACCGATTTTATACTTCCTAGTATATGATTTTAAGGCTATCTTCACACAGAACTTTTGGAGGATTTTTTGGGGAGGCAGCTCCTTTTTCCTATGGGAAAGTCTCTATGCTCATGGTCATATGAGGAGTTTTCTGAGCAGTTTTTTTAATTTGATTTTTCTTAAGAGGATTTGAAACGACTGTTGGGAGGAAAAAAATTGCATGTCATTTGTTTTGAAGCAAATCCTTTTAAACTAGTCACTGACATGTCAAAACGCTGTTAAAAATGCAACATGAAAAAAATGTTACAAACTCTTGTAAATTGTATAAAGAGATGACAAACTCCTCCAAACACTCAAGTGAGGAGCGTTTCCTAAAGCATTTGAAAACCTCATCTCATTTGTCTGCCTTAAAAATGTGTCTACAATGTCTTTCCAAACAGATTCCGCCTGAAAAAGTACTAAATAAATGTTACAAAGAATGAACATAATGAGCAGTAATGTCCAAACCAAACTAGGCAGTGTCAAATCAAATGATGTATAGATCGCTTTTGGTAAAAACTCTTCAAAAGCACCCCAAAAAAGGAGAGTTTCCTGAACACTTTCCTCTTGAAAAATTTGCTCTTTAACCCCCTTAATCACCAGGAGATATTCAGTTTTCACTTTTTATTCCCCTTCTTCCAAGACCAATACATTTTTTGTTTTGCCATAAATATAGCCGTATTATGGGTTTATTTTTGCAGGATGAGCTGTACTTTTAAATGATATCATTTATTTAAACACATAGTGTACTGCAAAATAATTTTACAAAATTCCAAGCGCGCTAAAATTGGAAAAAAAAGTGCAATTTCACAATTGTTTTTTAGTTTTGCTATTTACCATATACACTATATGGTAAAACTGACTTGGCAATATGATTCCCCATGTTCCCCCTGGTATTTTGGTCATCCCTCAGACCCTGTAGCTCCATCCCTCGGCCCTGCGCCTCTTCCTAAAAAAAAAAAATGGTGGACGCATGCGCTGTGCACCCGCCGTAATCTGCCAGCTGGCACAGGAGACATTTTTCCTATAAGTTCATTCTGATAACTGTGATAGAACCTATCACAGTGATCAAAAGCCAACAATTAGTATGTCATCCACCCCCTTAATCAGATTACATTTTGTTTTATTTTTATAATTTTTATTTTTTTCATTCTTTGCCATTAGGTTTAGAGTTTGGCTTCGGCCGGGGATACACTTGTGAGAAACTCGCACGAGTCTTGCACCTCAATACCAGGCACCTGCCTCCTGCACTCTGACTGGAGCGTTCAGCTGCATAGAAATACGAATGTGCTCGTTGCTCGGCGAGTAATGGGCGATGCTCGATGTAAAACTCGAATCCCTGCCTCGCATCACTGGCACCTGTTATACAGCCAAAAAGCATGCTTACCTGCTGCACTGACAATGCTCCTCTGGCCAAGCATTATGTCCCCCAATGATCTTGTGACATTGTTTATGTCACATAAGCACTGCAGCCTAGCAAGGGCCACTGATGGGTTGCAGCCTTCCCAGTTCTGTCAGAGAGAACAGATTATTATTATTATCCATTTCTATAGCACCATTTATTCCATGGCCCTTTACATGTGAGAGGGGGCGAACATAGACAAGTACAATAAATATGAGCAATACAGGACACACATAAGTACAGAAGGAGAGAGGACCCTGCCCGCGAAGGCTCACAGTCTACAGGGGATGGGTGAGGATACACTAGGAGAGGGTAGAACTGGTCATGCGGCGGTTCAGTAGACTGAGGATCACTGCAGGTTGTAGGCATGTCGGAAGAGGTAGGTCTTTAGGTTCTTTTTGAAGGTTTCCATGGTAGGCGAGAGTCTGATGTGTTGGGTAGAGAATTCCAGAGTATAGGGGAGGCACGGGAGAAGTCTTGTATGCGGTTGTGGGAAGAAGAGATAAGGGGAGAGTAGAGAAGGAGATCTTGAGAGGATCGGAGGTTGCGTGTGGGTAAGTAGTGGGAGACCATGTCACAGATGTATGGAGGAGACAGGTTGTGGATGGCTTTGTATGTCATAGTTAGGGTTTTGAACTGAAGATTCCAAGAAAACATAGTACTCAGAATGGAGGAGCGGCGCTAGTCCATGAGGTAAACGTGTTTTTTTTTTTATCATTATACAGGATAAATTTGGGAAGTTGTAAAAGGGTTGTGGCGAATTCCTTTACATTGGTTCTTAAGGAGAAAGTAACTAGCAGGTTTATGATTTAGACATCACGCCTTTATAATGCACTGTTTATGTACATTGATCACTAAAATAACTAATTTGTAAAAACTAGTTTATTGTCTAGCACCAGAGATAAAAAAGTAGGAGGTTAAGATAAAGATACATATGTAAACCCCAAGTCTGGCATAATAAAACTGTTGTATTTTGGTTAACATATTATTTAAATATAACGCTAATTATCCGCTGAGTTTGATACAGAGTATTTCGATACATCATATTTCATTATTATTATTTTTTTTCTGCAATCAGCTCAGTTCCTGAGGTGTCCTTATATAGTGCATGCTGCATTCATCACATTATGTCGCCTCTTTCACCCCGTTACCTTGATTTTCCAATCTTCCAATCCCTTTGCCAACAGCATAAATACGTAAAATACTGTTTCAACATAAATAGAAGTAAAAAAAAATCCAGAATTATTCACAAAATAATGGAAAATAATGTAGAACAGAAGGCCTTGGCTGGCTCATTCACTATGCTTTCTTACGTAGAGCCGACGTATTCCACAGCGCTTTACAGACATTGCTACATGTGTAACCAAGAGCGGAGAATAAGACAAAGAGCAACGTGGAGTAAGATCAAAGCTGACGTCATGCAAAGGACACTTCATCTTGTATAATACCTAATAATGCAGAAAATTAATATGGGATAAGCAAAATATTATGTGAATAACTTTCTGTCTACAGATTTTGGAGCCTTTGTCAAAAATTCCTGAGACATCGCTAGATACAGACACAGGATAAATTCTTCATTGTATTCACATCAGTTTTCTGTTGTGTCAAGCACAATATTTAGATAGTTGGGTCACTTTTTAACCCTGCAGAAGATCAGGCAGATAAGACACAGTTCAAGGCCTCATTCAAGCTATAATACAAAGACCGTGAAAAGCACACGAAGAAACTAGATGGAGAATTCTACCTTATGCACTCTTTCTTATCTCCAGGAACTTTATCAATGTATTGCACCTATATGATCTCATAAAATCACAGTAAACATCGAACAATGATGGATTTTTTGCAAACGATGTTTCCATTATGTATCATCAGAAACAATGTGTATGGTAATGTTCGGATGGCATGGCTGTTCTTCATTGATTCTCGATGCTATGGGTTGAAAGCTGACGTTACATTTCTGGCAGTCAGCAGTTGCTTCAGCAGTTGAAATAAATGAGGCTAAAAAGAAAAGAAAACCTGCTATATTTTGTGAGTCCTCCAGACATAGCTGCATGCATCATCCACATCTGACAGTAAGGCGTGATCGGCTGAGGACTGTGGAGAACCATCTTATGGCTCAGCATACATCTCAGGATAAATTATCATCAGAATGATGATGCAGCCCTCGGCCAAGAGTTATTACATCCATCACATACAGTAAAAGTAGAGGAAGTCTAAAACAGGCTGCCATTAAAAGCAGTGAGTTAACCATCAGGCTATAACTAAAACGTCTGAATATGTAAATGAGAGGCAGGTGACAGTGATACTTATATGACAATAATGACTAAACCTAATTAAAGGGAACCTTTTGTGAGATTCATGCTGTCCAAACTATGGGCAGTATGAATCCGATCCTGGCTGCACAATTACTCCAGGGTATGTTTCTCAAATGCTCTGGCATTTCAGAGAAAACATAGTTTGAAGGCTTAGCCAGGGGTCATAGCCATAGCCAACACTAAACCATTGCCACCCCCAGCTGGCTTCTCCCAGGACCGCTATGGGAGAAACCTGGCAATTAGCTGGAGCGGTGCTGAGAGGCATCAGCTGAAGGCAGCACCAGACCCGTCTCTCACTATGGTCCCCAAATCTTCAAACTATATTTTTTCTGAAATATCTGAGCAATTCAAAGAAAAGATAGTTTGAAGGCTTAGCTAAGGGTCATAGCCACAGACAAGACTATGCCACTGCCACCCCTGGCCGACTTCTCCCAGCACCGCTATGGGACAGACCAGTCAATTAGCTGGAGCGTTGCTGAGAGACGTCAACCGAAGGCGGCACCAAACTCGTCTCTCACTATGGTTCCCAAATCTTCAAACTATATTTTTTCTAACATATCTGAGCGATTCAGAGAAAAATATGCCTGGTAGTAGCCGCAACAGACTACAATTAATGATGCCCATGGTTTGGGCAGCATGAATCAGCTGACAGGTTCCCTATAAAGACAGATTACGCTTACAACCTCAATAAGTGGAGTTTTTACCTAATTGTCACTATCTTACCAGTATCCAAAATCCATCACTTAGACATTTATTACCCAAATAATCAGGAAGCAATGCTGAGCTGAGAAATTACCGCTGAACCAGTCTACAGGTCTTGGGACTTTTTTCCGTTTGCATTGCTGCATTACTAGAGAAATGGCTTGTTTCTTACAGTTTCTGCTATTTTTATTCATTTTTGATGTATGGTCAGAAAAAAGCATTTTACTTTGCTTTTTTGGAGGGAGGCTGTTTTTCCATCAACCCCAGCCAAACGTAGAGTTGATGTGCCTTAACTGTGTGCAGTCTTTCAGCTTTTGGAGGTAAGAATTTCACTTATTTCTGTGACAAGAAAAAGAAATGTGTCAGCTACGCTTGTCAGCCTTTTAGGACTCGGGGCAGTTTTTATCTGTCACCAGGAACAAAACTTGTCCTTCTCTGTAGTCCCTTAGTCCTCCCACCCATCTCACAGAGGAGCAGAAACTTGCCTGACAAAATCCATGATGGAAGTGTGAAACAAGACCTGGTATCAGTGGCCATATGCTTATCCGTCATCATTTATAGTCTCCACAGCTCTGATCTAGCAGTTTTATTTCACGTCCTGAACTGATTTGTAGAAATCACAGGAAATACTTTATAATAATCTGTTACTGCCAAAGCATGCAAATGAATTAACGCTCCATCTTTATATAACTTTCCAACTTCTCTCTCTCTGCAGGCCAAGCTGGGATTGTCACCTGCACCCATTCACTTCCAGTATGTCTCACTTATCTTCTACCCTCAAGAGATATACAGACACAGACTATTCTAAAAGTTATGGCGGATACAGTTCTTATTCTTCCAACCACAGTTCTTCATTCAGTGACAGAAATAAATTGCCTTATAAGTCCAATGTGAACAGCTCCTATTACACCACCCCTGCTCTTCGCTCTTATGATCTTGACCGAAGCCTTCCACCCCTGGATTCATCCACAAAACGAACTGACATCTTGGCACGGTCTCCATCTAAATATACACCAAGTGCATACTCCTACAACTACAACAGTAGTTACTCTACCTTCCAGACCTCGCCCGTCACCTCACTGTCTCGTAAGAAGTCATCCAGTCATACGGACCTGTCCCTTGGATTCTCTGAACTACGCACCTCGGATACTTATTACAGTCATAGCCCGGCATTGACACGATCGCGCCATGATTTGGATAGTACTTCTCGAATTTCTCGTGTCTCCAATCACGCTGAGTTTGGGGACGTCTATGGAAAGAAAAGAGGCTCCACTAATGGATATGGACTTTCTTGTGCAGCGACACCAGAACCTCTTACTTCACCTGCTAAGCCCTCATCAAGGTTCACCTACTCGTATGACAAGAGCGAAGGATCCAGTAGTAAAGAGACGCCGGTAGGTCCTATTTATTATAGTTTCTACACTTAATAAATTTGTATAACTGCATAAGAATAATATACAGTATTCTTATATTGTCAGTCCATTTACCAAAAATACAAGGCACATTAGGGAAGACGCCTTTCTTTGCCACAAGTTTTGAAGATATAATTTTTTTTTCTGTTTTCGGCTTGGATAAGCGATTATTGGATGAACGAGTCCGAGCTTTGCCTCATCTACAACAATGACCTGACCAATTTTCCCTATAATATCATAGTGGATAGAATATTAAACTCTTGTTTTTGCAACAAAAAGTTTGTAGAAATCAAGAGAACCCAAACCTATGCCAAAGTTAACAAGAACTGTGACTAGTAAATGAGTTATGAGGCATCCATCAAGCCACCAAACGCAATCTGAGGCGTGGGTGCAGAAATACTTGTTAGTAACCAGAGCCTCTTCTATACAGTATATAGTACTGATGCCCAGTGGTTTTCTGTAACATATCAGCAGTATTTTCAGGAGAGTTGTAATGGCATGTCATGTTACGAGCACAATATTGTAATATCTGATAAATAAGCAGTGTGAGTCTATATAACGGAAAAAAAATACTTTAAAAATATACCATGATCAGGCAAGATTCACTATTAACTTGTTCCAGGACAACCTGAGTAAGTAGTAACATTTTAACTTGGGAGCAACATAAAAAAATAAGAACAAAGTTGAATAAGTGCAAAGCTAACACAGATAGAAACGAGACACAAAGCAGAAAATCAGATGTGAGCCAGCCCATGCATTTGCTCTAAAAATTATGTCAATTTCTGGTGTAAACTATAGTAAATTTGTCAAAAGACCCCTGTCTCCACAGCAGGGCCGGTTTTAGTGAAAGTGGAGACATGGGCAAAAGTTTAAAATGGGACCCCAAATGCTGACATATTGCACCATCACACAGAAACAGTTTGGTTGTATTTACATGGCCTGAGTTCAGGCCGCTAAATGAGCATGATCGACAATACTGAAGTCGTTCGACGCCTGTTTCCCGGTCTTTTTCCACCGGCTGAGGAAGAATGATGGGCACAAAATGATCACTGTTAGATCAATCTGCCCCGACACAGTATCATGTTATCAGCAGCACATCTGAAGTTTGCACTGGGCGATGTGCTGCTGAGAACAATGATTTTTGTTCCAGCATTACCACTCAAATCACTCTATGAACAGGCAGCATTTTTCTTGTTTAGTATAATACACTCCCCATAGTCCTCCATATGGTATAATACACTTCCCATTGTCCTCCATATTGTATAATACATTCCCCATAGTCCTCCATATGGTATAAAACACTCCCCATAGTCCTCCATATAGTATAATACACTCCCCATAGTCCTCCATATAGTATAATACACTCCCCATAGTCCTCCATATGGTTTAATGCACTTCTCATAGTCCTCCATATGGTATAATGCACTCCCCATAGTCCTCCATATGGTATAATACACTCCCCATAGTCCTCCATATGGTATAATGCACTCTCCATAGTCCACCATATGGTATAATACATTCCCCTAGTCCTCTGTCACAAAAATATAAATACGATGTATGGTTTTCTTTATCATCACACATTTCTAGAACAATCCATGGCTTCACCCACACTTTCCGCAGACACGCGCTGTGAGCTTTTTGACCCCCCCAAGCTCCTTCTCACTATACACTCTGTGTAACGTGATACTAGTCTGCTAGCAGCCCCTGAGTAGCTTTAATGACCAGCTGAATCTGATTTGAGGCCGCTCCAAGACATGTGCTCTTTTGTTCATGTAGAAACATAATATCGGGGCATATCTTGACCCAAGTGGTGCTATAGATATGAAATTTACATATTTGCATGCCCATCTGTAGACCTACACCCTAGTGAAATCTCTGGGACCCAGAACCATCAGAATCCGAGGAATGGATTTCTCCATAAGCAGGTCATGTAGCTACTTTGTGCTTATACTTAAATGAACCCCCATGTCTTTCTGAGCATAATGATAATTTTGTCTTTCTTCTACGAGGTTTACCCTAAGAGATATGGGAAAAAGAGTATTTCATAACTGTTCAGAAAGGGGAGTTCACCACCTCCCCCCCAGAGGGGTCAGCCCAGGGGAAGTTCCTTAGTTTAGGGACCAACTATAAAACAGGGACAGCCATTTTGCAGGGAGTTCAGTGCTCAGAGGACAGCATATGCCATCCCTGCTGTGGACTGAATCCTGGTCCTTGGGAACCCCTCCCCCCACACACCAACCATGATATGAGATAACTGTAAGGTTTTCAGCTTTAATCCTTTTTATTTTGTAATTGCTGTGTACATATTGTAATTTGTCTCCCTTTACAATATTTTGTATACTTTTGTAAACACTGCCTACTTTTTGGAGTAATATATAAAATTACTAGCTTCGTTTCTGCTTGCTCTATAAACATATCCTCACGACTTGCATGCTAAATTAAGCCAATGCTACTGATTGGGGTTGGCTCCTGACCCGATATTCATAGAACCAGGAGCTGGTGGCGGCAAAGTGTGTTCTGGGGTATCTGGGAGACTCTGGCAGTGACGGACGGGGTTTGATAAGTGTATATCCCGCCTGGACGGGAATAGGTTATCGTCCTCACTGCAGAGTGTCTAATAGCTAGTACACATCCAGGCGGCCAGTCTGGTGACTACTTATCCTAGGTGCAGTTCCCTGACTGACCTGAGGGTAAGGGGGGCGCCAGAGAGCTGCAAGTTAAAAAAAAACGGAACTGGAAAGTGGGATCATAAATCCCCCTGAAAAAGGAATTGGGGCAACCAAACACCTCCAGTTCGGGACACATTGGCGGCAGTAGTGGAATCATAAAGAGTATCCCCCGTGCCATTCGTGACATATTGGTGGCAGCAGTGGGATCATAAACTGTATCCCTGTGCCGTTCCTCACATCCTCTATATGATATAAAACACTCCCCATAGTCCTCCATATAGTATAATACACTCCCATAGTCCTCCATATGGTATAATTCACTCCCCATAGTCCTCCATATGGTATAATGCACTCCCCATAGTCCTCCATATGGTATAATGCACTCCCCATAGTCTTCCATATGGTATAATACATATAATACACTCACCATAGTCCTAAATATGGTATAATACACTCCCCATAGTCTTCCATATAGTATAATACACTCCCCAATCACCCATATGGTATAATACACTCCCCATAGTCCTCCATATAGTATATTACACCCCCCATTTTTCCTCCATTTAGTACAATGCCCTCCCCATAGTATAATGCACCCTATAGTCCTCCATATATTAAAATACACTCCACAGTCCTCCATATACTATAGTACACTCCTCACAGTTCTCCATGTAGTACAATGTACCCCCGTAGTATAAATGCAGCCAATAGTTCTTCATATAGTATAATGAATTCCTCATAGTCCTAGATACAGTATAATGCAGGTCCCATATAGTTTAATGCACTGCCCATAGTCATCGATAAGAGTATAATGCAGCCCCCATAGAGTATAATTCAGCCCCCCTAATAGAATATAATTCAGCCCCCTCATAGAATATAATGCAGCCCCCTCATAATATATGTACCCTCATAACATATTGCAGCCCTCATAGAATATAATACAGCCCCCATAGAATATAATGCAGCCCCCTCATAGAATATAATGCAGTCACCCCAGAGTATAATGCAGCCCCCATAGAATATAATGCAGCCCCCTCATATAGTATAATGCAGCCCCCAAAGAATATAATAATATAATGTAGGCTCCCTCAAAGAGTATAATGCAGCCCCGCATAGAATATAATGCAACCCCCGCATACAGTATAATGCAGCCTTCCCATAGAATATAATGCAGCTGCTCCATAGAGTATAATGCAGTCCCCTCAGATTATAATGCAGCCCCCATATAGTATAATGCAGCCCCTCATAGAGTATAATGCAGACCCCATATAGTATAATGCAGACCCCCTCGTAGAATATAATGCAGCCCCGCATAGAATATAATGAAACCCCCGCATACAGTATAATGCAGCCTCCCCATAGAATATAATGCAGCTACCCCATATAGTATAATGCTGCCCCTCATAGAGTATAATGCAGACCCCCAAAATAGTATAATGCAGCCCCCATAGAATATAATGTATCCCCAATAGAATACAATGCATCCCCCATATAGTATAATGCAGCCCATCAAAGAATATAACGCAGCCTCCTCACAGAATATAATGCAGCCTCCTCATACAGTATAATACAGCACCAAAGAATATAATATAATAATGTAGGCTCCCTCAAAGAGTATAATGCAGCCCCGCATAGAATATAATGCAACCCCCGCATACAGTATAATGCAGCCTCCTCATAGAATATAATGCAGCTGCCCCACAGAGTATAATGCAGTCCCTTGAGAGTATAATGCAGCCCCCCATATAGTACAATGCAGCCCTCTCATAGAGTATAATGCAGACCCCATATAGTATAATGCAGACCCCCCATAGAATATAATGCAGCCCACCTCACAGAATATAATGTACTCCCATATAATTCAATACAGACCCCCATATAGTATAACGCAGCTCGTTCATAGAATATAATGTACCCCTATAGCATACAATACAGACCTCCATATAGTATAACCAGCCTCTTCATAGAATATGTACCCCCATAGAATATAATACAGACCCCCCATATAGTATAACACAGCCCCTTCATTGAATATAATGTACCCCCCATAGAATACAATGCAGTCCTATTATTATTAATACTAATAGTAATACAATACTCACCTCTCTTTCTTGTTCCCCTGCTGCTCAAAGCTCTGCAGAGTGTCTCAGTAGCTCCACTGCCAGGCACACAGCATGGCGCGCGATGAAGTGACATCATCATGAACCCGCTGTGTCAGAGGCAGAGGGGAATGATGGGGAGCGTCATCTGACGCTCTCTCCTCCCTTATTGCTTTCAACTGTATCAGCATCTATGCCGAGCCACCCTGACTCACAGGCCCCATAGCCGCATGGTGTGCCGCTATTAGTGACACGCCACTGGCTGGGCGCCCCTGGACAAGCGGGGGCCCTAGCCAACTGCCTAGTCTTCCTGCCCCTAACGCTGGCCCTACTGCACACCTAAGCTGCATCTACATTTTGGCTAAGTGCTACGAACAGCAGAAAAAGTGAAAAAAAAAGTTTGAAATTAAAACACAAATATGGTAACTTTGTTTATACCAGAAAACAAGTGTTGGTGGAATGATTATCTCAAATGCCTCGGGGGCCTCCCACCTCTCCCCCAATAGATGATGTCAGGGAAAGACGAATCGGTCATGCTGAACTTAAATGTCCAATACTAATGTTCTACCTAGAGATGAGCCGTGTGATCAGAAGAGCCTGGCAGCAGTTTACTCCCATCCTTCTGTTGAGAACAGAGGCACGTTGGGAATACACGGGTATTGGAGAAGGTGCTGGGGATAGAACTGTTAACCTAATTAGCGCTGGTAAACAGCTATTGAGTGGGCACATTGACCATTCAATGTCTCGTGTATGAATGTATGAAGTCTCGTGTTGATCATAAAGTCCACCAGTGATTTATTGCTTTTCTAGGACAATCTTCCATCACAGTTGTTTTTGGTAGATGCTCCTATTGTACTTTGCTCCTAAATTATAGTCTAAAAAGGGTTGTCCGGGCAAAAAGAAAATGCCTTGGATCTGTAAAAAATAACAAACTGATACTCACCTACCGACATCCAAGTACCTAATAGCACCAGTAGGATCTGATTAGGTACAGTTAGATCGCCTTGGCTATGTATAGTCTCTATGAAATTAGTTCTATTTATTTTTTGTATTGTATTATTCACACACAGGTTTTTTTGTGTTGGTGTATTATTATTATAAATAAAATTCAATTTTAAGGGAATATATATTCCTCACTTTAAGCCCCTTTTTCTTGATTGATAACTGACTAATTTTTCACAGATCCAAGCCACTAGCAAACTTTTCTTTCTGTCCCGACATCCCCTTTAAATGCGGGCCAGTTAAATGTAATTGTATAAGGTATGTAGATGCCTCCAGTGTAAGTTCTGCAGTAAGCAGCATGTGTATGGACGGATCATCCTGGAATGGACCAGGCTCAGTACAGCACATTCTTTCACACTGTCAGGACCTTCATTACATAATATAGAAAGACTACAGCACATTTATGAGGCACCTAATTAACTAACGGTATTTCTTGCAGGCTTTATTACTCTTATTAAAAATTACATCTGTACATTAAGTTTCCGGGAGTAGATGATTCAAGCCTGTGATACAGTATGAATAGTAACATAGTGATCTGATAATCGAAGTATGTAAGAAAAAAGTAATGTTAACTTGAAAATGTAAAATCCTCACTCCTCTGGATCCTTATTATGGAGGAACAGATTAGGGAATTGTTATTATCAGGGGTAGCTTGGAGTTTAGGTGTCTAATTGTAGAGGCTAAAAAGCTGTATGTTTCCTGCTGATTAAACAGTCGTTCCACACGTGGCAGATGATGGCTAAATTAAATAGCCAGTATCAGTCTCTAACTGTAATGACCAGAACTAGCCCCGTCCATGGTAGGTAATCATTTAAACACTCCAATCTACGTCTGACAGTGGCATTTCAATAAAACATGCACTGACTTCCATCGGCTCCCTGCAACGCAATCATGGGAAACCAATGGTTCAGCTGGATCATTCTGAAGGCCCCACAGCTGCCATCTTGGTCCTCCTGCGAAGCTCAACTTGAGGCCTCCTTTATACGTCCATACAGGGGCATACATAGAAATCATGGGACCCTATAGAAGAAGTTCTATTTGGGCCCTCCTCCCTCAAAAAAAACCTTAATATTCAGAATGTCACAAAAGAGCATATCTCTCAACTATGCAGCCCTTACAAAGTCATTTTCCTCCTATTGAAGTTCCTAGATTGCCCTTTTATTGCCCCCATAAAGTGTGATGTCAACAATTGTGTCCCCTCCGAAACACAGTATGATATCTCCACAGAGAATTGTTCCACATTACTCTCCACACACACGGTATAATGACCCTACTGTACACCCCTTCCGATCAACTTTCCCCCAGCAAAGTATTGTGACCCTAATACAGTATGATGCCCCAAAAGTAATCACCACACAGACCTCCATAAAATATAATGATCCTACATACAGTATAATGGTCCCCACACCCTCTACGCAGCTTGATGGCCCCAATACAACTATCCACAGTATATAATGGCCCCCCACTAGCCCTACAAATAGTAAAATGGCACCCACCCATGTCTCCAAACAGCATACTGACACCCACACAGCCCTCTACACAGTATTAGGGACCCCACAAAAACCTTCACACTGTATTATTGCTTACATATAGTATAATGGCCACCACATAGCCCTCCAAACAATATAATAGTCCCACATATAGCCCTTCAACAATATATTGGTCCCCACATAGCCCTTCAAACAATATAACAGTCACCCCTAAGCTTTCAAACAGTATAATGGCTCCTGACATAGCCCTGCAAACAGTATAATGCCCCCCCACATAGTCCTGTATAAAGTATAATGGCCCCCTGCATAGTCCTGCAAACAGGGTAATACCCCCTCACATATACCTGCAAGCAGTATAATGCCCCCCACATAGACCTGCAAACAGTATAGCAGACTGAAATAGACAAACAGTTGAATGGCCCCCATATAGGCTTCAATATAATTTAATGGTCCCCATATAGCCTTCTAAACAGTATAATGGCTTTCACACAGCCCTCCAAATAGTATAATGACCACCACATAGCTCTCGATACAGTATTATTGGCCCCACAAAGCCCTCCAAACAAAATAATAGCCCCAACATAGCCCTCCAAACAGTATAATGGCTACTGACATAGCCCTGCAAACAGTATAATGCCTCCCCACATAGTCCTGCAAACAGTATTATGGCCCTCACATGGTCCTGCAAACAGTATAATGGCCCCCCACATAGTCCTGAAAACAGTATAATGGTCCTCACATAGTCCTTCAAACCGTATAATGGCCACCACATAGTCCTGCAAACAGTACAATGGCCCCCACATAGTCCTGCAAACAGTATAATGGCCCCCACATAGTCATGCTAACAGAATAATAGCCCCCAACATAGTCCTGCAAACAGGATAAAGGGCACTCACATATACCTGCAAACAGTATAAAGCCCCCCCACACACACCTGAAAATAGTATAACAGACCCATATAGTCTGGCAAACTGTATAATGGCCTCCACATAGGCTTTAATTTAGTATAATGGTGCCCACATAGCCTTTCAAATAGTATAATAGCCCCCACACAGCCTTCCAAATAGTATAATGACCCCACATAGCCCTCCATACAGTATTATAGGCACCACATAGATCTCCATACAGTATTATGGGCACCACATAGCCCTACATACACTATTATGGGCACCACATAACCCTCCATACACTATTATGGATGACACATAGTCCTCCATACAGTATAATGGGCACCACACAGTCCTCAATATTATGGGAATCACATGGTCCTCCATGCAGTATTGTGGGCACCACATTGTTCTCCACACAGTATTATGAGCACCACATAGTTTTTCATACAGTATTATGGGTCCCACATAGTCCTCCATACAGTATTTTGGGTACCACGTAGTCCTCCACGCAGTATTATGAGCACCACATAGTCCTCCATACAGTATTATGTACAACACATAGTGCTCCATGCAATATCATGGGCAACACATAGTCCTCGTATACTGTACAGTATAATGGGCACCATATAGTCTTCCATACAATATTATGGGTACCACATACTCCGCCATACAATATTATGGGCAGCACATACAGTATTATGGGCACCACAAAGTGCTCCATACAGTATTATGGGGCCCATATAGTCCTCCATAAACTTTGCAGTATTATGGACCCCATATAGTCCTCCATACAGTATTGTGGGCCCCATATAGTGTTCCATACAGTGTAATGGGCTCCATATAGTGCTCCATACAGTATATTGGGCCCATATAGTGCTCCATACAGTATAATTGGTACCATTTAGTCCTTTATACAGTATAATATGCCCAATATACTGTGCCATACTGTATTATGGGCCCCATATAGTCCTGCATACAGTATAATACACCCATATAGTGCTCTATACAGTATAATGGCCCCCCATATAGTGCTCCATATAGTATAAAGGGCCCCATATAGTGCTCCATAATATATTATGGGCCCTATATATTATTCCTTACAGTATAATAGGCCCCACATATTGATCCATACAGTATTATAGGCCCCATATATTGTTCTATACAGTATAATAGCACTGCATAGTGCTACATACAGTATAATGGGCCCGATATACTGCTCCATACTGTATTATGGGCCCCATATATTACTTCATACAGTATTATGGGCCCCAAATAGTGCTCCATACATAAAAAAAATAAATAAACAAATACTCACCTCTTCCCATTCCCTTGCTGCTTCGGTCTTTGCAGTGCGTCTTCTGACCCTCTGCATTGCTCAGCATAGAGAGCGCCCTGTAACGACATCACCGCTGCCGCCACATGTGATGAACCTGCGTCTCGGCACCGTGCCTGACATCAGGATTACATTGGAGGGATCACGTGGTACAGTCTCCTCACTTGCACCAACGTAAAGTTCCGCACTCCCTTGGGGACATGTAAGGTCAGCTTGGCACAGTTTTACACAGACACCCCCTGTTCACAAGGGCCCAGGGAGGCACAGGGAATAAAAGAATGTTGCCAACACAGTCGCTGCCAGGGCACCACACTTGCTCACAATCCTGACAGGCTGAGAGGCCCCTTTCACTAGCATCAGTGAAACAGAACCTTATCAGCCCGGTAGGACTTCAACCAGATCTTCGTTAGATAGAAGCCCGGCATGTTAATTGCATTATATCGGTCCAGAAGCCAGCCCCGGTAGCATTTGAAGTTAAAGCCAAGAATATGTGTGGATTCATGGATCGAGATAATAGAGCAGCCAAGGTTAAATTATATATTTAATCGCCTTAAGAGAACATTAGACAATACACTATACACACAATGGTTATACATATACAATAGTCAGATTTGCAAATACAGGTGATAGTACAAAAGTTATAAGCAGATGAATCATGTCAATTACCAGTTTGATGTTCTACCATGTGTGCTGGGCTGATTCAGTTCCTTCCAGCATGTTACATGACATGGACCCCCCTTAAGAAATTAACCTCAAGCATGACAAACAGAGATGGAACACATGGCCTTGCACAAACATTTATCTCCTTGGTTGTTCACATTATTTTAGCTCCAGGGGGGACTTATCTCCCTCTCCTGGGTGTTTGATGCTAAAACTCCCAAAACATATGAAGGATCATAACTTCCCAACGGAATGACAGTCGCCCTATGTTCTGGCGCCATCAGATCTGGGCCCCGTTACACTCGGAGACCACACAAGTCTTTGCTACCTGGCTTCTACTAGCCGTTCTGCATATCTCCTCACCCTGGGGTGCAAGTACGTATTGAGACTTTGGAAGGCTTTTGATCCATTCCAGAGATCTTAAAATGTAACAGATGTGTGGCTATGTGTGTACAACAACTCCATAGTCATCTTAAATTTCTTTATGAAATTCTCCTCTGACTGGACAAAGCAGTTCAACAGTGCGAGCTCTGCAGGAGGTCATCTTGTATGAGACTGAATACTAGCTGGTGTGGCAGGACCACCTGCTGAGCCAGGTATCCTGTTATAGTTACGCATACTGAAGCAGGATTGTAAGATGCCATTAAATGCCCCCATTCCTCACACCTCCCCCCTTTAGAGGGCGCTACGGGGCAGCACATTCCAGTGTCCCCCGTGCGCCCGTCTGCAACCTCCCGTTTTCCATTTTCTCAATGCTCCCATCCTCCATCGGAGGTTTTCGGCTGGAGCTGCGGTGGAGACCCGGCAGCCCGTCCACCTCGGGGTTGCTTCCTAAGCGCTCCTTCATGACCGCCTATCACTGACTCTTAATCAGCCTTGAGGCCGAGACGTCCTCAGCTTTCACCCAGGAATTATCTTCTGGACCGAAACCCTTCCAGGACACGAGATACTGAAACCTTCCCCTGTGCCACCTGGAATCTAAAATGCGTGAAACCTCAAACTCGTCGTCCTCATCAACTGGAGGAACAGTCGGCATTGTCTCCTTATCTGGCGTGTCAACTTTCTTCAGTAAAGATACATGAAAAACTGAACAAAATTCTCCAGGACGAGGGGATGTCTAATCTCACCGCTGCCGAGTTGACAACCTGAACCACTTTGAAGGGTCCTACAAACTTAGGCCCCAGGTTTTTAGAAGGGATCTTCAAATGCAGATTCCTAGAGGACAACCAGACCATGTCCCCAACTGCAAACAACGCCTCCCTTCTTTTCTTGTCAAAACATTTCTTTGACCTCCTATTCGCCTCTTTCAGATTATGGCGTACACTGGTCCAAACCCTTTCCAAATTTCCAGAAAAACTCTCCTCCTCAGGCATCGCCGCCCCAATCTTTGAAAATCGACCGAAAGATGGATGCCTCCCTGTACAGCAAAAAAAAGAACCCCCGCCGAGGAAGATGTATGATTATTAATAGCAAACTCGGCTAGTGGTAGATATTCCGAACACATCTCCTGATTGTCTGCTACAAAACATCTCAAAAACTGCTCAATGTCCTGGTTCTTCCTTTCGGTCTGTTCATTGGACTCCGGATGATAACCTGACGAAAATGACAAATGAACCTTTAATCTATCACAAAAAGCACGCCAAAAGCGAGCCACAAACTGTGGTCCACTATCGGAAACAATGTCCGTGGGAACACCATGGAGCCTGACAATCTCTTTTACAAATGCCTTAGCTAGAGTCTTGGCGCAGGGTAATTTATTGAACGGGACCAGATGACACATCTTACTAAACCAGTCCACAACAACCCAAATGAAAGAAAAACCCTCAGAGACCGGCAGATCGGTGATAAAATCCATAGCAATATGCGTCCATGGCGAACTAGGAACCTCCAAAGTGCACAGGAACCCTGCAGCCGGGGCATGTGAGGCCTTCGACCTAGCGCACACAGTACACTGACGCACCCAGTTGATGATTTCTCTTTGCCACCAGAAACTTTGAACGATCGATCTTCTAGTTTCTGAAATCCCTGGATGACCCGCCAACTGAGACTCATGACATTCAGCAAACAAAGCTCTCCTCAAGGCTCTAGGCACAAATAACTTACCATACGGAGTGTTTGTTTGTGCAGCATTCTGGGCCTCAAGTATGCTATTCTCCAACTCAGAACCCAATGCTGCCACCACCACCCATCTCTGCAAAATACATTCCTCCTTCTCAGTATTAACTGCTGGAGAGAAACTACGAGACAAAGCATCTGCTTTAACATTCTTTGTCCCAGGGATATATGTTACGGAGAAATGGAACCGGGCAAAAAACAGGGTTCTCCTAGCTTGACGGGCATTCAAACGTTTAGCAGCATCCAGATATATCAGATTCTTATGATCAGTAAAAACCTGTATCGGATGTCTAGCCCTCTCCAAAAAATGTTGCCAATTCTCAAATGCGAGTTTAATAGCCAGCAACTCTCGGTTCCCACATCATAGTTGAGCTAAGTCTCTGAAAATTTTTTAGAAAAGAAAGCACAGGGATGCACCCCATCCTCTCTCTCCTGGGACAGAACTGCCCCCTCCCCTACTGATGAGGCATCAACCTCTACCAGAAATGGCTTTGTCTCATTTGTCTGGATCAAAACAGCCTCAGTGGACCATTGGACAGTATTAGAACGCTTCTTGGTGAGATCTGTTATAGGTTTAGCGATAACAGAAAAATTCTCTGAACCGACTTTAAACATTCAGACCTAGGCCACTCCAGTGCTGCCTGAACCTTTACCGGGTCCATCTCAAACCCATCACTGGAGACAAAGTACCCCAAAAAACTATTTTTCTGTACCGCAAACTCGCACTTCTCCAATTTAGCAAAGAGTGTGTTTTCACTCAAAATCTGTAGAAGTTCACGGACTCTCTGCCAATGCGACTCCAGATCAGGTGAATAGATCAAAATATCATCCAAATAAACAATAACACTCCTACCAATCAATGGCCTCAGAATGTCATTAATGAAATTTTGAAAAAACGCAGGCGCATTAGTAAGGCCAAAAGGCATCACCAGACACTCAAAATGACCTTCCGGGGTATTAAAGGCTGTCTTCCATTCATCGCCCTCCTTCACCAGCAGCAAATTATATGCCCCACGAAGGTCAATCTTAGAGAACCTCTTAGCTCCGGTTAGTTGGTTAAACAAATCCGGAATTAGCGGCAATGGGTAAGGATTGCGCACAGTGATCTTATTAATCTCCCAAAAATCCAGACACGGCCTAAGGCCCCCATCCTTCTTTTTGACAAAAGAAAATCCTACAGCCACAGGGGACTTAGAGGGTCTTGTATCAACTGCAGCTAAACTAGTCTGTAGGTATTCCTTTAAGGCCTCCCTCTCAGAATCGTCAGATTAAATAAACGACTCTTAGGGAGTGTAGCACCTGGGACGAACTCAATAGTGCAATCGTAATCTCTATGGGGTGGTAGAGCTTGCGACTCAGCTTCCGAAAATACCTTCCAGAAATCATGAATGGCTTCAGGTAGCTCCCTCTTCACAACAGCAGCAATGTGAACATTACAACGTTTACCATAACTCTCCTGACCCCAGGACCTTATAGTACTAGACGACCAGTCCAGCAAAGGATTGTGCATTTTTAACCAGGGTAAATCCAGGACGACTGGAAAAGGCAAGTACAAACAAGTCTATACACTCACAATAAGTGTGAGCCCAGTGACCTTTCGAGAAATGCACCCTTGCTCCTGGGGATTGTTATCAATCGCCACAACAGGAATATGAGATGACAATGGTTCAGAATCAAGCTTATAGTTGTCTAGAAATTGTTGATCAATTAAATTAAGTGCAGAACCACAATCCACCATTACCTGAAAATCAATGGAATGACAACGATAGGTGGTATTTCCAGAAAAAAATACATTTGTGGAACGTAAAAACGCAATATGAACGGGAGTGTTGCTCCTACTGACCTTTTTATTTTTCCTTCCTTATGCGAAACTCGCATTGCTTAATAAAATGGTCAGCCTTACCACAATACAACCATAGCCCCTCAGAGAACCTCCTCTCCCTCTCCTGGGAACGAGAGGACGTCGCCCCAAGTTGCATCGGTTCCCCGCTGTCAGCGGGGCTATCCTGAGAGACTAGGTCCAGCATTATAAGAGCCTTGTCTTCATTCTGCCTGTCTCCTAATCTTCTATCCACACGGAGAGCTAACTGCATAGCAGTTTCCAAAGTAGCAGGTGCAGGAAATGCAATGAGCATTTTCACTCAAACCTGCAAAAAATTGACTCTTAAGCGCTGTGTCATTCCACCTGACCTCTGCAGACCATCGTCTGAACAAGGTGCAATACCTCTCAGCATCCCAGAACCCTGTTTAAGACGTCTGAGCTCTGCCTCAGCTGATGTGACTCGATCAGTATCATCATATAACAACCCCATAGCAGTAAAAAATGCTTCTACTAATGTCAAACAAGGATCATCAGGATGTAATGAAAATGCCCAGATTTGGAGTTCACTTCACAATAAAGACATAATAATCCCAACACGCTGTAATTCACTCCCTGAGGATCCAGGTCTACAGTCATGGCCAAAAGTTTTGAGAATGACACAAATATTAATTTTTACAAAGTCTACTGCTTCACTTTTTCTTATGGCAATTTGCATATACTCCAGAATGTTATAAAGAGTGATCAGCTTAACAGCAATTACTTGCAAAGTCAATATTTGGCTAGAAAATGAACTTTATCCCCCAAAACACATTTCAACATCATTGCAGCCCTGCCTTAAAAGGACCAGCTAACCTCTTTTCAGTGATTGCTCCATTAACACAGGTGTGGGTGTTTATGAGGACATGGCTGGAGATCAATCTGTCATGATTAAGTAAGAATGACACCACTGGACACTTTAAAAGGAGGCTGGTGCTTGGCATCATTGTTTCTCTTCTGTTAACCATGGTTATCTCTAAAGAAACACGTACAGTCATCATTGCAATGCACAAAAATGGCCTAACAGGGAAGAGTATAGCAGCTAGAAAGATTGCACCTCAGTCAACAATCTATCGCATCATCAAGAACTTCAAGGAGAGAGGTTCCATTGTTGCCAAAAAGGCTTCAGGGCGCCCAAGAAAGACCAGCAAGCACCAGGACCGTCTCTTAAAAGTGTTTCAGCTGCGGGATCGGGCTACCAGCAGTGCAGAGCTTGCTCAGGAATGGCAGCAGGCAGGTGTGAGTGCATCTGCACGCACTGTGAGGCGGAGACTCATGGAGCAAGGCCTGGTCTCAAGGAGGGCAGCAAAGAAGCCACTTCTCTCCAGAAAAAACATCATGGACAGACTGATATTCTGCAAAAGGTACAGGCAGTGGACTGCTGAGGACTGGGGTAAAGTTATTTTCTCTGATGAATCCCCTTTTCGATTGTTTGGGACATCAGGAAAACGCCTCATTCGGAGAAGACAAGGTGAGCGCTACCACCAGTCTTGTCTCATGCCAACTGTTAAGCATCCTGAAACCATTCATGTGTGGGGTTGCTTCTCAGCCATGGGAATCGGCTCTCTCACAGTCTAGCCTAAAAACACAGCCATGAATAAAGAATGGTACCAGAATGTCCTCCAAGAGCAACTTCTCCCAACCCTCCAAGAGCAGTTTGGCGATCAACAATGCCTTTTCCAGCATGATGGAGCACCTTGCCATAAAGCAAAGGTGATAACTAAATGGCTCAGGGAACAAAACATAGAGATTTTGGGTCCATGGCCTGGAAACTCCCCAGATCTTAATCCCATTGAGATTAATCCCATTGAGAACTTGTGGTCAATCATCAAGAGACGGGTGGACAAACAAAAACCTAAAAATTCTGACAAAATGAAAGCATTGATTGTGCAAGAATGGACTGCTATCAGTCAGGATTTGGTCCAGAAGTTGATTGAGAGCATGCCAGGGAGAATTGCAGAGGTCCTGAAGAAGAAGGGTCAACACTGCAAATATTGACTTGATGCATTAACTCATTCTAACTGTCAATATAAGCTTTTGTTACTCATATGTTTGCAATTATTATATTTCTGTCTGTGATAAAAACATCTGTCAAACACACATAAAAACCAGAGGGCAGCAGATCATGTGAAAATATAATATTTGTGTCATTCTCAAAACTTTTGGCCATGACTGTAAGCTGAAAATATAGAAAACATGCATTTTTAAACGTAAAAAAATCCTGCCATTTACCAGAAAAAAACTCAGGTAATCCTACCTTTGGTTCTTCAGAGCGTGCTCCAAGGTAATTACTCAAGTGCTGTTGCAGGCTGGCTACTTCCAAAATTAACCCTTGCAAGCGTTGAGCAAGTTCTTGGATGCTGTTCGTATTGAAGAATCCGGGAGAGGATTTTATTTTTTTATATGTGGGGCTGGACAAATTGTTACAGATCTGCAACTCAGGACTAGGGCAGAAGGGGGAGAAGCTGACCTTGTACTAGGACTAGGCTGAAGCCCTACGATGGTATTCTTTGTGAATAGACCCACCAACGTTTCCTACGCTAAACTCAGACGAAGACCTAAAGGTAGGGGGAAAGGTTACCCTGAACGATCTAGGGACTGGGAACAAAAAACAGGTAACCCCCTAGTAGGAAAATTTTAGGAAGCTGCAAAAATGAAAGGAAAACAATCAAAATCATGTGTAACACCCCAACAAACAATAAAATATAACTTTTAATAATACTTTAAAAACGGAACATACAACAAAAACACCACACAATTAAAAAGTGCACACTATGTTCACCCTATAACAATGCCCTGAATTGTACACCTGCCTAGCATGCGGAGGTTGGCACCCTAAGACAGCCCCAACGAGAGTGGCGCCCCCGGTCTCGTCGGCTGTCCCTAGGCTCCTGATATACCCTAATGATAGGTGCACCCCCAAAAATACATGCACAACAATTGAAGATAGGGCCCTTTAAAGGTAGGAAAACGGCAATGTACTCCTGTATATTCAGGTCAGGGATTTGGGCTGAATAAACATGCTTGATATATAGTAGATGATTGAATATTCAAGATGATATTTTGGGTAAAGACCCTCAATATAACAGCTGGTCCCTGCTCCCAGAAGACATGTATATATATAAAGACCTGGGATCCCTGTGCTTTATGAGAATGATCACTGTACTAAATGATAATGATGAAGGCACATATCACACCAGGGTATTAGATAATCTCCCCTTAATACATAGTCTCCAGGGTCCCCAAATACATGCTCAATAAAGAGGGTTACTCATCTTGATGTTATCTTATGACACCTCTACGCGTTTCGCCCAGCGGCTCATCAGGAAGTCAGATATGATATAGCATGGTGTCAACCAAATGTTCAGACCGGTCTTAAATAGCCTCCATCTCATCCCAAAATTCCAGCCACATAGTAATAAACAGAATTATAGTCACATAAATCACCAGGAAAATGGTCGCTCCATATTCACCCCTAATGTTCAGGTCACCCATAAGATGTCTGCGCTTGTGAAAAGATAACATATGTCATCTGCGCTCGCTCACCTGGATGGTCATGGCGTGCGCTCCACAGTGGAACGCACGCTCCATGATAGTCATAAAGCACATGGCGAACACAGGAGACCGGAAATGACGATGATAACATTGCGACCCGACGTGCGTTCCACACTGGAACGCACGCACCTTGATAGCAAGTGACGGTCGCCTACACTAGACCGGAAGTGACGGTGGTGCGATCAGACGTGCGCTCCACAGTGGAACGCACGCCAGTAACACCCTCTCAGGCTAGAATTGTGTATCCGGGAATGACCCATATGGGCGGAGCCATACTGCAGGAGCTAAACCGCCCAGTTTGTGACACACTGATTACATTTCAAATTATGGAACGCCTCAATATATATATGAGAAACTCTATAGTGATAAGATGGCTTGATAATTTATTATTTGTGTCGATATGCTTATAATGGGGGGAGGAGAAAAAAAGAGACCGGGCACAGTATTGTTAAACAATGAAAACCCATACAAGGTTTATGATTAAATCAATTAACATTATATATATTGATACTTCCACCTTAAATCGTGAAAACCCCAAACAAAGTGAGGTAAAAATTAGACATGGCCAATAAAATGTTCAATAATCACAGTGTCTTTGGAAGCATATTTAGGCTATAGAAAACAGGCAAAAGATATCTGCTCATTTAGTCCAGCAGGGGCCCGCGAGCCCATACGAAAAATCCACTCACACTCTCTTTGGAGTAATTGTCTGTCAAAATTGCCCCTCTAGGATTAGTTTTTACCACTTCTAGAATGCAAAATGATACCTGATGCAGATCACCCTTATGTATGGTATTTACGTGTCTTGCCAAAGAGGTATCCCTCTTGTTTCTCACATCCCCAATGTGCTCCCCCACCCTTCTTCTGAATTCTCTGCAGGTTTTGCCAACATAATCCAGAGGGCAAGTACAGCTGGCCACATAGATCACCCCACTAGTTTTACAATTTGAAAAATCACGCATGAAAAACTTTTTATTTGAGGATGCACTGCTTACAAATTTGCAGGGCTTCATCCATTTGCAATGTATACAGTCTCCACACCTGAAAAAAACACAGATTTTGCGCTCAAGACAGGTACCTTTTGGGGTGGGTCTCCTAAAGAAACTGTGAACTACATTGTCCCTAATGGATCGTCCTCTACGATACGTGATTAGGGGGTCTAGGTCCCACCACATCTCTTAAATCTGGATCTGCTAGTAGCACACCCAATGCCTGTTGAGAATCTTAGCCACTTGCTGATTTTGACAATCAAAGGTCCCAATGATTCTCATAAGTTCAGACGATACCTCCTGAGATCTAGTCTGTGTCTGCAGAAGTCTCGTCCTATTGCTTGATATGGCATGCTGGAATGCATTTTCCACTGTATGTATGGGGTATCCCTTCTCCAAAAATCTTGAACCCATATCACCAGCTTGATCTATAAAATCACCAAATTTGGAGCAATTTCTCCTCAACCTTAGGAATTGACCTTTAGGAATGCCTCGTTTCAAGGGTGTGGGGTGATGGCTCTCCCATCTCAGTAGGCTATTGGTGCTGGTGGGTTTCCTGTAGATTTTGGTATCCAACCCCCCATTTCCATTTTTGCAAATATATACATCTAGGAATGGCAAGGACTCGTTACCAAGTTCAAAGGTGAGTTTTAATCCAATAGAATTACAATTCAGTTCATTAATGAATCTGGATAACTCCATCTCTGTGCCTTGCCAAATCAAAAAAATATCATCGATGAACCTATACCAAATCCCGATCAAGGATTGCCACCATCTAGGCTCATCGATGAAAACAAAGGTTTCCTCCCACCAGCCCAGGAACAGATTAGCATAGGACGGGGCACAGGGACTCCCCATCGCTGTGCCCCTGAGCTGGTGGAAGTACTTCCTGTCAAAAATGAAAAAGTTATGAGTCAAGGTGAATTGCAATAGGTCAAGTACAAATGTATTATGCTCCATACATTCATTCGATCTAGATCTCAGGAAGTGTCTGACTCCATTGATACCACACTCATGTGGAATATTGCTATACAAAGATTCAACATCGATGGACACTAGCATAGACTCATTATCCACATGAATACCATCAAGTCTGGTCAGCAGATCAGAAGTGTCCCTAATGTAGGAAGGGAGGGCAAGCACAAAAGGGCGAAGGATCTCATCAATATATACTCCACAATTCTGAATCTGTGCCTGATACTATAGGTCGTCCCTTCAAGGGCTCCAAACCCTTATGTACTTTAGGGAGTGTGTAGAACGTAGCCAGAAGAGGGTGTGTAGGAAAGAGGAAATCATACTCATTCTTAGAAATAAGACCCCCTCTTTTGCATCATCTAGGATACACTTCAATTGATTCTTGAAGTTAACGGATGGATCTGATTCCATAACCTCATACGTAACGACATCATTAAGAATGGTCATACACATTTCCAGATACTTATCTATAGTCATGATGACAAGGTTACCCCCCTTATCTGATAGCTTAATTACTAATCCCTCATTTTTCGACAGATTGGACAGGGCATGTTGTTCACCCCTTGAAAGGTTTGAGTCAGGAATAAAAGGTTTGGACCTTATTTTCAACAGATCTCTTTCTACTAATGTCAAGAATATATCAATACTCCCCACATCCCCTTGTGGTGGGGTTTTGGTGCTTTTGTTCCTAAGATTAGTAAATGGCCCCTTGGAACCATCATTGTTACCTTCATTCAATAGGCCAACCAGGGCCATGTAGCCCTCCAAATCATCCTCACTCAGACCAAGTCTTTTGCACTCATCTCTGTCATGTGCTATAAAGAATTTTTTCCACCTTAATTTCCTGCAGAACAAATTAATGTCCTTCGTCCATCGGAAGCAGTTATATTCATTAGTGGGTACAAAGTTTAAACCTTTTTTCAACACACTATATTCATCACTGTTGAGAGCATATGATGAGAGATTTATAATCTGGCCCTGATTTAATGATTTCTTTGTCTTAAATGATAACCTGTACGCACATTCCTCTCTAAAAAAAGAGGAAGAGGAGGATGGAGTAGAAGGCACAGGCATAGAACCCAGAGGAGCATCTCTCATGGGCTGTGTAATGTATGTAGTACAGTTCATATAGCGTCTTGTGCTTGGGTGCGATGAAAACACAGGAGTCACAGGTTTGATATAGAAAAGTCCTGTATTACTTCATACAAGTTGGCAGAAATAGTCACACAGTTTGCAGACACAGAAACAGGAGACACAGCAGGCCAGAGTAATCCAAGCTCAGCAATCACTCTCCAATACAGATTCAGGATCTTCTTCTCTGTTACCGTAAGTCCATGCAAACGTGGGTCTTTCAAAGAGCAGGGTTCAGAGTCCACAAGTGCTTCAGAGTTCCTCAGTAGGAATAGCTGGAGTACAAGGTCCAAGGCTTACAGGAGTCAAGTCACAGGTTCACTGCAGGCTAGATTCTGAAGCACTGATTGCTCAGCTGTGGCTGCTTAAGAAGCAAAGGAGAGAATCAGGGCGGGAACATGCAAGCTGAAAACTCCATTTTGACTGAGGGCAAGATAGCTGCAGCAAGACAGAAAGTAAAATGGCTGACGAACAAACTGAGTTTCAGGAATATATACATAGAACCTTACATTACTCCCCCCTTAAGGACAACCTCCGGATGACCTCAGACCAGGCTTGTGTGGGTACCTCTGATGAAACTGACGGAGCAAGCGAGGAGCATTAACGTTATTGACCGGTTCCCATGAGTTGTCCTCCACTGGGTAGCCCTGCCATTTAATCAGATATTGTAACTGATTTCTATACAACCTGGAATCTAAAATCCTTTCCACCACAAATTCTTCCTGACCATCGACTAGCACTGGGTCAGGGCAAGGAGAGGAACGTCCAGGAAACGTATTGGGTGTCGCAGCCTTTAGTAGGGATACATGAAAGACAGGGTGGATTCTCATAGTTCTGGGCAGTTGAAGACGACAAGCAACGGCACTTATAATTTTACTGATTTTATAGGGTCCAATGTACTTATGTCCCAACTTAGACGATGGAATCCTTAACTTAAGATTTCTGGTTGACAGCCAGACCAAGTCTCCTACCTTGAAAGCTGGTGCAGGTTTACGAAATTTATCTGCTGCTTTCTTGTACCTTTCTTGAGCCGATTCCAGATTTTCCTTTAGAAGATCCATATTCTTCTGTAAAGACGTGATTCTTTCAGCCACTGCTGGTAAAGGCGTTTCTATGGGAAATCGTGGTAGAATGTTAGGATGATAACCTAGATTAGAGTAAAAAGGAGACTGTTTAGTGGAGGCACTCTGAGAGTTGTTATACGAGAACTCAGCTAATGGAAGTAGATCCACCCAATCATCCTGTAGGTGGCAGATAAAGCAGCGGAGATACTGCTCCAGGGTTTGATTGGTTCGTTCGGTCTGTCCATTAGTCTGGGGATGAAAAGCAGAAGAAAGGTTTACTTTAATGTCCAATGCTGCACAGAAATTTTGCCAAAACCTAGAAGTGAATTGCACCCCTCGATCCGAAATAACCTCATCCGGTACTCCATGTAAGCGAAACACATCTTTAATCATCAAATCTGATGTCTGTTTTGCAGTGGGTAAGCCGACACAAGGGATAAAATGAGCTGCCTTTGTTAGACGGTCAACCACCACTAGAATGGTGTTCTTCCCCTGAGAGGTTGGTAACTCCACAATGAAGTCCATAGAAATGGATCCCCACGGGCGGGACGGGGTGGGAAGAGGCTGTAACAGACCAGTTGGTGAAGAGCGAGGTGTTTTGCATCTTGCACAGACCTCACATGAAGTGACATAATTCAAAACATCCTTCCTGCAAGTGGGCCACCAAAAGAAACGAGAAAGAAATTCCTGTGTCTTTAGAATTCCTCTATGCCCAGCTATCTTGGAATCGTGAATGAGTTGCAATACTCTTAATCTGACTGTTTCAGGAATATACAGACGTTGTCCCTGAATCCACACACCATTCTTAAAGACAAGACTTACGTCCCTTGGGGGTTGTGCCAAAAGGAATCCGCATGGTATGCTTCCTTGATGTCCTTAAGTAGGTCTTGATTATGAATTACTCCTAGGAATCTAGAGTCAGGAAGAATAGTCTTAGGAGGAGTAATTGGACGTGTCTCTGCTGAGTAAATCCTAGAGAGTGCATCAGCCTTTCCATTGCGCGATCCTGGTCTATAAGAGATGATAAAATTAAATTGGTTTAAGAAAAGATTCCAGCGAGCCTGGCGAGGAGTCAGGCACTTAGCCGACCTGATAAACTCAAGGTTACGATGGTCTGTCAGGACGACTATTTGCTGTGCAGCTCCCTGAAGAAGGTGTCTCCATTCTTTGAAGGCGGCAATAATGGCCAACAACTCTCTATTGCCCACATCGTAGTTCCTCTCAGCCGAAGACAACTGCTGGGAAAAGAAGGCACAGGGATGCAAGACATTCTTCTCACCTGTTCTCTGAGAGAGTATAGCTCCAACGGCACAGTCTGAAGCATCCACCTCTATTATGAAGGCAAGCTCGGGGTTGGGATGTACTAGGATAGGTGCAGTGGTAAATTTATCTTTTAGACGGGAAAATGCTTCCTGGGCTTGGGGAGTCCAGGAAAACCTAGACTCTTTCCGGGTAAGTTGAGTGATAGGTGACACTACCTCAGAGAAATTTCTAATGAAACGTCTATAGAAGTTGGCAAACCCGATGAAGCGCTGTACCTCCTTCACATTTCTAGGACTTGGCCAATCCTTGATGGCTTGGGTTTTGCTTCCATCCATACTAATTCCTTGTGTAGACAGTACATACCCCAGAAATTGAATTTCGGTCCTATGGAATTCACACTTTTCAAGTTTGATGTAAAGATGATTTTGTCTTAGACGTTCCAAGACCATTCTCACATGTCCATGATGTTCCTCTGTGGAGTTAGAAAAAATTAGAATATCATCCAAATAAATTACCACGAATGTATCTAGGAGATCCCTGAAGATGTCATTCACCAAGTGTTGGAAAGTGGCTGGGGCGGTACTCAGACCAAAAGGCATAACTAGATATTCAAAGTGTCCATAGCGTGACCTGAATGCAGTCTTCCATTCATCCCCAGGTCTAATACGGACTAAGTTATAGGCCCCACGAAGATCTAGTTTAGAAAAAATTTTGGCATGTCGCACTCTCTCCAATAACTCAGGGATTAAAGGCAATGGATAACGGTTTCTAATAGTAACCTTATTGAGTTCCCTATAGTCTACGCATGGTCTCAGAGATCCATCTTTCTTCTTTACAAAGAAGATGGGTGCACCTGCAGGAGATGAAGAGGGGCGTATGAAGCCCTTGGCTAGATTTTCATCTATGTAATCCTTTAAAGCCTTTAGCTCGGGCCCCGCCAGGGGGTAGATCTTACCAAAAGGTATCTCTGCTCCAGGCAATAATTCAATTGGACAATCATATGGACGGTGAGGAGGAAGCTGGTCAGCGTTCTTCTTGTCACATAAATCCACATAGTCCTGGTATACAGCTGGTAGTTCAGGGACTGACATGATTCCTTTAGGAACAGAGCAAGCTGAAACTTTTGGACTCATCTGTTTCTCTGGAAAGTGTAATTCCTTGGTCTCCCAGTTAATGGTAGGATTCTGAGCCTGCAGCCATGGTAGCCCTAGAATAATGGGAAAGTGGGGAGAAGAGATAAGCATAAAGGACAGTTTCTCTTGATGATCTTTACCCATAAGAACCCTCAAAGGCTCTGTTTCCTGATCCACTGGTCCAGAGGTCAGCAGGGAGCCATCCACAGTTTCCATCTGTACTGGAGTAGCCTTCTTCACTGAACGTATTCCCTGTTTCAGAGCAAAGGAGACATCCATAAAATTTCCACTTGCCCTGAGTCGATCATAGCAGAGCTAGACACCCAAGCTGAGTCAACCCAGAGTTTGATGGAAAGAAAGCAATGAGAATTGTTTTTCTTACAACTCAGCTGGGACACCGCTGAGGAAACTTGAAAAATGGCAGCGTTTACACAGTCAACGTCCTCAGAGGTAACGGAGTTTAAGTCCGAGAAATCAAGATCTGTTGCTGCAGATCTCTCTGGAGCCTGAGGCTCGGACCTGACAGATCCCCTCTCGCAACACTCACAATGAATGAGTGCTGCAGTAGTCTTACGAGAACGGCTGGGGCAGTTTATAATGAAGTGCCCTGACTTACCACAATAGAAACATAGATTTTCCTTAAAACGATGTTCCTTGCGTGCATCACTAACCCGTCGTTGTAAAGAGTCTACCTGCATGGGTTCAGGTTCAGGTTCCCGTGTAATCCTACTCAAAGGTTCCTTAGCTGGAGAGGAAGGTAGGAAAAGGTTAGTACGATTGCTTTCGAACCATCTCTCTTGCCTGCGTTCAGTCAGACGAGTATCAATACGGATGCAGTAGTTAATAAAGTCACCTAACGCAGTGGGAGGGTCGGCACGAGCAAGTTCATCCTTAATCAGTGGAGATAACCCCTTTCGAAAAATAGATTTTTAGGCGGAACTGTCCCAGGTGGTATCAAGGGCCCATCTCCTGAAATCCAAGGCATATTCAGCTACCGAGTGCTTACCTTGGCGCAAAGCTAACATGGCTGCTTCAGCTGTTGCACCTCGATTGGGGTCATCAAACACCTGCCCATGGCTGAAATAAAATCATCAAGGTGATTCAAACAATCATCCTCAGTCTCAATCAGAGGGTTTGCCCACATTAAAGCCTTGTTGGTAAGCAACATAATTATAGTAAGCACCTTAGATCGTTCAGTGGGAAATTGTGAAGCATGTGCAGAAAAAAAAAGATTGCATTGATTAATAAATCCCCTGAATTTCTCACGTTCACCGCCAAAACGAAAAGGGGGCAACTTGGGAATCCCAGCACTCGGGGCTACGGCAGGAGCCTGGACTCGCCCCTCTAGAACCTCAATCCTGGCTCGCAAATCCTGGGTAGTCTGTCCAACCACTTGCAAATTGTGATTATTGAGGTCCTGTAGATTTGTAAAACGGGTCTTTATATTCTGCAAATCTGCAAGGATATTATCAGTCACTCCGCAAAGTTCCTTTATGCGGGCCTCCATTTTCCAGATCTTTTAAGACAGGATTACTGGAAGAAGAGGAGAGAAAAAAAAAAACAATAGTGTTCACCTGTGGCAACACTGCAGAGAGAAAAAAAAATTAAGGGAACTGCTCACCTGGAATGGTTGTGAGAAGTCACAACCACTATCATCACAGAAAGTTTCAACCAGACATCTGATATCCAGAGTTACAGCAGACAAAAAAGAGAAAGAAAGGAAAAAAAAAAAAAAAACAATAGTGTTTACCTGTGGTAACACTGCAAAAAGAAAAAACTTAAGGGAATTGCTCACCTGGAATGGTTGTGAGAAGTCACAACCACTGTCATCACAGAAAGTACAACCGGACGTCTGATATCCACAGTACAGCAGACACAGCCTTCCAGACCCAGCAGACACTAACGTTTTGGCTTCAGAATCTTGTAATGTATGTAGTACAGTTCATATAGCGTCTTGTGCTTGGGTGCGATGAAAACACAGGAGTCACAGGTTTGATATAGAAAAGTCCTGTATTACTTCATACAAGTTGGCAGAAATAGTCACACAGTTTGCAGACACAGAAACAGGAGACACAGCAGGCCAGAGTAATCCAAGCTCAGCAATCACTCTCCAATACAGATTCAGGATCTTCTTCTCTGTTACCGTAAGTCCATGCAAACGTGGGTCTTTCAAAGAGCAGGGTTCAGAGTCCACAAGTGCTTCAGAGTTCCTCAGTAGGAATAGCTGGAGTACAAGGTCCAAGGCTTACAGGAGTCAAGTCACAGGTTCACTGCAGGCTAGATTCTGAAGCACTGATTGCTCAGCTGTGGCTGCTTAAGAAGCAAAGGAGAGAATCAGGGCGGGAACATGCAAGCTGAAAACTCCATTTTGACTGAGGCCAAGATAGCTGCAGCAAGACAGAAAGTAAAATGGCTGACGAACAAACTGAGTTTCAGGAATATATACATAGAACCTTACAGGCTGATTTGAATGACCTCCTCTGTAGGTTCCCCGTCCATTGTATCTCCCTCTGTGTCTCCATCCCT
Source organism: Oophaga sylvatica (assembly GCA_033576555.1). Lineage (NCBI taxonomy): Eukaryota > Metazoa > Chordata > Amphibia > Anura > Dendrobatidae > Oophaga > Oophaga sylvatica. Next base: position 297,190,839 of record JARQOD010000003.1, on the reverse strand, counting down.
GCCTATTATGTCTACCTCTTGGCGAGAAACCCTGGTGGGACCTTTCAGTGTCAGAGTTCTCTAGATCTGAGGATGAGACGTCTGACACGTATGAGCCCTGAAAAGTATAGGCTTGATTATCTGAAAAGGCCTTCAGGTCTTTCTGAAATTGAATCTGCTTCC
>JARQOD010000003.1:297172246-297190577 GCA_033576555.1 Oophaga sylvatica | reverse complement strand
GCGCTGTGGAAAAAGTGAATAGCGCCCCCCAGAGGTGCATTTTCTCCGGGGTCTCGGCTAACGGGGGTAGCCGAGACCCCAGAGAACATGAATCGGGTCGGTTTTTACCGACACCGATGTTGCGATCGCCGTTATTAACCCTATAACGGCGATCGCAACAACAACAACAAAAAAAAGTTGTGCCATTTAATTTCTCTCTCCTCTGATGTCATCGGACATCAGAGGAGAGAGAAAAAGGGTCCCCGGGACCCCCATGTGGCCCCCAATCACCCTCTTCTCGCCCCAGGGCCCTCCGTTGTCCCCCGGTGCCGCAGCCATTGAGAAAATGGCGGGCGCATGCTCAGTGCGCCCGCCGCGATGTGCTGGGGGAATGGGCAATTTTCTCTGGGGTCTCGGCTACCGGGGGTAGCTGAGACCCCAGAGAACATGATCCGGGTCGGTATTCACCGTTCCCGGTGTTGCGATCGCTGCTATACAACATAACGGCGACCGCTGAAAAAAAAAAAAAAAAAAAAGATTTTTCTCCCCTCTGATGTGATCGCACATCAGAGGGGAGAGAATTAGGGTCCCCAGGTCCCCCGAAACCCGCCCTGTACCTGCCGGTGTCCTCTGGCAGGTCCCCCTGTCCTCTGATCCTCCCGGTCTTCCTGAAAAAAAAAAATGGCGGGCGCATGCGCAGTGCGCCCGCCGAATCTGCCTGGTGGCAGATTCAAAATTTTTTTCATTCATTCCCCAGAAAGTACATTTTGATCACTGTGATAAACTATCACAGTGATCAAAATAAAAAAAACAGTACATAACCCCCCCATTATCACCCCCTTAGTTAGGGACATATAATAAAATATAGAAATTATATTTATTTTCATTTTTCCGTTATGGTTATAATTAGGGTTATAATTAGGGTTAGGGTTATAATTAGGGTTAGGGTTAGCATTAGGGTTATAATTAGGGTTAGCATTAGGGTTAGGCTGGGTTCATACTGCGTTATGGCAGCCCATTAGACTGACTGCGTTACACCGCGGTATAACGCGGTGTAACGCAGTCCGTTAACGCTGCCATTCACCCCCATTTGAGGGCGCATCGCGACGCATGCCGTAAAGCGGTATGCGTTCGCGACGTGCCATCATTCAGTGACGGAGCCTCGGACGCGGGCTGCAGCGTCTGGGCTCCATCACCGCTAGCGCAGATGAATCATCTGCTGATTCCTCTGCACTAACGGGTATAGCATAACGCGATCGCGTTATGCTATACCGTTATCAGCCCATCAATGCTATGTGTTGAACGGGCTGGTAAAACGCAAAATGAACCTAGCCTTAGGGTTAGGGTTATAATTAGGGTTAGAATTAGAGTTAGGGTTACAATTAGGGTTAGGGTTAAAATTAGGGTTAGGGTTACAATTAGAGTTAGGGTTACAATTAGGGTTAGGGTTACAATTAGGGTTGGAATTAGGGTTGGGATTTAGGTTAGGATTAGGGTTGGGATTAGGGTTAGGGGTGTGTTGGGGTTAAGGTTGGAGCTAGAATTGAGGAGTTTCCACTATTTAGGCACATCAGGGGGTCTCCAAACACGACGTGGCGTTCAAAAAGTCAAATGGCACTCCCTCCCTTCTGAGCCCTGCCATGCGCCCAAACAGTGGTTTACCCCAACATATGGGGTATCACCGTACTCAGGACAAATTGCACACCAATTTTGGGGTTCTAATTTCTCCTGTTACCCTTGGGAAAATAAAAAATAGCTGGCTAAAAAAATCATTTTTGAGGAAAAAAATGATTTTTTATTTTCACGGCTCTGCGTTAATAAATTTCTTTGAAGCACTTGGGGGTTCAAAGTGCTCACCACACATCTAGATAAGCTCCTTGGGGGTCTAGTTTCCAAAATGGTGTCGCTTGCAGGGGGTTTCTACTGTTTAGGCACATCAAGGGCTCTGCAAACACATGACGCCTGCAGAACATTCCATCAAAGTCTGCATTACAAAATGGCGCTCCTTCCCTTCCAAGCACTCCCATGCGTCCAAACAGTGGTTTCACCCCACATATGGGGTATCAGCGTACTCAGGAAAAATTGCACAACAACTTTTGGGGTCCAATTTCTCCTGTTACCCTTGGGAAAATAAAAAAAATAGCGGGCTAAAGAATCATTTTTGAGGAAAAAAATGATTTTTTATTTTCACGGCTCTAGGTTTATAAATTTCTGTAAAGCACTTGGGGGTTCAAAGTGCTCACCACACATCTAGATAAGTTCCTTAAGGGGTCTAGTTTCCAAAATGGTGTAATTTGTGGGGGGTTTCCACTGTTTAGGCATATCAGGGGCTCTCCAAACGCGACATGGCGTCCAATTTCAATTCCAGCCAATTTTGGTTTGAAATAGTCAAACGGCGCTCCTTCCCTTCCAAGCCCTGCCGTGCGCCCAAACAGTGGTCCCCCCCAGATATGGGGTATCAGTGAACTCAGGACAAATTGGACAACAACTTTTGTGGTCTAATTTCTCCTGTTACCCTTGGGAAAATAAAAAATTGGGGACTAAACGATCAGGTTTGTGGAAAAAATATGACTTTTTATTTTCATGCTCGGGCGTTATAAACTTCTGTGAAGCACTTGGGGGTTCAAAGTGCTCACCACACATCTATATAAGTTCCTTAGGGGGTCTAGTTTCCAAAATGGTGTCACTTGTGGGGGGTTTCCACTGTTTAGACATATCAGGGCCTCTACAAACACGACATGGCGTCCAGCCAATTCTGCGTTGAAAAAGTCAAACGGCGCTCCTTCCCTTCCAAGCTCTGCCATGCACCCAAACAGTGGATTACCCCCACATATGGGGTATCAGCATGCTCAGGACAAATTGCACAAAAACTTTTGGGGTCTTGTTACCCTTGGGAAAATAAAAATTGGGGTGAAAAGATAGTTTTTGTGGAAAAGTAGGTATTACACCTACCGGTAATTATGTTTCCAGGAGTCCATCCTGACAGCACCATGGGGGACGTCCTCCTCCTCCTTGCTGGGACAGGAAACACACGAGAGTTTATAAGGCCCACCCCGTCTCCCATCCCTCAGTGTTGTAACAAGAACCAAGACATGAAAAAAATGCTCATAACACTTTATTGAACAATCATATTACAGCATATGACATAGTCAATAGGGAGGGAACTACCAGTGCTGTCAGGATGGACTCCTGGAAACATAATTACCGGTAGGTGTAACACCTACTTTCCCAGGACGTCCCTCCTGACAGCACCATGGGGAGTACCAAAGAAAACTCCTTAGGGTGGGATTACTGCTTGCAGGACTTTTCTGCCGAAGGCAGTACGTTGACCTGAGAGTATGTCTAATTTATAATGCTTACAGAATGTGTCTAGCCTGGCCCAAGTTGCTGCCTTACAAATCTGATCTAGGGAAGCTCCTGCTCTTTCCGCCCAGGAAGCGGAGATACTCCTAGTAGAATGGGCCCTAAGACTCTCCGGAGCGTTAGTACCTTTCGTTCGGTAGGCATCTGCTATTACTGTAGTAATCCATCTTGCGATGGACACTTTTGAAGCTTTCCTACCCTTATTCTTCCCACCGTAGAGAATGAATAAGTTTGAATCTACACGCCAATCTCTGGTGGCCTCAATGCAATCTATAACCGTTCTTCTGACATCCAATGAATGGAGACTTCGCTCCTTTGCGTTGGAAGGATTGTCACAGAATGATGGTAGGACAATTTCCTGATTGCGGTTTTGGGTAGAAGCTACTTTTGGGAGAAAAGCTGGATCTAGTCTTAAGACTATGCTATCATCCCTGATCTGAAAGTACGGATCTCTAGTAGATAGAGCCTGTATCTCCCCTACTCTCTTAGCTGTAGTAATTGCAACCAAGAAGGCCGCTTTCCTAGTAAGAAGGGATACCGGCATATTACTGCTCTGAATGTATGGATCCTTACAGAGAGCCCTAAGAACCAAAGTCAGGTCCCAAGGTGGGAGGCTCTGCCTAATGGTAGGGCGCAATCTTTGAGTAGCCCGGATAAATCTAACCACCCAAGGGTGGGATGCCAGTGAATAGTCAAAGAAAGAACTTAAAGCTGCTATCTGGACCTTCAGAGTACTGGGTCTGAGTCCTTTATTGAATCCTGCCTGTAAAAAATCTAATATCTTAGGCATATCGAGTGCACCTGCGACCAAATCGGACCTGCCACTCTCCAGACAGAACCGCCTCCAGACCTTAAGGTAAATTGCTGCCGTGGCAGGTTTTCTACTGGCCTGAATGGTAGATATGACCTGGTCTGATAAGCCTTTAGCTCTCAAGATGTTCCTCTCAGGATCCAAGCTGAGAGATGCAGTCTCTCTGGATTCGGGTGACGGATTGGGCCCTGGTGGATCACATCCCCAGACCGAGGAAGTTCCACCGGATTCTCCAGCGCCATGTCCGTTAGGAGAGAGAACCAGCTCCTTTTTGGCCATAATGGGACTATCAGTATGACCGTAGCCTGATCTTCTCTGATCTTCCTCAATACGGCGGGAATAAGAGCTAAGGGTGGAAAAGCGTACGAGAGATCTTCGACCCACTTCTGACTCAGAGCATCCAGACCTTCTGGAGCATCCAGCGGGTTCAGAGAAAAGAATCTTGTGGTCTTTGCATTTTGCCTGTTTGCAAACAGATCTATTAGAGGTGATCCCCACCGGCGACATAGGTCTCGGAAGATGTCCTGGTCCAGTTCCCATTCGGTCGGACAGATCTCTTTCCTGCTCAAATAGTCTGCCACCACGTTCTGAGAACCTTCGAGGTGCACCGCTGTTAGAGACAGAACTGTGTTCTCCGCCCACGTAAATATCTTTCCCGAGAGAACCTGAAGAGGTCGATGTCTGGGTCCCCCTTGGTGGTTTAGGAACGAGACTGTGGTTACATTGTCTGAGAATATTCTGACGTGTTGGTCTCTGAGGCTGGGTCTGTTTCTTCTTAACGCCTCCCATACAGCGTATAGTTCCTCGAAGTTGGAAGATGTGTTCCTGATGTTTTCCGGCCATCTTCCCTGTAGGATTCTGCCTTGCAGATGGGCTCCCCAATCCCACGTACTGGCGTCCGTAGTGACCGTCACGTAAGGAGAGGCGGACCATATTACTCCTACTCGAAGATTGCGAGACTGAGTCCACCAGGCGAGGGATTTTTTTACTGATCTCGGTAGGGATATTGATCTGTCCAGGGAGGTCTGAGATCGATCCCTTACTGCCAGAATCTCCCTTTGTAAAAGCCTTGAGTGAGCTTGTGCCCATCTGACGCAGGTAATGCAGGCCGTCATCTGCCCAATACCTTCATGGCGTTTCTTATGGAACCTTGGTGTTTTGCCAGATCTTTTGCCAGACTTCTCACCACCTTCTGCTTCTCTTCCGGTAAATATGAGATTCTGTCTCTTGAGTCTAAGAGAACGCCCAAGAAGACCTTCCTCTGACTGGGTATTAGGTCCGACTTCTGCCAATTTATGGCCCAGCCTAACGATTCCAGAATGCTGATGCATCGATCTCTGTGTCTGACGAGCATCTCTTCCGATTCTGCCACAATTAGAAAGTCGTCCAGATACGGAACGATTATGGTTCCCAAGCTTCTTAGGTAGGCCACCACCTCCGCGACCAGTTTCGTGAATATTCGAGGAGCGGAGGCTAGCCCGAAAGGAAGACACTGAAACTGGAAGTGGCAGGTCTGGGTTGGTAATTCTATTGCAAACCGTAGGTTCTGAGACGACGGATGTATAGGGACCTGGTAATATGCGCTTTTTAGGTCGAGAGTGCACATAACTGCTCCTCTGTCTATAAGATGGACTGCCGAGCGGACTGATTCCATTCGGAATCTTTTGTATCTGACCCAGCGATTTAGCGGTTTCAAATTTATAATAGTGCGGGCCTCTCCCGATGGCTTTATTATGGTAAACAGGGAAGAGTAGTAACCCCTGCCTACTTCTGCGTCTGGAACCGGAACTATTACTGAGCAGTCGATCATCTCCTGAAGGTTTAGCCACATAGCTGAGTCTGGAAGGACTGAAGTAGGGGAGACGTATCTCTCGGGGGGAGGAGAGTAAAGTTCTATACAGTAACCTTCTGCGATGGTATTGCGTACCCACAGATTCTCGGTAATCTCGGCCCATCTTGCCGCAAATAGGCGAAGTCTCCCCCCGATAGATATGGCGTCATTGTCTCTTATTCTTACTGTATGAACTAAAGAAGGCACTTTTGCTCTTCCCTGCCTGGGTCTGAGAACTCCTGTAGGATCCTCGATTTGACCTACTATGGGTTCTAGAGTCATAGCATTTTCCCTGAAAGGATCCCCTACGAAAGGACTGGGGACGCTTAGCTTTCTCCTCTGGAAGCCCCTTCTTTTCATCGGATGCTGACTCTAGGATACTGTCTAAAGCTGGTCCAAACACCCTTGCTCCAGAGAAGGGAATGGAACATAACTTTGTTTTAGAAGCAATATCTCCTGACCATGATTTCAACCAGACAGCTCTCCTAGCAGCATTAGAAAGGGAACTGTTTCTGGCTGAAAATCTAACCGATTCAGCAGACATATCCGCTAGGAATGCTGTGGCTGATTTCATGATAGGAAGGGAGTCCAGAATGTCAGACCTGGGAACCTTATTAGACAATTGTTCTTCTAGCTGCATTATCCAGATAGACATGGATCTAGCAACAGATATGGCCGCAATATTAGTTTTGATTAGTGCCGCCGACGCCTCCCAAGCTCTCTTTAGTAAGATGTCAGCCTTCCTGTCCATTGGGTCACGCAAATTAGATGAATCTTCGAACGGGATGGCCGTCTTTTTTGCGACTCTGGCTATAGAACTGTCTATTTTAGGAATCTCTTCCCAAAGCTTAATTTCCTCAGGGTCAAACGGTAGCCGACCCTTGAAATCTCGAGAAAGCACCAGTCGCCTTTCAGCATTCTTCCACTCTTCCAGGATCATGCTTTTAATATGTTCACTGACAGGGAATACCGTCTGTTTTTGAGCCATAAGACCGCCAAACATTAAGTCTTGTCTAGACTGCGGTTTGGGAGTGTCCTCAATCTGCATGGTAGACCGTACAGACTGGATTAAATCATTAGTGTCCTCCGCCTGAAATAGGAATTTCCTACTCCGTTCCTGGACCTCGGGTGGAAGTTGTCCTTCCTCGTCGGAAATGGTATCCTCTACGTCTGATCTGTCCTCTGAACTGAAGTCTTGGACCCCCTGTTCCATCTCCCACCTGGTCGCTTACGTCCGGGAGAGCTAGGTGTCTGCTGCGATATAGATGACATAGACGCCTGGACCTCTTCCCGAATCATGTGACGCATCTCCGTCAGAAGTGAAGGCTGCTCCTCCCTTAACACCTTGGAGGTACAGGTAGTACAGAGGGTCTTGTCATGGCTATCAGAGAGCTTCACGTGGCAAACCGGGCATCTGGGAGATTTAGCGGATGCCTTGCCCGTTTTTTTTACTGTTAGGGGGGCAGTCGGAGCTCCTTTGTCTTGAATGACATAAGAGTAGGGTCCGTCAGTATGTCAGTAACTTAGGGACCTCTAGTCAGGGTGGTCTGCGCAAAGCGCACTTACCCCTCCCCATCAGCTGCATCTGTCTCCATCAGGCACAAGGTAGGCTGTACACTATCCGGTGACCAGCGTCTGCCGCAGGACTCTCTTCCTGTAGCCGGCAGCTTGCATTCCTCGGTGACAGAAACCGGCGTTTTGACACAGGGCGCCGCCATCTTTGTGACGTCACCGGAAGTGTGGGACCGGAAGTGACGCCAGCGCCTGTCAGGATCGCTCCTGGCGTCGCAAAAGAGAATGCGGCGTTACCTGTAAGCACCGCGCCGCAGCAGGCGATCTTCAGCGCCGATCGCCACCTGGTCCAAGATGAGAGCCTCCCCCTGGGAGGAACGTCCCCCTCCGGGAGCCTGGTCCTGCTCCCGGCCTTTGGGGCGGAGGGACTCCCCTCTGGGAGTTTCAGCCCTGGGCCCTTTGACAGGGGGGAAGGATCCGATAGTCTTCACGATCCCCCTGAGCCCGGTAAGACTCGTGCGTCCATTCCATGCAGGGACAGGAAAAACACTGAGGGATGGGGGACGGGGTGGGCCTTATAAACTCTCGTGTGTTTCCTGTCCCAGCAAGGAGGGGGAGGACGTCCCCCATGGTGCTGTCAGGAGGGACGTCCTGGGAAAAATATGATTTTTTATTTTCACGGTTCTATGTTATAAACTTCTGTGAAGCACTTGGAGGTTCAAAGTGCTCACCACACATCGAGATAAGTTCCTTAGGGGGTCTAGTTTCCAAAATGGGGCCACTTGTGTGGGGTTTCCACTGTTTAGACACATTAGGGCCTCTACGTAAAGGGTTAATAAACTTCTTGAATGTGGAATGTGGTTTTGAGCACCTTGAGGCGTGCAGTTTTTAGAATGGTGTCACTTTTGGGTATTTTCTATCGTATAGACCCCTCAAAGTGACGTGAAATGTGATGTGGTCCCTAAAAAAAAAATGGTGTTGTAAAAATGAGAAATCGCTGGTCAACTTTTAACCCTTATAACTTCGTAACGAAAAAAAAAATTTTTTCCCAAAATTGTGCTGATGTAAAGTAGACATGTGGGAAATGTTATTTATTAAGAAATTTGTGTGACATATCTCTCTGATTTAAGGGCATAAAAATTTAAAGTTTGAAAATTGTTAAATTTTCTAAATTTTCGCCATATTTCCGTTTTTTTCATAAATAAACACAAGTCATATCAAATAAATTTTACCACTAAGGTGAAGTACAATATGTCACGAAAAAACAATCTCAGAATCAGCTGGATTCGTTAATGCGTTCCAGAGTTATAACCTCATAAATTGACAGTGGTCAGAATTGTAAAAATTGGCCCGGTCATTAAGCTGCAAATGGCTCTGTCACTAAGGGGTTAAAACAAGCAGCTAAAGCGTGGAATGACAAAATCACGGAAGTACTAACAAATGAAAAATTTCAAAGAAGCAAAGCTGATCCATGCTTGTACACAAAAAGGCTGAGTAATAGCTGGATTTATATACTCATATATGTAGACGACATTTTGATTTGTTTTAAACAAGAAAGGGATAAAGAAAACATTCTAAAAACCCTGAAACAAAATTTTGAAATCAAAGACTTAGGAAATGTAAAACAGTACCTAGGAATACAGATAGAAAGACAAGAAGTACTGTGGTTAAGACAATTGTTGACAGAATTAGGACAATCACACTTGGAACCAACAAAACTAAAAGAGGATCAAGGAGTCTTGAAGTTGGAGTATTGCCCTACTGAAGAAATGACAGCAGACATTTTCACGAAGGCGTTGAATGCTGATAAACATCAGAGACTAATAAAAAAGTTGGGTTTGATTGAATAAGTCCTTATTGTTGAGAAAGGGTGTTGGCATATGCAACAGATTAGGACTTATTATAAGTAAAAGAACTTTATGCTGACCTGACAGTAGATGGCGATGTTGTGTAACGTTTCCTTCTGTTTAATGTATTGTATAAGAAATAGTCTCACTTGTAGTTTCACTTTCGTTTTGTTCCTGTTTCCTGATGCAATGCTGAAATGACTGTGCATTTTTCTTTTACCTCATGTTGTTAGAAGTAAAAGCTTGTTATCCCATGTAGCCTGCTCTGTGAAGTTTTCTACTGCAAAGGTGTGGATTCAGAAGCTGTGCAACACAAACAGGGGTATGCAATGGCAAAAGATAGTTTACAAGAGTTTGTATTCTTTAGCTGGGCAGTCAAATAGCACGGTGCTCCAACTATTACAGGATCAATATATATCACACAGGCAAAACCAAACAATAAACAAAGATTGAGGCTACTCTACATATCACCTCCCTGGCCTCTACTAAACAGGCCACACGGCTGCCGAGTTCTGTCTGTTGAAGCCTACACTATGCCCTGACATGCACAAACGGGAACAAACTCACGGTGATGTTGGGGACTCAGGTCCAGTCCCGGGGCCCCCAACAGTCTTGAACGGTGGTGCGCCCATCTGTCTGGCAGATCCGTGGTCTTCTCCTTGTTTCAGGTTTTGGAGGTGCTCCTGGAAACTGTAAATCCCTTTCTCGATCTCTTCGTGGCTTCTCAAAATAGCACAGTACAGCCACCTTTGCTACACCCGAAGAGTCTGTTCAATCTCACAAGTCCACTAAGTCTCAGGCTGTGCAACCTTTTTACACAGCTCCATGCACAGAAGCTCTCAGCAACAGCTCCCAGCTCACACGCTCTCAACTGTTTTAACTGCTCCTCTCCTCAGCCTCGGGCAGTTCATTAACACAGTCCTTTATAGGGGGAGCAGATCATTCCAACACACCAGACAAGGGGGTGCTGTCTCTTAGGCTATGTGCACACGTTGCGGATTGTTAGGGTTTTTGCCGCGAAAACGCGGCAATAACGCTTACACAACGCAACCCATTATATTCAATGGGATTCCGCAATGCTGTGCACATGCTGCGTGTTTTTCCGCGGTGGAATCGCATCGCGGAAAAATCCGTGGCATGCTCATTCTTTTTGCGGAATCGTGGCGCCGCCATAGAAATGCATTGAACCGCTTACTATCCGCATGTGGCTATGCCCACCATGCGCAAAGTGAGCGGTTCATGTGTGGATGGTACCCAGGGTCTGGAGGAGAGGAGACTCTCCTCCAGGCCCTTGGTACCATATCCCTGTTAAAACAATAATTAAAATAATAAATTGTGATATTCTCACCTTCCGGCGGCCCCCGCAGCTTTCCTGGTCCTCAGCGATGCTTCCGGCAACTCCTGTTCCCAGTGATGCATTGCGAGAATCACCCCAGATGACGTAGCGGTCTCGCGTGATGCTACGTCATCTGGGGTCATTGTCGCTAGGCATCAATGGGAACGGGAGTTGCCGGAGCATCGCGAGGACCAGGAAGGATGCGGGGGCAGCAGGAATGTGAGAATATCACGATTTTTTTTTTTAAATTATTTTTAACATTAGATCTTTTACTATTGATGCGGCATAGGCAGCATCAATAGTAAAAAGTTGGTCACACTTGTCAAACACTATTTTTGACTCGTGTGACCAACCTGTCAATCAGTTTTCCAAGCAATGCTACAGATCGCTAGGAAAACGCTAGCATTCTGCAAGCTAATTACGCTTGCAAAACGCTAGTTTTTAGCGGGAATACGAATACTTATAAAATGCGTATTTCCCGCAGCAGGGAGGTGCGGGATTGCTACGGAAATTTCCACGGCAATTCCGCAACGTGTGCACATAGCCTTAAAGTTGCAGCGTGTTTTGCATAACAGATTGGAGAGAGGAGAGTTTGGTAAGAGGGAGACCAGTTAGTAGAGAGTTACAATAGTCCAGACAAGAATGAATAAGAGAAACAGTAAGGGTTTTTGCAGAGTCGAAAGTACGAAAGGGTCGAATTCTAGAAATGTTTTTGAGGTGCAGATAACAAGAGCGAGCCAGTGATCTTATGTGTGGGGGGGGGGCGAATGAAAGCTAATAATCAAGTATGACCCCAAGACAGCGGGCATGCTGCTGGGGAGTAATGGTGGAACCACACGCGGAAATGGCAATGTTGGGCATAGGTACATTAGTAGAGGGAGGAAACACAAGGAATTCAGTTTTTGACAGGTTCAGTTTCAGATAGAGGGATGAAATCATGTTCGAGACAGCGTAAGACAATCACCGGTGTTTTCTAAAAAGACAGGCGTGATATCAGGAGAAGTGTATAATTGGATGTCAATAGCATAGAGATGGTACTGGAAACCAAATCTACTGATTGTTTGACCAATAGGGACAGTATACAAAGAGAAGAAAAGAGGGCCTAGAACCGATTCTTGAGGAACCCCAACAGTAATGTGAAGATAAGAGGAGGAGGAGCTAGCAAAAGATACAGCAAAGGAACGGTCAGAGAGATAGGAGGAGAACGGTGTCCTTGAGGCCGATGGAGTGTAGCATAGTGAGGAGGAGCTGATGGCCCACAGTGTCAAATGCTGCAGAGAGATCCAAGAGAATTAGCATGGAGTAGTGACCATTAGATTTAGATGTTAGTAGATCATTAGAGACTTTAGGGAGGGTAGTTTCAGTAGAGTGTAAAGAGAGGAAACCAGATTGTAGAGGGTCGAAAAGAGAGGTATCTGAGAGATAGCGGATACGACAGGAGTAAACCAGGCGTTCCAGGAGTTTAGAGATGAAGTGAAGATTAGCGACAGGTCTATAGTTAGTGGCACAGTTTTGGTCGAGGGACGTTTTTTTAAGTAATGGATGTATGATGGCTTGCTTAAATGAGGGAAAGATACCAAAGAGAGAGGGTGAATATTTTTGTTAAGTGAAAGGTGACAGCAGGGAAAGGGACTTGAGGAGATGTGACGGAATGGGGTCACTGCTGCAAGTGTTAGGGCGAGAAGATGCAAGGAGCCTGATTACTTCTTCTTCTGTGACTGGTTCAAAGTCACACAGTGAGCTAGATGCTGTGGGGGAGGGAGGACAATGCATGGTATGAGGGGATTGGGAGATAATTTCCTGTCGGATACGGGCAATTTTTTCTTTGAAATAACTGGCCAGATAGTCAATGCGGAGATCTGTGGTTGGGGCCTGCACTCTTGGGTTGAGTAGGGAATGAAAAGTGTCAAAGAGACGTTTTGGGTTATTGGACAGTGAGGTGATGAGTGTTGAAATAGGTTTGTTTGGCGATGTGAAGGGCAGTGTTGTATGTTTTAAGCATAAACTTATAATGGATGAAATCTTCGGGTAGATTGAATTTTCTCCAGACGTTCGGTGCACGTGGAGCACCGCTGCAGGACACGTGTTTGCAGCGTGTTCCACGGTTGTCGCCGTCTGTGACGAGTTGTTCTATGTATAGGAGGTGCAATTTCAACCAGGGCACTTTGCAGAGGTTTGTTGTAATGCTTCAGTGCAGATTCAGGACATGAGAGAGAGGAGAAGGGGGCCAATGATGACTTCAAGTTCTTTATACGTTTCTGGGTGTTAATGGCCTGAATGTTTCTATAAGTGAGGAAAGTAGGGGTGACCTGAGCGGGATGGCAGTTCTAGATAGAAAATGAAAGAAGGTTGTGGTCAGAGAGCGGGAGTCGGGAGTTTGTGAAATCATCCATTGAGCAAAGCCGGTAGAAGACCAAGTTGAGAGAGCTCCCATCTTTATGCATTGGAGAGTTAGTAAGCTGCGAAAGGCCGAAAGAGGAGGTTAGGGTACGTTTCCAAGTACCGGATTGCCTGCGCTTTGGACGGAGCGGAAACCCCGCTCCGCCCAAAGCCCCGCCCCCTTTTGTACGCGCTGTGATTCCGGATGTGTTCATTGAACACATCCGGAATCGCCACACCTTATACAAAGGACTCTGTTATTTACCTTGCGGCGTCGAAGCGTCGCCGCAAGGTAAATAGACATTCTGCGGTCTAAAAAGATGCGCCGCATGTCCAGTTTAGCGGGTGTGTAACCCGCGTAATCGGACGCATAGTGGAGACGGGATTTCTTAAAATCCCCTCCACTATGCTGGAACATCTGGACACTGCGGATTAAATGCTGCGGCAGGACGCAGTGTTCAATCCATAGCAAAGGTGAGTAGCAGATGGGGAGAGGGGAAAAGCAATGGGGATGTTGAAATCACCCATGATGAGGGTGGGGATGTCACAGGAGAGAAAATGTGGAAGCCAGGTTGCAAAGTGATCCAGGAACAGATGGGAGTGGCCCGGAGGACGATACACCACCGCCACTCGCATGGAGAAGGGGATGTAGAGTCTGACAGCATGGACCGCAAAAGAAGGGAAGACAAGTGAGGGTACTTGAGGGATAACCTGAAAGGTACTGTACATTTGGGTGACAGGAGCAGACCAACGCCTCCACTTGCTCTGTTGTCCGATCTTGGGGTGTGAGAAAAGTGTAGTCCAACATATCAAAGAGCAGCAGCGATGGTGTCTGACTGCTGGATCCAGGTTTCAGTAAGAGTCAGGACAAGAGGTTAAGAGAATAAGAAAGGAAGAAGTCATGGATGAAGTAGAGCTTATTACACACTGAGCGAGAACTCCAAAGGGCACAATTGAAAGAGACAGAAGGCATGCAGGGAATATTAATAAGATTAGAGGGGTTTCTGAGTGTAGCAGTTGGGGGCTTTGACTTGCTATAACATGAGGGGCCTGGGTTGGAAAAAGATATCTCCTGTGACTAGGAGAAGGAAGATAGTGAGCAGATGGTTGATTGATTTGTGAGAGCTCTCTTGTATTAGATGGTGGGACCTGAATGGATCTGTGCTGTTTAGTAATGTGAAAAGAGCATGAGTGCTATACATAGGAGAGGACTGAGGAGCCAATATAGATGGAGTGTAAAGAGTTAGTGCAAGAACGGTGGTTGTGAGTGAATGCAGCAGCCAGGATACAGCTTATACAAATGCATATGGTAAATATTTGTTGTAGTCCAAATGTACTTTGATTAAGTTTGTTTAATTGTCTTACCTGTCTTCTGCCCTGTCTAAAGGTACTGCCACACTAAACGCTCCCGCTAGAGATCACGATAACGACGCATACTAATGCGATCGCTAGCGGGATCGTTTTAATATCGCTAGTAGGCACTAATTTAGCGATGTCGTTAAGGACGCTATCGCGGTTAGCGATCTCCTTAACGACTTTGGCGGTACATAAACACTGCACATCGCTAAAAAAAAGGTGCCACACTCAGCGATATATACTCACCAGCGGGACGCCAACGATAAAAAATACGGTCCAGAACGCTGTGAACGATGAACGAGATCACAGCAGGGGCACAGCAGTGGCCACGTCGTTGCTGCATGCCACACACACCGGCGTCACTAACGAGATCGCTAAATAGTGACGTATTTTAGCGATCTCGTTAGCGACGCTGTTTAGTGTGGCATACCCTTAACTGCCATGGTATAACTGCCAAGTACTTAAATTAAATGTACATAAATGCCCCCCCTGCATAAATGCTTCCCCAGGCTATCTCTCAATATATAGGAGGCTAGCTCTAAGATCTCTCACTATATTACCACGTTAGCAATCAATCAACTAAGTTAAGACAGCAGGAGGCCATAAATGAACTAACAAATAAACAACTATGCAGGCCTACAAGGATCATAAACCACTTTGAAAAAGTTGCATGACCTTCCAGCATAAAGGGACAAACAGAGTAAGTTTAAATGCCTAAATACCATGCTTGCAGATATGAATAGGAATGAGTGGACACATGCAGGATCAGTGCAGGAGTTGAATGAGCTGAATACCATTAGAAAGCTGCTTGCTGAGAACAGTCAGTAAATTCATGGCGAGTTGGCAAAAACTGGATGTTATTCTCTACCGTCCGTAGTGTCCAGCAGAAAAAATCTCACGTGCGACTTTATATTTTTGCACTGCACATGGACAGACTAAGAACCTCTGAGCCAACAGGACACAAGAAGGTCACCAATCAGTGCCCTATAGAGAGAAGAGGCAGCTTACAGCCAGTCAGGTACAGTGCATACAATCAGGATCAGTGCTAGTACACAGGGGAC
Source organism: Oophaga sylvatica (assembly GCA_033576555.1). Classification (NCBI taxonomy): domain Eukaryota; kingdom Metazoa; phylum Chordata; class Amphibia; order Anura; family Dendrobatidae; genus Oophaga; species Oophaga sylvatica. The sequence goes on along the minus strand of JARQOD010000003.1, from coordinate 297,175,102 downwards.
AAAGGAACTAAAAGAAACATACAGCCGATCTCAGGAGGAGGCTGCCGGGGGCTGGGGAGGCTGCGGGCTGGGAGCTGGGTGGAAGCTGCAGGGGCTGAGGAAGCTAGAGGGCTGGAGGGAGTGGCTGCGGGGGCTGAGGAGGCTGCATGGGCTGGAGGAGGCTGCAGGGAATGGAAGAGGCTGCAGGGAATGGAGGCGACTGCAGGTGCTAGAGGAGGCTGTGGGGGCAACAGGAGGCTGGAGGAGGATCAGAGACTGGAGGAGGCTGCGGGGCATGGAGAAGACTGCAGGTGTTGGAGGAGGCTGCAGGGAATGGCGGAGGATGCTGGGTGTGAAGGACGATGCAGGGAATGGAGGAGACTGCAGGGCCTGGAGGTCACTGCAGGGAATGGAGTAAGCTTCGGGCCTGAAGGGGTAGATTCATGTAAATCCTCCATGGATGAGAAGAACTCAGGTGACATCTGTGTGCATGAATGTCACTGTGTAATCTGTAACCTTATTCCAAACTGAAAAGCAGGAAACAATCACGTAAGAAGCCTGCAATCTGTACATTCACAAAAAAGGTTATCATAGGAGGGGCACAAGAGGCCCCCATTGCCGTCCTTTGTAGCTGTAGGTGTATCTTGTTATTGAAGATAAAGATGTTGTGCTCCTACACAAATTGGAATAGTGTCAAAATTGCACGAAAGGTTTTTCAACATGACTCTCTCAAGGTGCCGCGGTCCAGCTTGGAGGCCATCCTCATGTTTAATGGATGAGTAGAGCGCCTCGACATTGGCCTTAACCATCATCATGGCATCTTCCAGCTGTAGATGGCTCAGTCTTCAGAGGGCTGCCGTTGCGTCTTGAATGTATGATGGAAGTGTGAAGACAAGGGGTTTTATATAGTGATGAATAATTGTGTAGATGATCTCAGATAGACCCCCATTGCCAGAGACATTGGGACTTCCGTGGTCCAAATGATTCTTCTGAAGTTTTGGGCATTGGTAAAATGTTGGCAGCCTGGGGTGGAGGTTTTTAATGGTGTCAACTATTTTTTTTGGGAATAATATTTTCCTCATGGGCCTTTTCTAGGATGGATATCGACTGGCTGTGACATTGGTTTAGGCTAAGTGCACACGTTCAGGAATATTTGCTTTTTTTTCGCGTTTTTTCGCGGGAAAAAAACGCGTCAAAAACGCATGTATTAAGCATCCTATCATTTAGAATGAATTCCGCAATTTTTGTGCACATGGTGCGTTTTTTTCCGCAAAAAAAACGCATCGCGGAAAATCTAGCAGCATGTCAATTTCGGCATCTTCCAGCGTATGGCTCAGTCTTCAGGCTGCCGTTGCGTCTTGAATGTATGATAGAAAGTTGAAACAAGGGGTTTATAATAGGTAAAATTGAGTGATCTCAGATAAACCCCCAAATAGCGAGACATGATTCCTGTGCAAAATGATTCTTCTGAAGTTTTGGGCCATGGTAAAATGTTGGCAGCCTGGGGGAGGTTTTAATGGTGTCAACTATTTTGGGAAATATTTTCCTCATGGGCCTTTCTAGGATGGATATCGACTGTGTGACATTAGGTTAGAGGGTGACGTACATTTTTATAACATGATGGCGCGCTCAAGGTTTCCTCTACCTGTTTTCCGTATAGGGTACCTGGCCAGATAACAAGATTACCCCCTTTATCAAACGATATAATGACTACATTTTCAAGGGATTGTAATTCCTCTAACGTTTTTCTTCCTTCCTATCAAAATGTGACATTTATTTAGGACTGTGAGGGAGGGACTCGGTCTCAGAGGTGACCATCTTGGTGAATATTTCCGCAGGTGACCATGTCTTCAGGGAGGGACATTTTTAGCTTTCTTTATGGCACATAATGTAATGTATGTAAGCAGGGAAAAAGAAGGAAAAAGCAGGAAAATAGTCAGCTCACCAGTCTCAGCAGTAGTCCAGAAGATTTTCAATCTCAGCAGTAGATCAGAATCCTCATGCGCACAGAGCCACCTTGATTAGAGGCGTTGGCTGCAGCAAAACATGTAGAAAAAAATCTCCAGCGCAAAAATGAATAAAAATTCAATTTTTATTGGATAAAATTAAAATCCATCTTTTTTCTATCAAGATGGATTTTAATTTTATCCAATAAAAATTTAATTTTTATTCAGTTTTGCGCTGGAGATTTTTTTCTACATAATGTAATGGGAACTTACCACCCTCCGTGTGGGTATTTGGGTGCTTCCTCTGCCAGGTCCTGCATATTGCATAATGCCTCTTCTACTGCTACAGTGGGAAGTAAAACGTCCACGTCGGACCTGATTTGTAGCTTTTGCAGTAGAATTTTTCTAGCGAACAGATGAAGGTCTTTTACCTCCATGAAGTCATCCAGATAGGAGGATGGAGAGAAGGTCAGGCCTTTCTGCAACACCCTTTGTTGAGGGATGGTAAGAACATGGCTAGAAAGAGGAAAGGGAACCTGTCTGGCCCCCCATCACTTCCAACCCAGCAGCAATCAGCTGTGTCTCCCCCCTCACCTCCCTATGTTGTCCCTGATTCCTCTACTAATGAGGGCTGTGAAGAGCTGATGGGGCGTTAGTTCCCCAGAGTAGTCAGCCCTCTCTCCATGTTAACAGCCTCTGTGGACATAATGACAAAATTTACACAAGCAGCGTCATCACCAGCAGTGTGTGTGGTGGTGTTACACATAGGATATGTGTAGCGGTGTTATACATGTAGTGTGTAGCGGCATTATACATGGGATGTGTGGGTGGTGTTACACGTGCGATGGCTGTAGACATGTTATACATGGGATGTTTGTGGCGGTGTTAGACATTTAGATAGATAGATAAAACTAGTTTGCGCACATAAAAA
>JARQOD010000003.1:297099432-297172146 GCA_033576555.1 Oophaga sylvatica | reverse complement strand
CCGTCTTTCAACATGGAAAATGTTATATTTCCGGGTTGAAAAGATCAGGACGGATCAGGCAAAAAACCTGATCAGTTGCATCAGTTTTTTTAAATCAGCGCCGGATCCGTCCTTTCAGGCATAGGACGGATGGCGCCTGATTCAAAAAGCCTGATGTGTGAAAGTAGCCTTAGACTAAGTTTGGACTAACCCGCCAACAGTCTAATGTATATGAGGACTAAGGCTAGATGATTGTCAGTAGAGTTAAAAGGGTACTCCCACTCCAAGATCCTATCCCATTATGTGGTAGGTGTAATAATAATAATATTAGTGAATACCTCCAATTAGAAATGTAGTATAGTTTTTCTTATTCGCTATGTCTTTCCTAATGTGCAGGCATTGCAGGAACTTAAGTATCCATGGTTACGACCACTGATACAGTGACCGTTCATTAGCTAGTTGCTAGTGGTCATATCCATTGATACCTAAGGTATCAATACTTGCATTTGAGGAAAGATGCTAATCAGAAAAACTATACTACATTTCTAGTTGGAGGTATTTGGTAATATTATTATTATCACACCTACTACATATTGGTATAGGATCTTGGAGATGGGAATACCACTTTAAAGATCCTGCAAGTTTGATTTCAGGCTTTTGTGCTCCCCGAGATTTATCTCACTCGGTCTCAGAAGTGTCTGTTAGCAGTACTCTCATAGAGAACACTGGAGCTCTCTGCACTGAGTTGTATGAGGGGTTTATCAGCGTGTTACATTTTTACTGCTGGTTGGCTGCATGTCACATGTAGAGACGCACCAGCTGCAAGGCATGTAAGACACTGTGACCCTTTGGAATACTTTGCCTACTCTGCCACCTATTGGCCATATCACAGTATTTAAGATCCTGTTACTAATGTGTAATATTTCGTAGTGCCGCTTATGCTACATCATCTCTTCCTGAGCCTTAGATATTTCTGCTCAGGGTTTTGTTCAGTATTTCACTTCCATGTACAGTCCTTGTTACTGTAGCTGTGTTTCTGTCAATACAAACCATTTTGATTAAAATTCATAACATTATTATTAATTTATTATTTTGAGACCATACCATTCTTGAATTCTGCTGCAACATACTGTATGTCATTTATTTGCTAGAATATAGCTGTAATTTTCAGTATGTGGCCAGGATGTTACGAATGATATACCAGCATGCATGAACAAACACCACTTCAGCATCTTTAATGTAGAATAAACCCTAGTGCTTTTACACACTTTGGCTTGGAAGACAATGAAGATCTAAGCTGTTTACTGTTTTAAGTCAAAATGTATTATGTGATCATTTTATTTAATTTAAGGGAACCTGTCACCCGCCCCAGGGACTATAAAAGTAAAACAGCCACCTTCAGTACCACTAAGGCTGCATTCTGTGAAGGTGGCTCTTATGTTCTTATCACTAGGAATGCTGAAATAATAAGTTTCCCACCATACCTCTATTCAGTCAGGGAGGTACATTTTCTCCCCCTGACTCTATGGCCTCGCAGGTGGGAGACCAGCGATCAGCGAGCTGGAGCTGGTAACCAAGGTACACATCGGGTTTCTAGGTGTCGCTCGGCGCCTAGAAACCCGATGTGTACGTTAGATACCAGCGCGCTGGTGCAGGGGAGCTGGTAACCAAGGTACACGTCGGGTTTCTACGGGCCGCTCGGCGACACACCAGCGATCCTGACAAGTTCATATCGTTGTCGGGATCGCTGGTGTGTCGCTATGTGTGACGGGGCCCTTAGAACAAACACAGGCCACTTATGTGTAGAAGCAGGACAATGCTCTTAGAAACCCGATATGTACCTTGGTTACCAGCTCTCTGCACCAGCGCGCTGGTATCTAAGGTACAGTACTCTGCGGGTAACTAAGCGACGTGCATCACTTGTTACCCGCATAGTCGCTGTCCTGATCGCTGCTGAGAGCTGCCTGTTTGGCAGCTCAGCAGCGATCATGTAGCGATACACCAGCGATCCTGACAAGTTCATATCGTTGTCGGGATCTCTGGTGTGTCGCTATGTGTGACGGGGCCCTTAGAACAAACACAGGCCACTTATGTGTAGAAGCAGGACAATGCTCTTAGTTTTTATCCATTATTTCATCATGTAAGGAAGATGTCCGCATTATGTCTTCTAATCAAGGCCATTAGCATGGGACATTGATGCAGAAGGAGATTTTGATCAACACACTGTCCCTGTGGGAGCACTAGACATCCAGGCCATAGGGCCTGTGTCTTCACCAGTTTCTAAAGCACAAGAGTAAGCTGCAGTAAAAATGACCTGATGGTTGTGTTATATACTAATTGTGTAACGGTTCCTACATTTTTATGGTGTCTTTACAGCTCACGCAACCTATAATTTATATGCTGTGTCCAATCACTCGGGTACCACTATGGGAGGACATTATACCGCTTACTGCAAAAGCCCTAACAATGGAGAATGGCACACTTTCAATGACTCAAGGTAATTATCCAGTTGTTTTTTCAGAAAGGTGAAGGTAACATCCGGATCTGTCCCTATTCCGTAGATAAATATATTTATATGCTGGATATCTCATGAAGGTACAGTGACTGTCCCTAGGAATCAGTCAACATGTCTCCTAGTGGACCATTTCTGCACATATTCTTTTAGTCATTGTTATAACCCTAAACTATGTAAAACACTAATATTCCATCATAACTTCTGTTTTCTTATTTTCTTTTCTGTTTTTTTTTTTTTTATTTTTATTATTTACTATTTTTTCAGGGTCACAGCAATGTCTTCCAGCCAGGTGAGGAGCAGTGACGCCTACGTACTGTTTTATGAGCTATCCGGACCGTCCTCCAGAATGTAGCCTGACGGCCAGTTATGGCTGGAGAGAAAAGACAAGTGACACCTACAAAGAGGCTCACACCTAGACTTATATTTATACTGAAATGAGCCACAAGACGTACACCAGCATTACATTCACTCACCAGGTGCCTTACCTGCACAGCCAAAAACCAGTAGGATTGTCGCCTTATACTGGGTCCTCGGGCCAGTGGACGGATAACAAAACCAGAATGATTTCTGAATCTGGACAAGAGAAACTTGCGTTGGCTACTGAATAAAACGAGATCCTTCATGCTGGATGCCGTATGTAGAGCAGTGTCGCTCCGCGCAGTGATGTTGCTCCAGACACCATATTGTTGCCGTTGCTCCATTTGGGTGTTAACAGTGGAATCTTCATAGACTTTGTTTAAATCATATTTAATATCATTCTCAGGAAAGCTTCTTTATGTGACGAACATCTCGTTAATGTGAGAACCCCCCCTCATTGTGATTTTTAGGGACTATGTCATTTACAGGAATAGTGTTCATTTATTAAATGGTGGCGCCTACAGTGATAAAAAGTATTTCAAGAACCACAGTGGAGAGGGCCCACCACCATGGATCCGAAGTCTGGTCACTATTGTAAATAATAATGGCAATTTGATGTGATGTGTGTTTTTACTAAGCTCAGGTCATATTGCAGTTATATGATAAGGAAACTATTATGTGGTTTTCCGCAGTTCATTATGTAGTGTGTGAAAAAAAATTGTGACCACTCGTAACGTCACTCTAGGCAGAGTTTTTGACCGTTCCTGAATTTTCCATGAGATGGAACTGTGGGGGTCTTAGGAACAAATTATTTATGCACTGCTTAAGCATTGTGTGACATCCACAACAGTGTTATACAGTGGGACTGAAGACCAGCTATTTTTTTGCTAATTGTTTTCTGTATACTTTTATGCATCAGGAAGCGCAGTGTTTGTGCGGTCATATTTATTCTGAAAGGTGAAGTAATAGAAGTGAATGACAAGTTTAATCATGTATCTGACGTCAAAGGTCAACAGTGAACAGGTAGAAACTGGAGCCTCCGGAATCAGCGTACCGGGCAGGCCATCCTCTAGTTCTTACAATTTCTCTCTATTAAGGTCCTTCTTTTATATAGGCCAAAAATGGGCCAAATGAGTGTTGGTAAGAAAGATTGTCCCTAATGTAAAGATTCAGTAATTGTTCACCCCATTATTTTGGTAGGAGCCAATCTGTTTAGGTAAACTGGAGCTGTGCGGCTGACAAAGCGCAAACGATTTGGGGAAGAAATGATCGTATTAACCCCCAACAGTTGGCACTGACCTGTGTAAGCAGTCTTCAAACAAGCACTGATCGATTAGTTATATTCATGGACTGTATGTTGTGGGCAGAAATGTTACTGTCTAGAAGGACCCCAATCTCTGGATGTCCTTGTGTGCTTGACTGCTAGCTATGAGTTGCTTCTCATCGACCCTTTGCAGAAAGGATTTTGAAGACTTTTCAATAAGGTTTGTTACCCAGTGCACAGCCCTTTTAGTAGACCGTCATGAGGCGTAAATGCTTAGTGCACTGATGTAGGTGGATAGAGGACTGTATCATGACCTCTACACTTTCATCCATTCAGTATATGACTCCAAGTCGTGGATTATTGAAGGTAGATATGCAGAAGTCACATAAAACATCTCACAAATAGCTTCGACTTCTGCAAAGAATAACACTAGGAATCTCCCAAGTGCTTATAAGAAAAGGTAAGGAACGTGGGAGGAATGAGGACCCTTTCACATGGCAGTATTTTTGTGTGGGCACTATTTCCGATCAGTATTTGTAAGTCTAAATCAGAGTTGGGTTAAACACAGAAGAGTTACAAATCTTTCTACTCTATTTTTTTTGTATCTCTTCCGCTCCTGGTTTTGGCTTACTTTCACTGATGTGAAATATGCAAGTGTGAACGTGATCTTATGTCGATTATCGGACTCAGCTCTGGTTTCCCAGAGCTTACTGGTTAGTATGGGCAAATGCTCCATTTTACTTTTGCACTAGTTTTGATAAATCTCCCTAATTGTGTGACAACTAATGCATTTGTGCATCGGTAACAGGCTTCTGAGCGTTCAGTCACCCCATATGCTCTTCTCGTGGTGGCAGACAAATGTGGACTGTGGCATTTACTCCATGCACTGGATCATTTTTTAGCTATATCAATTGTGCTACATTTGGTCTAGCAGTATTAGCAATAACCGGTTGTATTTGCACTGTAAAGAACTACTGAGTGTCCATGTACTGTAGAGAAGCGCATGTTTGTTGTGCAGAGCCGTGTACGTGTAATGTGTAAGCATGAGATGTGTGTGAGCGTGTGTAACACTAATGTATTGCCTATAATGTAGTCAGCTGGAACTATACCTGCTGCATATCTCTTAGACAGTGAGTATTTTGGGGACATCCACAACCCCTCTCAGGCCACACTGAGCTGGTGCTTACCATGTAAGTGTGTAGAATTTGTAACGAGTTCTGATGTAACCCTAAGGACCCTATGTGTTCTATGCAAATGTACATACTGAATTATACTCTGTTTTAAAACATGGCTGACTCCTGTGCTTTCTTCTGTACATTAACTGTATAGTTTTTATTCTAAGAGATGAATTACGAAACACTAATACTATTTTGAAGGATTTCTCCAGAATTAAACTTTTCCCTATAGGCTTCCACGGTTAAGAGGTTGTACAAGTCTGTAGTCACTATGTGAAACTCACAGCACGCACAGTGCACACTATCAGGATTTCCTGGTGCTGGCGTCAGGAGCTAGTAGTCATGTGACCGCAGTATGCGATTTGCTAGACTAGACATGTCTGATCTAATGAATTCACTTGTATTGAGCGAGGCAGCGCATGTTAGTCGTGATGTGACCGCATATATTCAAGTCGCATACTTGCGGATACATTCCCACTGTCCCTGTGCCAGAGAATCTGACTGTAACACTGCGCAATATGAGGATTCACAAGTCTTCCCAGGAATTGTCTCTTCAGAACATGCACTCTGTGTCCCCACAGCTCCTGTGTTATGCTGTAATTTATTCCGGTGGCTTCCCTCTGGCCTGTCTGTTATGTGCTGACGCTTTCTTCACGTCATGACCTGCGGCACTGCTTGTTCTCTGGCAGGGTTGGGTAATTACTTAGATGGTACCCAATGATGGTCTTCCTAAACCAATAAGTTAGGCGGACATATAAGTAGGTCTTAACTCTGATTCTTGGAACGAGCAGATAAGTTTCCCGTAAAGACCACTAGAAGGCGCTTCCAGCACATGCCTAAAAAACATGTCAGGTTACGCTGGTTTACTGAAGGCCGTACATAAACTTTGATTTAAAGGCTTAATTTATAAGGCTATTATAGCATTATTTTCATCAGCCAGTATTAAGGTATGAGATATAAAGTTTTCCAACCTGAAACCGTTAGCTTAATTAGTATTTGTATGAATATCAAAGATAAAGCCATAAGTTACATACATCTCAGCCACATTCATTAACACTCATTTTTTCTCAATTTCTGACATTTAATCATACCACAATTTCCCTTTCTTAGGTCAGTTAGGGTCACTAATATTAGTATTTCAGCTGTTCCATCTTTTTTCACATTCCCAGTGGCTTAGAAGGTTACATACACTGATTAGTATTTAGTAGCATTGCTGTTAAATTGTTAAACTCTTGTTCAATATTGGTTCACATTTGGGGTTGCCTTCCACAAGTTTTTCACAATATTTTGGCCCATTCCTCCTGATAGTTACACTAGATCTAAGACTGGAGTCACACACAATGTATAAAAATGGTCCGTTTTTGACGGACGAGAATCGCACAAATGTTCCCTGAGCAGTGATCCGTATGTCATCCGTGTGCAATGCGAGGATGTGATTTCCTTGCATCAAAATATCAGATTTTCTCACTGACGTCAGCGGTAGTCAGTGACGCTGCGCTGAGTCCCTGGCTGACCTGAAGTGAACTCGATAGCGTGGGAAAAAATTTACAAACTTTCCCACGCTAATCAGTTCATCTCCGGTCATTCATTCTGCAATGGTTTACAGCTGGTCCGGTAGCATTAGAATCTGTCCCTGCTGTAAACTAGTTAACCCCTTGTGATGGATTGCAGCGGGGGACCTGACTGGTGGAGAGATATGGATATTGTTGCTTTATTTTATTTTTATTACAGGAGAACAATGGATTCAGATAGATTAGCAGTATAATAAAATTTGGTCGAAAACTAAATATTTCATTAAAATAATTTTTAATTAATGTGTGTTTTTTTAACCCTTTACTACAATAGGATTAATAATGGAGAGTTGTCTAATTGACAACTCTCCATTATTAACCCGGATTAATGTCACTTTCAATACCAAGGTGACATTAACCCCTAATTAACCCATGAGCCACCGCTAAAGGCAAAGGGAATAGAGAGGCTAAATGCCAGAAAAGGCGCATCTAATAATAGATGTGCATTTTTCTGGGGTGGCTGGGGCCAGATGTTAGTAGCCCACGCATTTTTTTACAGCAAATTTACACGTTAAATTAACACCTACATGTCCAAAATTTTGCACACATACACTCATCTAATTATTAGTCAAAACCATATGTCAAACTAAATTAAATGAAATGGTTTACTGTATGTAAACTATGTGTCATTTCATGGCGGGTTCTGCAATGATTTTACAGAAGCCGGCAATTGAATTAGCGGCTATTATGCTATGTAGAAGTGTATGAACTATAAATATATTTATACTGTATATATATGTATTCTATGTGTATATATCTATTCTTTCCATTATTAAACATGTCAGTGTGATTTTACAGTATAGCACACTGAATTGCCGGCTTTTCTAAAGGACACCGGTGCGTATTTCTCGCAAGGTGTGGTCCGTGTGTAATCCGATTTTTTTCTCGCACCCAAAGACTTGCATTGGCGATTCTCGGCAGCCCCATAGATTAACATTGGTCCGAATGCAATGTGATTTTTTCTCGCATTGCACTCGTCCGTATTTCTCGCTAGTGTAACTTAGGCCTAAGTCAGGATTCCATATCTCCTTGCTCACCCACACATTTTCAGTTCTGTTCATGCATGTTCTGTGTTATTGAGGTCAAGGCTTTATGATGGCTACTTCATTACCTTCACTTTGTAATCTGCAGGTAGATAATGTTAATCATGTTCAGCAGCCTAAGTAGAGGTGCGACTATAGAGAATGTTAAGTTATTTTCCCCTTCAACTACTCACTTCCAGTCATCGAGGGGGCTGCACACACTGTCTGCTAAAGAGCAGGAGAATAATTATAACACACTGCGTAATGAGTGCTGACTGTTACAGCCCCTGCACCACCATAATTATTGGAGTGACCTCCTGCAGGAAAAATAAGTGGAGCAAATTGATTGAAGCAAATCAAAGTTTTAGAAATTGGTGTACTTTCTCATGTCTTGCAGCTATTAAATCACATGCCAATCAGTAGGGACAATCGCAGTCTAAAAAAACATGCAGGAAATGCAACCGCCATTTTGTGGTGTATCTGGATAGTGAGATGACATCACAGCTTAGCCATAGAGATAGGGACAGAAGGTCATAAAACTGAATACATTTTACAGATGGTGTGTGTGATAGCATAGCAGTGAAGTAGATTACTGTGTGAGGAAAGGAAAACAGTGTCATACAGTTTTTTCGTCAACTGGAGGCATTAGTGTACTTTTGATTTGCGTCAAATCGATTTCATGGAAAAATTCAGAACTTTTGGCGAATTTAAATTTCAAAAGAATTGATTGTCTCTAGAATATAACTGCAAATTACCAATATGTCTACAGAGACATATCTTTTTATTTTGCTGACCGGTTCCTTCTAACTCCTGTCCGACATTTGCAGTACATATACGTCATGATCAAGAAGGACTTCCCGACCAATGCAGTACATGTAAGTCAAGGTGATCGCAAGCGCACAGAGAGCTGGCACCACCAATCGCCACCAGGTGTAAGCTCATTCTCACAGCTGACACCTGGCTCTCGCACTTTTAACTCCCTAATTGCTGCTAATGACCAGGCAGAGGGAAGAAAGCCCCTCTGCCCTTGGATCGGAGACCCGAATGTTGCCATAGTGACCCGATGTCGTCATGACGACATCCGGGTCACCAAGTGCTAGGAAGTTAGATCATGCACAGTGCATAATCTAAATAATTTGTGTCTGCAAGACTTACAGGGAATAAAGCATTGCAATACTCCTGCATTGCTATACCTTATAACTGCGATCAGACGATTGGACCTCTATGACCTTTCCCAGCGCCTGTGTACTGCAGTAGTCTGCTCTGCCCTCAAAAGGGCAGAGCAGTGCGCCTGCGCAGGAGCCATGACGGGAAGCAAAGAAGAGATCGTCTTCGCTAGAAGATGGGAGGCGCCGGACTGGACCGCGACACCTATCGAACCGGACCGCCCCTGGGCGAGTATAATCTAACTCGTTTTTCTTTTCTTTCAGGTTGCATTGGGGGCTTATCTACAGCATTACAGAATGCTGTAGATAAGCCCTGATGGTGGTGGCCGCAGCTTATAGTCGAAAAATAGGGTGACAGATTCCCTTTAATACCGTGTATTGCCCCCCTCTAACATCAATGACAGCTTGAATTCCTTTGTGGTAGTTGTGGATGAGGTTCTGTCACGATCCAATTTAAAATTTGTACAAGAAGAAAAGGTAGCACACTGTAGCGCTATAGCTTGCAAACACGAAATATGAAAAATATGAAAAATGAATTACATCATTACCTTAGAAATATGAAAAATTGAGAAGTCTTAGCGCATAAGATGGCCAAATTATGTGAGCCTGATAGCCACGTCAAGGCTCTTCTCGTATATCAGGTCCCTAACTAATGCCTATCCTCGCTTTAGAAAAGTCTGTCTGCATGGGAACCTATGAATCCTCTTTTCAGACTAAAATCTACATCTCTGTGGAGGGGTGATGAACCTGCTGTAATTAAAAGGCCTGTGACCACCAGGTGGAGTGCTCAAGCAGAAGGTAAATGAATACATATCAAAAAACTGACCGGCACATCCAAACTTAGATTCAGTGTGAACAGGTGCTAAACCTAGAGTCACCAACTCATATACATACAAGAAGAAAAGGTAGCACACTGTAGCGCTATAGCTTGCAAACACGAAATATGAAAAATATGAAAAATGAATTACATCATTACCTTAGTGTAATGTATGTAGTACAGTTCATATAGCGTCTTGTGCCTGGGTGCGATGAAAATACATGAGACACAGGTTTGATATAGAAAGTCTTGTATTACTTCATACAAGTTGGCAAAAATAGTCACACAGTTTGCAGACACAGAAGCAGGAGACACAGCAGGCCAGAGTAATCTAAGCTCAGCAATCACTCTCCACAACAGGTTCAGGATCTTCTTCTCTGTTACCGTAAGTCCATGCAAACGTGGGTCTTTCAAAGAGCAGGGTTCAGAGTCCACAAGTGCTTCAGAGTTCCTCAGTAGGAATAGCTGGAGTACAAGGTCCAAGGCTTTAGGAGTCAGGTCACAGGTTCACTGCAGGCTAGATTCTGAAGCACTGATTGCTCAGCTGTGGCTGCTTAAGAAGCAAAAGGAGAGAATCAGGGCGGGAACATGCAAGCTGGAAACTCCATTTTGACTGAGGGCAAGATAGCTGCAGCAAGACAGAAAGTAAAATGGCTGACGAACAAACTGAGTTTCAGGAACATGTACACAGAACCTTACATTACTCCCCCTTAGGGACAACCTCCGGATGACCTCAGGCCAGGCTTGTGTGGGTACCTCTGATGAAACTGACGGAGCAAGCGAGGAGCATTAACGTTATTGACTGGTTCCCATGAGTTGTCCTCCACTGGGTAGCCCTGCCATTTAATCAGATATTGTAACTGATTTCTATACAACCTGGAATCTAAAATCCTTTCCACCACAAATTCTTCCTGACCATCGACTAGCACTGGGTCAGGGCAAGGAGAAGAACGTCCAGGAAACGTATTGGGTGTCGCAGCCTTTAGTAGGGATACATGAAAGACAGGGTGAATTCTCATAGTTCTGGGCAGTTGAAGACGACAAGCAACGGCACTTATAATTTTACTGATTTTATAGGGTCCAATGTACTTATGTCCCAACTTAGACGATGGAATCCTTAACTTAAGATTTCTGGTTGACAGCCAGACCAAGTCTCCTACCTTGAAAGCTGGTGCAGGTTTACGAAATTTATCTGCTGCTTTCTTGTACCTTTCCTGAGCCGATTCCAGATTCTCCTTTAGAAGATCCATATTCTTCTGTAAAGACGTGATTCTTTCAGCCACTGCTGGTAAAGGCGTTTCTATGGGAAATCGTGGTAGAATGTTAGGATGATAACCTAGATTAGAGTAAAAAGGAGACTGCTTAGTGGAGGCACTCTGAGAGTTGTTATACGAGAACTCAGCTAATGGAAGTAGATCCACCCAATCATCCTGTAGGTGGCAGATAAAGCAGCGGAGATACTGCTCCAGGGTTTGATTGGTTTGTTCGGTCTGTCCATTAGTCTGGGGATGAAAAGCAGAAGAAAGGTTTACTTTAATGTCCAATGCTGCACAGAAATTTTGCCAAAACCTAGAAGTGAATTGCACCCCTCGATCCGAAATAACCTCATCCGGTACTCCATGTAAGCGAAACACATCTTTAATCATCAAATCTGATGTCTGTTTTGCAGTGGGTAAGCCGACACAAGGGATAAAATGAGCTGCCTTTGTTAGACGGTCAACCACCACTAGAATGGTGTTCTTCCCTTGAGAGGTTGGTAACTCCACAATGAAGTCCATAGAAATGGATCCCCACGGGCGGGACGGGGTGGGAAGAGGCTGTAACAGACCAGTTGGTGAGGAGCGAGGTGTTTTGCATCTTGCACAGACTTCACATGAAGTGACATAGTTTAAAACATCCTTCCTGCAAGTGGGCCACCAAAAGAAACGAGAGAGAAATTCCTGTGTCTTTAGAATTCCTCTATGCCCAGCTATCTTGGAATCGTGAATGAGTTGCAATACTCTCAATCTGACTGTTTCAGGAATATACAGGCGTTGTCCCTGAATCCACACACCATTCTTAAAGACAAGACTTACGTCCCTTGGGGGTTGTGCCAAAAAGGAATCCGCATGGTATGCTTCCTTGATGTCCTTAAGTAGGTCTTGATTATGAATTACTCCTAGGAATCTAGAGTCAGGAAGAATAGTCTTAGGAGGAGTAATTGGACGTGTCTCTGCTGAGTAAATCCTAGAGAGTGCATCAGCCTTTCCATTGCGCGATCCTGGTCTATAAGAAATGATAAAATTAAATTGGTTTAAGAAAAGATTCCAGCGAGCCTGGCGAGGAGTCAGGCACTTAGCCGACCTGATAAACTCAAGGTTACGATGATCTGTCAGGACGACTATTTGCTGTGCAGCTCTCTGAAGAAGGTGTCTCCATTCTTTGAAGGCGGCAATAATGGCCAACAACTCTCTATTGCCCACATCGTAGTTCCTCTCAGCCGAAGACAACTGCTGGGAAAAGAAGGCACAGGGATGCAAGACATTCTTCTCACCTGTTCTCTGAGAGAGTATAGCTCCAACGGCACAGTCTGAAGCATCCACCTCTATTATGAAGGCAAGCTCGGGGTTGGGATGTACTAGGATAGGTGCAGTGGTAAATTTATCTTTTAGACGGGAAAATGCTTCCTGGGCTTGGGGAGTCCAGGAGAACCTAGACTCTTTCCGGGTAAGTTGGGTGATAGGTGACACTACCTCAGAGAAATTTCTAATGAAACGTCTATAGAAGTTGGCAAACCCGATGAAGCGCTGTACCTCCTTCACATTTCTAGGACTTGGCCAATCCTTGATGGCTTGGGTTTTGCTTCCATCCATACTAATTCCTTGTGTAGACAATACATACCCCAGAAATTGAATTTCGGTCCTATGGAATTCACACTTTTCAAGTTTGATGTAAAGATGATTTTGTCTTAGACGTTCCAAGACCATTCTCACATGTCCATGATGTTCCTCTGTGGAGTTAGAAAAAATTAGAATATCATCCAGATAAATCACCACGAATGTATCTAGGAGATCCCTGAAGATGTCATTCACCAAGTGTTGGAAAGTGGCTGGGGCGGTACTCAGACCAAAAGGCATAACTAGATATTCAAAGTGTCCATAGCGTGACCTGAATGCAGTCTTCCATTCATCCCCAGGTCTAATACGGACTAAGTTATAGGCCCCACGAAGATCTAGTTTAGAGAAAATTTTGGCATGTCGCACTCTCTCCAATAACTCAGGGATTAAAGGCAATGGATAACGGTTTCTAATAGTAACCTTATTGAGTTCCCTATAGTCTACGCATGGTCTCAGAGATCCATCTTTCTTCTTTACAAAGAAGATGGGTGCACCTGCAGGAGATGAAGAGCGGCGTATGAAGCCCTTGGCTAGATTTTCGTCTATGTAATCCTTTAAAGCCTTTAGCTCGGGCCCCGCCAGGGGGTAGATCTTACCAAAAGGTATCTCTGCTCCAGGCAATAATTCAATTGGACAATCATATGGACGGTGAGGAGGAAGCTGGTCAGCGTTCTTCTTGTCACATAAATCCACATAGTCCTGGTATACAGCTGGTAGTTCAGGGACTGACATGGTTCCTTTAGGAACAGAGCAAGCTGAAACTTTTGGACTCATCTGTTTCTCTGGAAAGTGTAATTCCTTGGTCTCCCAGTTAATGGTAGGATTTTGAGCCTGCAGCCATGGTAGCCCTAGAATAATGGGAAAGTGGGGAGAAGAGATAAGCATAAAGGACAGTTTCTCTTGATGATCATTACCCATAAGAACCCTCAAAGGCTCTGTTTCCTGATCCACTGGTCCAGAGGTCAGCAGGGAGCCATCCACAGTTTCCATCTGTACTGGAGTAGCCTTCTTCACTGAACGTATCCCCTGTTTCAGAGCAAAGGAGACATCCATAAAATTTCCACTTGCCCCTGAGTCGATCATAGCAGAGCTAGACACCCAAGCTGAGTCAACCCAGAGTTTGATGGAAAGAAAGCAATGAGAATTGTTTTTCTTACAACTCAGCTGGGACACCGCTGAGGAAACTTGAAAAATGGCAGCGTTTACACAGTCAACGTCCTCAGAGGTAACGGAGTTTAAGTCCGAGAAATCAAGATCTGTTGCTGCAGATCTCTCTGGAGCCTGAGGCTCGGACCTGACAGATCCCCTCTCGCAACACTCACAATGAATGAGTGCTGCAGTAGTCTTACGAGAACGGCTGGGGCAGTTTATAATGAAGTGCCCTGACTTACCACAATAGAAACATAGATTTTCCTTAAAACGATGTTCCTTGCGTGCATCACTAACCCGTCGTTGTAAAGAGTCTACCTGCATGGGTTCAGGTTCAGGTTCCCGTGTAATCCTACTCAAAGGTTCCTTAGCTGGAGAGGAAGGTAGGAAAAGGTTAGTGCGATTGCTTTCGAATCATCTCTCTTGCCTGCGTTCAGTCAGACGAGTATCAATACGGATGCAGTAGTTAATAAAGTCACCTAACGCAGTGGGAGGGTCGGCACGAGCAAGTTCATCCTTAATCAGTGGAGATAACCCCTTTCGAAAAATAGATTTTTTGGCGGAACTGTCCCAGGTGGTATCAAGGGCCCATCTCCTGAAATCCAAGGCATATTCAGCTACCGAGTGCTTACCTTGGCGCAAAGCTAACATGGCTGCTTCAGCTGTTGCACCTCGATTGGGGTCATCAAACACCTGCCCCATGGCTGAAATAAAAGCATCAAGGTGATTCAAACAATCATCCTCAGTCTCAATCAGAGGGTTTGCCCACATCAAAGCCTTGTTGGTAAGCAACATAATTATAGTAAGCACCTTAGATCGTTCAGTGGGAAATTGTGAAGCATGTGCAGAAAAAAAAAGATTGCATTGATTAATAAATCCCCTGAATTTCTCACGTTCACCGCCAAAACGAAAAGGGGGCAACTTGGGAATCCCAGAACTCGGGGCTACGGCAGGAGCCTGGACTCGCTCTTCTAGAACCTCAATCCTGGCTCGCAAATCCTGTGCAGTCTGTCCAAACACTTGCAAATTGTGATTAGTGAGGTCCTGTAGGCTTGAAAAACGGGTCTTTATATTCTGCAAATCTGCAAGGATATTATCAGTCACTCCGCAAAGTTCCTTTATGCGGGCCTCCATTTTCCAGATCTTTTAAGACAGGAGTACTGGAAGAAGAGGAGAGGAGGAAAAAAAAAACAATAGTGTTTACCTGTGGTAACACTGCAGAGAGAAAAAAAATTAAGGGAACTGCTCACCTGGAATGGTTGTGAGAAGTCACAACCACTATCATCACAGAAAGTTCACCCGGACATCTGATATCCACGGTTACAGCAGACAAAAAAAGAGAAAAAAAAAAAAACAATAGTGTTTACCTGTGGTAACACTGCAGAAAAAAAACACTTAAGGGAATTGCTCACCTGGAATGGTTGTGAGAAGTCACAACCACTGTCATCACAGAAAGTACAACCGGACATCCGATATCCACAGTTACAGCAGACACAGCCTTTCCAGACCCAGCAGACACTAACGTTTTGGCTTCAGAATCTTGTAATGTATGTAGTACAGTTCATATAGCGTCTTGTGCTTGGGTGCGATGAAAATACATGAGACACAGGTTTGATATAGAAAGTCTTGTATTACTTCATACAAGTTGGCAAAAATAGTCACACAGTTTGCAGACACAGAAGCAGGAGACACAGCAGGCCAGAGTAATCTAAGCTCAGCAATCACTCTCCAATACAGATTCAGGATCTTCTTCTCTGTTACCGTAAGTCCATGCAAACGTGGGTCTTTCAAAGAGCAGGGTTCAGAGTCCACAAGTGCTTCAGAGTTCCTCAGTAGGAATAGCTGGAGTACAAGGTCCAAGGCTTTAGGAGTCAGGTCACAGGTTCACTGCAGGCTAGATTCTGAAGCACTGATTGCTCAGCTGTGGCTGCTTAAGAAGCAAAAGGAGAGAATCAGGGCGGGAACATGCAAGCTGGAAACTCCATTTTGACTGAGGGCAAGATAGCTGCAGCAAGACAGAAAGTAAAATGGCTGACGAACAAACTGAGTTTCAGGAACATGTACACAGAACCTTACACTTAGAAATATGAAAAATTGAGAAGTCTTAGCGCATAAGATGGCCAAATTATGTGAGCCTGATAGCCACGTCAAGGCTCTTCTCGTATATCAGGTCCCTAACTAATGCCTATCCTCGCTTTAGAAAAGTCTTTCTGCATGGGAACCTATGAATCCTCTTTTCAGACTAAAATCTACATCTCTGTGGAGGGGTGATGAACCTACTGTAATTAAAAGGCCTGTGACCACCAGGTGGAGTGCTCAAGCAGAAGGTAAATGAATACATATCAAAAAACTGACCGGCACATCCAAACTTAGATTCAGTGTGAACAGGTGCTAAACCTAGAGTCACCAACTCATATACATACAAGAAGAAAAGGTAGCACACTGTAGCGCTATAGCTTGCAAACACGAAATATGAAAAATATGAAAAATGAATTACATCATTACCTTAGAAATATGAAAAATTGAGAAGTCTTAGCGCATAAGATGGCCAAATTATGTGAGCCTGATAGCCACGTCAAGGCTCTTCTCGTATATCAGGTCCCTAACTAATGCCTATCCTCGCTTTTAGTCTGAAAAGAGGATTCATAGGTTCCCATGCAGACAGACTTTTCTAAAGCGAGGATAGGCATTAGTTAGGGACCTGATATACGAGAAGAGCCTTGACGTGGCTATCAGGCTCACATAATTTGGCCATCTTATGCGCTAAGACTTCTCAATTTTTCATATTTCTAAGGTAATGATGTAATTCATTTTTCATATTTTTCATATTTCGTGTTTGCAAGCTATAGCGCTACAGTGTGCTACCTTTTCTTCTTGTATGCATATGAGTTGGTGACTCTAGGGACCTGATAACGAGAAGAGCTTGACGTGGCTATCAGGCTCACATAATTTGGCCATCTTATGCGCTAAGATTCTCAATTTTTCATATTTCTAAGGTAATATGTATTCCCTTTTCATATTTTTCATATTTCGTGTTGCAAGCTATAGCGCTACAGTGTGCTACCTTTTCTTCTTGTATGGTATGAGTTGGTGACTCTAGGGACCTGATATACGAGAAGAGCCTTGACGTGGCTATCAGGCTCACATAATTTGGCCATCTTATGCGCTAAGACTTCTCAATTTTTCATATTTCTAAGGTAATGATGTAATTCATTTTTCATATTTTTCATATTTCGTGTTTGCAAGCTATAGCGCTACAGTGTGCTACCTTTTCTTCTTGTATGTATATGAGTTGGTGACTCTAGGTTTAGCACCTGTTCACACTGAATCTAAGTTTGGATGTGTCGGTCAGTTTTTTGATATGTAGCAATTTAAAATTTGTGTCATATCTGGTTCCACTGAGTTAAATGTTTTTCCTTTCAGGCCAGCGGGGGTCAAATATGTTTTTCCCCGCTGGCAAGCTGGTGTAATTGCATTGCTGCTGGATCAGCTGATGTGGGCGGTGACCACCCCCACCATCCTTTATAAGGTCACCTGAATCCTGATGCATCAGCTGACTGTCGGTGTTAGAGCAATCTGCAGTGACCAAGCTGAAGTAAGAAGCTCTCTGGGTGCATTGATGCTTCTGCTGATTTAGCTTATCTGGTGCCTTTATTCTGCTGTGCGGTGCTTTGCAGCACAGAAAGCTAAGTATGGTCTTTTTGTTACCTTGTCCCTTTGGTGTCTGTCTCTTCCCCCTATGTTTATTAACTGCAGAGGTGAGGCTAGAGCTTCTTATCAGCCAGTGCACTAGCCAGGGCAGTTATAGGGGACAACTAGGGACGAGGTATCCTGACGGAGGCGGGGGGGAAGTACCCGAATAGAGCATTAGGGGAGTGCAGTGACAGGCTCAGGTTGAGCTCAGGTGGTGACCATCCCTCATTCCCTATTAGTAGGGCCTTCCTCCCCCCAATTCCATCCCCATTATGTATTGTGCCATTAGTTGACCAACCATCTGTTGTGTTGTGTCACTCCGTGACATGGGCGTACCCACCGTGGGGCAGGGGGGGGCCGTTGCCCCCCCCTAGGAGCAGGGGCGCGCCGTGCCAAGATGAGGCCTGTAGCTGCATTCTGCCGCCCCCTCTCCCGTTCTCTGAGCGCCGGCTGTCAAATTGACAGCCGGCTCAGAGAAAGTGCTGCTGCTGCGCATCGCTGTGCAGTCACAGTGTGCTAGCATCTGACTCACTCCAGGCTCCAGCCAGGTGTCAGAGTCAGAGACGCTAGCATACAGCTGAGCTACACACACTCACATCTTGCTCCTCTGCAGTGCTCTGTGCCCTGACCGCCGCCGCAGGCACTTCCGCATCCATGAAGCGCCAGCAGCGTGATCAGGTCACATGATCACGCTGCTGACGTCACACGCTGGCTCTTCAGAGGCGAAGACACAGGCAGTGAGGCAGCGGTTGGTGGTAAGTGCTCCAGACGTGTAATGGAGCTGAAGAACCACCGAAGATTAACGGGGGACATGTGTGAGTGTGAGTGTATGGGGGGGGGGATTTTAGAGTGGGGATGGGGGGTTACTTTATGAGTGGGGGGATTTGGAGTGGGGATAGGGGTTATTTTATGTGTGGGGGGGATTTGGAGTGGGGATGGGGGGGTTATTTTATGCGTGGGGGGATTTGGAGTGTGGATGGGGGGGTACTTAATGTATGTGGGGGGATTTGGAGTGTAGATGGGGGTACTTAATGTGTGTGGGGGGATTTGAAGTGGGGATGGGGGATTTAATGTGTGGGGGGATTTGGAGTGGGGATGGGGGGTTATTTTAAGTGTGGGGATTTGGAGTGTGGATGGGGGGGTACTTAATGTATGTGGGAGGATTTGGAGTGTGGGTGGGGGGGTACTTAATGTATGTGGGGGGATTTGGAGTGTAGATGGGGGTACTTAATGTGTGTGGGGGGATTTGAAGTGGGGATGGGGGATTTAATGTGTGGGGGGATTTGAGGGTACTGAAGAGCATGTATGTATGAGGAAACAGTATGGGGGATAGTTGCAGACAGTATGGGGAGTGAACGGGTGAATGTGTGTGGACACAGTATGGGGAGTGAGGGTGATGGGATGTGTGCAGACACAGTATGGGGAGTCAGGGGTATGTGTGAGCAGGCAGAATAGAGTGAGGGGGTAAATATATGAGGAGACAGCGTGAGGAGGGAGGGGAATAGTGTGAGGCGACAGTATATTGCAGATATTTTTATTCAGGAGCATTATAATGACTCTTCTGTCTTTAAGGGCATCGTGTGGAGAGTTGGTGCAGAAGAGCGGAGAAGATGGAGGTCTGCAGAGACGACTGTGGATGAGAAAACTCATCATAGGGTCTGGACAAGATGAAGAAAAGGAGAATGACTCCAGAGACGACGTCATCTATAAGGTACATTTTTTGTTCTTATATTTTACAACCTGAATGACCATGGCTTGCCCCCCCCTAGTTTTGATCCTGGGTACGCCCATGCTCCGTGACATTAACACCAACCGTCACATTATTTCTGGTGAGCCATGGCTCAATTGCAGGTCTATACCCAATTGATCCAGACCTTCACTGATGAGCCTAAGGAGCTGCAGGGTCAGTTGACTCAGCAGCTTCAGCAGTTGATGGGAATCTGGGCCTCGGCTCAGTTGCAGGCTCTACCGGAAGCCAAAATATCTCTCCCTGACTGGTTTTCTGGAGGGAGAGATACGTTTTTGGTGTTTAAGGAAGCCTGCATGTTGTACTTCAGGCTCCGCCCTCGTTCATCAGGGAGTGGGTAACAACGAGTGGGAATCATAGTCTCCCTTCTTAAGGGTGACCCCCAATCCTGGGCCTACTCCCTGCCAACCGATTCACCATCTCTACTGTCAGTGGACAAGTTTTTTGTGGCCTTGGCGCTGGTGTATGTGGATCCTGATGTCGAATCCCTGGTTGAGCCTCGTCTCCGGAAAATCAAGCAGGGGAGCCGGCCGACTGAGGAGTACTGCTCAGAGTTTAGGAGGTGGGCCATGGACACGCAGTGGAATGACCCCGCACCTAGGAGCCATTTTTATTAAGGCCTGTCTCCTAGGTTGCAGGATACTCTGTTACAGTACGCTGCTCCCAAGTCGTTGGAGGCCGCCATGTCCCTTGCTATCCGGGTGGATAGACGCCTCAGGGAGAGGCATACACCAAATCTGCCCCCTGTTGTCCTGTCTAGGGAGGAGGACACACCGGTGCTGACGGACGAACCTATGCAGTTGGGAGGAGTTGCTTCTCAAACGGGGTTGCCTTTGGTTTGCCGTAGTATGGGGACATGTTATTACTGTGGGCAGATGTTAGGGTCTACGGAACACCGTGCAGGAAGAGCCTGCTGCTAGTAAGATGGCGTAAGTAGCGAACTCTGTTATCCCGCAGAGTCGCTAAAATAAATGCCGTAGCGCGCTGTGGCAGACAGTGCGAACTTTGTTAATCCACAGAGCCGCTAGCGGGAATGCCGCAGCGCTATATAGCGATATATAGCGATATAAGCGAACTCTGTTACACCACAGAGTCGCTGAGGTAAAGACGCAGAGATAGGTACTGTGTCCTGTTAACACCACAGGGATACACAGATAACTGCTGTGCGGATAGCAGTCCGTGATCATGCAGACAGCAACGCAATCAAGCAATCTCCTTACCGGAGAAGCCGGTATTCTAGGGGCTTATTTCAGCCAAGCCCTAACCACGTGCACTCAAATCTCACTGGATGTGCCGGTATTCTAGGGGCTTATTTCAGCCGAGCCCTAACTACATGCGTGCATGATCACACTGGCGCAAAGCACATAATGCAATTGATCCTAGCGCACGGCCGTGCGGTAAGGACAGCCTTTTATAGCAGCCACGAGAAAAAGACCTTCCAGGAAGGACCAATGGGAAGCTGCTTCAGAACATCAACAGCCGGAGGACCTTCCTGAAGGACCAATAGGAGTGGCAGCTGTATCTGAGCATGTGACCCCTGATCTCCAATGGGAGATCTTGCCCTGGGCATGCTCAGATGAAGCAACCAAGGACTTAGACCTAAAGACGTCTGCTCACCGCTGACCAGTAGTGGCTACAATAGCAGAACCTGAAGAAGCAGCAGCAAGTCTCTGCACAGTATTAGACCGGGCGAGACGCTGGGACCGACGTCTTTGCTGAGCAGGTTCCACTGCGGCCGGAGATGGATGGGGGCCGCAGCGGGACTGGTTCGAGACTCCCCTTGTGCAACAGTGGGAACTCAAACCCTAATATTACCCCCCCCTCCTAGGGCCCCCCTTCTTTGGGCCTCGCTGCGCTCAAAGGCAGCGATGAGCTGCGGAGCGTGAACATGCTCGGCAGGCTCCCAGGACGTATCCTCAGGCCCATAACCCCTCCAATCCACCAAATAAAATTTTTTGCCTCGTACCACCTTGCACCCAACAATGGCGTTCACCTCATGATCGTCGGTAGATGAACCCGACGTCCCGGCAGATGACTCGGAAAACCGGGAAATGGCCACGGGTTTCAGGAGGAACACGTGAAAGGTGTCGGTGATACCAAGGCGAGGCGGAAGAGCTAGGCGGTAAACCACCGGGTTCACCTGCTCAAGAACTTTAAAGGGACCCAAAAAGCGAGGTGCCAACTTGGTGGACTCTACATGTAGCCTGATGTTTCAGGCAGAGAGCCACACTAGGTCACCCGGAGCAAAAGTAGGAGCGGGGCGCCGATGGGCATCGGCCGAAGACCTCATCCTCTCTTTGGAGGGCCTGAATGGCATCCTGGGTGTGGTCGCAAATGTCCCGTGCCTCCACAGCCCAGTCTGTCACCCTGGAATCGGCGGAAGACACGGGCATAGGCACTGGTACCCGCGGATGCTGACCGTAGTTCAGGAGAAATGGGGTCTGTCCTGTGGAGTCAGCCACAGCATTATTTGGAGCGAACTCAGCCCACGGTAGCAAGGATGCCCAGTCATCCTGCCTGGCAGAGACAAAATGTCGCACGTATGTGACCAAGGTCTGGTTGGCCCTCTCTACCAACCCATTCGTCTCGGGATGATATGCCGAGGAGAGATTTAACTCATTGCTGAGTAGACGGTACAGCTCTCTCCAGAGCCGAGACGCAAATTGGGGACCTTGATCACTGACTATTTTGTCTGGCATTCCGTGTAAACGGAAAATATGCCTAATAAATACTGCTGCCAAGGCCTGTGGAGACGGTAACCGTGGTAAGGGCACCAAGTGCACCATTTTGGAGAAGTGGTCTGTTATCACCCAGATGATGGTGCAGCCCCGAGACTTGGGTAAGCCCACCACAAAATCGATCCCGTCCATCTCCCAAGGCCTGTCTGCAACCGGTAAAGGGAAAAGTAGCCCAGCTGGCCGTTGTCGAGGGGACTTATTCTTGACGCAGGGGACGCACGCCTGAACGTATTCCCTGACGTCATGGACCATATGTGGCCACCAGTATGTCCTCGCCAGCAACTCAGATGTCCTTTTTGCCCCAAAATGTCCACCCACCCTGGACGAATGTGCCCAAGAGAGTACCTCCGGTCGCAAATTGGTGGGCACAAAAGTCTTGCCCTGAGGCACAGACTCAAGCGAAACCGGGGCCACAGTTCTTAGGCTCTCTGTGGGGACAATCAACCGAGGCTCCTCTTCCACCTCCTCAGAGGACACCACGGAGCGAGAAAGAGCATCGGCCCGAATGTTCTTCTCACCGGAGAGGAAATGGAGGGTGAAATGGAACCGGGAGAAGACAGGGACCATCTGGCCTGACGAGAATTTAGCCGCTGGGCGGTCTGTAAATAGACCAAATTTTTGTGGTCAGTGAAAACTTGAAAGGGAAAGCGAGCCCCCTCCAGGAGATGTCTCCACTCGGAAAAGGCCAACTTCATGGCTAGCAACTCCCTATCCCCAATGGAATAATTCCTCTCCGCTGGTGTGAAGGTCTTGGAAAAGGATGTTTCCGACTTTGAGCATCCTTTTGAAAAAGGACTGCTCCAGCACCAACGGACGAGACATCGACCTCCAATAAAAAAGGCTTATCAACCGATGTAAGATGGGAGCGCTAGCAAAATGGGACTTAATTGAAGTAAAGACCTTGGAGACCTCTGACCACAATTTGGGATTGGCTCCCTTCTTGGTGAGGGCTACCAAGGGAGCTACCAAAGTGGAGAAGTGGGGAATGAATTGGCAATAGTAATTAATGAACCCCATAAAGCGCTGCACTGCTTTAAGAGAATGGGGTTCTTGCCAATCCATCACAGCCTGTAGTTTGGCAGGATCCATAGCCAATCCCTGGGCGGAGATGATATAGCCCAGGAAAGGTAAAGACTCCTGCTCAAACATGCATTTCTCCAACTTTGCATAGAGGGAGTTCGCCCGTAACAGGTCGAAGACTTTGCAGACATCCCTCTGGTGAGAGTCAATATCTGGAGAAAAGATGAGAATATCATCCAGATAGACTACTACAGAGGTGGAAAGCATATCCCGGAAGATGTCATTGACAAAGTCTTGGAAAACGGCTGGGGCATTACAGAGCCCGAAGGGCATCACCGGGTATTCATAATGCCCATCCCTGGTATTAAAAGCCGTCTTCCATTTGTCCCCCTCACGGATGCGATTCAGGTTATAAGCACCACGCAGATCTAATTTAGTAAATACCCTTGCTCCCCGGAGCCTATCAAAGAGCTCAGAGATCAGGGGCAACGGGTACTTATTCTTAACGGTGATGGCGTTAAGACCTCTGTAATCTATACACGGACGTAATTCTCCACTCTTCTTCTGCACGAAGAAGAACCCCGCTCCTGCTGGTGACACTGACTTACTAATGAACCCTCTTGCCAGATTCTCCTGGATATATTGAGACATAGCCTCCGTCTCAGGAAGAGAGAGGGTTAGAACCTTCCCCGAGGAGGTTCTGCTCCAGGCAAGAGGTCAATAGGACAGTCGTAGGGACGATGGGGCGGCAGAGTCTCCTCAGCCTTTTTAGAGAACACATCTGCATATGACTGATAGCACTTGGGAAGAGGAGAAAGATCTGCGGGTATCTCTGTAGTGGTAACCTGAATGCACTCCCTGACACATCTGTCCTTACATGACTCACTCTAACCCAGTATCCTACCGGAGGTCCACTCAATATGAGGGGAGTGGGAACGGAGCCAGGGAACTCCCAGTAGGATTTTGTCTATTACCTCGGGAAGGACGAGAAGGGAAATAATCTCCTGATGGGAAGGGGGTACAGACAAAGTAAGAGGGACAGTCTGATGTGTAATTGGCGAGGGCAATGTCAACCCATTCACTACCTGGACAGTCACTGGTTTGTCGAGCGCTACCAGATGTATTGCGTGGCGACGAGCAAAGGTAGATGACATGAAATTCCCCTCTGCTCCTGAGTCCACACAAAGATCAACTGTAAGTGTGGAAGAGTCTACAGTGACTGTCCCTTTAAATGTCATCTTGGAGGAAAATGCCGCTGTCTCTAGTGAACCTCCTCCCAGGGCCACTAGAGAGGTTTGGCAAAGGTGGGAGCCAACCGAATCCTCTGCCTACACTGGGCCCACTCCAACCTCCGCTCATGAAAACGTAGGTCGATGCGGGTAGATATGGAGATAAGATTCTCCAGTGTGGCAGGAATCTGCCTGGTAGCCAAAGCATCTTTAACATGGTCAGCCAGTCCTCGCTAGTAGACTGGAATGAGAACTTTATCCGACCAGTCTAGCTCTGAGGCCAGAGTCCGAAACTGGACGAAAGACTGACTGACCAAAGACGAACCCTGTGCCAATGCCAGCAGTTGGAGCGCCGTATCGTGGGTGACCTGAGGTCCTAAAAATACCTTTTTAAGAGCCTCCAGGAAACGAGGAGCACTCCGCACCACACGATCTTCGCGCTCCCACAGCGGCGTTGCCCACTCCAACGCTCTGCCCGAGAGTAGAGACAGTACAAAACCCACTTGTGCCCGATCCATGGGGAAACGTGCAGCCAGAAGCTCGGGCTGTATATAGCACTGACTCACGAATCCCCAACATTGCTTGCTGTCACCGGCAAACTTGTCAGGAAGCGGGAGGTGGGATAATGTAGGGACAGAAGTGGCAGAGGACAAACTGGCTGCAGCCACGCTAGCAGCCTGAACAGCGACTGCTGTAACATCCACAGCTGAGGTTGTGCGCTCAAGAGCCACCAACCTACCCTCCAGCTGCTGGATGTACTGCGGTAAGCGCTGGTCATCCGCCATTTACTAGCCAGACCCTGGCGCTAGGATTATGTTAGGGTCTGCGGAACGCACCTAATAAATAATGTAGAGAGGTGTGTTCGCAGCCCGGGGTCCACCGTGCAGGCAGAGCCTGCCGCTAGTAAGATGGCGTAAGTAGCGAACTCTGTTTTCCCGCAGAGTCGCTAAAATAAATGTTGTAGCGCGCTGTGGCAGACAGTGCGAACTCTGTTAATCCACAGAGCCGCTAGCGGGAATGCTGCAGCGCTATATAGCGATATAAGTGAACTCTGTTACACTACAGAGTCGCTGAGGTAAAGACGCAGAGATAGGTACTGTGTCCTGTTAACACCACAGGGATACACAGATAACTGCTGTGCGGATAGCAGTCCGTGATCATGCAGACAGCAACGCAATCAAGCAATCTCCTCACTGGAGAAGCCGGTATTCTAGGGGATTATTTCAGCCAAGCCCTAACCACGTGCACTCAAATCTCCTCACCGGAGGTGCCGATATTCTAGGGGCTTATTTCAGCCGAGCCCTAACCACATGCGTTTATGATCACACTGGCGCAAAGCACATAATGCAATTGATCCTAACGCGCGGCCATGCGGTAAGGACAGCCTTTTATAGCAGCCACGAGAAAAAGACCTTCCAGGAAGGACCAATGGGAAGCTGCTTCAGAACATCAACAGCCGGAGGACCTTCCTGAAGGACCAATAGGAGTGGCAGCTGTATCTGAGCATGTGACCCCTGATCTCCAATGGGAGATCTTGCCCTGGGCATGCTCAGATGAAGCACCCCCAGCTTTGATCTTTGCTTGGCTCACCGCAGTTCATTGGTTCGGCCCAGCTGTGAGTTTTGCGTGGCTGGTTATCAAAAATACAGGTGAACCCACGCCTTTTTTTTTTTATTATTTATTTACAGTGCAGGCACCGGCTCATAAATACTCCCATCAGCCGCTCCTCCTCACGCTGTTATTAGCAGCAGCAGGCGTCGGCTGATCATCAACCAACAGCAGTGACCAGAGGTAAACTTTATACCTTTGATCACAGCAGCAGGCTCATGCTGTCTTTTGACAGTGTGGGAAACGCGGCTGTCTTGAACAGCGGTGATGATTTAACCACCTATCAGAAGCTGTGTTTTCTGTGCTGTCATGCACATGACAGCGTGGAAAACATTGGATGTTTGAGCTCCCCATTCAAGTGAATGGGGTCCGGGTTCGGGTACTGTTCTGGTATCAGAACCCAAACTTTTTGTAACTGTTTGTCCGAACCCACCGGACCCAAACATCCTGGTGTCCGCCCATCTCTACCAAACAGTAGGTTTCCCCCACATGTTAGGTATCAGCGTACTCAGGAGAAACTGCACAACAAATTGTATGGTGCAATTTCTCCTGTTACTCTTGTGAAAATGCAAAATTTGGGGCTAAAAATACATTTTTGTGGGGAAAATGTGATTTTTATTTTCACAGCTCAGCAATATAAACTTCTGTGAAGCATCTGGGGGTTCAAGGTACTCACAACACATCTATATAAGTTCCCTGAGGGGTCTAGTTTCCAAAATGGTGTCACTTGTGGGGGGTTTTCCACTGTTTAGACACATCAGTGGCTCTCCAAATACGATATGGCATCCGGTAATTATTCCAGCAAATTTTGCATTCAAAAAGTCAAATGACGCTCCTTCACTTCCAAGCCCTACTAAATGCCAAAACAGTAGTTTTCCCCCACATATTGGGTATCAGCGTACTCAAGAGAAAATTGCTCCACATATTGTGTGGTGCAATTTCTCCTGTTACCCTTGTGAAAATGGTAAATTTGTGGGTAAAAAACAGTTTTGTGGGGAAAATGCGACTTTTATTTTCACGGCTCAATGTTTTAAACTTCTGTGAAGCACCTAAGGGTTCAAGGTGCTCACCACACATCTAGGTAAGTTCCTGAGGGGTCTAGTTTCCAAAATAGTGCCATTTGTGGGCAGTTTCCACTGTTTAGGCACATCACGGGCTCTCCAAACGCAACATGGAGTCCGCTAAATAATCCAGCAAATTTTAATAAATAAAGTCAAATGGCGCTCTTTCCCTTCCGAGCCCTGCCGTGTGTCCAAACAGTGTTTTTTCCCCACGTATGGGGTATCAGCATGCTCAGGAGAAATTGCACAATTTGTTCCTATTACCCTTGTGAAAATAAAAAACTTTCCTTCCACATTCCAAAAATTCCTGTGAAGCAACCTGAAGAGTTAATAAACTTCTTGAATGTGGTTTTGAGCACCTTGAGGGGTGCAGCTTTAATAATGGTGTCACTTTTAGGTATTGTCTGTCATATAGGCCCCTGAAAGTCACTTCAAATGTAATGTCTAAGAAATATAAATAAAATCGTTTTGTAAATTTTATTGAAAAATGAGAAAACGCTGGCAAACTTTTAACCCTTATAACTTCCTAGCAAAAAAATGTTTTAAAAATTGTGCTGATGTAAATTTGACATGTTGTAAATAATATTTATTAACTATTTTGTGCGATATGACTCTGATTTAGGTGCATATAAACAACATTTTCAACATTTTTGCCAAATTTCAGTTTTTTTCACAAATAAACGCAAGTCGTATTGAAGAAATGTTACCACTATCATAAAGTAGAATATGTCATGAAAAAACAAATCTCAGAATTCTTGGGATCTGTTGAAGCATTCCAGAGTTATTATCACATAAAGTGACACTGGTCAGAATTGTAAAATTTGGCCTGGTCACTAAGGTGCAAACAGGCTCAGGGTTGAAGGGGTTAAGCAATTTTGCTACAACTGTGAAGGTGTAATTGGGGTCTTAGTTCATTGGAAGACCCATTTGCACATGAGTTTTAACCTTGAGGCTGATGACTTGACATGTTGCTTCAATATCTCCAAATAATTTCCATTCTCATATTGTTATCTATATACTGTGTGCACAATTCACAGGCAATTTGTATTTTTGATGATTACTATTATTATTGAACCACTACAGTGCTGTTGGCCAATCTAAATCGTTAATAAATCTGAAACCTGAATATTTAGGAGAGTAAAAGTGAGGTTTTGCATTTCTCAGAAGAATATCTATGTGTGCAGAATTACTGTGAACCTATTAGTGTATAGAATTATTATAGAACTAAATGAAAAACATAAATTTTACCATCTTAATTGTTTATTTTTAGCTGTTAAAGTGAGAATAATATCAATCAATTGAACATTTACAAAAAACATTTTTGACATTTCAAATAAAATATCAGTGACCAATATAGCTGCCCGTCTTTTCAATATCAGTCCTATGCTTTCCATCCATTGAGTCTCATGTTCTTTGGCTTGCAAGCCTCCCTTTTTTAACTCAGTACATAATAATGGTGATCATGGCCAAACAATTTCCTTTTTGTTTCATCAGACCGAAGGACATTTCCCCAAAAAGTGGCTTGTCTTCTTCTTTGCTGAGTAGCCTTTAGATCACCAAAATATAGTCCGTGCCAATGTGGCGGCCCTGAGGGTCCAGTCGCCACAGAGGTACTGCACCTCAGCCAAAGGTGTGGTACTCCTCCCTCAGGTAAGGAGGGGACACTGCCAGGTACCCACACACTAGCACTCAACACCAGACCTCTCAAGGCCAGGGAGGGACTGGATAGAGGGTGTGGGTGGAGTAAGTAGAGAAGTGGAGGAGGTTAAGAGAGTGACAGTTAGGAGGAGAGTAGTCAGTTGGTGCTGCGGACTTGAGGAGTGAGGAGCTCGTCCCTAGACCGGTGGTGCTTGAATCCACGCTGACAGTAGGGACCGGCCCCAGACTAGTGGAGAAATTAAAGACTCAGCAAACTGGAGGCTGTGGTAACTGCATGTACTACAGCCACATCCGTACACATTCGCTGAAAAGGCAGCCAGATAGAACTCAGGGAACCTAGAGCATGTCGCCTGACAAGATCCGAGGCTGCTGGCTTAAGACACTGTGTGTGAGGCGCAGGGCAGGAGAGGCGGTAGCCAGCGCAGGGAGACGGCCTGAGAAAGGAACACAAGAAGGGGGTCCTGGCAGCTGTACCCCAAACTACCAGAGAGCTGTCTGGACCACCTACAAGGAGGACACAGCACCACAGCTGTGGATTGTACCAAAGAACTATGAGACAACTGAAAAGACTGCACCCTGCTGTGTCCTCAGAATTATTTACTACATCATCTGCCCTGCACTACAATCACTACCATCCACCATCTTCAAATGTAACTCCCTATAACTGCCCTGGGGCATAGCTCTACCCGTGGAGAGCTGTAACAACTATGCTGCGTCACCAACTACCCTAGTGGATCTGAACTGCAGTGTCGGCCATCTTATTGCCGAACACCATGGATGGCATTATGAATTATTCCCCTAAAAACTTTTCCCCTTTCATCATCTTTAACCCCTTCATGACCCAGCCTATTTTGACCTTAAAGATCTTGCCATTTTTTGCAATTCTGACCAGTGTCCCTTTATGAGGTAATAACTCAGGAACGCTTCAATGGATCCTAGCGATTCTGACATTGTTTTCTCGTGACACATTGGGCTTCATGATAGTGGCAAATTTAGGTCGATATGTTTTGTGTTTATTTGTGAAAAAAATGGAAATTTGGCAAAAATTTAGAAAATTTTGCAATTTTCAAATTTTGAATTTTTATTCTATTAAACCAGAGAGTTATGTCACAAGATAGTCATTATATAACATTTCCCACATGTTTAATTTACATCAGCACAATTTTGGAAACAAAATTTTTTTTTATTAGGAAGTTATAAGGGTTAAAAGTTGACCAGCGATTTCTCATTTTTACAACAAAATTTACAAAACCATTTTTTTAGGGACAAACTCACATTTGAAGTCCGTTTGAGTGGTCTATATGTCTGAAAATACCCAAAAGTGACACCATTCTAAAAACTGCACTCCTCAAGCTGATCAAAACCACATTCAAGAAGTTTATTAACCCTTCAGGTGCTTCACAGGAGCTGAAGCAACGTGGAAGGTAAAATTGAACATTTAACTTTTTAGTCACAAAAATGATCTTTTACAAACAATTTTTTTATTTTTACAAGGGTAAAAGGAGAAAATGGACAGATAAAGTTGTTGTGCAATTTCTCCTGAGTACACCGATATCCCATATATGGGGGAAAACCACTGTCTGGGTGCACGGCAGGGTTCAGAAGGGAAGGAGCAGCGTTTGACTTTTTCAAACCAAAATTGGCTGGAATTGAGATTGGTTAGAGAGCCACTGATGCACCTAAACAGTGGAAACCCCCACAAATGACCCCATTTTGGAAACTATAACCCCTAAGGAACTTATCTAGATCTGTTGCGAGCACTTTGAACCCCCAAGTGTTTCATTAATGTTTATAATGCCTGGGTGTGTAAAAAAAAAAATCCACAAAAATGATTTTTTAGTCCCCAATTTTTGACTTTTTCCAAGGAAATTGGACCCCAAAAGTTGCTGTCCAATTTGTCCTGAGTACGCTGATACCCATATGTGGGGAAGAAATACTGTTTGGGAGCACGGCAGGGCTTGGAAAAGAAGTAATGATGTTTTAGGATGCAGACTTTGATGGGTGTCATGTTCAGTTTGCAGAGACCCTGATGTGCCTAAACAGTGGAAACCCCCAATAGTGACCCCATTTTGGAAACTAGACCCCTAAGGAA
Source organism: Oophaga sylvatica (assembly GCA_033576555.1). Classification (NCBI taxonomy): domain Eukaryota; kingdom Metazoa; phylum Chordata; class Amphibia; order Anura; family Dendrobatidae; genus Oophaga; species Oophaga sylvatica. The sequence continues at coordinate 297,141,408 of JARQOD010000003.1, read as the reverse complement.
TTTATCTAGATCTGTAGTGAGCACTTTGAACCCCAAGTGCTTCACACAAGTTTATAATGCCCGGGCATGAAAATAAAAAATCCAATTTTTTTCCCACAAAAATGATCTTTTAGTCACCAATTTTTTATTTTCCCAAGGGTAACAGGAGAAATTGGACCACAAAAGTTGTTGTCCTATTTGTCCTGAGTACGCTGATACCCCATATGTGGGGGGCAACCACTGTTTTGGCGCACAGCAGAGCTCAAAAGGGAAGGAGCACCATTTGACTTTTTCAAACCAAAATTGGCTGGAATTGAGATTGGACGCCATGTCGCATTTGGAGAGCCCCTGATGTGCCTAAACAGTGGAAATCCCCTACAAGTGACCCCATTTTAGAAACTAGACCCCCTAAGGAAGTTATCTAGATGTTTTCCACAAAAATGAACTTTTCACCCCAATTTTTATTTTCCCAAGGGTCACAAGACCCCAAAAGTTATTATGCAATTTGTCCTGAGTACGCTGATACCCCATATGTGGGGGTAAACCACTGTTTAGGTGCATGGCAGAGCTTGGAAGGGAAGGAGCGCTGTTTGACTTTTTTAACGCAGAATTGCCTGGATGCCATGTCGTGTTTGGAGAGCCCCTGATGTGCCTAAACAGTGGAAACCCCCCACAAATTACACCATTTTGGAAACTAGACCCCGCAAGGAACTTATCTAGATGTGTGGTGAGAACTTTGAACCCCCAGGTGTGTCACTAAAATTTACAACGCCCGAGTGTGAAAATAAAAAAAATCATATTTTTTCCACAAACATGATCTTTTAGTCCCCCAATTTTTCATTTTTCCAAGGGTAACAGGAGAAATTGGACCCAAAAGTTGTTGTCCAGTTTGTCCTGAGTATGCTGATACTCCATATGTGGGAGAAAACTACTGTGTGAGCACATGTCAGGGATCGGAAGAGAAGTAGTGACGTTTTGTAATGCAGACTTTGATGGAATGGTCTGCGGGTGTCATGTCGCGTTTGGAGAGCCCCTGATGCCTAAACAGTGGAACCCCCCACAAGTGACCCCATTTTGGAAACTAGACCCCCAAAGGAACTAATCTAGATGTGTGGTGAGCACTTTGAACCCCCAAGTGCTTCACAAAAGTTTCTAACGCGGAGCTGTGAAAATAAAAAATCATTTTTTTCCTCAAAAAATGATTTTTTAGCCTGCATTTTTTTCACAAGGGTAACAGGAGAAATTTGACCCCAAAAATTGTTGTCCAGTTTGTCCTGAGTACGTTGGTACCCCATATGTGGGGGGGAACCACTGTTTGGGCACATGGCAGGGCTCGGAAGGGAAGTAGTGACGTTTTGAAGTGCAGACTTTGATGGAATGGTCAGCGGCGTCATGTTACGTTTGCAGAGCCCATGATGTGCCTAAACAGTAGAAACCTGCCACAAGTGACCCTTTTTTGGAAACTAGACCCCCCAAGGACCTTATCTAGATGTGTGGTGAGCACTTTGAACCCCCAAGTACTTCACAGAAGTTTGTAACGCAGAGCCGTGAAAATAAAAAAAATATTTTTTTTTCCACAAAAATAATTTTTAGCCCCCAATTTTTTATTTTCCCAAGGGTAACAGGAGAAATTAGACCCCCAAAGTTGTAGTGCAATTTTTCCTGAGTACGCTGATACCCCATATGTTGGGGTAAACCACTGTTTGGGCACACTTCAGGGCTTGGAAGGGAGGGATCACCGTTTGACTTTTTGAATGCAAAATTGGCTGGAATCAGTGGTGGCACCATGTCACATTTGGAGACCCCCTGATGTGCCTAAACCATGGAAACCCCTCAATTCTAACACCAACCCTAACCCCAACACACCCCTAACCCTTATTCCAACCCTAACCTCAACACACCCCTAACCCTAATCCCAACCCTAACCTCCAACACACCCTAACCCTAATCCCAACCATAACCCTAACCACAAGCATAACCCTAATCCCAACCCTAACCCCAACACACCCCTAACCCTAATCTTAACCCTAATTCTAACCCGAACCCTAATTCTAACCCCAACCCTTACCCTAATGCTAACCCTAACCCTAATGCTAATCTTAACCCTAATGCTAACCCTAGTCCTAAACCTAACCTAACCCTAAGGCTAGGGTCATATTACGTTTTACCAGCCCGTTCAACACATAGCATTGACGGGCTGGTAACAGTATAGCATAACGCGATTGCGTTATGCTATACCCGCTAGCGCAGATGAATCAGCAGATGATTCATCTGTGCTAGCGGTGACGGAGCCCATATGCTGCAGCCCGCGTCCGAGGCTCCGTCACTGAATGACGGCACGTCGCAAACGCATGCCTCCTTATGGCTTGCGTTGCAATGCGCCCAACAATGGGGGTGAATGGCAGCGTTAACGGACTGCATTACACCGCGTTATACCGCGGTGTAATGCAATCCGTCTAACGTACAGCCAAAACGTAATGTGAATCCAGCCTAACCCTAACCTAACCCTAACCCTATTCCTAACCCTAACCTAACCCTAATTCTAACCCTAATGGAAAAATAAAAATAAAAATATTTTCTTTATTTTATTATTGTTCCCTACCTATGGGGGTGATAAGGAGGGGTTATTTACATTTTTTTTATTTTGATCACTGTGATAGGGTCTATCACAGTGATCAAAATGTACTTTCAATAAATGAATGAATCTGCCGGCTGGCAGATTCGGCGGGCGCACTGCGCATGCGCCTGCCATTTTGGAAGATGGCGGCGCCCATGGACTGGGCAGGAGAGATGCCGGGAGGAAGACGGCGACTCCTGCGGTACCTGGGGGGGATCAGAGACCTGGGGGGAGGATCGGAGGCCTGTGGGGACCGGAACAAAGAGGAGCGGAGCAGATAGTGACGGCGATGACCGATTGCCACCATCAATCGGTGGCGGCAGCCGATCGCTGCCGACACTTGGTGTGGTGGGGGTCGGATGTCGGTCTCCAGCCATGACCAATGCTATTGCAGCATCGGCCATGGCTGGATTGTAATATTTCACCAAATTTCATTGGTGAAATATTGCAAATCGCTGTGATTGGCTGTTTCACTTTTAACAGCCAATCAGAGCGATAGTAGCCACGTGGGGGTTAAGCCACCCCTCCTGTGGTGAAGTACAAAGGGTCTTGTGCCTGCGGGTCGGGTGACCTTTCTGTGACCCCGGTCACCCGATCCGCAGTAACGGGATTTATAGCATGACGCCTACATCGGCGTCATGGGTCGGGATGGAACAGGTTTTCATGACGCCAACGTAGGCATCATGGGTCGGGAAGGGGTAAAACAAACACCTTTTTATTGGACGCCCAGGGCCACGGACCGGGTCACTGCTGCCGTGACAATTCCCCTGTAGAACCATCAGACCTGGGTCCGAGTACCTCACGGCCCTTGGTGGCGCTCCACCGGCATTAACAGATGGGGCAAACTGGACAATTGCCCAGAACTCCCATCCCATATGGGCCTCCAGCAATTGCAAGCAGAAACTGCATGAATGATAGCAGTCCTGCCTGATCAGTGTAGTTTGCAATGTTAAAAGTGCAGGCGGTGACATCATGGTCATGTGACCGCTAGTCTGTTTCTGTGGGAGTCTAAAAAAACTGGACAGGAGTCAGATTTTTAACTTCTCTTTAGTGTGTGTGTGTGTGTATGCAGTGCTCAGCATAAATGAGTACACCCCCTTTGAAAAGTAAGATTTTAATCTATATCTCACTGAACATAAAGCAATTTTCAAAATGTTGACAAGATTAAGTTTTATCAAACATTTTTAATCCATAGCATGAAAGTAAGGTTAGTTAATATAACTTTTATTACAAAGTCTTCAGTTTTTCTCAAATTAGATGATGCAAAAATGAATACACTCCAATCAAATGCTCACTTACAGTATATCTACATCTTGTTGGATTCACTTTTTGGTTCATCCAGACTTCTTTAAACTGTAGTAGTTTCTGTTTGTAAATGTTAAAAAAACTGCTTGTGTCATGTACAAAGTAGATCTGTGAAATAACTTAGATTATACACTGCTCAAAAAACTAAAAGGAACACTTGAACAACAGACTATAACCTCAAGTAAATCAAACTTCTGTGAAATAAAACTGTCCACTTAGGAAGCAACACTGATTGACAATCAATTTCACATGCATTTGTGCAAATAGAATAGACAACAGATGGAAATTATTGGCAATTATCAAGACACACTCAATAAATGAGTGGCTCTGCAGGTGGGGACCACAGACCACATCTCAGTACCAATGCTTTCTGGCTGATGTTTTGGTCACTTTTGAATGTTGTTTGTGCTTTCACATTCGTGGTAGCATGAGACAGACTCTACAACCTACACAAGTGGCTCAGGTAGTGCAGCTCATCCAGGATGGCACATCAATGCGAGCTGTGGCAAAAAGGTTTGCTGTGTCTGTCAGCCAAACGTCCAGAGGCTGGAGGCGCTACCAGGAGACAGGTCAGTTCACCAGGAGATGTGGAGGGGCCGTAGGACAGCAACAACTCAGCAGCAGGACCGCTACCTCTGCCTTTGTGCAAGGAGGAACAGGAGCACTGCCAGAGCCCTGCAAAATTACCTCCAGCAGGCCACAAATGTGCATGTCTGCACAAACGGTTAGAAACCGACTCCATGAGGATGGTCTGAGTGCCCGACATCCACAAAGCGGGTTGTGCTCACAGCCCAACATCATACAGGATGCTTGGTATTTGCCACAGAACACCAGGATTGGAAAATTTGCCACTGATGCCCTGTGCTCTTCACAGATGAAAGCAGGTTCACACTGAGCACATGAGACAGACGTGACAGAGTCTGGAGATGCCATTGATAGCGATCTGCTGCCTGCAACATCCTTCTGCATGACCGGTTTGGCAGTGGGTCAGTAATGGTGTGGGGTGTCATTTCTTTAGAGGGCTGCACAGCCCTCCATGTAGTCACTAGAGGTAGCCTGACTGCCATTAGGTACCGAGATGAGATCCTCAGACCCCTTGTGAGACCATGAGCTGGTGCAGTTGGCCCTGGGTTCCTTATAATGCAGGACAATGCCAGACCTCATGTGGCTGGAGTGTGTCAGCAGTTACTGCAAGATGAAGGCATTGATGCTATGGACTGGCCCATCCATTCCCCAGACCTGAATCCAATTGAGCACATCTGGGACATCATGTCTCGCTCCATCCACTAACGTCATGTTGCACCTGTAGCATCGGCGTCCCGGCCCTCTGCCAGGCAGGGACGCCGTTCCCCTTACCAGCGCTCTGCGTCCTCAGCGCCCCCAGCATCCTCAGCGCCCCCAGCGTCCTCAGCACCCCAGCATCCTCGGCGTCCTCATTCCGCCCTGCTGGGCCCGCGCGCTCCTTCCCTGCTGCTGGACTTAGGGCGCGCGCCCGCGCCCTCCCCCGCTCTTAAAGGAGCCGCGCGCATTTTCCAAATTAGTCTCCGGCCAATGCCGGAGGACTCCACCCTATATTAAGGGCTTCCTCCTTAATGGAGGTGCCCGAGCAATGTTGTTGTTGCACTGTATAACTCTGCTTCAGCCCTCAGCTCCTGTTTCCAGTTGCCTGCCTGTTACCCGTCTGTTTGCTGTCTGCCATCTGACTGCAGCCCTCCCCGGAGGTTCGGACATCACCTGCAGTGATCCCCGGCGATTACAGAGACTCTTGCCTGCTCACTTGGGAGCGATCATCTGCCATCCGACTGCAGCTCTATCCGAAGGTTCGGACTTCATCAGCAGTGATCACCGGCTACTTCAGAGACTCTTGCCTGCTCACTTGGGAGCGATCATCTGCCATCCGACTGCAGCTTTATCCGAAGGTTCGGACATCTCCAGCAGTGATCACCGGCTACTCCAGAGACTCCTGCCTGCTCGCTTGGGAGCGATCATCTGCCATCAGACTGCAGCCTACCAGGAGGCTCCAACATCTCAGGTCATATAAGCCTGTCTATTCAGAAACTGTCCTGGTCACTTACTGTGACAACCTGCCTGTCCAGAGACTGCCCTGGTCACTTGCTGTGACAACCTGCCTGTCCAGAGACTGCCCTGGTCACTTGCTGTGAGTGACAACCTGCCTGCCCAGAGACTGCCCCGGTCACTTGCTGTGACAACCTGCCTGCCCAGAGACTGCCCTGGTCACTTGCTGTGACAACCTGCCTACCCAGAGACTGCCCTGGTCACTTGCCGTGACAACCTGCCTACCCAGAGACTGCCCTGGTCACTTGCCGTGACAACCTGCCTACCCAGAGACTGCCCTGGTCACTTCCCGTGAATTCCTGTCCGTATTCCCCGGGCGCCACCTGCTCTCTTACAAGTATACTGTCTTGTATAATAAAGCTCAGTGGTTTCACCTACCAGACCCGTTACAGTTTGCTCGGGCCATGAAACTCGGTGGCACCCAAATCCCTTCACTCCCGGAATTGTGTCATGAACTATCTCGCCAGAGGTCGCAACAGGAGGCCATCCTGGGTCACCTGCGGAACGTCAATTCCCGCTTGGACACTCTGAATTCATCACCAGCAACCACCGCTGGAGCCATGACTCAAAATCCGGCAGCCTCGCTGCTTCCCAATTCCGTGGTTTCCATTCCCGGACCCCGACTTTCAGCTCCTCCTAGGTTTGGAGGTGACCCTGCTCTGGCTCGTGGTTTTATTAACCAGTGCACCCTGCATTTCGAACTCCTGGCACACCAGTTTAACTCTGACCGGGCCAAAATTGCCTTCATCATGTCCCATCTCACCGGAGAGGCTCTGGCCTGGCTTAATCCTCTCTGGGAGAGAGAAGATCCTTTGGTATCTGACCTGCCTGCTTTTCTCTCGGCCTTCCGGAAGGTATTCGACGAACCTGGACGGAAGACCTCCTCTGCATCATCTCTGTTGCGTCTCCGTCAGGAGAGTCTCACCGTTGGTCAATATGCCATACGGTTCCGTACTCTAGCCTCAGAGTTGGCTTGGGACAATAACGCCCTGATTTCGGTCTTCTGGGAGGGTCTGTCCGGCCGTATTAAAGATGAACTTGCTGGTCGGGACATTCCAACCTCCCTTGATGATTTAATAAATCTTGCCAATCGAATTGATCTACGGTTCCAGGAACGTGCCAAAGAGGTCACCCGTGAGAGAGGGTTTCCTCGTCTTGCACCCTCGTTTCAGAGACCTATAACCCCTTCCGTTTCTCCCCAGATGCACACTGCTGAGCCTATGCAGGTCGACCAGACCAAGATGGTCAAAGCCCGTCAGGACTCACGCCGTGCCGAGAGGAGTTGCTTCTACTGTGGCAGTAAGGAGCACTGGATCCGTACCTGTCCGGAGAGGTCGGGAAACGCCTGTGTCTAGGTTCGCTCGGAGAGGTCCACCTAGACCAGAATAAATCCTCTTCATCTCTGCTGCTGTCTGTCTCTATTCTCATCGGTAAGAACCGTTACTTCGAACTGGCCCAACTTGATTCTGGAGCAGCTGGGAATCTTGTTTCACAGGCTCTAGTAGAGAAGTATCGCATTCCCACCAAACCTCTGGTTGAACCAGTATCTGTTGCTGCTGTGGATGGGGGTCTCCTACCTCGTCCCATCCAACTTATCACCGAAGCCATAACCCTGCAGGTGGGAATGTTGCATTCTGAGAGCATCTCGTTTCATGTTTTACCTGGACTCTCTCATGCTTTCTTACTAGGTCTGCCTTGGCTCCAAAAACATGCACCCGTGCTCGACTGGCAGAATGGAGAGATTCTTCGCTGGGGACAGGACTGTCATAAAACGTGTCTGGTGCCTGTCCATCCCGTCCGTTCTTCTCCTACACCTGCTAATCTACCTGGACTCCCGATTCCATATTGGTCATTCGCGGATGTCTTTAATAAAAAGGAAGCAGAGACATTACCCCCGCATAGACCATATGATTGCCCGATCGACCTGCTACCCGGTACTACGCCTCCCCGTGGGCGTATTTACCCATTGTCCGCTGCAGAGACCAGGTCGATGTCAGAATATATCGAGGAGAATTTAGCGAAAGGATTCATCCGTAAATCTACCTCCCCCGCGGGAGCAGGTTTCTTTTTTGTAAAAAAGAAAGACGGATCTCTTCGTCCCTGTATTGACTACAGAGGCCTAAATTTGATCACAGTGAAGAATAAGTACCCTCTTCCGCTCATTCCGGAGTTGTTTGATCGTCTTAGAGGGGCTAGAGTCTTCACTAAACTGGATCTTCGTGGAGCATACAACCTGGTTCGTATCCGTCGAGGAGATGAATGGAAGACGGCATTCAACACCCGGGATGGCCACTACGAGTATCTGGTTATGCCATTTGGTCTCTGTAATGCTCCAGCAGTCTTTCAGGAGTTGGTCAATGACATCTTCCGGGACCTCCTCTACTCCTGCGTTGTGGTGTACCTTGACGACATCTTGGTCTTCTCTCCGGATCTCCAGTCTCACCGGAGGGATGTTCGTCAGGTTCTGCTCAGGCTCAGGCAGAATCACCTCTTCGCCAAATATGAGAAGTGCCTCTTTGAGCAGACCTCGCTTCCGTTTCTGGGCTACATTATCTCTCAGACAGGCCTACGAATGGATCCGGAGAAACTGTCTGCCATCGAGAAGTGGCCCCGACCAGAGGGGTTGAAGGCCATTCAGCGGTTCCTGGGATTCGCTAACTATTACCGTCTCTTCATACCGCACTTCTCTTCCAGGACTGCTCCAATCTCAGCGCTCACACCGCAAGGATGCTAACCCCAAACAGTGGACGCCCGAAGCAGAGGAGGCCTTTCTTTCCTTGAAACAAGCCTTCTCTTCCGCTCCAGTGCTGCATCGCCCGGACGGCAACAAGCAGTTCTTCCTGGAGGTGGACGCTTCCTCTGCTGGAGCCGGAGCGGTACTTACTCAAAAATCTTCATCCGGGAAGATGGTTTCCTGTGGTTTCTTCTCCAAACTCTTCTCCTCCTCCGAGCGCAACTACTCCATAGGAGATCGAGAGTTATTGGCCATTAAATTGGCATTGGAGGAGTGGCGTTACCTACTCGAGGGGGCTCTTCATCCGGTAATCATCTACACGGACCACAAAAATCTGTCTTACCTTCAGCATGCTCAGAGACTTAACCCTCGCCAAGCCCGGTGGTCCTTGTTTTTTGCCCGTTTTGATTTTCTCTTGCATTTTCGCCCGGCTGACAAAAACATCAAGGCGGATGCCTTGTCCCGGTCCTTCCTGGTGTCGGATCTCGAAGATGAGCCTAAACATATCATCGATCCCGCCAGAGTGATGCAGGTGGCTCCCGTGAGTCTAAACCGTCTCCCTCCTGGTAAGACGTTCGTATCAGAGACTGATCGGAAGAGAATTCTACATTGGGGTCATTCGTCTAAACTCGCTGGCCACGCTGGTCAGAAAAAGACCCTCCAACTCATTACCCGGCATTATTGGTGGCCTACCCTGCACAAAGACGTAATAGACTTTGTTTCTGCCTGTGTCTCCTGTGCCCGCAACAAAGTTCCGAGACACCTGCCTGCCGGCCGTCTTCTTCCGCTTCCTGTACCCGCTGCTCCCTGGCAACATATAGCCATGGACTTCATTACGGATCTGCCCGTCTCTGCCGGTTGTACGGTCATTTGGGTGGTCGCTGACCGCTTTTCCAAGATGGCTCACTTCATTCCTCTGCCAGGTCTTCCGTCTGCACCCGAGTTGGCTAAAGACTTTATCCGCCACATCTTCCGTCTCCATGGTTTGCCTCGTCACATTGTGTCGGATCGTGGGGTACAGTTCACTTCACGTTTCTGGAGAGCTACTTGTAAGTTACTAGACGTCGCCTTGGATTTCTCCTCCGCTTACCACCCACAGTCCAATGGACAAGTTGAGTGAATAAATCAGAATCTGACCAGCTATCTCCGACACTTCGTTAATGCTCATCATTCTGATTGGGTGGAGCTCCTGCCTTGGGCCGAATTCTCTTACAATAATCACGAGAGCGAATCGTCCACCAAGTCTCCGTTTTTTATAGTCTTCGGTCAGCACCCTCGAATTCCTGTCCCCGTTTCCATCTCTGTGGACAATCCAGCTGCGGAATCTCTGGTTAGAGAATTCTCCTCCATCTGGGAGAGTACCCGGTCCGCACTCATTCAGTCATCCGAGCGCATGAAAAGACATGCTGACAAGAAACGTCTGGATCCTCCTCAATTCCGTCCTGGGGACAAAGTCTGGCTTTCGTCCAAATATGTTCGGCTCAAAATTCCTTCCTACAAGTTAGGTCCTCGGTTTATCGGTCCTTTTGAGGTCATCAGGCAGATCAACCCAGTGTCCTATAAACTGAAACTCCTGGCCAATTTGCGAATTCCTAACTCTTTTCATGTGTCTCTCCTCAAACCTGTGGTACTTAACTCTTTTTTCAAGTCTACAGGTACACCTCCTGCTCCAGTGTCTGCTGATGATGAATTTGAGGTAGAGAACATTCTGGCCACAAAAAGGGTAGGAAGAAAGACTTATTTTTTGGTGGATTGGAAGGGGTTTGGTCCTGAGGAGAGAATGTGGGAGCCTCGGGAGAACATCCATGCCCCTCTCATCCTAGCTAAATTTCTTTCTGGCCTAAAGAGGGGGGGGCCTAGAGGGGGGGGTACTGTAGCATCGGCTCCCGGCCCTCTGCCAGGCAGGGACGCCGTTCCCCTTACCAGCGCTCTGCGTCCTCAGCGCCCCCAGCATCCTCAGCGCCCCCAGCGTCCTCAGCACCCCCAGCATCCTCGGCGTCCTCATTCCGCCCTGCTGGGCCCGCGCGCTCCTTCCCTGCTGCTGGACTTAGGGCGCGCGCCCGCGCCCTCCCCCGCTCTTAAAGGAGCCGCGCGCATTTTCCAAATTAGTCTCCGGCCAATGCCGGAGGACTCCACCCTATATTAAGGGCTTCCTCCTTAATGGAGGTGCCCGAGCAATGTTGTTGTTGCACTGTATAACTCTGCTTCAGCCCTCAGCTCCTGTTTCCAGTTGCCTGCCTGTTACCCGTCTGTTTGCTGTCTGCCATCTGACTGCAGCCCTCCCCGGAGGTTCGGACATCACCTGCAGTGATCCCCGGCGATTACAGAGACTCTTGCCTGCTCACTTGGGAGCGATCATCTGCCATCCGACTGCAGCTCTATCCGAAGGTTCGGACTTCATCAGCAGTGATCACCGGCTACTTCAGAGACTCTTGCCTGCTCACTTGGGAGCGATCATCTGCCATCCGACTGCAGCTTTATCCGAAGGTTCGGACATCTCCAGCAGTGATCACCGGCTACTCCAGAGACTCCTGCCTGCTCGCTTGGGAGCGATCATCTGCCATCAGACTGCAGCCTACCAGGAGGCTCCAACATCTCAGGTCGTATAAGCCTGTCTATTCAGAAACTGTCCTGGTCACTTACTGTGACAACCTGCCTGTCCAGAGACTGCCCTGGTCACTTGCTGTGACAACCTGCCTGTCCAGAGACTGCCCTGGTCACTTGCTGTGAGTGACAACCTGCCTGCCCAGAGACTGCCCCGGTCACTTGCTGTGACAACCTGCCTGCCCAGAGACTGCCCTGGTCACTTGCTGTGACAACCTGCCTACCCAGAGACTGCCCTAGTCACTTGCCGTGACAACCTGCCTACCCAGAGACTGCCCTGGTCACTTGCCGTGACAACCTGCCTACCCAGAGACTGCCCTGGTCACTTCCCGTGAATTCCTGTCCGTATTCCCCGGGCGCCACCTGCTCTCTTACAAGTATACTGTCTTGTATAATAAAGCTCAGTGGTTTCACCTACCAGACCCGTTACAGCACCACAGACTGTACAGGAGTTGGTGGATGCTTTAGTCCAGGTCTGGGAGGAGATCCCTCAGGAGACCATCTGCCGCCTCATCAGGAGCATGCCTAGGCATTGCAGGGAGGTCATACAGGCACAGAGAGGTCATACAGGCACGTGGAGACCACACACACTACGGAGCATCATTTTGACTTGTTTTAAGGACATTACATTCCACTTTAATTTTAGGTATGACTCAAAATCCAGGCCTCTATTGGTTAACAAATTTGATTTCCATTGATGATTTTTGTGTGATTTTGTTGTCAGCACATTCAACTTTGTACAGAACAAAGTATTCAATGAGAATATTTCATTCATTCAGATCTAGGATGTGTTATTTGAGTGTTCCCTTTTTTTTTTGAGCAGTGTATATATATTTATACACACATACATATATATGTATATATAAAAGCAAGCGCGTTTCAGACACAAACATCCCTAGTTATTCACACTACTAATTGGACAAGTTTAAGATTGTATTCATTCATGTATTAGTGTGCAGTGTGCAATTTGACCTACATTAGAAGTCCAGTTATAAAGTTAGTAGTTTTGCTTTGTTGGCAAAAATTGTATGTACAGTATTAATAAAAGGTGTTTTCTTGCTGCTGCATATTGGGGTTCCCTAAATGTAAAGTATTTATAGGTGAACCGTGCATGATAAAGTCTGTAAATTCTAATCCAAAGATTCAAGTGATATATAGGAACTACTGTAGCTGTATAGTTACTGTACTTAATGTGACAATGAATGAATAAAGCTCTGATGTACAGCATGAACAACACTTTTATAAGATGAATTGTTTCACACAATGTAACCAAGGAAGGTCAGTAGTAAACTCCTAATTTCTAATTTTGCAACTAAAACTAAATTCTGAATTCAAGGCTTGTGTGTTACTGAAAGAGTGATTCATTTTTTTAGATAGACAAGCCAAATTATTTTTTTTGAAGAGCAATCTGCATAATCCAAAAACATAAACATTTTTGTAGCCCACATCATTGCTCTTATGGTCTAATATGAGACACATACACATACCACATTAATTAATACAAAATCTTAGATACAGAAACCATAATACACAAAAGCATCCCTAATCAATTATGACTGAAAGAGGTTATAACCCTATTTAGCTCCACATAAAGTGCCAGTGCATATATTTGTAAAGAAAGACAAACCAAAATGACAGACTATATAGGTAATATACTGTAGGTATTATGGAGTCAGTGACTATCAAAGTACTCTCCCAGATAGTGGTGCCTGTATTACGTCTTGGTTCCCTTAGATGATGATTAATCTGTTGTGATACATGTATTGTATTGTACTGTACATTTTGAATTAATTGTCATTAAAAAATATACCTTTTAGAATATTTTATGGTGGTTTATATGCTCCATGTGTTTTTGTTTCAATACCACATGAATACAGTTGCCAGTTATAGGTGCTTGCTTCTGAGACATGATTCTACTCAGAATCTTTTGTCCCTTCATATTGTAAAAGGCACATGGCAAGGTTAAAATGTTTTTTTTTACTTTTAATATAAAAGGTCTTTTTTAAATACCTTTTTTAATTGTCTACTTTATATACCATACTCCCCAGTACCATACTGCATGCTTTTGTAAGTTTTCGGTTTAGCAACTTCACAACCTAGCATTTTCAGCTTTTTTAAATTATGGTTTGATTTAATTGAAATGAGGAGGGCCATCAATTTTTAAACAAAAATAGTATAAAAAAAAAGAAACCCCAGAACACAAAAAATAAAGAGGTTAGGTTTTTGCAACTGTTTTAGTTGCATTTAAAAATCGTAGGCACCACAAACAGTACTACTTTCAGTTGCTGAAAATTACTTTCTGTGCATATACAGGTGATTCTCACAAAATTAGAATATCATCAAAAAGTTAATTTATTTCAGTTCTTCAATACAAAAAGTGAAATCCATATATTTGTATAGAGTCATTACAAACAGAGTGATCTATTTCAAGTGTTTATTTCTGTTAATGTTAATGATTATGGCTTACAGCTTATGAAAACCCAAAAGTCATTATCTCTGTAAATTACAATAATTAACAAAAAAACACCTGCAAAGTCTTCCTAAGCGTTTAAAAAGGTCCCTTAGTCTGTATCAGTAGGCTCCACAATCATGAGGAAGACTGCTGACTTGACAGATGTCCAGAAGGCAGTCATTGACACACTCCACAAAGAGGGTAAGCCACAAAAGGTCATTGCTAAAGAAGCTGGAGGCTGTTCACAGCATGATATATCCAAGCATATTAATGGAAAATTGAGTGGAAGGAAAAAGTGTGGTTAGAAAAAGGTGCACAAGCAACAGGGATAACAGCAGTCTTGAAAGGATTGTTAAGAAAAGGCTTTTCAAAAATTTGGGGAAGGTTCACAAGGGGAGGACTGCTGCTGGAGTCATTGCTTCAAGAGCCACCACATATGGACGTATTCAGGACTTGGGCTACAAGTGTTGCATTCCTTGTGTCAAGCCACTCATGACCAATAGACAACGCCAGAAGCGTCTTACCTGGGCCAAGGAGAAAAAGAACTGGACTGTTGCTCAGTGGTCCAAGATGTTGCTTTCAGATAAAAGTAAATTTTGCATTTCATTTGGAAATCAGGGTCCCAGAGTCTGGAGGAAGAGTAGAGAGGCACACAATCCAAGCTGCTTGAGGTCTAGTGTGAATTTTCCATAATCAGTGATGGTTTGGGAAGCCATGCCATCTGCTGGTGTAGGTCCACTGTGTTTTATCAATGAGTCACCCTCCAGAGCAATGGGAACGTATAGACTACTATGGGGGATGTCACGGCGACACAGCTCAGTCCGTGGCTCTGGTGCTCATTCTTTAATGTGGGATATTTACAGGTGAATTGAATATTGGTATGGGGATTCATGACGCCACTTGTGGTACCTGGTCAGGGTGACCAGCGCTGCTGCGCAGATCCACTGAAGGGTTAATATTGTGCAGCTAGATGTTAAGCCTTCCACAAGTAAGGCTGAGTCCTTCAGGGCAGATAGATGTGCAGGGGTGCAGGACAGACGGGGACCCGGCAGTTAGGGGTAATAAGGTAGACACACACATAAGTCACTTTGGTACCTTTACTGAAGATGTTGCAGGCACTCCCCGGAGCACTGTAGGGTGAAGGGTGCACATCCAGATTCCTCTACTGAGTAGGTGTGCGGTCTCCTCTCTCTTTGCTTTTATGTGATAGTCCTGACCTGCTTGTAGCTAGGCCTAACTTGGTCTCCGTCTTGCACCTGGCTGACCTTGTGGTTGGACCCTTTCTTGAAGTACAGTCTTTATTTGCCGTGCACGGCTGGACTCCGTCCTCCTGGCCCAGTTACGTATCAGCTCTGAGGTACTCCTGGGTCTTGTAATCCTCCAGGAACTCCGGTGTTCTCCTAATGGGTCGTGGAGATCCCTATAGGCTCGGACCCCGGTGTCCGGTAATACTTGCTGAGGTGAGCTATGAAGACTCCTCTGTCTCATTAACTTTCTACTCGCCTTCGGCTTACCCGGGCCCTCACACGATCACACACTGGCAGTTGGTTGGCTGCCTCTTCGCCGCTCTTCTAGCGTCGGCACGCTTTCTCACTGAGCTGCACTTACTAGATTCAGCTCTGACTAGGCTGGAGTGGATTCTGTCCCACTGGTACTAGCTTCCACTCTCTCTTGAACTGAATTACTCTGCAGTCTTTCTGATCTCAGCTCTGCACTTCACCTCACTGCAGACTGACTGAGCTCTCTGAGGTGACTGCCTTGAGTGGCTTCACTGGCTGAATGCCTTGATGTTTCTGTGTTCACTCTGCTTTTATATGTCTAAACAGCTCCCTCTGGTGGTCTTCGGGATAGGTGAACGTGTGTGAATGTGTATAATGACCTCTAGTGGTATATTCTTTCAGTGCACCCTTCTGGAAGATATGGATCCAGTCGCAGCTGGGCTCCACTTCAAGACCAAAGTCAGTGTAAGGAGGCGGCGAGGACCTTCATGTACCTTCCTCCACCTGAACGATGTTCTCCTGTGTCACATGCGGCACCCTGGCATTTTATTAATATTTTACTATTGTATGTACTGTGATGCAAATGTATTTGTCATGTATTGCACATAGGCTTAGGGATAGATTAGGAAGTAGTGCAGGACTGTAGGGGGACTAGAATAGAGGGGGCGCATTAGAGCAAGAATATAGGATAGCTGTAAGAGTAGTAAGGTATAGGCAGTATAGGAGTTAAGTAGATGGGAGGAGTTAGAGCAGAGCAGCAAAGGGTAGGGGGGTATAGGACAGATACATCCTGGTTCGGTCAGACACCCAGGCAGCCTGCCCAAGGGCATGATGTGTGAGCAGAGAGAGAGAGAACAAAGGATGATAGCTATGGGGATAAGTCTGTGGATTGCAGTAAGGGGTCCCAGGCAGAAGAACAGTGTAAACAGGCACCAGCTCAACAGAATAATCCCCAGGAAGAATTCGGGGTCTAAGACCAGGGCGGGAGCAGCTGAGATGGCATTCCTGGCACCTTTCCCAAATGGAACTGGATGAGGGGCTGACAGGGAGCTGGTGACATGTAACGTACAGATGGGACATGGCTTGTCTAAAGAGGTTGCCCGGATGGCAGGTGCAAGGAAGCTATGGGTTGGACCCGGTGGTCCAAGGAGATGGCAGAGATTGCCAGAACCTGAGAAGGAGAGATAGTAGAGAAAATAGAGTCTGCCAGGATGGCAGAGGAAAGGAAAGAAAGAGAGTTGACAAAGAGACTAGAATCTCCCCGGAAGGCAGGGAAAGTACAGGAAACATTGCCCTGTGTGAATTGTGCTGATGATGTGATGGATGCCTTGCTGTTTAGTAAAGTTCCACTGTTGGAAAAGAACTGTGACTTTGTGGTGTTTCATGGAACTGAGAAGCCTGAGGCTGGAGTGAAAGAGGCAGAAGGGATTCCAGCAACAGAAGTGAGTATCCAGTTGCACCCACCACTCTCATCGCAAAAAGGACATTGTATTTCCTCTGTAGGGCACCAGGGTGTGGGAACAGCAAAGCCTGTTGCAACGACTACCACCCTGGCACCCTTACATCAGCACAGCCGTCTACCAGGAAATTTAGAGCACTTCATGCTTCCCTCTGCTGACAAGCTTTTTGGAGATGGAAATTTAATTCTCCAGCAGGACATGGCACCTGTTCACACTGCCAAAAGTACCAATACCTGGTTTAAAAACAACAGTGTCACTGTACTTGATTGGCCAGTAAACTCGCCTGACCTTAACCCCATAGAGCTGACCTGGGCAAAGTGCGGCCTGCGGGCCATATACAGCCCTCTGGCTGTCTCAGTCCGGTCTGCGGGCTGAGACAGCCGTGGGGCTGGAAACCAGAGGTCCGCTGGCCGCACCGTGCCCGCCCACTCGCTGTCTCCGTTTACTCCCTAGGCGCAGTCAGCATTGGTGGAGGAGTGGCTCCGGCCACTTCCTCCACCAATCAGCATGTGAAACAGCTGACGTGATCACGTCATTTCATCGCGTCAGCTGTGTACCATCGGAGAGTCAGCGCACCGGCGACAGCAACTGAAGCAGAAGCAGATCGCCGGGGAACGGGACCGAGGTGAGTATGTGGTGTTCTTTTTATTTTCATGTGTATGAACATGGAGATTCTATGGGGGTATATCCGAAAGACGTTTCGGTCTTTACGGCCTTCATCAGTAACTACAGAAAAGAATAACATATTTATGTAACAGCAAAAGAACTTAAACAACTGAGTCCTATTTATATGGAAAATAAATATGAAATGAGACAAACACTCATGCTAAATAAAGTATATACAAAGTCTGAAGTTGGGTCAAGAAAGTACATATAGTTAAATGCAGTGGATTCACATCGGTTTTCAAACAATATTGTTCAAACAATAGTAGGGTTATCCAAAAATGGAAGTGTATGCCATACCTTATAGAAATAGTGGCAAGGACTCCTAATAAATGAGTGCCCACGAGACAGAACGCTTAAGCCTAAAAGAACATATGTGACGTGGAGTCAGATTAGAGGGTTTGATGGCGAATGAGGAATGTGACCATAGAAGTTATACTCACATCAGTGGTGGTGTTACTATTAAAAAATGAGAGAACTGAGGTAATTAAAAATGTCAGGTGTGATTCATAAAGTGAATCATAGTATGTGTGAGACACAGTGAGAGACATTCAGTAGATTTACCTCAGTAATGTAGCCAGCTGGGCAATAACGTGCCTCGCTGGTGCTATATGAAATAAGTGGGCAAAAGGAGTAAAAGAAAACAGTTACCAAGTGTAGATAAAGTCACTAGCGCGCTCCTAAAAGGAATGTAGTGCTCCAGGTACCTTAGGGCAGGGGTCCCCAACCGCCGGAACCACGGCACAGAACACTGTACACACATGGAGCTGGCGGCTGCAGCACTATAGTGACAGCTACAGCCACCGACTTCAAGAAGACATCGATACTTACCTTCCGTCGCTGCATCCCTGTCGGCTGTGGCAGCTTCCTCCTGGCAGTTCGGTGACGTAGTACCGCTTATTAAGGTAATGAATATGTACGTGACGCCACTCCCATAGGCGTGGCGTCCATATTCATGCCCTTAATGAGCGGTACTATGTCACCGCACTGCCAGGAGGAAGCTGCCGCGGCCGACAGGGATGCAAGGGACCTGCAGCGACGGAGCGGGGAGGGTAAGTATGATGGGGGGAGGACGGGGGAGCCCAGCGGAGTCATGTATACAGGTTGGGAGGGGGGAGGGGAGCCATGCATACAAGGATGGGAGGGTGGAGCAGAGCCATGTATACAAGGATAGGAGGGTGGAGCGGTGCCATATATACAAGGATGGGAGGGTGGAGCAGAGCCATGTATACAAGGATGGGAGGGTGGAGCAGAGCCATGTATACAGGATGGGAGGGTGGAGCGGAGCCATGTATACAGGATAGGAGGGTGGGAGCGGAGCCATGTATACAGGATGGGAGGGTGGAGGGGAGCCATGTATACAGGATGGGAGGGTGGGAGCGGAGCCATGTATATAGGATAGGAGGGTGGGAGCGGAGCATGTATACAGGATGGGAGGGAGAGGAGCCATGTATACAGGATAGGAGGGTGGAAGTGGAGCCATGTTTACAGGATAGGAGGGTGGGAGCGGAGCATGTATACAGGATGGGAGGGTGGGAGAGGAGCCATATATACAGGATAGGAGGGTGGAAGCGGAGCCATGTATACAAGGATGGGAGGGTGGAGCAGAGCCATGTATACAAGATGGGAGGGTTGGAGAGGAGCCATATATACAGGATGGGAGGGTGGGAGCGGAGCCATATATACAAGGAAGGGAGGGTGGAGCGGAGCCATGTATACAGGATGGGAGGGTGAGAGCCGAGCCATGTATACAGGATGCGAGAGTGGGAGAGGAGCCATATATACAAGGATGGGAGGATGGAGCGGAGCCATATATACAAGGATGGGAAGGTGGAGTGGAGCCATGTATACAGGATTGGAGGGTGGAGAGGAGCCATGTATATAGGATGGGAGGGTGGAGCGGAGCCATATATACAAGGATTGGAGGGTGGAGCGGAGCCATATATACATGATGGGAGGTTGGGAGCGGAGCCATGTATACAGGATGGAAGGGTGGGAGCGGAGCCATATATACAAGGATGGGAGGTGGAGCGGAGCCATGTATACAAGGATGGGAGGTTGGGAGCGGAGCCATATATACAGGATGGGAGGTTAGGAGCGGAGCCATGTATACAGGATGGGAGGGTGGGAGCGGAGCCATATAAACAAGGGTGGGAGCGGAGCCATGCATACAAGGGTGGGAGCGGAGCCTTGTATACAAGGGTGGGAGCAGAGCCTTGTATACAAGGGAGTCACATTCACATTATAAATGTTATAATTAAATGATGAGTATGCACTACTACTAAACTACAACCCCGTCCATAGCCCCGCCCCCTTATGACCAAAGCCCCACCCTTGCCACACCTACATCCCCGCCCTGCTGGGCCATGGAAGAATGGTCTTTCTTGAAGCCGGTCCCTGGTGCAAAAAAGGTTGGGGACCACTGCCTTAGAGGAAGTTGCTGGTGTAGGCAGCTGAACCTCGTGGTATGGTCTCCGCCGTCAGTGTGGCTGTAATAAGCCGTGCTGCCCTAAAAAGGGAAGAGGCGGGACTAAGAGATGGAGCTGCCGGTCAAAGGGGTAAACCGGAAGTGACCCGGCGGAAGTGGTATGGCCGTGCGTTCCATATCGCTGCAATATGCGTGTCAGCGTTGGACAGAGCCGGTATAAAGAAAATAATAAAGGAAATACCCTGTAAACATAGCGTTTATGGTTGTGTGTTTATCAGGGGGAAGTTAGGAATATCGGGAGCTAAAAATTGAGTGAATTCATTACCATGGTAACTGAGAAGGTGGCACTGAGTGGGTGGATCTAAGTGTCCGAGGAGAGGCTGAAAAAAGGAGAAGAAAATACAGAGCAATGGTGAAACAGTCATTTTATTAGGGTTCATAACAAGACATCAGATATGGGGTGACATAAATAGTGTTAAGTGATTCCAATTCAGCCGTGCAGTTAAATGGTATAGTGATCTTGGAAGGGGATCCCAGTGTGACGGGAGTGGTAACTTGTGCTATAGGATCCATACTTTCTAATAAAGCCAGAGAGAGAAAAACTTGTTAGATAGGTAAAACAATGCATAGAGGAGTACATACAATATGGCAGAGATAATCTTAGTACATTGCGATGTAACAGATGATCAATGAAAATGTACATGATTACAAAAAGGCAGATAACTCGTATTCTCTATTTAGGCCTTTCGGACTCATAGTATCCAGAGTGTGGATCCAGTAGGCCTCACGTTTTTTTAAAAGATGGATCCTATTGCCTCCTCTGCGGGAGGATGGTATCTGTTCGATCACTTGGAATTTTAATTGAGAAACACTGTGATCGGCGGAAATGAAATGATGGGGAATCGGAAGGAGAAGGTTTTTGCAATGTATAGTGGATACGTGCACACGGTCCGCCACACGGTAGCCCGGGGTATCACGGCTTGTGATCCCTCCGTTGCCGCAAATGTGACGAAAACGTGCACACACACGACGGCTGCTTCCATCCGACCCAATAATCTGCAGGGATTTATAATTATCCCACTTCCACTTAGGAACTTGCAGCTCTCTGACGCCCCCCTTACCCTCAGGTCAGTCAGGGAACTGCACCTAGGATAATTAGTCGCCAGACGGGCCACTTGGATGTGTGCTGGCTATTGGGCACGCTGCAGTGAGGGAATTATAATTACTCCAGGCCGCAGCCAGGCAATACACTTATAAAACCCGCTCCGTCACTGCCAATGCCACCCAATAGGTTAACACTTTACACCCCTTCCTTTAGCTGCCACCAGCTACGATTTACTTAATGAACAATTTATCAAGAGGGTCCGTAGCAACCCCAAAACAGTAGCGTAGTACTTCAGGCACGTGCAAATTCGTTTATAGAGCAGGAGAAACAAACTAATAATTTTATAGGTTTATTCCTAAGAGGCAGGCAGTGCTTATAGTTTAACCCCTTTACCCCCAAGGGTGGTTTGCACGTTAATGACCGGGCCAATTTTTACAATTCTGACCACTGTCTCTTTATGAGGTTATAACTCTGGAACGCTTCAACGGATCTTCGCGATTCTGAGATTGTTTTCTCGTGACATATTGTACTTCATGTTAGTGGTAAAATTTCTTCGATATAACTTGCGTTTATTTTTGAAAAAAACGCAAATATGGCGAAAATTTTGAATTTTTATTCCCTTAAAACAGAGAAATATATCACACAAAATAGTTAAGAAATAACATTTCCCACATGTCTACTTTACATCAGCACAATTTTGGAACCAAAATTTTTTTTTGTTAGGAAATTATAAGGGTTAAAAGTTGACCAGCGATTTCTCATTTTTACAGCAAAATTTACAAAGCCATTTTTTTTAGGGACCACCTCACATTTGAAGTCACTTTGAAGGGTCTATATGGCAGAAATACCCAAAAGTGACACCATTCTAAAAACTGCATCCCTCAAGGTACTCAAAACCACATTCAAGAAGTTTATTAACCCTTCAGGTGCTTCACAGTAACTAAAGCAACGTGGAAGGAAAAAATTAATATTTTACTTTTTAGCCACAAAAATTATCTTTTACAAACTTTTTTTTTATTTTCACAAGGGTAAAAGGAGAAAATGGACAGATAAGGTTGTTATGCAATTTCTCCTGAGTACGCCAATACCCCATATGTGGGGGAAAACCACTGTTTGGGTACACGGCAGAGCTCGTAAGGGAAGGAGCGACGTTTGACTTTTTCAAACTAAAATTGGCTGGAATTTAGGTTGGATGCCATGTCGCGTTTGGAGAGCCCCTGATGCGCCTAAACAGTGGAAATCCCCCACAAGTGACACCATTTTGGAAACTAGACCCCCTAAGGTACTTATCTAGATCTGTTATGAGCACTTTGAACCCTCAAGTGTTTCACAAAAGTTTATAAAGCCTGGGTGTGAAAAAAAAAAAAATCAATTTTCCACAAAAATGATTTTTTAGTCCCAAATTTTTGAATTTTCCCAAGGAAATTGGACCCCAAAGGTTGTTGTCCAATTTGTCCTGAGTACGCTGATACCCCATATGTGGGGGGGGGAAACTGTTTGGGCGCACGGCAGGGCTTGGAAAGGAAGTAGTAACGTTTTGGAATGCAGACGTTAATGGGGGTCATGTTCCGTTTGCAGTGCCCCAGATGAGCCTAAACAGTGGAAACCCCCCACAATGACCCCATTTTGGAAACTAGACCCCCTAAGGAACTTATCTAGATCTTTGGTGAGCACTTTGAACCCCCAAGTGCTTCACACAAGTTTATAATGCCCGGGCATGAAAATAAAAAATCCTATTTTTTTCCCACAAAAATTATCTTTTAGTCACTAATTTTTTATTTTACCAAGGGTAACAGGAGAAATTGGACCACATAAGTTGTTGTACAATTTGTCCTGAGTACGCCGATACCCCATATGTGGGGGGAACCACTGTTTGGGTGCACAGCAGAGCTCGGAATGGAAGGAGCACCATTTGACTTTTTCCAACCAAAATTGGCTGGAATTGAGTTTGGATGCTATGTTGCATTTGGAGAGCCCCTGATGTGCCTAAACAGTGGAAACCCCCCACAAATGACCCCATTTGGGAAACTAGACCCCCTAAGGAACTTATCTAGATTTTTGATGAGCAATTTGAACCCCAAAGTGCTTCACACAAGTTTATAACGTAGAGCCGTAAAATTTAAAAATCATATTTTTTCCACAAAAATGATCTTTTCACCCCAATTTTTATTTTTTCAACAAGACTCCAAAAGTTATTGTGCAATTTGTCCTGAGTGTGCTGATACCCCATATGTGGGGGTAAACCACTGTTTGGGTGCATGGCAGAGTTTGGAAGGGAAGGAGCGCCGTCTGACTTTTTCAACGCAGAATTGGCTGGACGCCATGTCGTGTTTGGAGAGCTCCTGATCTGCCTAAACAGTGGAAACCCCCATAAATGACACCATTTTGGAAACTAGACCCCTCAAGGAACTTATCTAGATGTGTGTTGAGAACTTTGAACCCCCAGGTGTTTCACTAAAGTTTATAACGTACAGCCGTAAAATAAAAAATCTTTTTTTTTTTTTTTACAAAAATGATTTTTTTGCCCCCAATATTTTATTTTCACAAGGGTAACAGGAGAAATTGGACCCCAAAAGTTGTTGTCCAATTTGTCCTGAGTACGCTGATACCCAATATGTGGGAGAAAACTACTGTATGGGCGCACGTCAGGGCTCGGAAGGGAAGTAGTGACGTTTTGGATTGCAGACTTTGATGGAATGGTCTGGGTGCGTCATGTCGCATTTGGAGAGCCCCTGATGCGCCTAAACAGTGGAAACCCCCCACAAGTGACCCCATTTTGGAAAATAGACCCCACAAGGAACTTATCTAGATGTGTGGTGAGCACTTTGAACCCCGAAGTGCTTCACAGAAGTTTATAACGCACAGCCGTAAAAATAAAAAATCCTTTTTTTTTTTTTTGCAAACATGATTTTTTCGCCCCAATATTTTATTTTTACAAGGGTAACAGGGTAACAGGAGAAATTGGACCCCAAAAGTTGTTGCCCAATTTGTCCTAAGTACGCTGATACCCAATATGTGGGAGAAAACTACTGTATGGGTACACGTTGGGGCTCGGAAGGGAAGTAGTGACGTTTTGGATTGCAGACTTTGATGGAATGGTCATGTCGCATTTGGAGAGCCCCTGATGCGCCTAAACAGTGGAAATCCCCAACAAGTGACCCCATTTTGGAAAATAGACCCCACAAGGAACTTATCTAGGTGTGTGGTGAGCGCTATGAAGCCCCAAGTGCTTCACAGAAGTTTATAATGTAGAGCCGTAAAAACAAAAAAAAAATTTTTTTTGTACAAAAATGATATTTTCGCCCCCAGTTTTTTATTTTCCCAAGGGTAACAGAAGAAATAGGACAAATTGCACAATAACTCTTGGGGTCCAGAGTACGCTGATACCCCATATGTGGGGATAAACTACTGTTTGGACGCATGGCAGAGCTCAGAAGTGAAGGAGCACCGTTTGACTTTTTCAACGCAGAATTGGCTGGAATTGAGATCAGACGCCATGTCACATTTGGAGAGCCCCTGATGTGCCTAAACAGCGGAAACCCCCCAATTCTAACTCCAACCCTAACCCCAACACACCCCTAACCCTAGTCCCAACCCTAACCACAAACCTAACTCTAACACACCCCTAATCCCAACCCTAACCCTAATCCTAACTTTAGCGCCAACCCTAACCCTAACTTTAGCCGCAACCCTAACCCTAACCCTAATGGGAAAATGGAAATAAATACATTTTTTTAATTTTATTATTTTTCCCTAACTAAGGGGGTGATAAAGGGGGGTTTGATTTACTATTTATAGCGGGTTTTTATGATTGGCAGCTGTCACGCTAAAAGACGCTTTTTATTGCAAAAATAGTTTTTTGCATCGCCACATTTTGAGAGCTATAATTTTTGCATATTTTGGCCCACAGAGTCAAGTGAGGTCTTATTTTTTGCGGTACGAGTTGACGTTTTTATTTGTACCATTTTTGAGCAGGTGACATTTTTGATCGCTTTTTATTTCGATTTTTGGGAGGTTAGAATGAACAAAAATCAGCAATTCATGAATTTTTTTGGGGGAGGCGTTTTTATTGTTCCGCGTGTGGTAAAATTTATAAAGCAGTTTTATTCTTCGGGTCAGTACGATTATGGCGATACCTCATTTATATCATTTTTTTAATGTTTTGGCGCTTTTATAAAAAACAATTTTATATAAAAAATAATTATTTTTGCATCGCTTTATTCTGCGAGCTATAACTTTTTTATTTTTTCGCTGATGATGCTGTATGGTGGCTCGTTTTTTGCGGGACAAGATGACGTTTTCAGCGGTACCATGTTTATTTATATCGGTCTTTTTGATCGCGCGTTATTCCACTTTTTGTTCGGCGGTATGATGATAAAGCATTGATTTTTTGCTTCGTTTTTTTTTTTTAAGGGGTTCACTAAAGGGGTTAACTAGTGGGACAGTTTTATAGGGGGGGTCGTTACGGACGCGGCGATACCAAATATGTGTACTTTTATTGTTTTGTTTTTTTTATTTACAGGAAGAAATGAATTTATTGGGGAATATTTTTTTTTTTTTTTATTTATTTTGGATTTTTTTTTATAACATGTTTATTTTTATTTTTTTAACTTTTTTACTTTGTCCCAGGGTGGGACATCACTGTATTTTATCAAATCGCTGGTGTGACAGTGTGCACAGCACACTGTCACACCAGCGATCGCTCAGGCAGTGCAGCAGGCTTCTCAGTGCCTGCTCTCAGCAGGCACTGAGGAAGCCGCCTCCCTCCAGGACCCCGGCGCCATCTTGGATCCGGGTCCTGGGAGGGAGGAAGCCCTCAGAACAGCGCGATCACATCACGCTGGTCTGAGGGTCTCAGGGGGGCGCGCAGGGAGCCCCCACCCTGCGCGATCCTCCCCTGTGCCCCCAGTACACCGCGATCATGTTTGATCGCGGTGTGCTAGGGGTTAATGTGCCGGGAGCGGTCCGTGACCGCTCCTGACACACAGTCACGGGTGTCAGCTGTGATAATCAGCTGACACCCGGCGGCGATTAGCTGCGCTCCCCTCAGGAGCGTAGCTGATCGCCTATGACGTACTATCCCGTCCATGGGCAGAATGGCACGGGTTTTATGGACGGGATAGTATGTCTAATGTCAGAGAGGGGTTAAAAAAAAAGGTAACAAGCTGAGACAATACAGTTATGTACAATGCAGTTAGAAATAAAACAGGATTAAAGGTGAAAAACTTACATGGCACTTATGTAGTTACAGACCAGACAGGCTGGGGGAGGAGCCACACGTCATAGTTCATTTGCAGATCTGTTAGTCAAGTCATCACAGCCTGGACTGACTAAGGGGGGCTCACTGCAAGACTTATACATGTGGGCTGCTGACCTCACAAAAGGGGATGGTTTTCTGGCCACCTCCCCGGGCTACAAGTTATAGTTTGAAGCTCTGAAAGATCATAAGGTTCATACCTCATCCTGTGAACCTAGCAGAATAATGGCAGACCTATCAATGATCTTACTTTAAAATGACTGTTCAAATGAGCCCAAACTTGGGTGAGATAGTTCATGGTGCATCCGAGAATCCCATTTCTTGGGTTCTGTTGAAGTTACGGGTTCACCAGTACCACGGGAACGACGCGTGATGGACGCATGTTTCAAAACAGTAACTTTCGTGTTTCTAGCGAACGCTCCCACCGTGTTATTACCAAAAGAATGAATTCTCATAATGGCTATGGGATCTTTCTGCAGGGTTTGGGAGACAAAGAAAATTCCTAAAGAATTTCTGAGGTGGGAGGGATGAGAGGAGTGAGCTGCAGAGAGAGAGAGGTAGGGGGGCTTAGCTCTGTGCTGGTAAAACGATGGGAGTCGTAGTTCTATGTGGAAAGTTCTAGAACAGTACAAGAAATGGAGCTTGCAGTATCATCACACCGGCGGAAATGAAATGATGGGGAATCGGAAGGAGAAGGTTTTTGCAAGGTATAGTGGATTTGTGTTTGGAGGTCCTATCGCGTATTGCTTGGGAAGTCTCTCCAACATACATTGTGTTGTGAGGGTGGATTTAGGGCCAAAATCCGCCCTAACCAAAGAATCACGTAGGTTGGGCGGACGTTTGTAACATGGTAAGAATGGTTCCCTAAATTCCATGACCTCTGGATTTGCTGTCGCCAGTAGGTGCCAATTTTTACGTATTGTCCTATGGATGATGTTGGCAACGGGATGGTATGTATGTACGAATGGAATGCGGTTACATGTTTTGTTGTCCGATCGTATATTAGCGTGTCTGGATTTCTCTAGAAGTGAGGGAGGGTATCCTCTGGCCTTAAATTTATTTGTCATCTGAAGGAGATGTTGTTCCTGTGGCGACAGCATATCCAGAGGTCATGGAATTTAGGGAACCATTCTTACCATGTTACAAACGTCCGCCCAACCTACGTGATGAAAAAGAAACTCCTGTCACAAATAACCCTAACCCTACCCTATCCCTAACC
The DNA here is from genome assembly GCA_033576555.1 of Oophaga sylvatica. NCBI lineage: Eukaryota > Metazoa > Chordata > Amphibia > Anura > Dendrobatidae > Oophaga > Oophaga sylvatica. The sequence goes on along the minus strand of JARQOD010000003.1, from coordinate 297,114,010 downwards.
CTATCCATAACCCTAGGCAGTGTACTGATTTTTGCTTTTCATTTTCTTTTCTGCAGATTCCTGGCTACTTGAGAGACATTGTCCTCGTTACATTTCCAATTCAGGATTGGAGTATCCACCCTTTCTGAGATTATTGTAGACACTTGTCATGCTTTAGTTGGCATTCTGCGGCAAGAATTCCTCCCCAACCCACAAGTGAACTCTGGATTGAAAATACTTCCAAATTCCAGGAAATTTGCCATTTTCCTAACTGTGTGGGGGCTGTGGACGGCAATCATATTAGGATTATGAAACCATGTGGAAGTGGAACAGAGTACTTCAATTATAAAAAATATTTTTCCATTGTTCTAATGGCTATTGAGGATGCCGATTGTAGATTCGTTGCCGTGGACATTGGCTCATTTGGACGAGGCAATGACTCGCAGACATTCAAAAACTCAGACATGGGACAATGTCTGTATGGGAATTATTTTAATTTTTCGCCGCCATGACCTCTGCCCAACAATGATGGACCGCCAATGCCTTTTGTTGTTGTTGGTGATGAGGCGTTCCAAATGTGTGCCAATCTCATTAAACCATACTCAAGTCAGAACTTAAATCACACAAAAAAAATGTTCAACTACAAACTGACAAGGGCACAAAGAACCGTGGAGTGTGCATTTGGATTGCTGGTATCGAAATTGCACATTTTGTGCACATCCGTTAATCTAAAAATTTACACTATTGATGAGGTTGTGAAAGCATGTGGTGTTCTGCACAACTACATCATGGTTAAAGAGCAACCAAGCTTACAACCTGAGGAACCTGTTACATTGCATGATTACCAATTTCACCCTGTGAGAACCACAGTGGAAGTTGCCCAGATGAGGGATAAGTTTGCCGCTTACTTTGTTTCAGATAATGGATGTGTGGCATGGCAAGACAAATGATTTAAGCTGCTAATGTACCGGTTATGTTTTGTATCTGTTATGTTTAAAACATACCTGTAATGTGAAACGTTACATACCTGTTATGTTTAAATATACCTGTGATGTTACCATGTACATGTAATGTAATTTACCCTTAATCTTTGCTGAGTTAAATATGAACTGCCTTCCCTCTAAAATAAAGTGTGTTTGCGTCGTACCTTACCTCAAAAATAAATTGTGTTTGTGTCGGCGGCGGCGCATAAAGATAAAAAAAACACAAGATATAGTGCTATGTCAGGAGTCAAACTCAGTACCTCTTGTCCACTGGCCAGCAGCTCTACCATCTGAGCTATTCTGCTGGCTGTGAAGTTCCTTGCTGAATCCAGATACCATTGACTGTTCTTCCTGATTGGCTACACCTAGTGCTCTCTTGATTGGGCCTCTGATTGCCAATTACACACCCTATATAAACCTGGCCCTGTGGGTGTGTCATTGCGAGATTATTGAGCTCCAAGCCTTTAGTCAAGCGTTTCCTCCTGATCCATTGCTACAAACACTGCTCTCCTGTGAACCGACCTCGGCCTGCCTTCTGACTACGCTCTCCGCCTGATCCATTGCTACAAACACTGCTCTCCTGTGAACCGACCTCGGCCTGCCTTCTGACTACGTTATCTGCCTGCTCCTCTGTTACCGAACTGCCTTTCCTGTGTACCGACCTCCGGCTGCCACCTGACTACGTTATCCGCCTGATCCATTGCTACAAACACTGCTTTCCTGTGTACCGACCTCCGGCTGCCATCTGACTACGCTACCTGCCTCTGCTTTCCCTAGTGTTTGCAGTAACATCGGCTCCAACCCAGACGGGATCTTGACATGCTAACAAATTACAAATTTTATTTTGAACACTTTTACAACTTTTATTTTAAACACTTCTACAAAAAAAGGGTTAAGGTTGAGGTGATTTGTTTTTTTTCGGGGTTTACGTGAGGGTAAAATATGGAGGACCTTGGGGGTGTGGAGATGTGAGGATTGGGTGGTAGTTGATGAGTAAGGGATTATAGGGGAAGGGTCTACAGGAGAAGGGGCAACAAATTGAAGGATTGGATCAGGGATGGCAGTGGAGACATTGGGGATAGATAACAAAGTGGAATCATGGGAATCGATAGACACACTGGAAGGAACAGACAGAGACACAAGGGAAGGTAGTAACAAATTGGTAGGTGAGGGTGGAGGTGGTGGGTTCAAGGTGGGCATATTTTTTTGGCTCCTGGTTTTGGTCCTGAGGCCAAGATTTTTTCTTTTGGACCTCGCTTTTCTTGGCCGAGTGGGTGTGCTGGGCTCTGTAGCAGTCATCTGGCATGGTGCTGGACTGGGCCGCATTGTCGATACTGCTGACTGCAGGGATGCTGTAATGGGCAGGGTTGATGGAATGGACAAGGGTGCTGTAGTGGGCAGGGGTGGTGGACTGGGCAGCATTGTGGATACTGCTGGCTGGATGGGTGCTGGACTCTGGATCGTGGTGGATGCTGCCGGCTGCAGGGTTGATACACTTGGCAGCATGATCGCTTGGTGAACTGGAGGCCATGGCGGATAGTTCGGTGCTGTGGGAGCTGGATAGTAGATGGGCTGCTGGTAGCAGGGTCGGACTGGCCCACCGGAGAACTGGAGGATTCTCCAGTGGGTCCATGCTCTGACACTTGCTGGCATATTAGCCAGCAGATGCCTAGGGCCTCCACTGCTCCAGGGGCCCCCAGCCAGTGGCGTGTCGCTAATAGCTGCACACCAAGCTGCTATGTGGCCCCTGAGTCAAAGGGGGCCCTTCCGATGCCAGGAGCAGCAGCTGGAGACAAGCGCCTGTCCCTGCTGCTAAAGAGAAATTAATATTAACGCTTCACCATGCCTCCATGGGTGTGGAGAGGAGTGAATACCATTTTTCTTTAATAGCGGGCAGCGTTAGCCACAAGCTGCGGCTAACACTGCCCGCTGGTGCTGCTGAATCGGGGCCCTGGAGGTGGGCCCTTAAAAGGGGGCAAATCCTAATTGTGATCCCAGCAGCTTGGGACCGGAGGGGAGCTGCAGGGATCCGACGCTGTCCTCCTTCCTGCTTGCCTGCCCAGCACTTCCTGTCTGACAAGTGGATGACGTCATTCAGCGTGGCTGTTTCAGAGAGGAAGCTGCTGGGATGTGCTGTGGGGCACGGTGCCGATAGGTGAGTGTGTGTGTGTCTGCCTGCGTGTATGTGGTGCGGTGCTTTGTGTGTGTATGCGAGAGAGTGCTGTCTGTGTGTGGTGCTGTATGTGTGATGGTGTTGGGGGGAGGCAATGATGATGGTAATGATGGTGGTGGGGAGGCAGTGATGGTGGTGAGGAGGCAATGATGATGTTGGTGGGAGGCAATGATGATGATCAGGGAGGCAATGATGGTGGTGGCAGGGAGGCAATGATGGTGGTGAGGAGGCAACGATGATGGTGGGGGAGGCAATGATGATGATAGGGAGGCAATGATGGTGGTGGGGGAAGGCAATGATGATGGTGAGGAGGCAATGATGATGGTGAGGAGGCGATGATGGTGGTGGGGAGGCAATGATGGTGTTGAGGAGGCAATAATGATGGTGGTGAGGAGGCAATGATGGTAGTGGGGGAGGCAATGCTGATGATAATGAGGAGGAGATGATTGTGGTGAGGAGGCAATCATGATGGTGGTGGGGAGGCAATGATGATGGTGGGGGGAGGCAATGATGGTGGTGAGGAGGCAATGATGATGTTGGTGGGAGGCAACGATGATGATCGAGAGGCAATGATGGTGGTGAGGAGGCAACGATGATGGTGGGGAGGCAATGAGGAAGATGTGGAGACAATGATGATGATGTGGAGACAATGATGGTGGTGGGGGAAGGCAATGATGATGGTGAGGAGGCAATGATGATGGTGAGGAGGCGATGATGGTGGTGGGGGGAGGCAATGCTGATGGTAATGAGGAGGAGATGATGGTGGTGAGGAGGCAATCATGATGGTGGTGGGGAGGCAATGATGATGGTGGGGGGAGGCAATGATGATGGTGAGGAGGCAATGATGATTGTGGTGAGGAGGCAATGATAATGTTGGTGAGGAGGTGATGGTGGTGGGGGGAGGCAATGATGATGATGATGGGGAGGCAATGATGGTGGTGGGAGGAAGGCAATGATGATAGTGGTGAGGAGGATATGATGATAGTGGTGGGGGAGGCAATGATGATGGTGAGGAGGCAAAAATGATGGTGGTTAGGAGGCAATGGTGGTGGGGAGAGGCAATGATGATGATGATGGGGAGATAATATAATGATGGGGAGGCAATGATGGTGGTGGGGAAGGCAATGATGATGGTGATGTGGAGGCGATGATGATGGTGGTGGGGGGAGGCAATGATGATGGTGAGGAGACAATGATGATGGTGGTGAGGAGGCGATGATGGTGGTGGGGAGGCAATGATGATGATGATGGGGAGACAATGATGGTGGTGGGGGGAAGGCAATGATGATGGTGGTGAGGAGGCGGTGATGATGGTGGTGGAGGGAGGCAATGATGATGGTGAGGAGGCAATAATGATGGTGGTGAGGAGGCAATGATGGTGGTAGGGAGGCAATAATGATGATGATGGGGAGGCAATGATAGTAGTGAGTAGGCAATGATGATGGTGGTGAGGAGACAATGATGGTGGTGGGGGAGGCGATGATGATGATGGGGAAGCAATGATGGTGGTGGGAGGGAGGCAATGATGATGATGGTAGGGGGAGGCAATGATGGAGGTGTTGGAATGGGCATGATGGGGGTGTTGGTGGGAGAAAGCAATGATGGTTGTGGTGGAAAGGACAATGATGGTAGTGGTGGAAAGGACAATGGTATTGGGGAGGAGACAATGATGGAGGTGGTGATGAGGACAATAGTGGAGGGGGCTTCATTATACCCTTTGAGGGGGCTGCATTATACCCTTTGAGGGGGGCTGCATTATACCCTATGAGGGGGCTACATTATATTCTGTGGGGGGCTGCATTATATTCTGTGTGGGGGCTGCATTATGCCATATAAGGGTGCTACATTATATTCTATGGGGGGCTGCATTACAACTTATGAAGGGGTTGCATTATATTTTGTGGGGTGCTGTATTACACCCTATGAGGGGGGATGCATTATATTCTATGAGGGGGCTGCATTATATTCCATGAGGGAGGCTACATTATATTCTATGAGGGGGGCTACTTTATATTCTATGAGGGGGCTACCCCAAATTATGCTACATAACGTGCACTAACTCTTATTATACCCTGATATTAACGTGTTTTACAACACAATTAGTGGTCTTGTATTTATTTCTATGTAGCTACACAGTGGGCCCCAAGAATGATTTTCTCTGGTGGGCCCAAGGTGCTCCAGTCCGACGATGGTTGGTAGTATCCTCCGGCCTGTTGATTGTAGGATTGTGACTGCTGTTGGGACTGCTGCTTCTGCTGCTGTAATGCATTGCTGTAATTAACTTGGCAGGCCTGCATGACATTCAGCTGGAGTTGAGGGTAAGGTTTTCCGACACGCTCCACTCAATTGCAGAAAAAAAATGTTGCGCTGGTCTATTAAGGCCGGCTTCCAGGCTGTCAAGGCGATTGTTAACTTCCTTGAACCCACTCTTCACTCTATCAGCAATCAACCTAACCCCATCCTGGAAAACCAAGCTTAATTTCAGAAACTCAGGCATGCCTGACCTCTCCCAGCTGACGAGAGAAGACCCACCAAAAGCAGAGACAGAAGGCTGGGAGAGGGGAATACATGATGGACCAGCAACCTTTCCCAGCCTGTGAAGCCTGCAAGGTTGCTCCATCGCTGGTGAATGACTGGAACTGCGTGTGTTCAGTGGCTGGTAGATGAGGGGCCATTTCAACCGAGGATGATCCGGGTTGTGTGGTGCTGCACTAGGTTCTGTGTGGAAAAGAGGAAAACATTAGTGCAAAAATCAAGGTTGTGTTGTGCTGCTCCTGGTTCTGTGTGTGGAAAAAATTTAAACATTAGTAAAAATAAAAAAAAATTCTATACTTACGTTCGCTGAGCTAGCACAGGCCTCAGAAAGGCAAGGTCCCGGTGGTATTTGTATTTGCAGAACCTTACTGCAGAACCACATTGAACCCAAACCTCCTCTCTCATGTCCTTGTTGAATCGGTCCTTCATCGAGCCCCAACGGACTTTGATTTGCTTCAGAGTGAAGGAGAAAACAATGCATATCCATTCACAGGTTCACTGCTGTTTCAGACCACACTGCAACACTGACCAAAATCAGTTCTGGCTCGTGGCGTGGCACAGTCTCAACCAGGCAGCAGCGATGTTGCCACTTCTTCCCAGAGCCATTGAATCACCACATTGTCGGAGTGCTGCTGGTCACGGGTGTCCCACAACGGTACTCACTCTTGCACAAGGTGGATTAGTTGCTCGTTGTCTATATCCACTGTGGATTCTTCCCGTTGTGAAACCTATAGATAAAATAGAAAAAAAGAATTTTAAGTAAAACTGAAAAAAAATTGTATTACAACTCTGATGAAAGGAATACTTACACCCCGTCTTTCCTCCTGAAACACATGAACCTGACAACCCTGAGAAGAATCCTCTCCACTGGACTGCTCCTGCTCTTCATCACTGCCAGGTACCTGTAAAAATTAAATGATTTAACACATGTGGAGTATTGCCAGTCAATACATACCAATCAGTATAGCAAATGTGATTACATAATCTTTGTCCGTTCCACCCCGGGAAGAAGTCTGTTCTTCACTTGAGAACATTTTGAAGAGCAGGCAGCAGTCAAGTGAAACACTACAGAAAAGAACAGAAGAAAAATTAAACTTAAAAGATCCAAAAATAATATAGACCAAAAAAAAAAAAAAGATAACAATACTTACATTACAGGCAGTAGTCCAACAACCCAGCAGTCAGCACAGGCCAGGGACAGACGGCAACAACAGGAGCCAACCACAGCACCAGGAGACGACCACGAGAAAACCTCTACACAAGGAGACACCCACTGCGCCAGAGAGAATCGGCCAGTCTACAAGGAACAGAAAAAGCATTCAGAGAGACAGACATTTCCAAAGCTTCTATACTTACATAGACAGTGTTTTCCTCACCACGACAGAAAGCAGCACCAGGAGACGAAATGGAGAAAAATGCCGCACCAGGAGACACCCACTGCACCAGAGAAAATCGGCCAGTCTACAAGGAACAAAAAAAGCATTCAGAGAGACAGACATATCCAAAGCTTCTATACTTACATAGACAGTGTTGTCCTCACCGCAACAGAAAGCAGCACCAGGAGCCAACAAGGAGTCAACCAGGAGCCAACCACTGTACTAGGCCAGTCGACACGACTAAAAGTAAACAGAAAAAGTAAAAGTACAAGTACAAAAAGCAGTGAGAGAGACAGACATTTTCTAAGGTTCTATAGTTTCATAGCCAGTGTTGTGGTATCAGCCAGCGTCCAGAGAGTTAAGGCCCTGCAGTGTCCACACTTCCTTTTATAGAGCTATCAATTAGCAGGTGGTTGAGTCACTTCCTGGAACAACTCATTAAAAAAACACATGCGTATAGAACGCATGTGCGTACACATGTTCTTGCGTACGCATGAGTTTACATAGCCAGTAATGCGTTTATTTGACGCACTTTATCTGCATGAGCATGATTGCGCAATTTTGCCGGATTTTGCCGCTTCAATCCAACATGTTGCGTTCGCCGGAACCCGCTGCACAATGAAAAACAACGCATGCGTACGCTGAGGCATGCGAACTGATGCAAATGTATACCCCTGCGTACACCATGTTAAAGATAGGGAAACATGACTCATAAGGATTGCTGCGGATGAAACGCTGCACAAACAGACACCAATGTGAAAGCAGCATAATATAGGAAATTACCATTGGGGATAACTTAAGGCCCAAGAATAAGTAAGGCAGACAGTACAAATAAATACAACTTATCACTCAGGTATCAGTCATGGCTAAACTTCTGACTGTGACTGGGGCCGCTTAGGATGTGTCGCAGTGGAGGTCTGACACAGTCCTGAGGAAGCTGGTATAATATATCCTGACGATGGCGGTGTCCTCTCGTGGTCCTGACTATGGTGGCGACTCCTCGGGTTCCTGATACAGGTCTTGGGTCCAGAAGATGAGGCGATGAAGAGGCAAACGTCCTTATCCTCAGTGGTGAATGTCCCAATACTACGGACACCTGCAGCACTGCCCAAGCAAAGTTCACAATGTGCAGCCAGTTTGTAGTACCGTATGGGTGCGAGCCTATGTCCCGTGTTCACAGACCTTGTCACTCACGGTCAGTGCTGTCGGCGGGGTCAGCTGTGGCAGTGTCATCGGCTGCGTTAGCGGTATCAGTGAGGGCAGCGATGTCAGCGGTAACAGCGGTGTCTGGGCAGGACTCAGTCTGTATTCTCCTGTTGAAGCACTATGCCGATCCAAGCTCTGTTCTACTGACGTCGTAATCTGGGAATATCAGTTGTTTTTACTTGAGTAATAGAATCAGGCTGAATGGACAAAGGTTCTCAGCCTTGGAGAGACAGCCCTTGTAGGTATTTCAGGAGTCCCAGGGGGTCTCAGGTTTCTGTTCTTTTTCTGTTTCTGCCCCTGGTGGTTCAGGGCATTCGTCATCTTCTTCTTCACTAGTGAATGATAGAAGATTCTCAGGAGCATCGTGCTCTTCTTTCTCTATTCGTGTAGGGTCTCTAGACCACAGGGGCATAACATGTTTCGGTGTACAACACGAGTTGCAGCATCGTCAGTCCCCTCAGGCTGAATTTCATAGACAGGCCCTTCGGAACTGACTCACCGCCGTACACGATATGGTGTATTCTCCCTTCGATGATCTAACTTGTCTTGAGGACGTTTTTCTCTAACTAGTATCCGGTCTCCAGCCTGTAGAGCTGTCCCCCGTAGAGAAGCCGTCTCTGGGTGTTCCAACTCTCGAAACCGGGTCTGCACCAGATGATGTAGAGTTGGAAATTGATGACGGTGTTCTCGGACCCAGGTGGACACCCCGTCCGTGGGTAGTCCTCCTCCGGGTCCAGGTCCAGTTCGGTGATCTCTTTTCCTGGCCTGCCAAAAAGTAGAGTATAGGGCGTGTATCTGGTGGTGCGATGTACCCGATTGTCGTACACTCACACTAGTTTTGCTACAAATTCCGGCCAACAGGCCTTACGATCTTCTTCTAAGGTTCTCAACATTTGGATAAGTGTTCGATTGAACCATTCAGCTCCATTGCCCTGAGGGTGGTAAGGGGTCGTACGAGATTTCTCAATTCCATACAAATGGTGTAGCTCCTCCATGACTCGCCCTAAGAAGCAGGCAACTTGGTCTGAGTGAATTTTTTCGGACAGCCATAAACTTGAAATTTTTACAGATAGCGTAAGCTGCGGATTAGGCAGTTTGGTCCCGAGTAGGGATCACAACAGCAAACTTAGTGAAATGGTACACCTTGACTAAACAATGTTCATACCCTTGATGGGCTGGGTCTATAGTAAGATAGTCAATCATCAACACTTCTAATGGGGCGGCGGTTACGATAGTTTGTGTGGGAACTCTCTGTTCTGGAGGTTTGGACAGTTCACAGTTCCTACAAAGTCGACATACTTCTTCCACCATCGTTTTTAGCAGTGAATGGTTCACCAGTCTCTGCAAACACTGAAAGTTTTTTTCTTGAACGAAGTGGGCCCCTTTTTCATGTGGCTCTGTGGCCACTTGATGTTACAGTTTCTCAGGAATCACTACTTGCCAAGTGGCAGTCAGAGCCCGCTGTAGCTGGACTTTTCTATACAGCAATCCTTCTCTTAGGTGGAGCCTCTCCCATTGCCATAGGATTTGTTTCTTACCAGGAGACAGGTTTTCTCTCTCCTCCTTGGCAGTTGTTTGAGGGCCCCCCACTGCCGAAGTCGGGAGAGCTCTCCATCCTCCTGCTGAATCCGTACCCACTCATTAAGGGGCTGTCCCAGCACACCTTCCTGAGATTCTGCCCGATCTTGTTCCCCCATAGCTGCCAACGTCCTGGCAGATCCTCAGAACTCTAGCACTTCGTCAGCCTCCAGCTCTTCATCTCGTTTATGGCCTGGCTGCTTATATGAAACCCTGGATAAAGCATCTGCATGGGTGTTTTCAACCCCCATTTGTAGGCTATTTTGTACCGGTATTTGACCATTCTAGCTACCCAGCATTGCTCCAGAGCCCCTAACTTTGTGTACTTCAAGTGGTCCAGTGGGTTGTTGTCTGTGCGCACCAGTACCTCAGACACGGATAGGTATTCTGCAAACTTTTCTGTCATGGCTCACACCAGTGTCAACAATTCTAGTTTGAACGAGTTGTAGTTGTCTGTATCCAGAGTGGACAAAGATTCTTCATAGTGGATACGAATCTCGTACCATGCAGGCATTTAATTTGCGATAGTCCACACAGAACCGTAGGGAACCGTCTTTTTTCCGCACTAGGACAATGAGTGCAACCCACGGGCTTTGGCTCTCTCGAATGACACCGTTCTGTAGCATTTGTGTGAGCATTCCTTTTACCTCCTGGTATATTTGCAGAGGAAACTGTCGATAACGCTCTCTCACAGGCGCAGCATTACCCTTTGGAATCTCGTGTGTGATGGCAGTTGTTCAACCAAAATCATCTTCGTGTCGAGCGAACCCTTCCTGATAATGTCCTAGTACGGTCTCCACCTATTCCAACTGCTTCGGGGTGAACTCTGTCAAGTCAGCCCGGATTTGTTCTAGGACATGACGCCCCCTTTTCTGTGGTTGTGGTTCAAACACAGGGGCTGTCTCCACAACTACAATCCATGGATCTTCCCTTTTTGCCTTTAATTAGACAGCCTGTGAGGGTATCAACTCCTCTAGCATGCCTACAATTTGCCCGATTTTGCTTCTGGGGGTAAGCGTCAGAGTGTCTTCCCTTAAGTTCACACACCGCACGGGTACCTTTCCATCACGCATGGTAGCTAATTTAAAAAAAACTGACCATCACATCCAAACATAGACCAAGTGTGAACAGGTGCTTAACCTAGAGTCACCAACTCATACACACTCAAACAAAAAAGGAAGCACTCTGTAGCGCCATAGCTTGATTAACGGGTGGCATTGTAGTGGCTGTCCACGTTGCGTGCAGGCCCAGACCACATGTCCTAATTCTCCACAGAGGTAACACGTTGGGGGCTCTTCCCGACGAGACCCTCTTCCACCCTGTAATGGTTCTGTGAGGGTTCTGCTTCCTGGTGTACATAACGAGGTCACCTTCCTTTTAGTTTCATTCAGGTCCTCCCTCATGAATTGGATCTCTTTCCGTAAATCTTCCACCCATCCTGGTTCAGCAGCTGCATTCACGACTGCCTCCCCACATCAGACCTTTGCCGCTGGGACTGTCACCCTCTGCTCCTGTTCATGCACGCGTCACTTCACACCTCTGCAAAGGTCATGTGTGGGTGCACGCGCAAGCGCTCTTGCAGGGCCTGCTTAAGCAATGCATCTCTCATCCCGGTCACTAATTGGTCTCGTAACACCACATCAGTCGGCCCTACTCCCAAGCCGTCTTTTCTGACTATGGCAGTGTGAATTTCTTGCAGCACCTTCATATAATGGGTCACCGTCTCCCCCTCTCTTTGACCCTGAAGAAATAAAAGCATACGTAATTCCCCTACATCCGTGGGGTCCCCGTGAGTCTCCTCCAGTATTTGTAAGTATTTGTCAAGGGTATCTCATTCCCGGGAGGGTCGCAACATTACTGAATCCCTCGCCTACCTGTCTAAAGCTATCACGGTGACCTCTGCCTGCAAGGCGGGAACCATAGGATGCGTTCTCATCATTTCCTTTTTAAGCTTAGTCCAGCTCCATAACATGGTGTTATTCCCATTAAACTTCGGAAGGTTATTTAACATTGCCCCCAGAGAGATACTGGATCTAGGACCCTCCACAGATGCTTGGTCTGCCGTGTCCATACGTGTAGACTGCATCCTGCCGACTACGCCAAGTGTGAGGAGACTGAGGGCACGTAGGATGCAGTAACGGATCATACACAGACGAAGGGTGACAGAGGTTTATTATACAACAGAAAACTCCACGCAGGGAGAAAACGGAGGGATAATATTCTCTAATACAGCGAATGACTATTGGGGATAACTTACGGCACAAGAATAAGTAACGCAAACAGTACAAATAAATACAACTTATCACTCAGGTGTCAGTCACGGTTAAACTCCTGAACGTGACTGGGGCCACTTAGGATGTGTCGCAGTGGAGGTTTGACATAGTCCTGAGGAAGATGGTATAATATATCCTGACGATGGCGGTGTCTTCTCGTGCTCTTGACGATGACGGCGACTCCTAGGGTTCCTGATACAGGTCTTGGGTCCAGAAGATGAGGCGATGAAAAGGGAAATGTCCTTATCCTCAGTTGTGAATGTCCCAATACTACGGAGACCTGCAGCACTGCCCAAACACAGTTCACAATGTGCAGCCCGGTTCGTAGGGTGCGCGCCTATGTCCCATTCACAGACCTTGTCACTCATGGTCAGTGCTGTCGGTGGGGTCAGCTGTGGCAGTGTCGTCGGCTGCATCAGCGGTATCAGCGATGTCAGCGGGGACAACAGTGTCTGGGCAGGACTCAGTCGGTAGTCTCCTGTTGAAGCGCTATACTGTCCCAGGCTCTGTGTGAGGCTCATTCTGTATATAAAAGGCTGTGGGGGGTTCATACGATATGCAAAAAGGGCTGTAATTGGGTTCAAATATATAGGGGGTGTCAGCATACTTAATTCTGCTCTATATTAAGTGATACAATTAATATTAATAAATTAATATTGAGTAAAATTAATTTCAAGCTATTGGTTCGGCCCTCCACTACAGTCATAGTCTCTCATGTGGCCCCTCGGGAAAATTAATTACCCAACCCTGCCATAGAGAATCTCTGGGGTATTGTCAAGAGGAAGATGAGAGACACCAGACCCAACAATGCAGACGAGCTGAAGGCTGCTATCAAATCAACCTGGGCTTCCATAACACCTCAGCAGTGCCACAGACTGATCACCTCCATGCCACGCCGCACTGATGCAGTAATTGATGCAAAAGGAGCCCCGACCAAGTATTGAGTGCATTTACTGATCATACATTTCAGTAGGCCAACATTCCAGATTTTAAAATCATTTTTCAACCTGGTGTTATAAAGTATTCTAATTTACTGAGATAATGATTTCTGGGTTTTCATTGGCTGTAAGCCATAATCATCAACATTAACAGAAATAAACACTTGAAATAGATTACTCTGTAATAACTCTATACAATATATGAGTTTCACTTTTTGTATTGAAGAACTGAAATAAATTAACTTTTTTGATGATATTCTAATTTTGTGAGAAGCACCTGTATATGTGTGTGTCTGTGTGTGCGGCTGTGTGTGTGTGTGTGTGTGTGTGTGTGTGTGTGTGTGTGTGTGTGTGTGTGTGTGTGTGTGTGTGTCTGTGTAGATATCAGTGAGTAGAAAAAATTAAAGTTGAATGAATGTTTGTACAACTAACTACTTTACATGTACTTACTTGTAATTACACAATAATGAAGGAAAGGGCAAAGGGCTACATGGTAAATATAAAGATCACCAGGGTAATACACATTCAAAACAAATCATGATTAAAACTTAGTAGTTTCCTCCGCAGTAAAGGGAGGGTTACTCACCTGACTCGGATTAGACTGTCTGGCACATTTTCTAACAGACCCCTGCTCTGCTTTGGCACTCTGCAGAAGGTTTAGGACGTTTCACAAATAGTGCAAAGTTTGCTTGGAATCCAAAACTGGTGAGTACTATTTACTGTATTATGCTAATATATACAGATGTATGGACATTGAATGTAAGGGCTGGAATGTTTCCTTTAAGCATTTCCTAAGTGTTGACCTGTGGACAAATGATCACTGGTATCCTTTTCTTTGGGAAGGGGGTTTGGGGTTTTTCAGTTTTATTAAAACCCCTTTTCAGACTGGTTTTGATTACTTTTAAAAAAAAAATTTGGGGTCTATTCAACACCTTTCATTTTCCAAAACATTTTAAAATGTACAAAAATAAATTTTCCCGAAAAGGAAAATTATCCCTTGCCCTTGCCAAAAATCAGCAAAGAATTTTTGGTCCTGTAAAAAAACCCCCTCATGGAAAAACGGAAAGGAAAAAACCCGAGGCAGGGTAAGAATTTTAAAATATTAAACAAATATTTTTTTGTTATTTTTATCTTTAAATTCGCAATAAAAAGGGGAGTAACAAAGGGGAAAAAACAATTGAAACTTATACTAAATGACATTCGTGTAATTTATGCAGGAAGGGGCAGGTTTTCCCCAGGGGTAAAGAAGTTTTAAAGGTTTTCCCTAACAATAGAAAAAATCAACAAAAAACCATGGAAAAAAAGGGGTCAAAAACCCGGGGTCGGAAATGGACCAAAACCTTTGGGCCCCCAAAAGAAAATCATACTGGGGCTCACTATTTTTCCAAAAAAGAAATAAAAACAAAAAACTCCCTTTGTGGGGGTAAAACGCCCCTTTTTAATTTTAGGGGAAAAATATAAGGAGAAAATTCCCTTTAATTTTTGGGACAGGGGTTTGGGGTAAGGGAAAAAAAGTGAAGGGGCCCCCCATTGAATA
>JARQOD010000003.1:297041097-297099332 GCA_033576555.1 Oophaga sylvatica | reverse complement strand
ATATAGGGGGTGTCAGCATACTTAATTCTGCTCTATATTAAGTGATACAATTAATATTAATAAATTAATATTGAGTAAAATTAATTTCAAGCTATTGGTTCGGCCCTCCACTACAGTCATAGTCTCTCATGTGGCCCCTCGGGAAAATTAATTACCCAACCCTGCCATAGAGAATCTCTGGGGTATTGTCAAGAGGAAGATGAGAGACACCAGACCCAACAATGCAGACGAGCTGAAGGCTGCTATCAAATCAACCTGGGCTTCCATAACACCTCAGCAGTGCCACAGACTGATCACCTCCATGCCACGCCGCACTGATGCAGTAATTGATGCAAAAGGAGCCCCGACCAAGTATTGAGTGCATTTACTGATCATACATTTCAGTAGGCCAACATTCCAGATTTTAAAATCATTTTTCAACCTGGTGTTATAAAGTATTCTAATTTACTGAGATAATGATTTCTGGGTTTTCATTGGCTGTAAGCCATAATCATCAACATTAACAGAAATAAACACTTGAAATAGATTACTCTGTAATAACTCTATACAATATATGAGTTTCACTTTTTGTATTGAAGAACTGAAATAAATTAACTTTTTTGATGATATTCTAATTTTGTGAGAAGCACCTGTATATGTGTGTGTCTGTGTGTGCGGCTGTGTGTGTGTGTGTGTGTGTGTGTGTGTGTGTGTGTGTGTGTGTGTGTGTGTGTGTGTGTGTCTGTGTAGATATCAGTGAGTAGAAAAAATTAAAGTTGAATGAATGTTTGTACAACTAACTACTTTACATGTACTTACTTGTAATTACACAATAATGAAGGAAAGGGCAAAGGGCTACATGGTAAATATAAAGATCACCAGGGTAATACACATTCAAAACAAATCATGATTAAAACTTAGTAGTTTCCTCCGCAGTAAAGGGAGGGTTACTCACCTGACTCGGATTAGACTGTCTGGCACATTTTCTAACAGACCCCTGCTCTGCTTTGGCACTCTGCAGAAGGTTTAGGACGTTTCACAAATAGTGCAAAGTTTGCTTGGAATCCAAAACTGGTGAGTACTATTTACTGTATTATGCTAATATATACAGATGTATGGACATTGAATGTAAGGGCTGGAATGTTTCCTTTAAGCATTTCCTAAGTGTTGACCTGTGGACAAATGATCACTGGTATCTGCTATGTTAGTGTGGGGGCTTCAGTTCATACCCTTTACAGACTGGTCTGATTACTGTATATCAAAATTGCGTCTATTCTACACAATGCATTTCCAATACATATACTGTACATATATATTTTCCATGAAAAGGAAATATTATCATTGCCCTTGTCAAAGTCAGCATAGATTTCTGGTCCTGTTCAGCCACTCATGGAATAACGGTAAGGGATAACCTGAGTGCAGGCTAAGAATGTAAAATATTATCCTAGTATTTTTTGTTATTTATCTCAAGTTCGCAATACAGAGAGTATCAGGAGAAGACAATTGATCTTATACTACTGAACAGTCTGTGTAATTAATGCAGGTCAGGGCAGGTCCTCCAGGGATAGAGAAGTTATATAAGTTCCATATACAATAGACTATCATCAACGAAAGCCATGGAAAATTGGAGTCAAAGCAGCGTCGGACTGGAGCACCTGGGGCCCACCAGAGAAAATCATTCTTGGGGCTCACTATGTAGCTACATAGAAATAAATACAAGATCGCCATTTGTGCGGTAAAACGCGCTATATCAGGGTATAATATAAGGTAGTACATGTCTTAATTATGTAGCAGGGGTTGGGGTAGAAACATAGAGAGGTAGCCCCCTCATAGAATATAATGTAGCCTCCCTCATAAAATATAATGCAGCCCTCTCTCATAGAATATAATGCAGCACCCCACAAAATATAATGCAACCCCTCATAAGGTATAACGCAGTCCCCACCATAGAATATAATGTAGCACCCTCATAGAATATACTGTAGCCCCCCCATAGGGCATAATCCAGCCCCCCTCATATAGTATAATATAGCCCCCCAGAATATAATGTAGTCCCCTGACGGAATAATGCAGGCCCCCATAGAGTATACTGAAGCCCCATCATATAGTAATATGTAGCCCCCCAGAATATAATGTCCCCTGAGAGAATAATGCAGCCCCCATAGAGTATACTGTAGCCCCCTCACATAGTATGATATAGCCCCTAGAATATAATGTTGTCCCCTGAGAATAATGCAGTCCCCCCCACAGAATATAATGTAGCCCCCTCAAAGTATAATGCAAACTCTCTCCACTCCCATCATTGTACTCATCACCACCTCCATCATTGCCTTCTCCCCCACCACCCCTATCATTCTCCCCACCACCCCATCACTGCCCATTCCACCACCTCAATCATTGCCTCCTCCTCCACCACCATCATTGTCCATTTCATCACCTCCATCATCACCCATTTCATCACCTCCATCATTGCCTCCCCACCACCATTGCCCATCACCTCCATCATTGCCTCCCCCACCATCATTGCCTATCACCTCCATCATTGCCTCCCCCACCATCATTGCCCACCACCTTCATCATTGTCTCCTCCACCATCATTGCCTCCCCCACCATCATTGCCTATCACCTCCATCATTGTCTCCCCACCATCTTGCCCACCACCTTCATCATTGCCTCCCCACCATCATTGCCCATCACCTTCATCACTGCCTCCCCACCATCATTGCTCATCACCTTCATCATTGCCTCCCCAGCATCATTGCCCATCACCTTCATTATTGCCTCCCCCACCATCATTGCCCATCACCTCCATCATTGCCTCCCCACCATCATTGCCCATCACCTCCCCACCATCATTGTCCATCACCTTCATCATTGCCTCCCCCACAATCATTGCCCATCACCACCATCATTGCTTCCCCCCACCAACCCTCTCTCTCACACACATACACACAAAGCACCATCACTCTCACACTCACACACAAAGCACTGCACCACATACACACACCAGTCACACAGACACACAGCACAGCTCACCTCCCTGCAGCAGCAGCACATCCTGTCAGCCTCTTCCTTGCCAGCAGCTTTCTGTCTTAGACCTGGTGCTGGATGATGACGTCATCCAGCTGGGCTGTCTCAGACAGGAAGAGCCTTGCAGGAAGCCAGGATGTGCTGCGCTGTGAGTCTGTGACTGTGTGTGTGTGACAGTGTGAGATGCGTGGGGCTTTACACGGGGCAGTGTTAGCTGCAGCCTGCAGCTAACGCTGCCCGCTATTAAAGAGTAATGGTATTCACGCCTCTCCATGCCCATAGGGGCATGGGGAAGCGTGAATATTCATTTAGCTTTAGCAGCGGGGACAGGATCCTGTCTTCAGCAGCTGTTACGCTGGTACAGGGTAGGCCCCCTTGACTCAGGGACCCCATAGACACTGGCTGGGGGCCCCTGGAGCAGTGGGGGCCCTAGGCAGCTGCTGGCCAGTATGCCAGCAGGTGTCAGTGTCTGGGCCCAATCCTCCGGTTCTCCGGTGGGCCAGTCCGAGCCTGAGTCAAAAAATCTGTCTTTGAAGTATATACAAAGTCCGTTTTATTTCTACATAGACCATAAGTATAAACATACAATAAAATCATTATATTCCAATAGAAACTTTACTGTAAATATACATATTTAACTGGTGAGGTTTAAATGAAGGACACAGGTAAGAAAGGTCTGGAAGTCATCACTAAGCAGCAAAGTATAAGACCAGTAGGATCAAGTTAATGAGAAAATAGACTATAATATAATGTGTACATATGCCTTTAAGAGGCGAACAATATAATGGCTAACTCAGGATTGATCCTTACCCATATCGGTCTCAGTGCGACACCAGAAGGCCAGCCCCTACACGCGTTTCGCCTAGGCTTCTTTGGGGGTTCAAAACTCCTCCAATTACTCAGAACAAACTGCAGCTGTCAGTTCGGCTGGGTGGGCAGAGTATATTGGGACTTATGAGCTCTTCTACTCAATAGCTGGACTTTAATATCACTATTATGTGGTTATTATGAAACTTGGTGACAGATCCATTAATTTTCTTTTCGAGAAGATGGAGATTAGTGATGACACCAAACGATGTGTTATACTGTATATCCTAGTGGATAAGTAGAAATGCCCTTCTGCAATAAACCAATCATGAGAACTATTACATAGAATCCTGACAAATAGCATAGTATGGAAAGATATACAGAAGACCAAACGCCACAAGATAAGATACTGTCACACTCACGCCCTGGCTGATAGGCGTGAGCCAAGGGGGGTTGTGGCCCCACTGTGCCACAAACCAGACTACCCTGGAAGGGGCGTGACTAAGTCAGCTGCCTCTGTCTTCACTGGAGCCTCTGATGGTGAGATCAGGCTTGTGCGGCAGGCAGCTGCCAGGTGCCACTCCAGGGTGGTGTCTGGCTGTGGCTGCTGATCCCACTTGGGGAGACGGTGGCACGGCTGTGACACTGGCAGGCAGGCACGGATGAGACACAGGGCAGGCTGGCACGAATGAGACACAGGGCAGGCTGGCACGGATGAGACACAGGACTGGCAGGCACGGATGAGACACAAGACTGGCAGGCACGGATGAGACACAGGACTGCCAGGCACGGATGAGACACAGGACTGGCAGGCACAGATGAGACACAGCACTGGCAGGCACGGATGGGACACAGGACTGGCAGGCATGGATGAGACACAGGACTGGCAGGCACAGATGAGACACAGGACTGCCAGGCACGGATGACACACAGGACTTGCAGGCACGGATGAGACACAGGACTGGCAGGCACAGATGAGACACAGGACTGGCAGGCACGGATGAGACACAGGACTGTCAGGAATGGATGAGACACCGGTAAGGGTCCTGTTCACACAGCAAGTGCAGGTATTAGAACTGCCTGGAAGGTAAGGTGTATGGAGGAACAGGTAAAGACCTGTTCACACAGGAGGAGAACCGCAAGGCTGTGGAGAAGGGCTGTAGAGCCGCAAGAGATACTGCAGAGGCAGGAGCAAAGCAGAGCAAAACCGCAAGATATACGGAGAGGAGCTGCAGCAAGAGATTGCGGCAGCGACAGGAGCAAAGCAGAGCGGAACCACAAGATATGCGAGATAAGCCGAGAGGAGCTGCAGCAAGAGATTGCTGCAGCTGCAGGAGCAAAGCAAAGCGGAACCATAAAATATGCGGAGAGGAGCTGCAGCTGCAGTAGCAAAGCAGAGCAGAACCGCAGGAGTGCAGACAAGAGGCAGAGAGAGATACAGAGAGACCACAAGGCAAGACACAGCAGGGAAGAAATCACAGACAAGGAGACCAAGAGACAAAGGTAGGACAGAGTTCAGACAAGGTAATGACACGAGACAAGGTACAGGGACAAAGACACCGGGACCAGGAAATTCTGCCTCCTGGAGGGGGGACAAACAGGTACAAGGCAAAGGTAGAAGTGAAGCCTCCAAGATGGAGGAACACAAAGCAAGACCTGGCAGCTCAGCAGCAAGACACTAACTGAGTTAACACATTGCACAGGGCCGATCCACAGGGTGGAGCTGCCTTAAATACTAGAGGGCTAATGGTAATTGGTCAGTCAGGTGCACCCTGACTCCATAAGAACCATAGAGTTCTGGCGCCGCCCCCCCTATGGACACAGCCAGAAGACATGCAGAGAGCAGATAGAAAGCAAGAGGTACAGAGCCTGGAGCTGGTAGCAGACAGAAATCACAGCATGACCCATAGTAGTGAGCAAGTAGGTGTGTGAGGGATGGGAGGCCATGCAGTGATGCCAGCAGGGTTGTTACAGATACCCACTGTAGCCATGTGGATAGAAGTGAACATAAGCAATGAAATCCACTTTGAAAAGATGAAATCTACTTGTCTTAACAGAATCATTTGACTTCATTCATGACCATAACAAGACACATCCAGAGCTGGATAACTTTGCATCCTTCAAACCCAGAACCAGGAGGATCTGGAGATGCAGAACTTATACAACAAGAACAAGCAATGAGTGAAAACAGCTGCATCTCTATCTATGGGATATCTGATGAGGAGGTAAGAAGATACCAAGAATATATCATAACAGTTACAAATACAGACACATCAAATACATGGAGGCACCATTATTTAGGGATTATTTTTACAAATAGCCTACTTTGTAGTGTGCATTTTTAGAATCTATGTGAATTGCTTCTTCATTATCTGCCTGTTTTGAAGAATTCTTTGCTTATTTTTGTTAGCATATGCAACAGATTAGGACTTATTATAAGTAAAAGGAGGACTTTATGCTGACCTGACAATAGATGGCGATGTTGTGTAACGTTTCCTTCTGTTTGATGTATTGTATAAGAAATAGTCTCACTTGTAGTTTCACTTTTGTTTTGTTCCTGGTTTCCTGATGCAATGCTGAAATGACTGTGCATTATTCTTTCACCTCATGTTGCTAGAAGTAAAAGCTTGTTATCCCATGCAGCCTGCTCTGTGAAGTTTTCTACTGCAAAGGTGTGGATTCAGAAGCTGTGCAACAGGTTATGGGCCCAGACAAGTAAAAAAAGGGGGAAGCCAGCGCCGCACATGATCAGCATGAAATAATTTAAGTGCAACTGCACATGTATATTCTAACTGTTTTTTAAAATTGAGACATTTAGCAAATAATTGATCAATTCTTTGAGCTACCCCGCCACGACAAGGCATTCTCATATGGGGCAGTACCTACTCTACGTTTTTTATTATTTATTTTCACTGTGCCATTGCGGCCTCCTGAATTATTAAAAGCATAACTGCAAAAAAACTGTAAAAGCAGGACTGCAAAAACTGCAAAAGTACCTGAAGCATTGCTGAATCACCCCCATGGTGCCAGTAAGACGGATGCAGGTAAAAGCCGACCAGGTCCAGGGATGGACATTTCAGATCTGACCTCCACATACGCCAAACCAGCAGCACAGATAAAGAGTGAAACAGGCACAGGCACAGGTGCACAATTACATATAGCCTGGGGCAGGGCAGGGCTGCTGTATGTGTGTACAGCAGCCTAAGTCAATTATAAGAAAGAAAAAAAACAGATAAAATAACATGCATAACCCGGCGCGCACGGCAACTAGTGGTGGTCAGCCACTTACCAATACAAGTAAAAAAAGGGGGAAGCCAGCGCCGCACATGATCAGCATGAAATAATTTAAGTGCAACTGCACATGTATATTCTAACTGTTTTTTAAAATTGAGACATTTAGCAAATAATTGATCAATTCTTTGAGCTACCCCGCCACGACAAGGCATTCTCATATGGGGCAGTACCTACTCTACGTTTTTTATTATTTATTTTCACTGTGCCATTGCGGCCTCCTGAATTATTAAAAGCATAACTGCAAAAAAACTGTAAAAGCAGGACTGCAAAAACTGCAAAAGTACCTGAAGCATTGCTAAGTGGCTGACCACCACTAGTTGCCGTGCGCGCCGGGTTATGCATGTTATTTTATCTGTTTTTTTTTTCTTTCTTATAATTGACTTAGGCTGCTGTACACACATACAGCAGCCCTGCCCTGCCCCAGGCTATATGTAATTGTGCACCTGTGCCTGTGCCTGTTTCACTCTTTATCTGTGGCTGCTGGTTTGGCGTATGTGGAGGTCAGATCTGAAATGTCCATCCCTGGACCTGGTCGGCTTTTACCTGCATCCGTCTTACTGGCACCATGGGGGTGATTCAGCAATGCTTCAGGTACTTTTGCAGTTTTTGCAGTCCTGCTTTTACAGTTTTTTTGCAGTTATGCTTTTAATAATTCAGGAGGCCGCAATGGCACAGTGAAAATAAATAATAAAAAACGTAGAGTAGGTACTGCCCCATATGAGAATGCCTTGTCGTGGGGGGTAGCTCAAAGAATTGATCAATTATTTGCTAAATGTCTCAATTTTAAAAAACAGTTAGAATATACATGTGCAGTTGCACTTAAATTATTTCATGCTGATCATGTGCGGCGCTGGCTTCCCCCTTTTTTTACTTGTATTGGTAAGTGGCTGACCACCACTAGTTGCCGTGCGCGCCGGGTTATGCATGTTATTTTATCTGTTTTTTTTTTTTCTTTCTTATAATTGACTTAGGCTGCTGTACACACATACAGCAGCCCTGCCCTGCCCCAGGCTATATGTAATTGTGCACCTGTGCCTGTGCCTGTTTCACTCTTTATCTGTGGCTGCTGGTTTGGCGTATGTGGAGGTCAGATCTGAAATGTCCATCCCTGGACCTGGTCGGCTTTTACCTGCATCCGTCTTACTGGCACCATGGGGGTGATTCAGCAATGCTTCAGGTACTTTTGCAGTTTTTGCAGTCCTGCTTTTACAGTTTTTTTGCAGTTATGCTTTTAATAATTCAGGAGGCCGCAATGGCACAGTGAAAATAAATAATAAAAAACGTAGAGTAGGTACTGCCCCATATGAGAATGCCTTGTCGTGGCGGGGTAGCTCAAAGAATTGATCAATTATTTGCTAAATGTCTCAATTTTAAAAAACAGTTAGAATATACATGTGCAGTTGCACTTAAATTTTTTCATGCTGATCATGTGCGGCGCTGGCTTCCCCCTTTTTTTACTTGTATGGGCCCAGACACCCAGTCACCCCAGATACAGCGTGCCCAGATACAGCGTACCCAGACATCCAGGCACCAGAGAATCCAGACACCACAGATCCCAAGCTCCAAGAATACCAGATACCCAGGACACTGGAACTCTCAGCAAGACCCTGGTGAATGCAGAAGAATTCTTCAGTGCAAGTCTCTCCAAACAAGAAAGATAAGTTAAAAATGACAAGTAGCACAGAGCTAAAACTCACAGTAGCTAAACTGAATGATGAGAACTATCAGCTATGGAAGTTCAAAGTAGAGATGTTATTGTCTAAAGATGATTTATGGGAAGTAATCACTACAGATAGACCTGATCAAGATAATCAGACATGGGATAAAAAGAATAGACAAGCGAGAGCCACCATTAGCTTATTAGTGGATGATGCTCAATTAATACATATAAGAAATTAAGAAACAGCGAAAGGAATGTGGGAAGCATTAAGAAAGCTATATGAGAGACCCATCTTAAATCACAAGTTATTTTTATTAAAAAAGCTTTACAGTATGAGACTAAGTGCATACAGTGACATGCAGAAGCATATATTCTCTATTATGGAAGTGATATCACAGCTAAGATCTATTGGTGAAGATATTAAAGAAAACCATATAGCAGCTATATTGTTGTGCAGTTTACCAGATTCATATACTGCTTTAATAAATGCACTGGAGACAAGACCTAAAACAGACATTACATTAGAGTTTGTGAAAACAAGACTCAAAGATGAATATCAGAGAAGAAAAGAACAAAGCAATGATTCTTCTACTGAAAAGGACAGTGAAAACGCTCTTAAAGCTACAGAATTTAAAAAACCCTATAATAAAGAGACAAGAGAATGCTTCAGATGTAAGAAAAAAGGTCATTTAAAGAAAGACTGTACCATGTGGAAAGCAGAGCAACAAAAATTACAACATAAAAATCATACACAGAAAGTGAAAAACACAATTTCCAATTCGTGTGAGAATAATTGGAATGGCACATTCAAAATAACAGACAAGAAATCATCACTTGGTTGGTTTATTGATTCAGGAGCAACAAGTCATATGACAAGTGACAAGAATTTCTTTACTGATCTTGATTTAGATAAGAAAGAAGCCATTTATCTTGCAGATGGAAGCAAAATAACCGCAGAAGGTATCGGACAAGGTATGCTAAATTGTTCAAACAAGTTCGGACAAGATTCAAAGATACTTGCACAGGATGTGTTGTGTGTTCCAAAATTGGAAGGTGGATTATTATCTGTGAAACGTTTAACAGCAAAAGGACTTACAGTAAAATTCAAAGATAATGAGTGTGCAATTATTGCAGGAAACAAGTTGATAACCAAAGTCAAGGCAGGTGAACAATTATATCATTTTGACAAATCAAAGGAAAAGATGAAGGTATGTACACATGATCACAAAAACTGTATTCACATGTGGCATAGACGTCTAGGACATAGGCACCCGGACAGTATAAGGGAACTACAGAGAAAAGAATTGACAAAAGATTTAAAGATATCAGATTGCTTAATTACCTTAAGATGTGAATGTTGTATACAGTCCAAAGCCACAAGGATATCTATTCCAAAAGAAAGTGAGATGAAAAGCGAAAAACCACTTGATTTGGTGCATACTGAAGTATGTGGACCCATGAAAGTGGCAATAGATACATGTTGACTTTTATAGACGACTACTCAAGATACACAGTCACATACTTAATTAAGAATAAAAGTGAAGTTTTTGATAAACTTGCAGACTATGTAACAAGATCAAGTAACAAATTTCAAAGGAAGCCAATTGTCATCAGAAGTGATAATGGAGGTGAATTTACAGGTCACAGAATAGAAGACTACTTAAGACAAAATGGAATAGAACATCAGAAAACTGTTCCATACACACCTGAACAAAATGGAGTAGCAGAAAGGAAAAACAGAACTCTAACAGAAATTATGAGATGTATGCTGACAGATTCTAAACTACCAGAGAAATATTGGGGTGAGGCAGCAATGACAGCTACATATCTATAGAACCGACTTTTTCCCAGAAAACTGAAGAAAACTCCATATGAACTGTGGCAAGGTATGAAACCAAGTGTCAATCATTTAAAAGTTTTTGGATGTAAAGTTTTTATATTCATTCCAACAGAAAAATGTTCCGAGCTTCAAAACAGATCCATGGAAGGAATATTCGTTGGATATAGTGAAAATTGCAAAGGATATAGAATCTTAGATCCCAAAACAGACAGAGTTACAGTGAGTAACAGTGTGACATTCATTGAAGATTTAGATGAAGACATTATGATTTCAGTTGAAACAAAAAATGAGAAAAACAATAGTGACATAACTGAAGAAATATCTGATGAGAAAGAAGTAGAAATTAATGAAGAACAAAATACTGAAAGTGAAGAATCACAACTACAAACAGACACAGAACCAAGACGTTCAATAAGAGAGAACAAAGGAAAACCACCAAAACGTCTCTCATACAAGGCAAGTACAAGTAAAATGTATGAATCTATCTCTTGGGAAGACATAGCTCGACTTCCAGAAGGAGAAGACTATGATGAAACATTTGCTCCAGTTGTCAAACACACTACAATAAGAACTTTACTTACAGTTGCAGCAATGGAAAAGATGGAACTAAGACAACTGGATGTAAAGACAGCTTTTTTGAATGGAGATTTAACAGAAGACATTTACATGGAACAACCTCCAGGATTCAAAGATAAAAGAAATCCAAACAAAGTTTGTAAACTACAAAAAAGCATATATGGTTTAAAACAAGCAGCTAAAGCGTAGAATGACAAAATCACGGAAGTACTAACAAATGAAAAATTTCAAAGAAGCAATGCTGATCCATGCTTGTACACAAAAAGGCTGAGTAATAGATGGATTTATGTACTCATATATGTAGACGACATTTCAATTCGTTTTAAACATGAAAGGGATAAAGAAAACATTCTAAAAATCCTGAAACAACATTTTGAAATCAAAGACTTGGGAAATCTAAAACAGTACCTAGGAGTACAGATAGAAAGACAAGAAGTACTGTGGTTAAGACAATTGTTGACAGAATTAGGACAATCACACTTGGAACCAACAAAACTAAAAGAGGACCAAGGAGTCTTGAAGTTGGAGTATTGCCCTACTGAAGAAATGACAGCAGACATTTTCGCGAAGGCGTTGAATGCTGATAAACATCAGAGACTAATAAAAACGTTGGGTTTGATTGAATAAGTCCTTACTGTTGAGAAAGGGTGTTGGCATATGCAACAGATTAGGACTTATTATAAGTAAAAGGAGGACTTTATGCTGACCTGACAATAGATGGCGATGTTGTGTAACGTTTCCTTCTGTTTGATGTATTGTATAAGAAATAGTCTCACTTGTAGTTTCACTTTCGTTTTGTTCCTGGTTTCCTGATGCCATGCTGAAATGACTGTGCATTATTCTTTTACCTCATGTTGTTAGAAGTAAAAGCTTGTTATCCCATGCAGCCTGCTCTGTGAAGTTTTCTACTGCAAAGGTGTGGATTCAGAAGCTGTGCAACAATTTTTACACAATAATTTGCATTCTTCAGTTGTAATACTAGGTCATATGTAAGAAGATAATATTGATGGTTATTAACCTAATATGTAATGAGAACATATAAACACATGGTGGTTTTTTTCCAAGAAAATACTTTCATCAGACATACAATAAAGTGAGGTTAAATGCAAAAAAAAAACTGTAATGTGGTCCAAAATCCTATAACCCTGGCTAATGTAATTGGTACTCAACATGTGGTACGTATACCCAAGGGAATACTGCATAACCTCAGGAGTTATGCCAGTAGTAGTAGTAAAAAAAATGGTTGAGTGTGCTTGTTGTGGTGCACCTCTAATAGTGGGAGAATATGCAGCCACGATGAAGTCTGGGTCATGTGTTGGAAGGGCCCAGTGCTGAACAGTACCTTTGCCTGTCGTGTCAAGTTCAACAGTATCTTTATTCTCCGTATGCAGATATGGTTGAATACGACGTGGAAACTGAAAACTGTCAGCTCTCTGAGTCAGTCTGTACCCAAGTCTCAGTGCAGTAGGCACGATGACATCCCATTGTCAGTCAGTACTGTGTTGGGGACACTGTTGGGCCTCAAAATGTGTGTGGGGCAACTTTGGGGCATTATATAGTGTGTGTGGTATCATATAGTGAGGCAGTCACTGTGGGGGGCATCGTTCTGTGGGGAGTTAATTGGGGCATCATACTGTGTTTCAGGAACTGGGTGCATTCTACTGTTCTGTGATTCTGTGAGACCATCTTTTTTTTTTGGGGCACTGTGGTAACATCACATTGTGTTGGGCACTGTAAAGACATCATAGTATGGGGGGGCACTGTGTGGACATTATACCGTGCATGTGGGTGATACTGTGGGACCAAATTGTGGGGGGGATTTTACCGTGTCTGTATTGTACTGCGTGCAGGAGGGAGCATGTAAGGTATATCATAGTAGATGGGAACTTCAGTAGACAGTGACACACAAATTTAGACTTTTGCCATGGGTGCCCATGATTTGTATGTACAGTATACCACAAAAGTGAGTACACCCCTCACATACTTGTAAATATTTAATTGCATCTTTTCATGGGACAACACTAAAGATATGACACTTTGATAGAATGCAAACAAGTCAGTATACAGCTTAAATATCAATGTAAATTTTGTGTGCCCTCTAAATAACGCAACACAGCCATTAATGTCTAAACCAGACCCGGGCAAGGGGCGGCCCGCCGGTTGTCAGTGACCGGCCCGCGGAGGCGCTCCGGCAGTCTCAGGGCCCCGGCATCAGCTGGCACAATACTTACCTCTCCCGTGCCTCCGCTGCTGCAGCTCCGGGCTCCACCGGCGCTTCCTCTCACAGCCGGCCGCTGAATGACGTCATCATTCAGCGGCCGGCTGTGTCAGAGAGCGGGGACGCTGGACAGGTAAGACGTGTCTCTGTGTGTGTCTGTGTCTATGTAGTGCGGTGCTTTGTGTGTGTGTGTGTGTGTGTGTGTGTGTGTATGTGAGAGAGTGCTTATGTGCTGTCTGTGTGTGATGATAGGCAGGCATTGCTGATAATGGGGAGGCATTGATGATGGGGAGAATATGATGATGATGATGATGGGCAGGCATTGATGATGATGGGGAGAAGATGATGATAATGGGCAGGTATTGATGATAATGGGCAGGCATTGATGATGGGGAGAAGATGATGATGGGCAGCATTGCTGATAATGGGGAGGCATTGATGATGATGGGAGAAGATGATGATAATGGGCAGGCATTGATGATAATGGGCAGGCATTGATGATGGGGAGAAGATGATGATGGGCAGGCATTGCTGATAATGGGGAGGCATTGATGATGATGGGAGAAGATGATGATAATGGGCAGGTATTGATGATAATGGGCAGGCATTGATGATGGGGAGAAGATGATGATGATGATGATGGGCAGGCATTGATGATGATGGGGAGAAGATGATGATAATGGGCAGGTATTGATGATAATGGGCAGGCATTGATGATGGGGAGAAGATGATGATGATGATGGACAGGCATTGATGATGATGGGGAGAAGATGATGATAATGGGCAGGCATTGATGATGGGGAGAAGATGATGATGGGCAGGCATTGCTGATAATGGGGAGGCATTGATGATGATGGGGAGAAGATGATGATAATGGGCAGGCATTGATGATAATGGGCAGGCATTGATGATGGGGAGAAGATGATGATGGGCAGGCATTGCTGATAATGGGGAGGCATTGATGATGGGGAGAAGATGATGATAATGGGCAGGTATGTATATATACAGTATTGGGTAGAACGGAGTTAATTATATTAGTCCGGCCCTCTAAAACCATCCCAATTTCTCATGCGGCCCCCTGGCAAAATTAATTGCCCACCCCTGGTCTAAACCGTTGGCAATAAAAGTGAGTACACCTCTAAGTGAAAATCGCTAAATTGTACTACTTTACATTGTATCAAAGTGTCAAACTTTCCAAGCTACAGCATGTCTGTCCTGCCACTGCCTCTTCTGTACTGTCCTGCTACTGATCATTAGGATCATGATCCTCCTTCTATACTGGGAGGCAGAAGAGGAGAAACTTATCTAGATCCGTGGTGAGCACTTTGAACCCCATGTTCTTTCCTTAAGTTTATAAGGTAGAGCCATGAAAACAAAACATTTAATTTTGTTCCACAAAAATGAATTTTAGCCCCAATTGTTTTATTTTCACAAGGGTAACGGGAGAAAATGGATTCTAAAAGTTGTTGTACAATTTCTCCTAAGTACACTGATACTTCATATGTGAGAAAATACCAATTTTTGAGCACACGGCAGGACTCGGAAGGGAAGGAGTAGCATTTGACTATTTGAACACAAAATTGGCTGGAATTGAGAGCGGATGCCATATTGCATTTGAAGAGCCCCTGATGTCCCTAAACAGTGGAAATCCCCCACAATTGACTGCATTAAGGAAACTAGACCCCTCAAGAAACTTATCTAGATGTGTGGTGACAGCGTCTGACTGGAACACCTTGGGCCCACCAGAGAAAATCATTCTTGGGGCCCACTATGTAGCTACATAGAAATAAATACAAGACCACCAATTGTGCGGTAAAACATGCTAATATCAGGGTATAATATAAGGTAGTATAAATGTTAATTATGTAGCAAGATTGGGGTAGCCTCCCTCATAGAATATAAAGCTGCCCCCCCTCATAGGTATAATACTGCCCCCCTCATAGGGTATAATGCTGCCCCCCTCATAGGGTATAATGCTGACCCCCTCATAGGGTATAATGCTGCCCCCCCCATAGGGTATAATACTGCCCCCCTCATAGGGTATAATGCTGCCCCCCTCATAGGGTATAATGCTGCCCCCTCTCATAGGGTATAATACTGCCCCCCCTCACAGGGTATAACGCTGCCCCCTAATAGCGGATAACGCTGCCCCCCTCATAGGGTATAATACTGCCCCCCTCATAGGGTATAATGCTGCCCCTCTCATAGGGTATAATGCTGCCCCCCCTCATAGGGTATAATGCTGCCCCCCCTCATAGGGTATAATACTGCCCCCTCTCATAGGGTATAATACTGCCCCCTCTCATAGGGTATAATACTGCCCCCTCTCATAGGGTATAATGCTGACCCCCTCATAGGGTATAATGCTGCCCCCCCTCATAGGGTATAATACTGCCCCCTCTCATAGGGTATAATGCTGCCCCCTCTCATAGGGTATAATGCTGCCCCCTCTCATAGGGTATAATGCTGCCCCCTCTCATAGGGTATAATGCTGCCCCCCCTCATAGGGTATAATGCTGCCCCCCCTCATAGGGTATAATACTGCCCCCTCTCATAAGGTATAATGCTGCCCCCTCTCATAGGGTATAATGCTGCCCCCTCTCATAGGGTATAATGCTGCCCCCCCTCATAGGGTATAATGCTGCCCCCCTCATAGGGTATAATGCTGACCCCCTCATAGGGTATAATTCTGCCCCCCCTCATAGGGTATAATACTGCCCCCCTCATATGGTATAATGCTGCCCCCCTCATAGGGTATAATGCTGCCCCCTCTCATAGGGTATAATACTGCCCCCCCTCACAGGGTATAACGCTGCCCCCTAATAGCGGATAACGCTGCCCCCCTCATAGGGTATAATACTGCCCCCCTCATAGGGTATAATGCTGCCCCTCTCATAGGGTATAATGCTGCCCCCCTCATAGGGTATAATGCTGCCCCCCCTCATAGGGTATAATACTGCCCCCCCTCATAGGGTATAATACTGCCCCCTCTCATAG
Source organism: Oophaga sylvatica (assembly GCA_033576555.1). Taxonomy (NCBI): domain Eukaryota; kingdom Metazoa; phylum Chordata; class Amphibia; order Anura; family Dendrobatidae; genus Oophaga; species Oophaga sylvatica. Next base: position 297,082,931 of record JARQOD010000003.1, on the reverse strand, counting down.
GGTATAATACTGCCCCCTCTCATAGGGTATAATGCTGACCCCCTCATAGGGTATAATGCTGCCCCCCTCATAGGGTATAATACTGCCCCCCTCATAGGGTATAATGCTGCCCCCCTCATAGGGTATAATGCTGCCCCCCCTCACAGGGTATAACGCTGCCCCCTAATAGCGGATAACGCTGCCCCCCTCATAGGGTATAATACTGCCCCCCTCATAGGGTATAATGCTGCCCCTCTCATAGGGTATAATGCTGCCCCCCCTCATAGGGTATAATGCTGCCCCCCCTCATAGGGTATAATACTGCCCCCTCTCATAGGGTATAATGCTGCCCCCTCTCATAGGGTATAAAGCTGCCCCCTCTCATAGGGTATAATGCTGCCCCCTCTCATAGGGTATAATGCTGCCCCCTCTCATAGGGTATAATGCTGCCCCCCCTCATAGGGTATAATGCTGCCCCCCTCATAGGGTATAATACTGCCCCCTCTCATAAGGTATAATGCTGCCCCCTCTCATAGGGTATAATGCTGCCCCCTCTCATAGGGTATAATGCTGCCCCCCCTCATAGGGTATAATGCTGCCCCCCCCCATAGGGTATAATACTGCCCCCTCCCATAGGGTATAATGCTGCCCCCTCTCATAGGGTATAATGCTGCCCCCTCTCATAGGGTATACTGCTGCCCCCCTCATAGCGTATAATGCTGCCCCCTCTCATAGGGTATAATGCTGCCCCCTCTCATAGGGTATAATGCTGCCCCCTCTCATAGGGTATAATACTGCCCCCTCTCATAGGGTATAATGCTGCCCCCTCTCATAGGGTATACTGCTGCCCCCCTCATAGCGTATAATGCTATATATAGAGAGATAGATAGATATAGAGATAGATAGATAGATAATAGATAGATAGAGAGATTTAAAAAAAAACAAAAAAACACAATACTCACCTCTCCTCCTCGCTCCCACGCAGATTCCGGCGGCTCTGCCTCTGCTTCAGTGTCAGGAGCTGCCGTCTGCCACTGCCAGACACACACACAGTGTGTGCGCGATGAAGTGACGTCATCGCGCACAGGCTGTGAGTGAGAGGCAGAGGGGACTGATGGGAGAGAGAGCGTCATCTGACGCTCTCTTTCCCATTACAACTGAGGGCGGTGTCGTCCCTGAATTACTGCCGCATAGTGGCTGCCTCTGCTGGGGCCCCTGGGAGAGGGGGTTAGCGGGGGGCCCTGGTCCCTGGTCCCTGGTTCCCCAGCCCTGATAGTGGGCACTGCACTGGGCAATGTTAGCCGCTAAAGTTTAGCGGCTAAAGTGAAATGATATTCACTGCTTTCCACGCCCACGGGGGCGTGGGAAGCAGTGAATATTCATTTCTCTTTAGCAGCGGGGACAGGGGCTCCTGCATCCAGTCACCCGCTGCTGCTCTGCTAGGACGGGCCCCCATAGCAGCTGCGTGGTGTGCCGCTATTAGCGACACGCCACTGGCTGGGGGCCCCTGGCGCAGCGGGGGCCCTAGGAAACTGGCCCCTGTATGCCATCAGGTGCCAGGGCCCACCGGCTGCCAGGGCCCACCGGAGAAACCTCCGGTTCTCTGGTGGGCCAGTCCGACCCTGTGTGGTGAGCACTTTGAATACCCAGCTGCTTCACAGAAGTTTAGAACGTAGAGTGTTGAGAATACCTTGGAGGCGACTTCTGAGCTGGGGCTCCCTCCGGTGGTTGCTGAGGGTAATGAACTAATTACTGAATGGCCTTCAGCTGGCTCTGAATGGTATGATATAAGTGACCTGAGTTCCCAGCAGCCTTGCCGGTAATCAATTGTTCCTCCTGCTCTTGCTTGGAGCACATCTTGCTTTCCTGCTCTCATTCAGATAAGTGTTTTGCTTTTTTTTTTCCTCTGTTGGATTTTCACTGCTGGTTTGCTGCTTGCAGTGGACTACAGCCTGGTCCCCTTTTGGGGTCTTGCCATGCAATTGTGCTCATTGTGTGTTTGCATTTTTGCTTTGTTCCTTTGTCACTTTTTGTTTGCTGTGTTGCTGTGTGTTACACCAGAGATCTGATTTAGGTGGCAGAGATCGTGTGATCTCAGGTTTTTTGTTAATCAGAAGTGTTGGTATTTTTTTCAGGGTTTTTTTTGGTTGCAGTCAGAATTCTTTCCTATACTTTTCTATCTAGACAGATTGGGCCCCAGCGTTTGCTCATTCTATTTTCTGTCTGTGTCCGTGTTTTCTTCTTGTCTAACCACCATTACTTGTTCGGGGGCTTCCTATTTGGGGATTCTGCTCCGGGGCAGATAGCATTCATCTTTCTGCCTTTAGGTGTAGCTATCTCTCCGGATGTGACGAGGCGTCTAGGATCACCGTAGGTACGCTCCACGGCTACTTCTAGTGTGGTGGTTAGTTTAGATTACTGCAATCCAATAGTTTCCAGCCTCTCTGGTGCATTGCTACATTGGCTATTTTTTGCAGTTTCTCCTCAGCTACCGAAACATAACAGTAGAGTCGAGAAAATAAAAAATCACATTTTTCAACCAAAGTGATCTTTTAGCCCCCATTTTTTTATTTTCACAAGAGAAACAGGAGAAAATTGACTCCCAAAGATGTTGTGCAATTTCTCCTGAGTTAAAGTGGGCAAAAAACAAAGACCACCTGGCTTGGTGTGGATTAAGTCTCTGGGCAGACTGGAGGTACGCCAGGTTCTTATGGTCCGTGTAGGTGACCACTGGATAGACTGCGCCCTCCAGCAGGTATTGCCATTCCTCCAAAGCCATCTTAATGGCGAGTAACTTCCGGTCACCAATGGAGAGGTTATGCTCTGGAACGGAGAAGGCCTTTGAGAAGAAACCGCAGGACACGCGGGGACCCGAGGAAGATTTCTGAGTGAGCACAGCTCCAGCCCTAATGAGGATGCATCCACCTCTAGGAAGAACTGTTTGTTCAAATCCGGATGATGCAGAATGGGAGCGGTGGAGAAGGACCGTTTAAGAGAGCGGAAGGCTTCTTCAGCCTCGGAGGAGCAGTTCTTTGGATCGGCTGTTTTCAGATCATAGCAGAGATGGGAGTGGTCAGAGTGGAGAAGTGCGGAATAAATTGTCGATAATAGTTAGCAAAACCAAGGAATCTCTGCATTGCTTTGACTCCAGCGGGCAGCGGCCATTTAAGGATGGAAGAGACTTTCTCAGGATCCATCCTGAGTCTGGTATCTGAGATAATGTAACCCAAGAAGCGAAGGGCGGACTGTTCAAAAACGAATTTCTCATACTTGACGTAGAGTCGACTCTCCCTAAGACACTGAAGAACTTGCTGAACTGCTCATCTGTGGGAGGCCAGATCCGGGGAAAATACCAAAACATCGTCCAGATACAGAACAATGCAGGAATAAAGCAGGTCCCGGAAGATATCATTGACAAACTCTTGAAAAACTGCTGTTGCATTACTGACACCCTGTTGTTGAAAGCCCTCTTCCATTCGTCTCCCCGATGAATGCAAATTAGATTGTAGGTGCCTCTTAAATCTAATTTTGGTGAAGATCCTGGCACATTGTAACTGGTCAAACAACTCAGTGATCAATGGGATAGTATAGTATATACAGTATACACAGTATCTACAGGGTCAGAGTGAATGATGCAAAATGGTTTTCACACCTGGTTTTGGGGATCCTCTGCCATTCTTCCTTGCAGATCCTCTCCAGTTCCGTCAGGTTGGATGGTGAACGTTGGTGGACAGCCATTTTCAGGTCTCTCCAGAGATGCTCAATTGGGTTTAGGTCAGGGCTCTGACTGGGCCATTCAAGAATTATTGCAGAGTTGTTCTGAAGCCACTCCTTTGTTATTTTAGCTGTGTGCTTAGGGTCATTGTCTTGTTGGAAGGTGAACTTTCGGCCAAGTCTGAGGTCCAGAGCACTTCTGGAAGAGGTTTTTCATCCAGGATATCTCTGTACTTGGCCGCATTCATGTTTCCTTCAATTGCAACCAGACGTCCTGTCCCTGCAGATGAAAAACACCCCTATAGCATGATGCTGCCACCACCATGTTTCACTTCTGGGAATGTATTGGACAGGTGATGAGCAGTGCCTGGTCTTCTCCACACATACCGCTTAGAATTATCACCAAAAAGTTCTATCTTTGTCTCATCAGACCAGAGAACCTTATTTCTTATATCACAAACAGAGTAGAGACAGCGCTTCACAGGTTGGTGGAATTTATATCTCCTTTATTCTGCCTTCTGTGGCAACGTTTTGATCAAACAAGATCTTAAATATCTTGATTGAAACGTTGCCACAGATGGCAGAATAAAGGAGATATAACATTCCCCAAACCTGTGAAGCGCTGTCTCTACTCTGTTTATGATGTTTGAACGTATTCCAAGAGGGACTCCTTGGACCTGACGTGCACTCCTATTGTGGGTAAAGTTAACCCTATGATGCTATGAGGTGCTGTGGACTTCTTTTTCTTATTTCTCATAGTCTGGGAGTCCTTCATGTGTGTTTTTTTTAGCAAACTCTATGAGGGCTTTCATATGTCTGGCACTGAGTAGAGGCTTCCGTTGGGCCACTCTGCCATGAAGGCTTGAATGGTGGAGGGCTGCAGTGATAGTTGACTGTGTGGAACCTTCTCCCATCTCCCTACTGCATCTGTGGAGCTCAGCCATAGTCATCTTGGGGTTCTTCTTTACCTCTCTCACCAAGGCTCTTCTCCCACAATTACTCACTTTGGCTGGAAGACCAGGTCTAGGAAGACTTCAGGTGGTCCCAAACTTCTTCCATTTAAGTGTTATGGATTCCACTGTGCTCTTACGAACTGTGAGTACTGCAGAAATTCTTTTGTAACCTTGGCCAGCTGTGTGCCTTGCCACAATTCTGTCTCTGAGCTCCTTAGCATGTTCCTTTGACCTCATGATTCTCATTTGGTCTGACATGCACTATGAGCTGTGAGGTCTTATATAGACAGGTATGTGCCTTTACAAATCAAGTCCTATCAGTTTAATTAAACACAGCTGGACTCCAATGAAGGAGTAGAACCATCTCAAGGAGGATGACAAGGAAATGGACAGAATGTGACTTAAACATGAGTGTCTGAGCAAAGGGTCTGAATACTTATGACCATGTGATATTTCAGTTTTTCTTTTTTTAATACATTTGCAAAAATTTCTACATTTCTGTTTTTTTTCAGTTAAGTTGTGGTGCAGAGTGTACATTAATGAGAAAAAAATGAATTTTTTTGAATTTACCAAATGGCTGCAATAAAACAAAGAGTGAAAAATTTAAAGGGGTCTGTTAGGGTCTGCGTAACGCAAGTAATAAATAATGTAGAGAGGTGCGTTCGCAGCCCGGGGTCCACTGTCCAGGCAGAGCCTGCTGCTAGTAAGATGGTGAAAGTAGCGAACTCTGTTATCCCGCAGAGTCGCTATAATAAATGCCGTAGCGCGCGGTGGCAGTTAGTGCAAACTCTGTTAATCCACAGAGCCGCTAGCGAGAATGCCGCAGCGCTATATGGCGATAAGTACGAACTCACTTAGCTTCAGTGAGCCGCAAAGTAAAACGCTAGGGCGCTGACTAGCGTTTTAAAGCGAACCCTGTTGCGTCACAGAGCCGCTGAGAAACCCTACTGTGTCCAGGTACACAGTTGACTGCTAAGCAAACATAGGAAGTGGTCAGGCGCTATCTATGGCATCTGTACGCCAGGCCCTGAATACGGCAACCAAACTCCTCACTGGTTATGCCAGTATTCTAAAGGCATCTAAGACACCGACCCTGACCAGCTAGCATACCAAGCTCCTCACCGATTAGGTCGGTATTGTTATGGCGTATTTCAGCCGCCCTAACCACACACACGCATGACCATACTGGTGCAAAGCACATAAAGGTTTGATACTAGCGCACGGCCGTGCGATCAGGACAACCTTTTATAGCAGCCACGAGTAGAAGACCTTCCAGAAAGGACCAATAGAAAGCTGCTTCAGATCACAAACAGCTACAGGACCTTCCTGGAGGACCAATAGGAGTCGTAGCTGTATCTGACCATGTGACCCCTGATCTCCAATGGGAGATCTTGCGCTGGGCATGCTCATAAGAAGAAACAGAGGACTTAGTCCCAAATCTGCCTGCTCCAGCACTGGTTATAACCGAAGATCCAGGAGAGGCAGCCGCAAGTCTCTGCACAGTATTAGACCAGGCAAGACGCTGGGACCGACGTCTTTGCTGAGCAGGCTCCACTGCGGCCGTAGACGGATGGGGTACCGCAGCGGGAATGGCTCGAGATTCCCCTTGTGCAGCATTGGGAACTAGAACCCTAACAGGGTCTGAATACTTTCCGTACCAACTGTATGGCCAGGGTCACACACAACGTCTAAAAAATCGGACCGTTTTAGTCGGACGATTATCGCACAAAAGTTTCATGAACATTGATCTGTCTGTCATTCGATTGTACTGCGATGATGTGATTTAGTCGCATCTGAGCGTACGTTTGACATCCGACTTGCAAGATTTTGTCGGTGGCTAGCAAAACCGACATATAATGGATCCAAATGAATAGTTTTTAAATAACAAAATAAAGAATAGATATACAGTACAGACCAAAAGTTTGGACACACCTTATCATTCAAAGATTTTTCTGTATTTTCATGACTATGAAAATTGTAGAATCACACTGAAGGCATCAAAACTATAAATTAACACATGTGGAATTATACATTACACTTTACAAAAAAGTGTGAAACAACTGAAAATATGTCTTATATTCTAGGTTCTTCAAAGTAGCCACCTTTTGCTTTGATTACTGCTTTGCACGCAGAAAAGGTGAACGGCTGGACTCTACATGCCTAGTTCCCACCGTGGAGCATGGAGGAGGTGGTGTGATGGTGTGGGGGTGCTTTGCTGATGACACGGTTGGGGATTTATTCAAAATTGAAGTGGTGAGCGGTCCAGCTCACCCCAAACCATCTCGATTGGGTTCAGGTCTGGTGACTGTGAAGGCCAGATCATCTGGCGTAGCACCCCAACACTCTCCTTCTAGGTCAAATAGCCCTTACACAGTCTGGAGGTGTGTTTGGGGTCGTTGTCCTGTTGAAAAATAAATGATGGTCCAACTAAACGCAAACTGGATGGAATAGCATGCTGCTGCAAGATGCTGTAGTAGCCATTCTGGTTCACTATGCCTTCAATTTTGAATAAATCCCCAACAGTGTCAACAGCAAAGCACCCCCACACCATCACACCACCTCCTACATGCTTCAGGTGGGAACCAGGCATGTAGAATCCATCCGTTCACCTTTTCTGTGTGCAAAGCAGTAATCAAAGCAAAAGGTGGCTACTTTGTAGAACCTAGAATATAAAAACATATTTTCATCTGTTTCACAGTTTTTTTGTAAAGTGTAATGTATAATTCCACATGTGTTAATTCATAGTTTTGATGCCTTCAGAGTGATTCTAAAATTTTCATAGCCATGAAAATACAAAAAAAATCTTTGAATGAGAAGGTGTGTCCAAACTTTTGGTGTGTACTGTATACACATAGAATACATAGATACATATATATATGTCATTGTGACATATATATATAATTATAGTTCATACACTTCTACATAGTATAATAGTCGCTAATTCAATTGCCAGCTTTTCTGAAATTACAGACCCGACATGAAATGACACATGGTTTACATACAGTTAACCATGTAATTTCATGTAGTTTGATATATGGTTTTCACTAACAATGACATGAGTGTATGTGTGCAAAATTTCATACATGTAGGGGTTAATTAAAGGTGTAAATTCGTTGAAAAAAATGCGTGTGCTCCCCCGCTATTTTCTCCACCAGACAGGCAAAGCCAGCGAGTGGGGGCAGATAATAATAGCCTAGGGAGGGTGCATTTATTTTGTGCCCCCCGGCTACTTACATCTGCCCCCAGCCACCCCAGAAAAAGGCAAATCTATAATTAGATGCGCCCTTTCTGGCACTTATCCCGTCTATTCCCTTTGCCCTGTAGCAGTGGCTAATGGCTTAATAATGGGTTAAAGCCACCTTGCTATTGGAAGGTGACTTTAAGCCAGGTTAATAACTGAGAGTTGTCAATTAGACAACTCTCAATTATTAATCCTATTGTATGAAATTAAAAAAAAACACGCTCACATTAATTAAAAATCATTTTAATGAAATAAACACACCGTTTTTGACCATCTTTTATTTTACTGGTATTCCTTCAATTCCCTTGATCTCCTGTAATAAAAAAAAAAAAAAAAATAAAACAACATTATTCTTACCTATCCGGCGCTCTGTCAGGTCCAACGCTGTAATCCTTCACAAAGGGTTAACTGATTTACAGCAAGCAGTGCAGCTAATGCTGGCAGCTCAGCTGTAAGCCCCCGAATGAATGAGCTCCTCTCCCAGCTGACAGGAGAGGAAGTGATTAGCTGGGAAGCTTAATTGATTGATTCCCAGGCTAATCAGTTCACTTCAGGTCAGCCGGGGTCTCCCTCTGATGTCGCTGATGCTGTGCGGTGTCCCCGGCTGACCTGAACTGATTAGCCTGGGAAGCAATCAATTAAGCTTCCCAGCTAATCACTTCCTCTCCTGTCATCCGATTTTACATCGCACCCATAGACTTGTATTGGCGATTGTCAACCCACAATCGGTGACAATCGCAGCATGATGCGATTTCACTCGCACGTATAAAACAGACGAGAAAAAATCGAATGATGGGCGCTGCTCCATAGATTAACATTGGTCTGACTGCAATGCGATATTTCATCACATTGCAGTCATCCGATTTTGTCGCCACTGTGACCCTGGCCTATATAAAGAGGCAATATGAGACGGGTCACTCAGAATCCCACCGCTGCCACCAATTTTACAAATATCATAGCCAGAGGGGTCATAGCTCAGATCCACCCACTTTTATCTTTCGAGCGAACAGCTCTCTGCTGTCTCCTATTGTCCAGACAATTATTCGATTGACCGACGATTAATGGAGGAGGTCATAGGCTGTTTCCACTAATAGGCCGGTTATCGAGAAGCTATTAGTGAGCATATGGTATACACACTTACGATTCCCAACTCCTGGAATATATGCTTATACCCCCGATACAACTTGTAGAAAACTTGACATTCAGGTAAATGTTGTAAGAAGATAATTTTATTGTGTGCAGGCAATCCAAAAATAAAGAAAATGTTTCGGTCATACAATGACTTTCATCAGTCAGACTGCATATAAAAAGCAAAAAACATATATACAGCTCTGGCCAAAATTAAGAGCCTACTGCACAGTTTTATAAAAATCAACTTCTCTACATGTCTGACAGCCATTTCATTACAGTGTCAGTTGAATTCCAACCAGAATACACCTCATTCTACTTAATGTGCTTCCGATTAGGTGATTACCTGAACCAAATCTTATTTAACAAAGGAAAGTATAAAAAACACTGCTGTGGTGTTCACAATCCTCTTGCAATAGTACAAGCTGGATGGCAAAACAAGTGCTAGTAATATCCCGAAAGTAATAGGAATGAAAAAATGACTTTTAACCATGCCAAAGGAGTTGAAAAGATAATTCTTGAGTGAGTGAAAGAAGGGCTCAATTCTGGCTTTACTAGCAGAGGGATACAGTGAGCGTCATGTTGCCTCCATCTTTAAGATTTCTAAGACGGCAGCCCATTACAACAAGGTCAAGCAGCAGACATTGGGGACAACAAAGCTACAGACCGGCAGAGGGCGAAAACGAGTCTCCACTGACCGGGATGACCATCATCTTATTCGCATGTCACTCAGCAACCACAGGATGACATCAAGTGACCTACAAAAGGTATGGCAAATGGCAGCTGGGGTGAAGTGCACGGCAAGAACAGTTCGCAACAAGCTCCTAGAGGCAGGGCTCAAGTCTTGTAAAGCTAGAAAAAAGCCTTTCATCAATGAGAAGCAAAGGACAGCCAGGCTGAAGTTTGTCATAGACCATAAGGATTGGACCATAGAGGACTGGAGTAAGGTAATCTTCTCTGATGAGTCTAATTTTCAGCTTTGCTCAACACCTGGTCATCTAATGGATAGACGGAGACCTGGAGAGGCGTAAGAGCCACAGTGTGTTGCACTTACTTTAAAATTTAGTGGAGGATCGGTGATGATCTGGGGATGCTTCAGCAAGGCTGGAATTGGGCAGGTTTTTCTTTGCGAAGGATGTATGAATCAAGCTGCATACAAGGTTATCCTGGAAAAACAGTTGATTCCTTCTGCTCAGGCAATGTTCCCCAACTCTGAGGACTGTTTTTTCCAGCAGGACAATGCGACACACATCTATGCCAATCAATTTGTGGATGAAGGACCACCACATCAAATCCCTGTCATAACCAGCACAATCTCGAGACCTGAACCCCATTGAAAACATCTGGAATGTAATCAAGAGGAAGATGGATAGTCACAAGCCATCAAACAAAGAAGAACTGCTTAAATTTTTGTACCAGGAGTGGTATTATGTCACCCAAAAGCAGTGTGAAAGACTGGTGGAAAGCATGCCAAGATGCATGAAAGCCATGATTAAAAATCATGGTTATTCCACAAAATATTGATTTCTGAACTCTTCCTGAGTTAAAACATTAGTATTGTTGTTTGTAAATGATTATGAACTTGTTTTCTTAGAATTATTTGAGGTCTGCAATCACTGCAATTTTTTGTTATTTTGACCATTTCTCATTTTCTAAAAATAAATACAAAATTTATTGCTTGGAAATTCAGATACATGTTGCCAGTAGTTTATAGAATAAAAGAGCGATTTATTTTTATTCAAAAATATACCTATAAAGAGAAAAATCAGACAAACTGCTGTGGTCTCTTAATTTTTGCCAGAGCTGTATATGTATATATATTTATGTACATAAAGTAAAAAAACAAAATGCTAAATAAATGCCATGATGGCATAATGTAAAAAAGCACAAATCTGCCAAGAAAAAAGAGGAATAATGAGTCAAAAAGGTCGGTAGCCAGAATCATATTTATCAGCGAGTCCAACACAAAGGCAAAGAAAAGGGGAGAAAAAGGTTGAAAAGGGGAGAAAAGGGTATACCCCCAATCATTGACTGTGCTCTCACACAATAACCCTAGACTACTCGCTGCCACCACCAGTCGTGTTTTATACAGGCTGACAGAAGGCCTGGTTCTGGTTCTGGTAATGTATGGGTTCAGGAGTGCGGTTTACAGAACAAAGGGAATAGAACATTTCCATTTTATATTTAATCCAAAACGATAGGCAATGTTTATAAGAAAGATATAAAAGATTTTCCAAAAGGGACAAAACATTACAGTTTATACAATACATAAAATAAAAAGCAATAACAGTAGAAACTTACTACACCGCTCATAGAGATGAGTAAACTTAGCTGAAGGAGAACACTTCAATTGGGGACGTTCAGTGAATGGGATTCATGCATACACAATGTGTATTTCTCTACAGGAACACTGATTGTAATGTGTCTTGACTTTTCATCAGTTCTTGAGTTACACCCACACACCCCCCTACTGATGACCTCATGTGGGTCAGGTTGGGGATGTCCTCAGCCCTTCAGGATTTTAAGAAAACCACTACTTATGTTATAAGACTTGGGTATACTAATAGATCACAGACTGCACATGAGTAAATAGTGTGATGCAGCAGCAAAAAAGGCAAACACAGTTCTAGGATGCATTAAGAGAAGCATAGAGTCTAGATCATGTGAAGTAATTATCCCCCTCTACTCCTCCTTGGTCAGGCCTCATCTGGAATACTGTGTCCAGTTCTGGCCACCACATTTTAAAAAAGACATTGAAAAACTGGAGCAAGTTCAGAGAAGAGCTACCAAGATGGTGAGCGGAGTGCATATTATGTCCTATGTGGAATGGTTAAAGTATCTGGGAATGTTTAGCTTGCAAGAAAGAAAGCTAAGAGGAGACTTAATAACTGTGTACTAATATGTGAAGGGATGTCACAGTGCAGAGGGATCATCATTATTCTCATTTGCACATGGACACACAAGAAGCAATGGAATGAAAATGAAAGGGAGAAGATACAGATTAGATATTCTAAAAAACTTTTTGACAGCGAGGGTGATCAATGAGTGGAACAGGCTGCCATGAGAAGTGGTGAGTTCAGAGGCTGGATAGACATCTGTCTGAGATGGTTTAGTGAATTCTGCATTGAGCAGAGGATTGGACACAATGACCCTTGAGGTCTGTTGTAACTCTAACATTCTATGATTCTAACTTTACTCCTGATAATCGCAAAAGTTCAAGATCACTGCCATATTTTCCATTGGGATTTTACCTTTCCTCAGAGATTAAACATGACATGGTTGTTGTCAGCTGGCCCCTATGGTTTTGTGGCTTATAGGCAGTGGTTACAGTTATGAGAAAACATATACAGGTCCTTCTCAAAAAATTAGCATATAGTGCTAAATTTCATTATTTTCCATAATGTAATGATTACAATTAAACTTTCATATATTTTAGATTCATTACACACCAACTGAAATTTATCAGGTCTTTTATTGTTTTAATACTGATGATTTTGGCATACAACTCCTGATAACCCAAAAAACCTGTCTCAAAAAATTAACATATCAAGAAAAGGTTCTCTAAACGACCTATTACCCTAATCTTCTGAATCAACTAATTAACTCTAAACACATGCAAAAGATTCCTGAGGCTTTTAAAAACTCCCTGCCTGGTTCATTACTCAAAACCCCCATCATGGGTAAGACTAGCGATCTGACTGATGTCAAGAAGGCCATCATTGACACCCTCAAGCAAGAGGGTAAGACCCAGAAAGAAATTTCTCAACAAATAGGCTGTTCCCAGAGTGCTGTATCAAGACACCTCAATGGGAAGTCTGTTGGAAGGAAACAATGTGGCAGAAAACGCTGTACAACGAGAAGAGGTGACCGGACCCTGAGGAAGATTGTGGAGAAGGACCATTCCAGACCTTGGGGGACCTGAGGAAGCAGTGGACTGAGTCTGGTGTAGAAACATCCAGAGCCACCGTGCACAGGCGTGTGCAGGAAATGGGCTACAGGTGCCGCATTCCCCAGATAAAGCCACTTTTGGACCTGGGCTACAGAGAAGCAGCACTGGACTGTTGCTAAGTGGTCCCAAGTACTTTTTTCTGATGAAAGCAAATTTTGCATGTCGTTCGGAAATCAAGGTGCCAGAGTCTGGAGGAAGACTGGGGAGAAGGATATGCCAAAATGCCTGAAGTCCAGTGTCAAGTACCCACAGTCAGTGATGGTGTGGGGTGCCATGTCAGCTGCTGGTGTTGGTCCACTGTGTTTCATCAAGGGCAGGGTCAATGCAGCTAGCTATCAGGAGATTTTGGAGCACTTCATGCTTCCATAGGCTGAAATGCTTTATGGAGATGAAGATTTCATTTTTCAGCACGACCTGGCACCGCTCACAGTGCCAAAACCACTGGTAAATGGTTTACTGACCATGGTATTACTGTGCTCATTTGGCCTGCCAACTCTCCTGACCTGAACCCCATAGAGAATCTGTGGGATATTGTGAAGAGAAAGTTGAGAGACGCAAGACCCAACACTCTGGATGAGCTTAAGGCCGCTATCAAAGCATCCTGGGCCTCCATAACACCTCAGCAGTGTCACAGGCTGATTGCCTCCATGCCACGCCGCATTGAAGCAGTCATTTCTGCAAAAGGATTCCCGACCAAGTATTGAGTGCATAACTGAACTTTATTATTTGATGTTTTTTTTGTTTGTTTTTAAAAAACACTTTTATTTTATTGGACGGTTGAAATATGTTAATTTTTTGAGACAGGTTTTTTGGGTTATCAGGAGTTGTATGCCAAAATCATCAGTAATAAAACAATAAAAGACCTGACAAATTTCAGTTGGTGTGTAATGAATCTAAAATATATGAAAGTTTAATTGTAATCATTACATTATGGAAAATAATGAAATTTAGCACTATATGCTAATTTTTTGAGAAGGACCTGTATATTCTTTCCCAATTATCCCTGAAGTCGAAAATGTATGTTCCATCGCTATCGGATTTATACAAGCCCCAATATTCATACTTTTTTTTATCGGTGCCAGGCATCTGGCAAAATGCTGGGATGAAAGGAATGTGCATCTGTGAATAATAATAGCTATCTCAAAAGCATGAGAGGTATCCATTTTAATCCACTCACTTTACAAAGGAGCATCCTGCATGTTAATGAGGCAGGTTCACTTCACACTCTAGGTAATTCCCTACCTTCTTATGTTTATGTAGGCTGTTTTCTTCCTCACTGGAAATCTGCGCTTTAGGGAAGTAGGGAGGGGGTGAGTGCCCCCTTTACTAGGGGCTTAGATATTTTAATATTTTCTAACACAGTAATTAAAAAAGCAAAATAAATAATGTTGAAGTTTTCAGCCTGGTCACTGGGTCTGTTTGCCTGTAATATGCCATTGTCAATCTCTGACAGCAGCATTTACAGTGTCCTGGAAGGTGCTCTATTTTAATAACCCATTGACTCCTCACACAATCGCTGTGCATCAATGGGTTGGCATGACAGCCATTGCTGGCATTCATAAGAGACTTTGATTTTTCTTACATAAAACACTGCTGTGATATTGCTTTGAATAGTAAGAGCAGTTATACAATGGCAGGTTCAAATTCCCTGAGGAGTCTACAAAATATAGTAAAAAAAAAAAGTTTATACAAATATGAAAAAACATAAAGATTCAAATAAACCTCCACTTCCACATTAAAAATAAAGAAATAAAGTTAAAAAAAAATGGATCAAAATATAAAATTAATTATCCTGATCAGTAGATGATGTAATGAGAAAAAAATCATAGCTGCATAAATGTAGCATTTTTGTGACTGTTACATCACGGCAAAATAATGCAATAACAAGCAACCAAAACATTGTGGCTGCCCCAAATTGGGATAAGAAAAACCTTAACTCAAGGTGCTAAAAAGTCTCATTGATTAAAAACTTAAAGGGTCTTGGAATCAGTACATCGTGCCACCCCCTGCGTGGCACCAATCCCTCACTGGCCACAGATTGGAAGTAGCCTGCAGTCTCCTGGTATAAGTGGCAGAGCTGGAAACCAATGGCTCTGAAGCCAGTCCCAATAGCTTCCAAATTGGCTGATTAAAATAGTTACAACTTCTGTTCTATCCGTCAAAACATTCTTCTTCTTTTACTGTACATAAAATCTGGATGTGCTTTTTTTCATCAAAGGAATTCATGTAATGAAAACATTCTTGGCTCAAAGCTGATAAAACCGAGCAATAAATCACAGAGCTTAATGAAAGCTATCAAATAGGAAACAGAACCGAAATTAGAATTTTGGAGCTGTGACAGATGTAAAATGCTTTTATACTACGCTAAGCACAACTCCCATCGCTAGTAGTGTTATATACTATCACTAGTGATGAACGAGCACTAAAATGCTCGGGTGCTCTTTGCTCGGGTCGAGCAGATTGGAATACTCGGGTACTTGACCCGAGCAACGAGGCCAGTGTAAGTCTATGGAGAGACACAAGCATATTTGCCGCGATCCCTCCCCGGGGATCATTTCAAAGTCTAAAAACGTCAGAACATGATGGAAACACTGCTCAAATGACACGGGGACATCATGGGGTTTGCCCCTAGAAGCATTCCTGACTCCTAGTTCACAGCTTTAAACAATGTTTTCAGAGTTTCATGCCATTTTTACCGGTGCACCAAAACTAAATCAAAACAAAACCAAAACTGATTTTGCGGGGATATGCGGGGCTGAGTGGGGCCTGTGCTGGGCTGTGCGGACTGTGCTGGGCCTGTGCCAGGCTGTGCCTGGCTGTGGGCGCTCTGCCGGTGATGTGCGGGGCTGTGTCGGTGCTGTGCGTGGGGCCTTGCGGGGCTGTGCCTGCCTTTGCCGGGGCTGTGTCGGGTTCTGCCAGGCCTGTGCGGGGCTGAGCCGGCCTCTGCCGGTCTTGTGCTGGGCTGTGCCGGCCTCTGCCGGGTCTGTGCCGATGCTGTGCGGGGCCTTGCGGGGCTGTGCCTGCCTTTGCCAGTGCTGTTCAGGGCTGTGCCGGCCTCTGCCAGGCCTGTGTGGGGCTATGCCAGCCTCTGCCGATGCTGTGCGGGCTGTGCCGGCCTCTACCGGTCCAGTGCTGGGCTGTGCCGGCCTCTGCCGGTGCTGTACAGGGCTGTGCCGGCCTCTGCCGGGTCTGTGCAGGGCTGTGCCGGTGTCTTCTGGGCCTGTGCGGGGCTGTGCCGGCCTCTGCGCCGGTGCTGTGCTGGGCCTGTGCTGGCTCTGCTGGCTGTGCGGGCATCGTCCGATGGGACTACTTGTCCCATTCGGCTATGCCCACTACAGTGACAGCTTTAGCGGATGATGGGAAAGTAGTATTCCCATCATCCAGCTAATTTGGTGAATGTAAAAAAAAGCACATACAGAACATACAACATATAACATATTGTACATACACATAACATACAACACATAACATAGAGTACATACCGCACACAATAATAAACACAACCGTATACTCTCTGTGTCCGCCGTAATCCATAAATTA
This sequence comes from Oophaga sylvatica, assembly GCA_033576555.1. Taxonomy (NCBI): domain Eukaryota; kingdom Metazoa; phylum Chordata; class Amphibia; order Anura; family Dendrobatidae; genus Oophaga; species Oophaga sylvatica. The sequence goes on along the minus strand of JARQOD010000003.1, from coordinate 297,066,427 downwards.
ATGAGGGTCCCACGTCAATCTCCCGTGGAGAGCTTCCACATCAGCTGATGCGACCGCTCTCCAGGGGCTCCAGCGATACAGAGATAACCCTCCGCGCTGTATTACTCTACCGGGAGGTCACCTGTGACTAACTGCAGCACTACAGCATGGGAATTTTTTCAAGCAGCAGTGCTGCCGTAAAGTGAACTCCAATAATACACTTCGGAGGGTTATCTCCGGTCAGTGTGTCCTTTGGAGGCCCTGTAGTGGCAGCTCTTCATGGGAGATCATCGTAGGACACTCGTTTTAAAGAGGGACTGCGTTGGAAAGGTAAGCATAGGTTGGTTTTTTTAAATTTTTTTGCAGATGATCGATGGTTTCGCTAGGATATGGGCGTACAATAAAAATTCTGAAAACCCCTGTTGTGTTTTATTTCATTAAAATTCTGTTTTCTGGCTGTGTCATTTTTTTTAACCCTTTATTAATTCTGGCACTTAGTCCCTCTTTTCCCACTCTCATGTAGCGGTGAGATATGGGGTAATAAGGGGTTAATGTTACCTTGCTATTGTAAGGTGACATTAAGCCCGGTTAATAATGGAGAGGCGTCAATAAGACGCCTCTCTATTATTAATCTTATATCAATAAAGGGTTAAAAAAAGGATTTTAATGAAATAAAACACAACACTGTTTTTCAGAATTTTTATTGTACACCCAGATCCTAGCGAAAAAAAAACCAAAAAAAACAAAACCAACCTATACTTACCTTTCTGACGCAGTCCCTCTTTAAAAACTAGTGTCCCACGACGATCTCCCATGGAGAGCTGCCACATCAGCAGATGTGATCGCTCTACAGGGCCTCCAATGACACACTGACCAGAGATAACCCTCCCGCAGTGTGTCAATGGAGTTCACATTACGGCAGCACTGCTGCGTGAGAAAATTCCCACGCTGTACTGCTGCTGTAAGACACAGGTGAACTCCTGTGACCTCCCAGCGGAGTGATACAGCGCGGAGGGTTATCTCCGTCACTGTAACGCTGGAGCCCCTGGAGAGCGGTCGCATCAGCTGATGTGGCATCTCTCCATGGGAGATCGCCGTGGGACCCCTCATTATTAATGGAATTCGGCGGACACAGGGAGTATACGGTTGTGTTTATTATTTTAATATTATTTTCAGGAGATGAAGGCTTCGGGGAAATAGGTGTGTGCGGTGAGTATGTACTCTATGTTATGTGTTGTTTATTATGTGTATATACTGTATGTTATATGTTGTATGTTCAGTATGTGTTTTTTTTTTTACATTCACCACATTAGCTGGGTGATGAGAATACTACTTTCCCATCATCCGCTAATGCTGTACCTGTAGCGGGCATAGCCGGATGGGACAAGTAGTCTCATCGGACGATGACCGTACTGCCAGCAGAGCCAGCACAGGCCCCGCACAGCATCAGCAGAGGCTGGCACAGCCCAGCACAGGCCCGGCAGAGGCCGGCACAGCCCCGCACAGCCCCGCACAGCACCGGCAGAGAATGGCGCAGCCCCGCACAGAGCCCCGCACAGATATGTTAAAGAGACCGCCGAGAAAGGCGGCGCCGGTCTCTTATACCCCTGAAGATGCTTTGCATTCAGCCAATCACTGCATGACCACAGCAAAGATGGCTGCGGCGTTTCATTGCCTGGCAGACATTCCATGCAGGTGATTGGATCTCTAAAGTCCTTCAAAAATGCTGGGTGGAGACCCGAGTACCCGCAGAGTAATCCCGGTAATACTCGTTGCTTGCCGAGGAGCTCAGAGACAGAATTGTGGCAAGGCACACATCTGGCCAAGGTTACAAAAGAATTTCTGCAGTACTCAAGGTTCCTAAGAGCACAGGGGCCTCCATAATCCTTAACTGGAAGAACTTTGGGACCACCAGAAGTCTTCCTAGACCTGGCCGTCCAGCCAAACTGAGCAATCGTGGGAGAAGAGCCTTGGTGAGAGAGGTAAAGAAGAACCTCAAGATCACTCTGGCTGAGCTCCACAGATGCAGTAGGGAGATGGGAGAAAGTTCCACAATGTCAACTATCACTGCAACCCTCCACCAGTCGGGCCTTTATGGCAGAGTGGCCCAACGGAAGCCTCCCCTCAGTGCAAGACATATGAAAGCCTGCATAGAGTTTGATAAAAAACACATGAAGGACTCCCAGACTGAGAAATAAGATTCTATGGTCTTATGAGACGAAGATAGAACTTTTTGGTGATAATTCTAAGCGGTATGTGTGAAGAAAACCAGGCACTGCTTATCACCTTCCAAATACAATCTCAACAGTGAAACATGGTGGTGGCAGCATCATGCTATGGGGGTGTTTTTCAGCTGCAGGGACAGGACGACTGGTTGCAATTGAAGAAAACATGAAGGTGGCCAAGTACAGAGATATTTTGGATGAAAACCTCTTCCAGAGTGCTCTGGACCTCAGACTTGGCCGAAGGTTCACCTTCCAACAAGACAATGACCCCAAAGCACACAGCTAAAATAACAAAGGAGTGGCTTCAGAACAACTCTGTGACCTTTCTTTACTGGCCCAGCCAGAGCCCTGACCTAAACCCAATTGAGCATCTCTGGAGAGACCTGAAAATGGCTATTAATCTACGTTCACCATCCAACCTGATGGAACTGGAGAGGATCTGCAAGGAAGAATGGCAGAGGATCCCCAAATCCAGGTGTGAAAAACTTGTTGCATAATTCCCAAGAAAACTCATGGCTGTACTAGCTCAAAAGGGTGCTTCTACTCAATACTGAGCAAAGGGTCTGAATACTTATGACAATGCGATATTTCAGTTTTTCTTTTTTAATACATTTGCAAAATTTTCTACATTTCTGTTTTTTTTTCAGTAAAGATGGGGTGCAGAGTGTACAGTACATTAATGAGAAAAAAATGAACTTTTTTTGCATCTATCAAATGGCTGCAATGAAACAAAGAGTGAAAAATATTAAGGAGTCTGAATACTTTCCGAATCCGCTGTAAATTCAGTATCCTCATCAAATGTATAGTCAGACATTGGATCTATTTTATAAAATGCCAGCAATTAAGAAGAGAGTAATATCTCTTTTCTTAAGAGTCTTACATATTTGCCACATATTCTATATCCTTTTGGAGCTTATTTCTATATTTGAAGATTATAATATTATGGTAATTCGATATTATAGAACCAAAAGGAGTTGGTTATTAGGCAGGTAATCTGCCCAAACATCTAAAGTAATATCTGTAGCACTCCTACAGGTTACATATTCTACCCTCTGCCCCTCAACATCGTCTTTTCAATCTCTCACTCATGAGTTTTTCTATCTGTGACAGGCAAAGTACTGCAACTTTGTGTTTGACCCTGTGTCGGAGCTGTTGTCAACAGGATCTTCTTCAGAAAGAGATTTTGTCCAAAATTCCTGCCAGGTCAGCACCGGTAAGAAAAAAAATCTCAAAGGTAAAATTTATTCTGCTTATTTTTTACTCACTAAGAAAATGTTAAAAAGTTTTTGTGCAAATTACCAGAAGAATCAAGAAAGCAATGAAAAGCATAGGGAATGGGATTCTCAAAAAAATAGTCAGAAAACTTTGAACTGATATTTCCATTTTAAAAGTGATGATATATTACATTATGATTGATGGGTCTGTTCTAAGACCCTGAACATCCTGAAAATGAAGGGGCAGATAATTTTTTTTTATTATAATAATACCAGCAAACAGCTCTGCAGTGAATAGCAGGTTGATTGGACGGGCCGTAGTTACTGGATCTATCACGATGTGATTCGACCCAACTGGTGGTCGGTCAGCAAACGACGCAACACTCACACAACTGGATGCTACTGGGGAGAGGAAGGCCCTACCGATAGGGAATGAGGGATGGTCACCACCTGAGCTCAAATCTGAGCCTGTCCCTGCACTCCCCTAACACCCTATGTGGGTCTTTCCCCCCACTGCCATCAGGATACCTGGTCCCTGTCACCTAACACTACCCTGGCTAGTGCACTGGCCGGCAGTAGCACTAGCCCCATCACTGCAGATTTTACCACACAGGGGATAGTGACAAACATGAAAGGGATGAGGAAATACACACTTAGCTTTCTCTGCTGCAAAGCACCGCATAGCAGAATAAAGGCACCAAGATAACGAACCCAGCACGGGCACCACTGCACCCAGAGAGCTCCTTACACAGGCTTGGTCACTGAAGAATGCTCTATCACTGACAGTCAACTGATGCATCAGGTGACCTTTTAAAGGATGGTTGGAGTGGTCACCACCCACATCAGCTGACCCAGCAGCACTGCAATTACACCAGATTGCCAGCGAGGAAAAACTGACATTAACCCCCGCTGGCCTGAAAGGAAAAAAGTTTTAACTGAGTGGAACCAGAGCTGCCATAAATCCAAAAATGGATCGTGACACAATCTTACATCTGGGCCCGCAACAGTAATGAAGTGATGGCATATCCTACCTGTATGCATCATTTTCTAGGATGGAATATCCCTTTAAACAAACATTTTTAAGACTTAATGTTATTCTTCAATATTTTACCTTCATATGCCTAGTTTTAGAGCAACACATATATTAAAACTGCATGATTGAAAAATCACTTAAAATGGCAATTCAGCTATGTATATGTTTTCTGATAGCCCATTTTAAAGGGAACCTATCAGGCGATTCATTCTACCCAAACCGTAGACAGCATGAATCGCAGTATGGCTCTGTGAAGAGACGGTCGGGACAGTGCTGGACTAGTCTCCTCTCTGGTTATGGCCCCAACTATTCAAAGTATATTTTCTCTGAAACACGGGAACATTTCAGAGAATACTATACCTGCCTGCAGTCATGCTGCCAGGCTGCAATTCATGCTGCACAAACCACGGGCAGAATGCTTTCTACACTGTGGCAAGAATTGAATGAAAGTAAACTAACCACATGGCTGATACGTATAAAGTTGCCAGTAAAAAAAGATGCATCACATAAATGGTTCACCACTGCCGCCTCACCACCACCAGAGCTGCTGCACCCCGACCTTCTGTCTCTTCCCTATTATCCCGTAGAATGTAAGTCCGCAAGGACAGGGTCCTCTCTCCTCTGTACCAGTCTGTCATTGTAAATTTGTTTACTGTAAATGATATCTATAACTTTGTATGTAACCCCTTCTCATGTACAGCACCATGGAATTAATGGCGCTATATAAATAAATAATAATAATAATTCTAATGTTCCAGGTATTTCATGTTTTAATTGGTTTTCATCAATCAAAAATAATTTAAAAACTCCATTACAACAATAATGATTATAATAAGATTTAAGAGAATTAAATTCTTCAGTAGCTGAAAGGGGTTGTTTGATTTAAAACTTAAGTGGTTATTCCAAAAATCATAATGTTGTCTTATAACAATATACACATATCTTTATTTGTGTCAATATAACTCATTTCTAAAGAAGCACTCCCATCAAAGTTTTTATCCTCTTAATAAATTGCAATCATCATATTATATAGCACTGTTTACTTGTAAGAGGGAGGACAATGAGTCCCGTTCCCCCCAGAAGATGTCGAGGCAAGATGCCAATCGTTATTGTTGTGTAAAAATATTTTCTTGTGGTAACAAGCATTAACTTCCATGTGTGCTGCAGTACTAATGGCCACAAGATGTCACTGTCACCCTTTTTACTCTTGTGCAGCAATGGGTGAAAGGTAGTGTTGAGCGATATGATAATGCAAATATCGGCTATCGGCCGATATTAGCTCTATCGGCCTTTCGATAATTCGTTTCGATATTTTCGTCTTATCGAATACCGGAATCGGATTTGTCACTGTCACTGTGAGTGTCCGTCGGTCGGGTCTGTCAGGAGTCAGCGGCACTTACCTGGCAGAAGATCTCCGGCGGTCACGTCCTGGACTGCTTGATGGCCGCCATTATCTTCTCCCTGGCGGTCACATGCAGTTTTTCGCGATAACTGCAGTGACTGCAGGGTAATCCCGGCCGTAAAGCAGTCAGTCCGATGACGTCACCGCCGGGGAAGCAGGTAATCAGCTGTGCTGCGCCGGGATGACAGGCTCTGCCTGTCATTCTGATGTAGCAGAGCTGGATCGTCGTGGGACACTCGTTACTATGGACTGCGTCGGTCAGGTGGTATACTTTTTTTTTTTTCATTTTTTTACAGGAGATCGATGGCGTCGCAGGATGAGACAGTAATAAAAGAAATGAAAACTGTGTTGTTTTTTTTTTATTAAATTAAAAAACCTTTTTAGGAACATCACCCGTCCGGGTACATAAACAAGTTAACTATTTACATACAGGGACCCTGTCCGGGTTATTTAGACTTCTTTGGCTGGCCTCTTCCAGGTACCACCTGGTACTCTTCTTGAGATTGCCAAACATCCGAGGCACCAAGGACCACCAGGACCTGATGACGTCGTGTGGCCTGTACAGTGACATCGTGACCCGCTATCTGGGTCTGTGTGGCCACCTCTTTCATCTCCCTCCGGGTCTGGAGCCCTATGTCCCGGACTGTACGAACCCCAGGGTGCCTAACAGGCGCCGGGTACGGGCCAGCTATACTTATCATGTCCATAGCTGGGGCTGCTGAGGAGACCACTGAGGGAGGCTGGGGAGATTTACGGCGTGGGGTGGGCACTTTTGCAGAGGCCTGGATGTGGGAGGCTGAAGGCTTTGAGGGTCTCACAGGTTCCTGACACACTGGGGAGTAGGGGTCGCACCTGGTAACATTTAGGGCGTACCACCCATTGTAACCCCAGTGTCGGGTGTAAGTCACCAAGTCTCCTGGCAACAGGTCCCTCCCCGGGTGTCCTTCTGGGAGGTGAGCCTCCACGTCCCGCCGGGTCACAAAGACTTCTAAATAAAGTCCAGGCTCCTTGATGAAGCCCCAACCACCTTTCAATTTAAAGCTCCGTACTGCACCCTTACGCCGCGGCTCACTCAGGGTTCATTTATCCTTTCTCATCCGGTCCTTATCTGCCCGGTCCTTCTCCAGGTGACGTTGGCGAAGTTTTAGGGTTTCTTGCTGCTCCCTTTGTCGCCCTGCTTCCCGCTCCCAACGTCTCCACTCTTCCTCCTGACGCCGGTTGAAATTCTCCTCCACCAGCTGCTCCATGTCTCCACCACTCCACTGCAGCTTACAGTGTCCGGTTTGCGGCAGCTCTCCTGTCGCCCCCCAGTCCTGGCGGCGCTCCCCTGCGGAGGAAGCAGACGGCTCTAAATCAGATGACAGTCGGGCTCCGGTACAGGCAGGTAGTGCTCTGGTGCCTGCGCGGCCTCCTCCATGAGGACGGGTGTCGCTTCTTCTGTCTCAGCGACGGGGGCAGACAGCGGGATCTGGGGTGCTGCTGACGGTGCTGCGGTTTTTGCAGGAACGGGTGCCTCCACTGCGACAACGTCAACCGGATCACATTGCAAGGACTCCTCTACTAGAACGGGTGCCTCACCTTCCGGTACAGACACTTCAGGTAAGAGGGATTGGCGCCACTCCAAGTTTATTTTTAGGGCACGCCAGCTGGCTTCCATCCTGGCGACCTCCTCCCGGTGCCGGGCCAGGCCTCTTAGGGTATCCGCCGCTTCTTGCAGCGTAGGAGGGTTTACAGGCCGGGTGCCCAACGGTGATTCTGTGGCGATCGGGTCGCTTCCGTGGGGGGAGAGCTCTGACTGCTCCATCCCTTCCCACTTCTGCTCGTCGTGTCCATTAGCCATCTCTGCCAAGTCACATGTGTCATATCTGGAGAGGGCCCCTCTTTTGTAGGGAGGCGGGACCTTCGTGTTAGTTTCCGCACACTGAGGAGGATGAGGAGGCGGAACTCCAGAGCTGTGGGGCACGATGTTACATTGCAGTACCATTTACAGTGGGCGGCCATCGTTTTCACGCCACTGAGTGAGTGACACCCACGAAGAGCACGCCCTTCTTCTTCACCAGTGCCTCGTCGTGACGCAGATATGGCGGAAAAATGGCAAATACATTCTCTGATGATTTTAACAATTCTCAAGCACAAAACCAGTGCAATTCAGGCACACAGGACTCGCTTATAGAGAGCTACAGAATCCTGTTCGTGACGCCCAAGTTGAGTCGCACAGAGCCAGAGGTTTTCGGGGTACTCGGCACCGAGCCCGTCGACTTCTATGGGGTATGTCACGTCTTTACCCGGCAATTGAATTAGAGTCGATTTTACTATGTAGAAGTGTATAAACTATAAATATATGTATATATATGTCACAATGACATGTATATATATATATATGTATTCTATGTGTGTATATTTTGTGTTTACAACGAAAGAAAGGTTTTTTTTTGTTGCGATATTTTGTTCCCATAGACTTACATGGGACTTCCGGTATCGAAATCGGATATCGACGATATTTAGTGCTATCGGCGATACAATTTCGATACGATATTTTTAGATATCGAGCAATATCGCTCAACACTAGTGAAAGGTAAAGGTTGACCAGCAGCAATGAAACAGTGACAGTTATGTTAAGTTTACCTTAGGGCCGGCTCATATTGGGGATTGTGGGTTGGGGACAGGAAGAGGTAGACCAGAAAGTTTAAGTGTCGAAGCGAAATGAGGATGAAGAGTTCTGGAGAGGAGCAGAACTAGTGTGGAGCTGAGAGGCACAAGGCAGCAAGAATCCTGAAGGAACTTTATAGGCAACTGAGATCCAGTTTGGCAGGCAAATGGGTCAAACCCATTAGTGGGAGAAGTAAAAGAAGAAGTTAGTCCAGTGTTGGCTAGGCATGAGGGGCCCTGTGAAGGAAAGGTGCTGCCAAGCAGAGGACACAGAAGAGGGAAGCAGCTTTAGGAGTGGCCCATTTAAGGGACCAAAGTCTGCTGTTTGGGTGCAGGGTTCACAGCTTAACATATTGATCCTTGTGTTCCTGCATCAGGAAGATGGAGGTTTTTCTCATTTTCTCTGCTTGTTTACCGTCCACATGTAAAGTGCAGTTGCCCATAACCAATAAGCGCGTACCTCTGTATGCGACAGAAGAAGTTGTGAAGTGTACTACCTACTGCCTTGTGTCCTTAAGTGTGTTGACAAGTAAAGAGTGCCTAGTTTCTTAGAATGTGCCTGGTGTCCTTGTCTTGAAGTCTAATTGACATGGTGAAGAGTGGAATCGGACTGGCTTGAAGGTGAAGGAACCAATAGCAACTCTGCCAGCATACACACACCCAGAACTCTTGTCTTTTCTGTAAGGATGTACCGAGGTGTCGGACACATAACACTTGCCTACTGAGAACGCTCCGGGTACCATTTCATACTTGCAATTGCTCATTTTGTCCTTCCACCCAGTTAATTCTTTTCTTTTCGCTGCTGTTTGTATAAATAGGAAGTTTCATTTCCTTACATTTTATGATTCCCCTCTTAAAATCCAGACCCAGCTGCTCCCTGCTCCCCCTGCCAGGGACTTTTGCAGTGATGAGTCATGCAGGTGTGTAGCCCAGCTACGCAGGCACACATAAAAATCCAGGAGAGTGCACAGGAAGGTAACAGCAACGCTTGATATTCATTCACTGTCACTCACTCTTTCAGACACACCCATCTGAGATATAGGAGGGAGTGACACGTAGCTTAGGTGGTTAGTCAGTCAGCCAACCTAGGAGGGAGAGTAGTGGAATCTGTTTTCCTGTCTTCGGACGGATCAGCTCAGTATCAGTCCAGTCGGGACTTAGAGTATACTGAGGGCTGCTCAGCGAGTCCTAGAGAAAGCTGACCTCGCCATTGTATTCTACAAGTGCTTATGTTAAGAGCGTGAAGCAGGGCGAAGGGCGCAGTGGAGAAGTTAGAGAAGTGCAACAGGTATTGGATTACCTGCACTAAATTGCCGGACACCGGGGTCCGAAGCGTTGCTACAGTTTCAAGCTTAGTAACAAGAAAACCGGAGGCATCTGGACTACAGGTCGCAGAGAGCAGCCCTAAGTGTCAATACGTAACCGGAGTCAGGTGGAACAGGGACTTTGAGCAAGGCCATGCAAAAGTAAGGACTTAGTTTCATCACTTAGAAGGCTTCACCACAACGTTGGCCGGGCAGTACAGCTATAGAGAAAGCTGGAGTTTCAGAGTTAACTTCGCTTCATGCAAGTTGGACTCATCTACATTCGAAGTAAAGGAGGCCTCTAACCTGCTCAGCTGTTACCCGAATGTGCACTCTCCACCCCAACCAGCTCCCTGGGATCTGATGAACCATCTACCAGTAAAACGTATGAAAAGAAGCTGCATTGAGTGCGACTGAATTATTAACTACTCCCTGCATCATCATCTCCATAGACTTCCAGGGACCCGTCTCACCTGTGGGAGACTACCACCCAGCTGCCCCCATAACATCCCCTGTGAAAGTCCTTATAGCAGCGCTGGTTCAATTAACCAGATACCACAGGTGGCGTCACGAACTACCTATACTATTAATCCCCTGTAAATACCCCCCATTGCACGACCGCCAGGGCCACGGACCGAGCCACCGCTACCAGTGACAACTCCCATAGATTTCCATGGGCTCGGCTCCGAGTACCCCATAGCCCTGGTATCCACAATTGTGGTGCGTGGTCGGAACAAAATCTGGCGTCACGAACAGGATGCGAAACTTGCAATTGTGAGTCCTGTGTGCCTATATTGAACTGTTTGGTGAAAAAGACTGTTTGCTGCATTTGGCGCCAAATACTGCCATTTTACCGCCATATTGGCGCCCTGAGGCGCTGGTGAAGAAGGTGGGCGTGCATTCGTGGGCGTGTACCCCCCCTGTGGCGCGAAAGATATGGCCGCCCTCTCCAAATGCTACTATAATGTGCGGTCCTGCCCCACTGCTAAAGAAATCCGCCTCCTCTTCATCCTCTATGCGAAGAGGAGGAGACGCAAATCCCGCCTCCACGGAAGAGACCAGATTGTTCCAGATGGAAGCTACACTCTGGCCTGGGACGAGATGGCGGAAGGACAGGGGAATCTGTGCCGAGGACCGGAAGATTTCCTACCTGTGCCGGAGCTGTCCCCAGATAGGGACACCGACCTCGCCATGATGGAGCTGCGGAAGGAGAATGAGGAGCTAAGAAGGAAGCTCCAGGGTCATGCTGATCTACAGGAGACGGAGGGACGCTGGCGCGCCCAGACACAGCGGCTGCTGTGGGACGCAGTGTTCTCTCCTACAAGCCAAGGGCCGTCTTCTGAATTCCTGAAATCGCTGCTGAAGAAGGCTGAGGGACGACCGGAGGTTACCGCCGAAAGTGCTGTACCTGATCCCACCGATGTGGAGGTGGAGGAGAAGGAGGCTGAGGAGGTATTGCCCGGACCGGAGTGCCAGTCAGGCCAGGAGGCCACAGCAGAGTACCGCTCCCCGGTAAGGTCACCGGAGGGGTCCCAGCCATCGTTGCCGGAAGTCGACTGGGACGAGATGGAGCGATTAGATGACGTCACCTATGCCGTTCAGTGGGAAAGTGAGTGGCGCCGTCGTGAAGAGGAGCAGCGACGCCAAAAGCAGGAGAAGGAAAGAGACATCCAGCGGTCCCGACAGAAACAGCATGAGGAATTCATAGCTGACAAGGAGACCGTCCGCCGGGATAAAGGTACCCTACGGGAACAGCGGCTGCAGGGGTGCGTCACCGAGTTCCAGCTCCGCAAGGGCTGGGGCTTCATCCGCGAGCTGGGCCTCTTCGCAGGGGTCTTTGTAAGCCGCCGGGACGTGGAGTCCCACTTACCAATCGGTCATCCTGGGAGGGACCTGATTAATGGGGACATTGTGAGCTACACCCGTCATTGGGGTTTAAAAGGGTGGTATGCCCTGAACGTCTCCATCGTTAGTGACCCCGTCCCCGACGCCGGTACCGAAGCGTCCCAGTTCAGAGCTCCAACAGCACCGGCATCGCCCCCTAAATCGCAAACAGCGACCTGCTCGACATCGCAACAGGCGACCTACCCGGCATCGCCCCCTACATCGCAATCAGCAAAGTATCCCGCAACGCAACCTGCGACTCATTCTGTATCGCAACCGGATGATGCGACCACAGTTAAATCGCAGCCTAAGCCTGCATCTTTGATGGGAAGCCAATATTTGCCTGAGACACCCGTTGCGTCCCAGGTGGTTCGCACAAGGACTGTGGCCACGCAAACACTGATATCGGGCCATGACTTATTTGTTATGGGATCCAAAGAGCATCGCGTCGTTCCAGCCCCAGGAGTGGAAGACGTCATTGAAAGTTTGTAAAAGTGAAGACCGGTAGGACCCAGACAGGGGTTTACCGCATTCTAGAAATTGTATAAAGTTTTAAAGAGATAATTGCCATTTTTGCACTTTAGTACTGTGTATGTATAGTGTTTACATATTAAGTAGAATACCCGGCTGGGTACAAGGAAAAGAATTTAGAAAGTTAAATAATCAATGAGTTGATTGCATAGTTGCATAGTATACCCTGGTTGGGTAAAGTAAAAGTTAAAGTGAAGTTAAATTATAATGTGGATTTCTAAAATGTATATATGTATTTAACCCTTCATGGACTGAGAGGCTGTGGACTGTGCCAGCCCAAGAACTTATCCTTGTAAATAGTTGCGCTTCGGTGCATTATCTTGGTTTTACATGAAACCACTACTATTAATCTACCTCTGAAGAAAAACCCGTATGGTGGGCCTAGAGTGAGGTCTGCAGTCAGAAGTCCTGCAGCCCACCCAGGACCCACGTGGGAGGTTTTTGGTGCGGGTCCTCCACAAGAATATTGTCTGATATTGTGAATATTTATGAGAAAAATGTTTTGATACTTTTGTATTTTTCCATTGTACAAATTGTAACGTTCAAGAATTCGTACCTCCCGGATGGGAAGAGTTATAATGTTTATGTTAATGCAAAACAAAATGTTCTTTTTGTCTTTTACAGCCCGGGAGTGCTGTGTTTTACCAAGGGGGGATGTGTAGCCCAGCTACGCAGGCACACATAAAAATCCAGGAGAGTGCACAGGAAGGTAACAGCAACGCTTGATATTCATTCACTGTCACTCACTCTTTCAGACACACCCATCTGAGATATAGGAGGGAGTGACACGTAGCTTAGGTGGTTAGTCAGTCAGCCAACCTAGGAGGGAGAGTAGTGGAATCTGTTTTCCTGTCTTCGGACGGATCAGCTCAGTATCAGTCCAGTCGGGACTTAGAGTATACTGAGGGCTGCTCAGCGAGTCCTAGAGAAAGCTGACCTCGCCATTGTATTCTACAAGTGCTTATGTTAAGAGCGTGAAGCAGGGCGAAGGGCGCAGTGGAGAAGTTAGAGAAGTGCAACAGGTATTGGATTACCTGCACTAAATTGCCGGACACCGGGGTCCGAAGCGTTGCTACAGTTTCAAGCTTAGTAACAAGAAAACCGGAGGCATCTGGACTACAGGTCGCAGAGAGCAGCCCTAAGTGTCAATACGTAACCGGAGTCAGGTGGAACAGGGACTTTGAGCAAGGCCATGCAAAAGTAAGGACTTAGTTTCATCACTTAGAAGGCTTCACCACAACGTTGGCCGGGCAGTACAGCTATAGAGAAAGCTGGAGTTTCAGAGTTAACTTCGCTTCATGCAAGTTGGACTCATCTACATTCGAAGTAAAGGAGGCCTCTAACCTGCTCAGCTGTTACCCGAATGTGCACTCTCCACCCCAACCAGCTCCCTGGGATCTGATGAACCATCTACCAGTAAAAGGTATGAAAAGAAGCTGCATTGAGTGCGACTGAATTATTAACTACACCCTGCATCATCATCACCATAGACTTCCAGGGACCCGTCTCACTACCACCCAGCTGCCCCCATAACATCCCCTGTGAAAGTCCTTATAGCAGCGCTGGTTCAATTAACCAGATACCACAGGTGGCGTCACAAACTACCTATACTATTAATCCCCTGTAAATACCCCCCATTGCACGACCGCCAGGGCCACGGACCGAGCCACCGCTACCAGTGACAACTCCCATAGATTTCCATGGGCTCGGCTCCGAGTACCCCATAGCCCTGGTATCCACAATTGTGGTGCGTGGTCGGAACACAGGGAAAAGAGACTTTCTGATTCTACATAGCTTAGAAGGCTTCAGCAAGTCTGTTTTTAATCATGTGATGTCACAGAGTTAACGGAAAAGAGAATTATATGGGTTGAAAGTCAAAATGAGCAATTGCAAGTACTATGTAAGTAATATGATGATTGCAATATATTTAGAAGATAATTTTTTTTATGTGAGTTCTTCTTGAAATAGCCTTGTTTTGTGCATAATCCACCCCTAAAATCATGCTTTTTTAGCCTTATTAACCTTTCAGTTTCCATTAGAACCATTCCGCAGTGCCAGTGCTTATAGTCGATCTTGCACCTTCCAGCAAAGTTGTGTTCTGCCTCTACCACTGACATAGACTGTATTCTACCTATGGTCGAGTGCCCTCTCTGCTCCTGTAAAGTACCCTGCCTGACCAATTTTGTTTTTTGTTATCATCATCAGTATAGCAGTGTTTGTTGCCTGCTGCAGACAGATCTGAGATGCCCAACTGAAAATGATGCTCTGTTGATGAATATAGCAGAAGACAATCCTTTGCCATATGAATCTACAGAGCAGCTTTTGCAGTTTCACAACACTAATCTCTAATTGATAGGCAAAACAGCTCAGCTCTGCTCTGCCTGGTTATTACAAGATTCTTTGTGGAAAACTGCATAAACGCCAAGCCCTGATAGAGTATAGCTAACAATGATACTGTATAAAAACATACAAGCAGCTATACTGTTGTAGATGGCAGAAGATAAAACTGGCCAGGCAGTGTACAGTACAGGAGCAAGGTGCAAAGAAGCATAAGGTGAGTTCTCTGCTTTATCCCCTTATCGACCGCCGATACGCCTTTTAACGGCGGTAGATAAGCGTATATAGTATAAGTATATAGCGCCCCCCAGAGTCGGATTTTCTCCGGGGTCTCGGCCACCGGGGTTAGCCGAGACCCCAGAGAACATGATTTGGGTCGGTTTTTACCGACCTCGCTTTTGCGATCGCCGTTATTAACCATATAACGGCGACCGCAAAAAATAAAAAAAGCAGCGATTCTCCATTTAATTTCTCTCTCCTCTGATGTGATCGCACATTAGAGGGGAGAGAAATAGTTTCCCCCGGGACCTCCCGATTAGTCCCCTGTACCTCCCGGTGTCCCCCCCTGTCCTCCCATGGCTCCCGGAGCTGCCCGCTCTTCTCCCTGCAAAGAAAATGGCGGGCGCATGCGCAGTGCGCCCGCCGAATCTGCTGGCCAGCAGATTCATTCATTCAGTGAAGGACATTTTGATCACTGTGTTAAACGCTATCACAGTGATCAAAATAAAAAATAGGAAAGAAAACCCCCTTTATCAACCCCTTAGTTAGGGACATATAATAAAATAAAGAAAATATATTTATTTTCATTTTTCCATTAGGGTTAGGGTTACAATTAGGGTTAGGATTAGGGTTAGGGTAACAATTAGAGTTAGGGTTACAATTAATGTTAGGCTTACAATTAGGGTTAGGGTTACAATTAGGGTTGGAATTAGGGTTGGGATTATTACCATTGGAAAAATAAAAAATAGCTGGCTAAAAAAATCATTTTTGAGGAAAAAAATGATTTTTTATTTTCACGGCTCTACGTTATAAACTTCTGTGAAGCACTTGGAGGTTCAAAGTGCTCACCACACATTTAGATAAGTTCCTTAAGGGGTCTAGTTTCCAAAATGGGGTCACTTGTTAGGGGTTTCCACTGTTTAGCCACATCAGGGGCTCTCCAAACGTAACATGGGGTCCAGCCAATACTGTGTTGAAAAAGTCAAACGGCGCTCCTTCCCTTTTGACCTCTGCCATGTGCCCAAAAAGTGATTTACCCCCACATATGGGGTATCGGCGTATTCAGGAGAAATTGCACAATAAATTTTGTGGTTCATTTTCTCTTTTAACACTTGTGAAAATAAAAAAAATTGGTTCTGAAGTAAATTTTTTTCAAAAACAGTTAAATGTTAATTTTTTCCTTCCACATTGCTTCAGTTGCTGTGAAGCAAGTAAAGGGTTAATAAACTTCTTGAATGTGGTTTTGAGCACCTTGAGGGGTGCAGTTTTTTAGAATGGTGTCACTTTTGGGTATTTTCTATCATATAGACCCCTCAAAGTGACTTCAAATGTGATGTGGTCCCTAAAAAAAATGGTGCTGTAAAACTGTGAAATCGCTGGTCAACTTTTAACACTTATAACTTCGTAACAAAAAAAGTTTTGTTTCCAAAATTGTGCTAATATAAAGTAGCCATGTGGGAAATGTTATTTATTAAGAAATTTGTGCAACATATCTCTCTGATTTAAGGGCATAAAAATTTAAAGTTTGAAAATTGCCAAAATTTTTGCCATATTTCCGTTTTTTTCATAAATAAACGCAAGTCATATAAAAAATTTTTTTACCACTAACGTGAAGTACAATATGTCACGAAAAAACAATCTCAGAATCAGCGGAATTCGTTAAAGCGTTCCAGAGTTATAACCTCATAAAGTGACAGTGGTCAGAATTGTAAAACTGGTCCGGTCATTAAGCTGCAAATTGGCTCTGTCACTAAGGGTTTAATTAGTTTGATGATAGCTGGGACTAGCTAGGAGCATAGAGGAGAGAGCAGAGGGATCTGAAGCACCGAGTTGAAGCAAGTGCTGCAGGGAAATGGAGTATTAGCAGATACAAATAGCATCACCTGTTCAGCTCCTGTATGTGAATTTGGATACACAGAAGAGCAGATACAGATTAAAAATCCACAAAAGTACAAAAAAGAAACTTCATGTTGATTTTAGTCTTTACATTGACAAAAAGTACTGTCATTTACTGTGCTTTGTGAGAAATAATGTGATTGTCAAAGTAAAGGAAACCTTGACTTTTGGATATGGGACGGATCCCCACTCCATCTTAAAACCACCACAACTACAGTAAACCTAGAAACTAGAATAATACACAAAACACATTATTTTGGTTGTCAAAATGGCCACAGCTTTATTTAAATCACAGGATTAAAATAATCACAGTAGGAGTCTGTTAAAGTGCTAGTACATTGGGATTCACAAATACTGTGATATCCTCAGCTGTCTGACATACGCACCAGGACAGACAGCCAAAAAGGGGCAGCACACACTGGTTTGCCCTTCAAGCAGAGCCAGTAAACTTTCATGGCACCAATGACCCTATTATCCTCATTCCTGTGCTTAACCACTGTGCCCACCCCTGATTGACGTTACCATTACAACATCCTTGAGACTGGCCACTAGTGTTGAGCGATACGATACCGCAAGTATCGGGTATCGGCCGATATTAGCTCTATCGGACTTTCGATACTTAGTTCCGATATTTTCGTCTTATCGGATACCGGAATCGGAATTGTCACTGTCACTGTCAGTGTCCGTCGGTCGGGTCTGTCAGGAGTCAGCGGCACTTACCTGGCAGAAGATCTCCGGCGGTCACGGGCTGGACTGCTTGATGGCCGCCATCATCTTTCCCCGGCGGTCACATGCAGTTTCTCGCGATAACTGCAGTGACTGCTGGGTAATCCCGGCCGTAAAAGCAGTCAGTCCGATGACGTCACCGCCGGGGAAGCAGGTAATCAGCTGTGCTGCGTCGAGATGACAGGCTCTGCCTGTCATTGCGATGTAGCAGAGCTGGATCGTCGTGGGACTGTCGTTACTATGGACTGCGTCGGACAGGTGGTATACTGTTGGTTTGTTTTTTTTCTTTTTTTACAGGAGATCGATGGCGTCGCAGGAATGAGTGTATAATAAAATTAATGAAAACTGTGTTGTCTCTTTTATTTCATTAAAATACTTTTTTCTTGCTGTGTCTTTTTTTTATACATTTAAAAACTTTGGGATTAATAATGGATCGGTGTCTTATTGACACCTCTCCATTATTAACCGGGCTTATTCTCACCGTGCAATCAATGGTGACATTAACCCCTTATTACCCCGCTTGCCACCACTACAGGGCAGTGGGAAGAGCCGGGTAAAGTGCCACAATTGGCACATCTTTTGATGCGCCAAATGTGGGGCTGCTGTAGCCTGGTATTATCAGGCTGTTGAGGGCCAAAATGCATGGGCCTTGACAGTCTTTTAATACCAGGCCGCAGCAGTCTGCATTTTACTTGGCTGGTTAACAAAAATAGGGGGACCCCTACGCCGTTTTTTTTTCGAGGGGATCCCCTATTTTTGTTAACCAGCCAAGCTAAGCAGACTGCTGTGGCCTGGTATTATCAGGCTGGCAAGGTCCATGGATATTGGATCCTTACCAGCCTGAAAAACCAGGCCTCAGCAGTCTGCTTCATCTGTCTGGTTAACAAAAATAGGGGGGACCCCACGCCAAATTTTTTTCGAGGGGATCCCCTATTTTTGTTAACCAGCCAAGATATGCAGACTGCTGTGGCCTGGTATTATCAGGCTGGCAAGCAGGGTCGGACTGAGGCACCGGAACACCGGAGAAACCTACGGTGGGCCCCAGCTCCTGCGTGGTGGGCCCTGATTTGAAAGGATAGGTCGCGGGGCAGAGGGGACGGTGGCCCCGGGGCCCGCGCTCTGAGGGGGCCCACCCGGAGCTACGATACAGTTACATTCTGCGGCAGAGCAGGGAGAATCGCTCTCCCTGCTCTGCCGCCCGGAAGCTATGGGGCCTGAACAGGCGTTGGGGGGGCCCGGTGCCAGCAGTGGGCCCCCCACCCGTCATCGGAGGGTCAGCTGTATCGGCATCCAGCCGATAAAGCTGACCGCATGGAGAGAGAAGGAGCGAGCGCTCCTTCTCTCCCATAATCCCCCTCTCAGCGTATGACAGCGGGCGCAATAACATCACCTGCCGGCGCCCGCTGTCAGACGCTGAGAGGGAGAACAGTGAGCAGCACAGGAGCCGGGAGATGTTTTTTTTTTATTTTTTTTTTAATGGGGGTGCAGTCGAGTCCTGGCTGGAGAAGTCGTCATGTCGGTGTGGGCCAGATGGAAAAGACATGAAAAGTGAACAATTCCATTAGAAAGAACATCAGCGGTAAGTCATTATCTGTACCTGTGCTGTAATCTATTATATGTTCTGTAGGACTGGTATTATTTAACACAGACCATATGGCGGTAATATTGGTCTTTTTATATATAGATTATTTTGGCCAACAGCGCGGTCATTTGCTGAGGTTCTCTGATGATGGGCCCACTCAGAAGTTTTGCCCCCACTAAACCAAAACCCTAGCTACGCCTATGGCTCTCTCTCTAGTCTTTCTTTCTCGCTCTCTGTTCTTTCCTTCTCGCTCTCTGTTCTTTTTTCTCTCTGTTCTTTCTTTCTCTCTTTTCTTTCTTTCCTCTCTTTCTTTCTCTGTTTGTTCTTTCTCTCTCGCTGCTCTTTCTTTCTTTTCCTCAGTACCAGCCACTGTGCCCTCATTACCAGTCAGTGTGATCAGCAGTGCTAAATGGTTATGCTTGGGGCGAGGATATGGGTGTGATTAGCTGTGAAATGGGTGTTGTCGGGGTGTGGCCTAAAATTTTCAGCGGCGCGCAACACGCGCCGCAGCCTTTAATCCTCTTTCCTGTCTTCCAAATTTGGGAGGTATGCTGTATGACTTCCCTACAACTTCTGGCCATGCTCCTGATGAGCGCGACGGATGGTCTCGTGAGGGATCTCCTCCCACACCTGGACTAAAGCATCCACCAACTCCTGGACAGTCTGTGGTGCAACGTGGCATGGCCTAAAATTTTCTGCAGCATGCACAGCGTGCCACAGCCTTTGTCCCTCTTTCCCTTATTCAAAGGTTGGGAAGTATGATGTTGGGCCGCAAGAATATATTTTCTCTGGTGGGCCCAAGGTACTCCAGTCCGACGCTGCTGGCAAGGTCCATGTATGTTGGCTCCTTAACAGCCTTAAATACCATGCCTCAGCAGCAGGGGCGTACATATAAATCATGGGGCCCCATAGCAAAAGTCTGAATGTTCCCCACCCCCCCAAAAAAAAAAACCCAGAGGCATTGTAAATGTAAAGTGCCAGCACAGTGAGGGAAGTTGAGTCGCACAGAGACAGGGGTTTTGGGGGTACTCGGCACCGATCACGTCGACTTCTATGGGGGATGTCACGAGTAGCACAGCTCGGTCCGTGACCTGGGCGATCACTGGAATGTGGGATATTTCCAGGGGATGATAGAATGTTCGTGTAGTTTGTCGTGACGCCACCTGTAGTACCTGGTCAGGGTGTCCAGCGCTGCTGTGCAGGTCCTCTGGAAGGGATGGTGTAGTGCAGGTAGGTGAAAAGTCTTCTACAGGTAACACGCTATCCTTCCAGGGCAGATAGATGTGAGATAGAGCAATGGTGCAAAGTGATGTAGCAGAGTGGACTATGCGACGTAGTAAGAAAGCAGGAAACACTTCAAGTTAAACGTTGCATAATAAAATTTTTAATAATAACATTACAAAAGTGCAAATAGCATTAGTGCCGAAGTTCGTGGAGACTTCTTAGGACTACCCCCACCGGGGTAACTTCACAGTGTCCTTTACTTGTGCTTGTGGAGGACCCGCTCCAAACCTCCAACTGTGGTCTTGGGTGGGCTGCAAGACTTTCCTTGAGCAGACCTCACTTTCGGCCACACCAAACGGGTTTTTAGTTTCTGAGGTAGTTGAAAATAGTGCACAGTTAAGTTTTTTGTAAAACCAAGATGGAGCACCGAAGTGCCAACTATTTACAGAAAAGTTTGTGAGCCAGTACAGTTCATGGCTTCAAAGTTCAACATTTTCATTACAGTGAAACACCATTACCCAACCTGGGTATATAAAGGCAACAATAAACTTGTTCTTCTGAACATTCACCCGTCCGGGTACATCAAACCATTACCCAACCTGGGTATATTAAGGCAACAATAAACTTCTTTTTATGAACATTCACCCGTCCGGGTACATCAATAATTTAACTATTTACATACAGAGACCCTGTCCGGGTTATTTAGACTTCTTTGGCTGGCCTGTTACAGGTACCACCTGGTACTGTTCTGGAGCTTGCCAAACATCCGTGACAGGAGGGTCCACCCAGACCTGATGACGTCGTGTGGCCTGTACAGTGACGTCGTGACCCGCTATCTGGGTCTATGTGGCCACCTCTTTCGTCTCCCTCCGGGTCTGGACCCCTATGTCCCGGACTGAACGAACCCCAGGGGCCTAACAGGCGCCGGGTATGGGCCAGCTATCATTATCATGTCCATAGCTGGGGCTGCTGAGGAGACCACTGAGGGAGGCTGGGGAGATTTACGGCGTGGGGTGGGCACTTGTGCAGAGGCCTGGTTGGGGGAGGCTGAAGGCTCGTAGGGTCTGTCAGTTTCCTGACACTCTGGGGAGTAGGGGTCGCACCTGGTAACATTTAGGGCGTACCATCCATTGTAACCCCAGTGTCGGGTGTAAGTCACCAAGTCTCCTGGCAACAGGTCCCTCCCCGGGTGTCCTTCTGGGAGGTGAGCCTCCACGTCCCGCCGGGTTACAAAAACTTCTAAATAAAGTCCAGGCTCCTGGATGAAGCCCCAACCACCTTTTAACTTAAAGTTCCGTACTGCACCCTTATGCCGCGGCTCCCTCACCGTACTTTTATCCTTTCTCATACGTGCCTTCTCTGCCAGGTCCTTCTCCAGGTGACGTTGCCGAAGCTGCTCCCTTTGTCGCTCTGCTTCCCGCTCCCGACGTCTCCACTCTTCCTCCTGATGCCGGTTGTAATTCTCCTCCACCAGCAGCTCCATGTCTCCACCATCAAACGCCAGCTTACGATGTCCGGTTTGCGGCAGCTCTCCTGGCGCCCGCCAGTCCTGGCGGTGCTCACCTGTGGCGGAAGCAGCCGGCTCTGGAACAGATGACGGTCGGGGCTCCGGTACAGGCAGGTAGAGCTCTGGTGCCTGCGCGGCCTCCTCCATGAGGACGGGTGTCGCTTCTTCTGCCTCAGCGACGGGGGCAGACAGCGGGATCTGGGGTGCTGGTGCGGCGTTTTCTGCAGGAACGGGTGCCTCCACTGTGATACTGGCAACAGGTTCAGATTGCAAGGGCTGGGATGCCCGCACGGCTTCCTGTACTGGAACGGGTGCCTCCACTAGATACTGTCAACCGGTTCAGATTGCAAGGGCTGGGATGCCCGCACGGCCTCCTGTACTGGAACGGGTGCCTCCACTGAGATACTGTCAACCGGTTCAGATTGCAAGGGCTGGGATGCCCGCACGGCCTCCTCTACTGGAACGGGTGCCTCACCTTCCGGTACAGACACTTCAGGGGGTAAGAGGGATTGGCACTGCTCCAATTGTAGTTTTAGGGCCCGCCAGCTCGCTTCCATCCTGGCGACCTCCTCCCGGTGCCGGGCCAGGTCTCTCAGGATATCCTCCGCTTCTTCCAGCGTAGGAGGGTTTCCAGGCTGGGTGCCAAACGGTGGCTCCGTGGCGATCGGGTCGCTTCCGTGGGGGGAGAGCTCTGACTCCTCCATCCCTTCCCACTTCTGCTCATGTCCGTTCGCCATCTCTGCCAAGTCACATGTGTCATTAGCATCAGGAGAGGCGCCATCTTTTGTAGGGAGGCGGGACCTTCGCGTTCGTTTCCGCCCACTGAGGAGGATGAGGAGGCGGAACTCCAGAGCTGTGGGGCACGATCTTACATTGCAGTAACATTTAGAGTGTGCGGACATCGTTTTCGCACCACGGAGTGAGTGTACGCCCACGAGAGCACCCCTTATTCTTCACCTGTGCCTCGTGGCGCAGATATGACGGAAAAATGGCAAATACAGTCTATGATGATTTTTGCAATTCTCAAGCAAAAAAACAGTTCAATTAAGGCACACAGGACTCGCTTATAGCGAGCTTCTGAATCCTGTTCGTGACGACAAAGTTGAGTCGCACAGAGCCACAGGTTTTGGGGGTACTCGGCACCAAGCCCGTCGACTTCTATGGGGGATGTGACTGGTAGCACAGCTATGTCCGTGCCCTGGTCGCTCACTGGAATGTGGGATATTTCCAGGGGATGATAGAATGTTTGTGTAGTTTGTCGTGACGCCACCTGTAGTACCTGGTCAGGGTGACCAGCGCTGCTGTGCAGGTCCTCTGGCAGGGATGGTGTAGTGCAGCTAGGTGATAAGTCTTGTACAGGTAAGACGGTATCCTACCAGGGCAGATAGATGTGAGATAGAGCAATGGTGCAGAGTGATGTAGCAGAGTGGAGTATGCGACGTAGTAAGAAAGCAGGAAAGGAAACAATTCTTACTATAAAGACATGCAGCATAAGGCTGCCTCAACCCCTCCCATCCAACTAGCTACACCCTGTTCTAACCAGCCTGAGCTAGACCATCCCATTGGGTCCGCCTACACTCAGCTGGCATAGTGTACTGTTGAATGCAGTGGTTGGAGTCAATGGGGTGTTTCCTCCTTACCTGAGAGTAAGTTGTCACACCGCTGGGTGCGATGCAACATCTCTGTGGCGACTGGACCCTCGGGTCTTTTCACAAATGCCGGCTTTACCCGGCAATTGAATCAGAGGCTATTTTACTATGTAGAAGTGAATAAACTATAAATATATGTATATATATATATATGTCACAATGACATGTATATATATATATATATGTATTCTAAGTGTGTATATTTTGTGTTTACAAGGAAAGAAAGTGTTTTTTTAGTTGCGATATTTTGTTCCCATAGACTTACATGGGACTTCCGGTATCGGAATCGGATATCGCCGATATTTAGTGATATCGGTGGTACCATTCCGATCCGATATTTTTAGATATCGAGCAGTATCGCTCAACACTACTGGCCACCAAAGCCGAGCCTGTTCACCACCATGAGGTTTTACATCCTCTATTAATTGAAATGAGTCCACCTTAACTTGTCTGCAACTTCCACCTGACTCCTAAACAGCAAAGCTGTGACAGGTTATAAATTCCAAATCACATTTGACACTTTTTTTAAAAATATATCACTTTTGTAAACTTATAAACTAGAAGCCCCTGCAAAAGCATTAAGGGGACTAAACTTAGCAAACCTCCGACTCACAATGAGTCATCCTACAGTGCTCAGGAGAGGAAAAAACCCCTGTGGAGGAAACCTCTAGGGAACCATTGCTGAAGAATTGCCCTTCCCTTGGGCTTAGAAGGTTAATGCTAATGTTAACTCTTTATAGCCATGATAAAATTGAACCTGGTACAAGATATACAATGGCAATTTCAAAAAATACAATAAAGCATTCATCATCATACAAGCAATAATTAAAACATTTTAGGACAGTGATTATAAACAGGGCGGAAGGGCGGGAAATGCTTCCTCCAGTTCATTCGGTGAGAGAAAGAGGGAGAGTGTAAGAATTACCTCCTCTATATAAACCCCATCCTCCTCACAGTAACACACCAGGTACAGACAAACTGTGCTCCTTCCTCTTAAAGCAACTTCACTCTTACTTAAAATATACCCCACTATGCAAACACAAACAAAGCTGCAGGAGTTAAAGGTCCATCCCTCACAAAGTTTATGTCCTTTATTAAAAGAAACAGACAATAAAACATCAAAGCATAAATAACATTAACACGCTGGGAGGAGCCCTTGAAGCTCCCAAAATCTGGTGACTACCAACCATAAAGTGAACATAAAATGTACCAACAATTACTCCCAGACGTTACCCCACTGGCTCAGGAGCACCATAAGTGCTTGAACTTCCTGGGGATCCGAAAAACCCTTGCCAAAACTCCCCTGCACATTTCACAAGATCCAGAACCATATTAAATTCCAAAAGGAGGAATCCATATCCCAATGGATCCCCCAAACCAATTTTTAACCAACTTCAAGGACACCCCAACCGCACAAGATGTGGGAAAAGTGAGAATGAAATCACCATGTAAGTTTAAAACCAAGGTATACAACAGGTTAATACTGAAAAATATCCCATCATAAGGTCAGATATAGTCAGTGATGGGCAATGCCTTGTTATATGCTGTAACAATAAATGAGAAAGAAGCCGCCTGCTCCTCTACAGCAGTTACAGACACGGCTCTCTAATCACCAGCTGTACATAAATCGTAAGAAATATAATATGGAGGTCTAGTACAAGCTGCCAGCAGCCATAGGTGTATGTGCAGAAAACTGCGAAGTTCGTGTCCCAGACAGTCACGCTTCCTACATACAATAGACGAGAGACAGGGCTGAAAAATGGGCCCATGATGTGTTCTGCAGAGCAAGTGCTCTATGACCTTTCTTGACTGGCCCTCCCAAAGTCCTGACCTAAACCCAATAGAGCATCTCTGGAGAGACCTGAAAATGGCTATTCACCAACGTTCATCATCCAACATGAAGGAACTGGAGAGGATCTACAAGGAAGAATGGCAGAGGATCCCCAAATCCTGGTGTGAAAAACTTGTT
>JARQOD010000003.1:296853610-297040997 GCA_033576555.1 Oophaga sylvatica | reverse complement strand
GGGGATGTGTAGCCCAGCTACGCAGGCACACATAAAAATCCAGGAGAGTGCACAGGAAGGTAACAGCAACGCTTGATATTCATTCACTGTCACTCACTCTTTCAGACACACCCATCTGAATATAGGAGGGAGTGACACGTAGCTTAGTGGTTAGTCAGTCAGCCAACCTAGGAGGGAGAGTAGTGGAATCTGTTTTCCTGTCTTCGGACGGATCAGCTCAGTATCAGTCCAGTCGGGACTTAGAGTATACTGAGGGCTGCTCAGCGAGTCCTAGAGAAAGCTGACCTCGCCATTGTATTCTACAAGTGCTTATGTTAAGAGCGTGAAGCAGGGCGAAGGGCGCAGTGGAGAAGTTAGAGAAGTGCAACAGGTATTGGATTACCTGCACTAAATTGCCGGACACCGGGGTCCGAAGCGTTGCTACAGTTTCAAGCTTAGTAACAAGAAAAACCGGAGGCATCTGGACTACAGGTCGCAGAGAGCAGCCCTAAGTGTCAATACGTAACCGGAGTCAGGTGGAACAGGGACTTTGAGCAAGGCCATGCAAAAGTAAGGACTTAGTTTCATCACTTAGAAGGCTTCACCACAACGTTGGCCGGGCAGTACAGCTATAGAGAAAGCTGGAGTTTCAGAGTTAACTTCGCTTCATGCAAGTTGGACTCATCTACATTCGAAGTAAAGAGGCCTCTAACCTGCTCAGCTGTTACCCGAATGTGCACTCTCCACCCCAACCAGCTCCCTGGGATCTGATGAACCATCTACCAGTAAAAGGTATGAAAAGAAGCTGCATTGAGTGCGACTGAATTATTAACTACACCCTGCATCATCATCACCATAGACTTCCAGGGACCCGTCTCACTACCACCCAGCTGCCCCCATAACATCCCCTGTGAAAGTCCTTATAGCAGCGCTGGTTCAATTAACCAGATACCACAGGTGGCGTCACAAACTACCTATACTATTAATCCCCTGTAAAATACCCCCCATTGCACGACCGCCAGGGCCACGACCGAGCCACCGCTACCAGTGACAACTCCCATAGATTTCCATGGGCTCGGCTCCGAGTACCCCATAGCCCTGGTATCCACAATTGTGTGCGTGGTCGGAACACAGGGAAAAGAGACTTTCTGATTCTACATAGCTTAGAAGGCTTCAGCAAGTCTGTTTTTAATCATGTGATGTCACAGAGTTAACGGAAAAGAGAATTATATGGGTTGAAAGTCAAAATGAGCAATTGCAAGTACTATGTAAGTAATATGATGATTGCAATATATTTAGAAGATAATTTTTTTATGTGAGTTCTTCTTGAAATAGCCTTGTTTTGTGCATAATCCACCCCTAAAATCATGCTTTTTTAGCCTTTATTAACCTTTCAGTTCCATTAGAACCATTCCGCAGTGCCAGTGCTTATAGTCGATCTTGCACCTTCCAGCAAAGTTGTGTTCTGCCTCTACCACTGACATAGACTGTATTCTACCTATGGTCGAGTGCCCTCTCTGCTCCTGTAAAGTACCCTGCCTGACCAATTTTGTTTTTTGTTATCATCATCAGTATAGCAGTGTTTGTTGCCTGCTGCAGACAGATCTGAGATGCCCAACTGAAAATGATGCTCTGTTGATGAATATAGCAGAAGACAATCCTTTGCCATATGAATCTACAGAGCAGCTTTTGCAGTTTCACAACACTAATCTCTAATTGATAGGCAAAACAGCTCAGCTCTGCTCTGCCTGGTTATTACAAGATTCTTTGTGGAAAACTGCATAAACGCCAAGCCCTGATAGAGTATAGCTAACAATGATACTGTATAAAAACATACAAGCAGCTATACTGTTGTAGATGGCAGAAGATAAAACTGGCCAGGCAGTGTACAGTACAGGAGCAAGGTGCAAAGAAGCATAAGGTGAGTTCTCTGCTTTATCCCCTTATCGACCGCCGATACGCCTTTTAACGGCGGTAGATAAGCGTATATAGTATAAGTATATAGCGCCCCCCAGAGTCGGATTTTCTCCGGGTCTCGGCCACCGGGGTTAGCCGAGACCCCAGAGAACATGATTTGGGTCGGTTTTTACCGACCTCGCTTTTGCGATCGCCGTTATTAACCATATAACGGCGACCGCAAAAAATAAAAAAAGCAGCGATTCTCCATTTAATTTCTCTCTCCTCTGATGTGATCGCACATTAGAGGGGAGAGAAATAGTTTCCCCCGGGACCTCCCGATTAGTCCCCTGTACCTCCCGGTGTCCCCCCCTGTCCTCCCATGGCTCCCGGAGCTGCCCGCTCTTCTCCCTGCAAAGAAAATGGCGGGCGCATGCGCAGTGCGCCCGCCGAATCTGCTGGCCAGCAGATTCATTCATTCAGTGAAGGACATTTTGATCACTGTGTTAAACGCTATCACAGTGATCAAAATAAAAAATAGGAAAGAAAACCCCCTTTATCAACCCCTTAGTTAGGGACATATAATAAAATAAAGAAAATATATTTATTTTCATTTTTCCATTAGGGTTAGGGTTACAATTAGGGTTAGGATTAGGGTTAGGGTAACAATTAGAGTTAGGGTTACAATTAATGTTAGGCTTACAATTAGGGTTAGGGTTACAATTAGGGTTGGAATTAGGTTGGGATTATTACCATTGGAAAAATAAAAAATAGCTGGCTAAAAAAATCATTTTTGAGGAAAAAAATGATTTTTTATTTTCACGGCTCTACGTTATAAACTTCTGTGAAGCACTTGGAGGTTCAAAGTGCTCACCACACATTTAGATAAGTTCCTTAAGGGGTCTAGTTTCCAAAATGGGGTCACTTGTTAGGGGTTTCCACTGTTTAGCCACATCAGGGGCTCTCCAAACGTAACATGGGGTCCAGCCAATACTGTGTTGAAAAAGTCAAACGGCGCTCCTTCCCTTTTGACCTCTGCCATGTGCCCAAAAAGTGATTTACCCCCACATATGGGGTATCGGCGTATTCAGGAGAAATTGCACAATAAATTTTGTGGTTCATTTTCTCTTTTAACACTTGTGAAAATAAAAAAATTGGTTCTGAAGTAAATTTTTTTCAAAAACAGTTAAATGTTAATTTTTTCCTTCCACATTGCTTCAGTTGCTGTGAAGCAAGTAAAGGGTTAATAAACTTCTTGAATGTGGTTTTGAGCACCTTGAGGGGTGCAGTTTTTAGAATGGTGTCACTTTTGGGTATTTTCTATCATATAGACCCCTCAAAGTGACTTCAAATGTGATGTGGTCCCTAAAAAAATGGTGCTGTAAAACTGTGAAATCGCTGGTCAACTTTTAACACTTATAACTTCGTAACAAAAAAAGTTTTGTTTCCAAAATTGTGCTAATATAAAGTAGCCATGTGGGAAATGTTATTTATTAAGAAATTTGTGCAACATATCTCTCTGATTTAAGGGCATAAAAATTTAAAGTTTGAAAATTGCCAAAATTTTTGCCATATTTTCCGTTTTTTTCATAAATAAACGCAAGTCATATAAAAAATTTTTTTACCACTAACGTGAAGTACAATATGTCACGAAAAAACAATCTCAGAATCAGCGGAATTCGTTAAAGCGTTCCAGAGTTATAACCTCATAAAGTGACAGTGGTCAGAATTGTAAAAACTGGTCCGGTCATTAAGCTGCAAATTGGCTCTGTCACTAAGGGTTTAATTAGTTTGATGATAGCTGGGACTAGCTAGGAGCATAGAGGAGAGAGCAGAGGGATCTGAAGCACCGAGTTGAAGCAAGTGCTGCAGGGAAATGGAGTATTAGCAGATACAAATAGCATCACCTGTTCAGCTCCTGTATGTGAATTTGGATACACAGAAGAGCAGATACAGATTAAAAATCCACAAAAGTACAAAAAAGAAACTTCATGTTGATTTTAGTCTTTACATTGACAAAAAGTACTGTCATTTACTGTGCTTTGTGAGAAATAATGTGATTGTCAAAGTAAAGGAAACCTTGACTTTTGGATATGGGACGGATCCCCACTCCATCTTAAAACCACCACAACTACAGTAAACCTAGAAACTAGAATAATACACAAAACACATTATTTTGGTTGTCAAAATGGCCACAGCTTTATTTAAATCACAGGATTAAAATAATCACAGTAGGAGTCTGTTAAAGTGCTAGTACATTGGGATTCACAAATACTGTGATATCCTCAGCTGTCTGACATACTGCACCAGGACAGACAGCCAAAAAGGGGCAGCACACACTGGTTTGCCCTTCAAGCAGAGCCAGTAAACTTTCATGGCACCAATGACCCTATTATCCTCATTCCTGTGCTTAACCACTGTGCCCACCCCTGATTGACGTTACCATTACAACATCCTTGAGACTGGCCACTAGTGTTGAGCGATACGATACCGCAAGTATCGGTATCGGCCGATATTAGCTCTATCGGACTTTCGATACTTAGTTCCGATATTTTCGTCTTATCGGATACCGGAATCGGAATTGTCACTGTCACTGTCAGTGTCCGTCGGTCGGGTCTGTCAGGAGTCAGCGGCACTTACCTGGCAGAAGATCTCCGGCGGTCACGGGCTGGACTGCTTGATGGCCGCCATCATCTTTCCCCGGCGGTCACATGCAGTTTCTCGCGATAACTGCAGTGACTGCTGGGTAATCCCGGCCGTAAAAGCAGTCAGTCCGATGACGTCACCGCCGGGAAGCAGGTAATCAGCTGTGCTGCGTCGAGATGACAGGCTCTGCCTGTCATTGCGATGTAGCAGAGCTGGATCGTCGTGGGACTGTCGTTACTATGGACTGCGTCGGACAGGTGGTATACTGTTGGTTTGTTTTTTTTCTTTTTTTACAGGAGATCGATGGCGTCGCAGGAATGAGTGTATAATAAAATTAATGAAAACTGTGTTGTCTCTTTTATTTCATTAAAATACTTTTTTCTTGCTGTGTCTTTTTTTTTATACATTTAAAAACTTTGGGATTAATAATGGATCGGTGTCTTATTGACACCTCTCCATTATTAACCGGCTTATTCTCACCGTGCAATCAATGGTGACATTAACCCCTTATTACCCCGCTTGCCACCACTACAGGGCAGTGGGAAGAGCCGGGTAAAGTGCCACAATTGGCACATCTTTTGATGCGCCAAATGTGGGGCTGCTGTAGCCTGGTATTATCAGGCTGTTGAGGGCCAAAATGCATGGGCCTTGACAGTCTTTTAATACCAGGCCGCAGCAGTCTGCATTTACTTGGCTGGTTAACAAAAATAGGGGACCCCTACGCCGTTTTTTTTTCGAGGGGATCCCCTATTTTTGTTAACCAGCCAAGCTAAGCAGACTGCTGTGGCCTGGTATTATCAGGCTGGCAAGGTCCATGGATATTGGATCCTTACCAGCCTGAAAAACCAGGCCTCAGCAGTCTGCTTCATCTGTCTGGTTAACAAAAATAGGGGGGACCCCACGCCAAATTTTTTTCGAGGGGATCCCCTATTTTTGTTAACCAGCCAAGATATGCAGACTGCTGTGGCCTGGTATTATCAGGCTGGCAAGCAGGGTCGGACTGAGGCACCGGAACACCGGAGAAACCTACGGTGGGCCCCAGCTCCTGCGTGGTGGGCCCTGATTTGAAAGGATAGGTCGCGGGGCAGAGGGGACGGTGGCCCCGGGGCCCGCGCTCTGAGGGGGCCCACCCGGAGCTACGATACAGTTACATTCTGCGGCAGAGCAGGGAGAATCGCTCTCCCTGCTCTGCCGCCCGGAAGCTATGGGGCCTGAACAGGCGTTGGGGGGGCCCGGTGCCAGCAGTGGGCCCCCCACCCGTCATCGGAGGGTCAGCTGTATCGGCATCCAGCCGATAAAGCTGACCGCATGGAGAGAGAAGGAGCGAGCGCTCCTTCTCTCCCATAATCCCCCTCTCAGCGTATGACAGCGGGCGCAATAACATCACCTGCCGGCGCCCGCTGTCAGACGCTGAGAGGGAGAACAGTGAGCAGCACAGGAGCCGGGAGATGTTTTTTTTTATTTTTTTTTTAATGGGGGTGCAGTCGAGTCCTGGCTGGAGAAGTCGTCATGTCGGTGTGGGCCAGATGGAAAAGACATGAAAAGTGAACAATTCCATTAGAAAGAACATCAGCGGTAAGTCATTATCTGTACCTGTGCTGTAATCTATTATATGTTCTGTAGGACTGGTATTATTTAACACAGACCATATGGCGGTAATATTGGTCTTTTTATATATAGATTATTTTGGCCAACAGCGCGGTCATTTGCTGAGGTTCTCTGATGATGGGCCCACTCAGAAGTTTTGCCCCCACTAAACCAAAACCCTAGCTACGCCTATGGCTCTCTCTCTAGTCTTTCTTTCTCGCTCTCTGTTCTTTCCTTCTCGCTCTCTGTTCTTTTTTCTCTCTGTTCTTTCTTTCTCTCTTTTCTTTCTTTCCTCTCTTTCTTTCTCTGTTTGTTCTTTCTCTCTCGCTGCTCTTTCTTTCTTTTCCTCAGTACCAGCCACTGTGCCCTCATTACCAGTCAGTGTGATCAGCAGTGCTAAATGGTTATGCTTGGGGCGAGGATATGGGTGTGATTAGCTGTGAAATGGGTGTTGTCGGGGTGTGGCCTAAAATTTTCAGCGGCGCGCAACACGCGCCGCAGCCTTTAATCCTCTTTCCTGTCTTCCAAATTTGGGAGGTATGCTGTATGACTTCCCTACAACTTCTGGCCATGCTCCTGATGAGCGCGACGGATGGTCTCGTGAGGGATCTCCTCCCACACCTGGACTAAAGCATCCACCAACTCCTGGACAGTCTGTGGTGCAACGTGGCATGGCCTAAAATTTTCTGCAGCATGCACAGCGTGCCACAGCCTTTGTCCCTCTTTCCCTTATTCAAAGGTTGGGAAGTATGATGTTGGGCCGCAAGAATATATTTTCTCTGGTGGGCCCAAGGTACTCCAGTCCGACGCTGCTGGCAAGGTCCATGTATGTTGGCTCCTTAACAGCCTTAAATACCATGCCTCAGCAGCAGGGGCGTACATATAAATCATGGGGCCCCATAGCAAAAGTCTGAATGTTCCCCACCCCCCCAAAAAAAAAAACCCAGAGGCATTGTAAATGTAAAGTGCCAGCACAGTGAGGGAAGTTGAGTCGCACAGAGACAGGGGTTTTGGGGGTACTCGGCACCGATCACGTCGACTTCTATGGGGGATGTCACGAGTAGCACAGCTCGGTCCGTGACCTGGGCGATCACTGGAATGTGGGATATTTCCAGGGATGATAGAATGTTCGTGTAGTTTGTCGTGACGCCACCTGTAGTACCTGGTCAGGGTGTCCAGCGCTGCTGTGCAGGTCCTCTGGAAGGGATGGTGTAGTGCAGGTAGGTGAAAAGTCTTCTACAGGTAACACGCTATCCTTCCAGGGCAGATAGATGTGAGATAGAGCAATGGTGCAAAGTGATGTAGCAGAGTGGACTATGCGACGTAGTAAGAAAGCAGGAAACACTTCAAGTTAAACGTTGCATAATAAAATTTTTAATAATAACATTACAAAAGTGCAAATAGCATTAGTGCCGAAGTTCGTGGAGACTTCTTAGGACTACCCCCACCGGGGTAACTTCACAGTGTCCTTTACTTGTGCTTGTGGAGGACCCGCTCCAAACCTCCAACTGTGGTCTTGGGTGGGCTGCAAGACTTTCCTTGAGCAGACCTCACTTTCGGCCACACCAAACGGGTTTTTAGTTTCTGAGGTAGTTGAAAATAGTGCACAGTTAAGTTTTTTGTAAAACCAAGATGGAGCACCGAAGTGCCAACTATTTACAGAAAAGTTTGTGAGCCAGTACAGTTCATGGCTTCAAAGTTCAACATTTTCATTACAGTGAAACACCATTACCCAACCTGGGTATATAAAGGCAACAATAAACTTGTTCTTCTGAACATTCACCCGTCCGGGTACATCAAACCATTACCCAACCTGGGTATATTAAGGCAACAATAAACTTCTTTTTATGAACATTCACCCGTCCGGGTACATCAATAATTTAACTATTTACATACAGAGACCCTGTCCGGGTTATTTAGACTTCTTTGGCTGGCCTGTTACAGGTACCACCTGGTACTGTTCTGGAGCTTGCCAAACATCCGTGACAGGAGGGTCCACCCAGACCTGATGACGTCGTGTGGCCTGTACAGTGACGTCGTGACCCGCTATCTGGGTCTATGTGGCCACCTCTTTCGTCTCCCTCCGGGTCTGGACCCCTATGTCCCGGACTGAACGAACCCCAGGGGCCTAACAGGCGCCGGGTATGGGCCAGCTATCATTATCATGTCCATAGCTGGGGCTGCTGAGGAGACCACTGAGGGAGGCTGGGGAGATTTACGGCGTGGGGTGGGCACTTGTGCAGAGGCCTGGTTGGGGGAGGCTGAAGGCTCGTAGGGTCTGTCAGTTTCCTGACACTCTGGGGAGTAGGGGTCGCACCTGGTAACATTTAGGGCGTACCATCCATTGTAACCCCAGTGTCGGGTGTAAGTCACCAAGTCTCCTGGCAACAGGTCCCTCCCCGGGTGTCCTTCTGGGAGGTGAGCCTCCACGTCCCGCCGGGTTACAAAAACTTCTAAATAAAGTCCAGGCTCCTGGATGAAGCCCCAACCACCTTTTAACTTAAAGTTCCGTACTGCACCCTTATGCCGCGGCTCCCTCACCGTACTTTTATCCTTTCTCATACGTGCCTTCTCTGCCAGGTCCTTCTCCAGGTGACGTTGCCGAAGCTGCTCCCTTTGTCGCTCTGCTTCCCGCTCCCGACGTCTCCACTCTTCCTCCTGATGCCGGTTGTAATTCTCCTCCACCAGCAGCTCCATGTCTCCACCATCAAACGCCAGCTTACGATGTCCGGTTTGCGGCAGCTCTCCTGGCGCCCGCCAGTCCTGGCGGTGCTCACCTGTGGCGGAAGCAGCCGGCTCTGGAACAGATGACGGTCGGGGCTCCGGTACAGGCAGGTAGAGCTCTGGTGCCTGCGCGGCCTCCTCCATGAGGACGGGTGTCGCTTCTTCTGCCTCAGCGACGGGGGCAGACAGCGGGATCTGGGGTGCTGGTGCGGCGTTTTCTGCAGGAACGGGTGCCTCCACTGTGATACTGGCAACAGGTTCAGATTGCAAGGGCTGGGATGCCCGCACGGCTTCCTGTACTGGAACGGGTGCCTCCACTAGATACTGTCAACCGGTTCAGATTGCAAGGGCTGGGATGCCCGCACGGCCTCCTGTACTGGAACGGGTGCCTCCACTGAGATACTGTCAACCGGTTCAGATTGCAAGGGCTGGGATGCCCGCACGGCCTCCTCTACTGGAACGGGTGCCTCACCTTCCGGTACAGACACTTCAGGGGGTAAGAGGGATTGGCACTGCTCCAATTGTAGTTTTAGGGCCCGCCAGCTCGCTTCCATCCTGGCGACCTCCTCCCGGTGCCGGGCCAGGTCTCTCAGGATATCCTCCGCTTCTTCCAGCGTAGGAGGGTTTCCAGGCTGGGTGCCAAACGGTGGCTCCGTGGCGATCGGGTCGCTTCCGTGGGGGGAGAGCTCTGACTCCTCCATCCCTTCCCACTTCTGCTCATGTCCGTTCGCCATCTCTGCCAAGTCACATGTGTCATTAGCATCAGGAGAGGCGCCATCTTTTGTAGGGAGGCGGGACCTTCGCGTTCGTTTCCGCCCACTGAGGAGGATGAGGAGGCGGAACTCCAGAGCTGTGGGGCACGATCTTACATTGCAGTAACATTTAGAGTGTGCGGACATCGTTTTCGCACCACGGAGTGAGTGTACGCCCACGAGAGCACGCCCTTATTCTTCACCTGTGCCTCGTGGCGCAGATATGACGGAAAAATGGCAAATACAGTCTATGATGATTTTTGCAATTCTCAAGCAAAAAAACAGTTCAATTAAGGCACACAGGACTCGCTTATAGCGAGCTTCTGAATCCTGTTCGTGACGACAAAGTTGAGTCGCACAGAGCCACAGGTTTTGGGGGTACTCGGCACCAAGCCCGTCGACTTCTATGGGGGATGTGACGGTAGCACAGCTATGTCCGTGCCCTGGTCGCTCACTGGAATGTGGGATATTTCCAGGGGATGATAGAATGTTTGTGTAGTTTGTCGTGACGCCACCTGTAGTACCTGGTCAGGGTGACCAGCGCTGCTGTGCAGGTCCTCTGGCAGGGATGGTGTAGTGCAGCTAGGTGATAAGTCTTGTACAGGTAAGACGGTATCCTACCAGGGCAGATAGATGTGAGATAGAGCAATGGTGCAGAGTGATGTAGCAGAGTGGAGTATGCGACGTAGTAAGAAAGCAGGAAAGGAAACAATTCTTACTATAAAGACATGCAGCATAAGGCTGCCTCAACCCCTCCCATCCAACTAGCTACACCCTGTTCTAACCAGCCTGAGCTAGACCATCCCATTGGGTCCGCCTACACTCAGCTGGCATAGTGTACTGTTGAATGCAGTGGTTGGAGTCAATGGGGTGTTTCCTCCTTACCTGAGAGTAAGTTGTCACACCGCTGGGTGCGATGCAACATCTCTGTGGCGACTGGACCCTCGGGTCTTTTCACAAATGCCGGCTTTACCCGGCAATTGAATCAGAGGCTATTTTACTATGTAGAAGTGAATAAACTATAAATATATGTATATATATATATATGTCACAATGACATGTATATATATATATATATGTATTCTAAGTGTGTATATTTTGTGTTTACAAAGAAAGAAAGTGTTTTTTTAGTTGCGATATTTTGTTCCCATAGACTTACATGGGACTTCCGGTATCGGAATCGGATATCGCCGATATTTAGTGATATCGGTGGTACCATTCCGATCCGATATTTTTAGATATCGAGCAGTATCGCTCAACACTACTGGCCACCAAAGCCGAGCCTGTTCACCACCATGAGGTTTTACATCCTCTATTAATTGAAATGAGTCCACCTTAACTTGTCTGCAACTTCCACCTGACTCCTAAACAGCAAAGCTGTGACAGGTTATAAATTCCAAATCACATTTGACACTTTTTTAAAAATATATCACTTTTGTAAACTTATAAACTAGAAGCCCCTGCAAAAGCATTAAGGGGACTAAACTTAGCAAACCTCCGACTCACAATGAGTCATCCTACAGTGCTCAGGAGAGGAAAAAACCCCTGTGGAGGAAACCTCTAGGGAACCATTGCTGAAGAATTGCCCTTCCCTTGGGCTTAGAAGGTTAATGCTAATGTTAACTCTTTATAGCCATGATAAAATTGAACCTGGTACAAGATATACAATGGCAATTTCAAAAAATACAATAAAGCATTCATCATCATACAAGCAATAATTAAAACATTTTAGGACAGTGATTATAAACAGGGCGGAAGGGCGGGAAATGCTTCCTCCAGTTCATTCGGTGAGAGAAAGAGGGAGAGTGTAAGAATTACCTCCTCTATATAAACCCCATCCTCCTCACAGTAACACACCAGGTACAGACAAACTGTGCTCCTTCCTCTTAAAGCAACTTCACTCTTACTTAAAATATACCCCACTATGCAAACACAAACAAAGCTGCAGGAGTTAAAGGTCCATCCCTCACAAAGTTTATGTCCTTTATTAAAAGAAACAGACAATAAAACATCAAAGCATAAATAACATTAACACGCTGGGAGGAGCCCTTGAAGCTCCCAAAATCTGGTGACTACCAACCATAAAGTGAACATAAAATGTACCAACAATTACTCCCAGACGTTACCCCACTGGCTCAGGAGCACCATAAGTGCTTGAACTTCCTGGGATCCGAAAAACCCTTGCCAAAACTCCCCTGCACATTTCACAAGATCCAGAACCATATTAAATTCCAAAAGGAGGAATCCATATCCCAATGGATCCCCCAAACCAATTTTTAACCAACTTCAAGGACACCCCAACCGCACAAGATGTGGGAAAAGTGAGAATGAAATCACCATGTAAGTTTAAAACCAAGGTATACAACAGGTTAATACTGAAAAATATCCCATCATAAGGTCAGATATAGTCAGTGATGGGCAATGCCTTGTTATATGCTGTAACAATAAATGAGAAGAAGCCGCCTGCTCCTCTACAGCAGTTACAGACACGGCTCTCTAATCACCAGCTGTACATAAATCGTAAGAAATATAATATGGAGGTCTAGTACAAGCTGCCAGCAGCCATAGGTGTATGTGCAGAAAACTGCGAAGTTCGTGTCCCAGACAGTCACGCTTCCTACATACAATAGACGAGAGACAGGGCTGAAAAATGGGCCCATGATGTGTTCTGCAGAGCAAGTGCTCTATGACCTTTCTTGACTGGCCCTCCCAAAGTCCTGACCTAAACCCAATAGAGCATCTCTGGAGAGACCTGAAAATGGCTATTCACCAACGTTCATCATCCAACATGAAGGAACTGGAGAGGATCTACAAGGAAGAATGGCAGAGGATCCCCAAATCCTGGTGTGAAAAACTTGTTGCATCATTCCCAAGAAGACTCATGGCTGTACTAGCTCAAAAGGGTGCTTCTACTCAATACTGAGAAAAGGGTCTGAATCCTTATGACCATGTGATATTTCAGTTTTTCTTTTTTAATAAATCTGCAAAAATTTCTACATTTCAGTTTTTTATGAGTCAAGATGGGGTGCAGAGTGTATATTAATGAGAAAAAAATGAACTTTTTGCATTTACCAAATGGCTGCAATAAAACAAAGAGTGAAAAATTTAAAGGGGTCTGAATACTTTCCGAACCCTCTGTACTCAAGACTAGAGTTGAGCGAAACAGGTCGGTCAGATTCATAAGTCGCAGACTTTCGCCGAAGTCGGGTTTCAAAGAGCGAAACCCGACCATAGCGTGAAGTCGGCCATGTGGTCGGTAAAACGAGCGCCAAAGTTGGATTTCCCAGAATGCTTGCAGGCGCCTTTTTTCAGCCAATGAGCAAGGATGTACACTGTGGGCAACGAGATGACATGGGCAGTGTCCACCATCATCTTAGAGAAGGGCATTGCAGTGATTGGCTTGCTTTGGGTGGCGTCATAGTGTCTATAAAAGCCCTGACTACCGACCTCCATTTTACCTCTGCCGATCTTAACAGTAGGGAGAGGTTGCTTGCTGTTTCTCAGTAGGGAGAGAGTTAGGGCTGGAAAGAGAAGTTCTTATGTGTGCTTGTTCTGACAGCAATTGTGCTGTACAGTTAAGGCACTGTCACACTTAGTGATCGCACCAGCGATCACGACAACGACACGACCTGGCGAGATCGTTGGTGGATCGCTATATGGTCGCTAGTTAGCTTCCAAACACAAAGATCTCATCAGAGATCAGCGATCTGTATAACGACCTCTGCGGTCGTTGGGAAAACCTAGTTCTGCCTGCACCGCTGGTAAAGTCATTCATAAAGGGTGTCACACTCAGCGATTCAGTCTCACCAGCGGGACACCAACGACCAAAAAACGGCTCAGAACTTTCATGAACGATCAGCGACATCGCGGTGGGGGCCACATCGCCGCTACATGTCACACACAGCGACGTCGCTAACGAGATCGCTACTGCGTGATAAAATCGCTGACGCTTTAGCGATCTCGTTAGCGATCTCGCTTAGTGTGACAGTACCTTTAGTGTGAAGTGACAGGGGAGGATTTTCTTGTGTGCAGCAGAGCTGGTTATTAGGCTGCCTGATAGCTGTATTGCTGTGTGTACACTGCTGTGCAGACTGCTTTTTACACAGCAATAATACCGTATATACTTATGTATAAGCCGACCCGTGTATAAGCCGACCCCCCTAATTTTGCCACAAAAAACTGGGAAAACGTATTGACTCGCGTATAAGCCTAGGGTGAAAAATGATTATGCCCCCATATGATGCTCCACAGATTATGCCCCCATATGCTGCACAGATTATGCCCCTATATGCTCCAGATTATGCCCCCATATGCTCCAGATTATGCCCAATATGCTTCAGAGATTATGCCCCCATATGTTCCACAGCTTATGCCCCATATGCTCCATATTATGCCCCATATGCTCCATATTTTGCCCCCATATGCTCCAGATTATGCCCCCATATGTTCCACAGCTTATGCCCCCATATTATGCCCCCATATGCTCCATATTTTGCCCCCATATGCTCCATATTATGCCCCCATATGTTCCACAGCTTATGCCCCATATGCTCCATATTATGCCCCATATGCTCCATATTATGCCCCCATATGTTCCAGATTATGCCCCCATATGCTCCATATTATGCCCCCATATGCTCCATATTATGCCCCCATATGTTCCAGATTATGCCCCATATGCTGCAAAAAAAATAAAAAAAATGACATACTCACCTCTCGTCGCTGGGGGCCAGGTGCCGGGGTCCTGAGCAGGCAGTGACACTGGCGCGCTATGGGGGACAGGTGCCGGCGTCACCGCTCACTCAGAACCCCGGCACCTGTGATATTTACCTTTCCTCTCTGCACCACAGCGCTGCGTCCTCTTCCTGGTCCTCGGCAGTGAATGATCTGGCAGGGGCGCGGCGCTCACTAATGACATCATCGTGCCCTCTGCTGATCATTCACCGCCAGAGGAGTCAGACGAGGACGCAACACAGCGGTGGAGAGAAGACAGGTAAATATCGCTGTACTCACCTCTCCGCCGCGCGTCCCTGCAGCCTCTCCTCTTCTCCCGGTGCTCTCAGCAGCGCTTCCTTCCTACAGCAGTCACATGGTACCGCTCATTAAAGTCATGAATATGTGCATATTCATGACTTTAATGAGCGGTGCCATGTGACCGCTGCAGGAAGGAGCCGGAGATCGTGGGAGAAGCAGGGGGGCTGCAGAGACCGCGGCGGCGGAGAGGTGAGTATAATCCGACACCCCCGCTCCCCTCCCCCGCCGACCCCGTATATGACCCGCGTATAAGCCGAGAGGGGGACTTTCAGCCCTAAAAAATGGGCTGAAAATCTCGGCTTATACATGGGTATATACGGTACTTTTATACTTTTTTTCTGCACAGTTACCGAGCATTCATTTTTCCCACGCTGTATAGAGCTGTACGCTCCTCACACACTACCGTGTACCGGCTGGTATCATGGACAAATACATACTGACTGTCTGTGTGTGACTCCGGAAATATATATGGAGATTTAAATTTTCCTATACACTGTATACAGTACAGCTGTACGCTTCTGATACAGTACAGTTTTTCTGCCTTTTGTATTACGGTCAAATCCATACTGAGTGAGAGTCTGTGTGTGACTCCGGAAATATATACGGAGATTTAAATTTTCCCCTACACTGTATACAGCTGTACGCTTCTGATACAGTACCGCTTTTCTGCCTTTTGTATTACGGTCAAATCCATACTGAGTGAGCGTCTGTGTGTGACTCCGGAAATATATACAGTGATTTAAATTTTCCCCTACGTTGTATACAGCTGTACGCTTCTGATACAGTACCATTTTTCTGCCTTTTGTATTTCGGTCAAATCCATACTGAGTGAGCATCTGTGTGTGACTCTGGAAATATATACGGAGATTTAACTTTTCCCCTACAATGTATACAGCTGTACGCTTTTGATACAGTACCGTTTTTCTGCCTTTTGTATTACAGTCAAATCCATACATGACATGGAGTGCACTGATGCACAGCCACTGCTATATGATTCTGCTGGTACATTCACCAAGAGCACTGCATTGCCCTCGCAGTCTACTGAGCCAGATTCTGACCCTGATGAAACTCAGGTGCCCCTTCCTGCATACTATACCACCTTACACAGTGACACAGAGGAAGGTGCAGATGAAATTGAAGAGGAGGTGATGGATGACCCAGTTGTTGACTCGGATTGGCATCCATTGGGGAAGAGGGTGCCGCTGGCAATAGCTCAGAAGAGGAGGAGGATCCGCAACAGACATCGACATCGCAGCTGCGGTTATTTGGTAGGCCCGTAGCAGTCCAAAAACGTGTTAAAAATGCAAAAAGAGTTGCAGGACAACTTGGCCAGATGGTCAAATTAGCACAGCGTGCAAGCCCTGAAAATTTATCCCATAGTAGGAAGAGTGCAGTGTGGCACTTTTTTGACCAGAATCCTATTGATTAGGCAAAGGTAATCTGTAAGAAGTGCGGAAGGACCTTTTGCTGAGGGAAAAATCTCCGAAATTTGAATACCAGTTGCATGCTTAGACATTTAAACACCATGCACTTGCAAGCGTGGACGGACTACAAAACCTCAGGTAGCACACGTGTACCTGCTCCAACTGAAGGTAGACAGCAACGCTACATCGCTTCCCCCACTGTAAGCCCACGACTAAATCTAGGCCATCACCACCACCATTTCCATCACCATTGCCAACCACCTCTCAGTCCACCATGTCCACAGCCAGTTCCCCCATATGCAGCTCTCAAGTCCAGTTCACCCTACCAGACACTCTGAGTAGGACAAGAAAGTACTCATCCTCTCATCCGCGTACACTGGCTTTGTATGCCTACATTGCCAAACTGATCTCATTAGAGATGATGCCCTTCCGTTGGTTGAAAGCGCAGCGTTCCGAGAGCTCATGGCCTATGCTGTCCCACGCTATGACCTACCCAGTCGCCATTTCTTTTCTAGAAAAGCCATCCCTGCCCTCCACCTGCATGTGAAAGACCGCATTGTCCATGCACTCAAACAATCAGTAAGTGGAAAGGTGCACCTCACAACAGATGCATGGGCCAGTAGGTATGGCCAGGGCCGTTACGTGTCCATCACTGGGTTAATGTGATGGATGCAGGGTCCACAGGGGACAGCGGCGGTGGGACAGTGCTGCCTAGCCCACAGTATAGGCAACAGTTGGCTGTAGGCGTTCGACCCTCCTCCTTCAGAAGCGAAAGCTCGTCGACAGAGCGAAGTCGCACGAGCACTCCATCCACAGCTGCCAGTGTTGACCACGAGGTGTCACACTATCGAACAGCTAGTGGTAAGCGTCAGCAGGCTGTTTTAAAGATGATATATTGAATAACCAAGGCGCTAGTGTGTGCAAAAGACAACCTGCTGCGAATAATAAGGCAACACCACCACTTTACCTCAAGGGGTGCAAATATAGTTATAAATATAAAATATTCGCGCTGTATGTTTCATAAAGAGCAGAAAATCTGTTGATGAGTGTCACTGCTAAAACCAACCTCATACAATGCGTCATAAAATCAACACCAAAGGGCAAGATATAATATAAATAATACAGGAATACCGTTAAAAGTATTAGTAAACTTTCAAACTCCAACATAGAATGTGGAATAGAGTTTTATGCCTAATACTGTGCTCACGTCACACTTTAAGAGCTCTTTGTCCTACAATAGAAATAAATTTAATTTCCCAGTTGGTCCATACCTTACAGGCAGAGAAGTTTACTAGTGTCCATTACGGATGCAGTCCAGATGGGATATGAGAATAGTTTACTCTCGGTGCTTTGAATCTTCTAGGGCACTGTTCCGGCCGGCAACAGATGCCAAGATACCACGCTGTTTGTATTCCACGCCGTACTGAGACTTGCTGTCGGCGGTAAAGGAAAAAGAAAGCGATGGGTCCGTAGGACCTTTCGTGACGTCACGATCACGTGACCACACATGTGACTGACTACGGGGCGCTCCTTGGACCAAAAAATCCATTTCAAAGATTCAAAGCACCAAGAGTGAACTATTCTCATATCCCATCAGGACTGCATCCATAATGGACACTAGTAAACTTCTCTGCCTGTAAGGTATGGACCAACTGGGAAATTAAATTTATTTCTATAGTAGGACAAAGTGCTCTTAAAGTGTGACGTGAGCACAGTATTAGGCATAAAACTCTATTCCACATTCTAAGTTGGAGTTTGAAAGTTTACTAATACTTTTAACTGTATTCCTGTATTATTTATATTATATCTTGTCCTTTGGTGTTGATTTTATGACGCATTGTATGAGGTTGGTTTTAGCAGTGACACTCATCAACAGATTTTCTGCTCTTTATGAGACATACAGCGCAAATATTTTATATTTATAACTATGTTTTAAAGATGATGTCTTTGGGCGACAACAGACACACTGCGGAGGCACTGGCTGACTACTTGCAGCGAGAAACTGAGTCATGGCTGGGCAGTATACATCTTGAGCCAGGCAAGGTAGTCAGTGATAACGGCCGTAATTTTGTGGCAGCCACAGCCCTGGCAAAACTCAGGCACATACCTTGCCTGGCTCACACCTTGAACCTGGTGGTGCAGTGCTTCTTAATTAATTATCCGGAGTTACCAGCCCTGCTCCATAAGGTGCGAAGACTGTGCTCGCACATCCGTCGCTCGCCCGTAGACTCCAGTTGTATGCAGAGGCTGCAGCGATCGCTCCACCTCCCCAAGCACCGCCTAATCATAGACGTTGCAACAAGGTGGAACTCCACCATACACATGGTTGAGAGGCTGTGCGAACAGAGGCAGGCTGTAATGCATTTGTGGGAGGATGCACGGGCAGGCAGTTTGAGGGCAGACATCGAGTTGTCGGGTGTGCAGTGGTCAAAGCTGAAAGACC
This sequence comes from Oophaga sylvatica, assembly GCA_033576555.1. Lineage (NCBI taxonomy): Eukaryota > Metazoa > Chordata > Amphibia > Anura > Dendrobatidae > Oophaga > Oophaga sylvatica. The sequence goes on along the minus strand of JARQOD010000003.1, from coordinate 297,022,512 downwards.
TCTGTAAAGTCCTTCAGTGTTTTGAGGAATGCACACGACTGGTAAGCGCAGACGACGCCTCATAAGAATGAACATCCCACTTATGCATCTGCTCATGCAAACTATAAAACAAGAAGAAAAAGCAGTATGTATAGAAGCCACGATCACCCTTAAATAAATCAATAGAAATAAGAGAATATATAATAAAGTTTTATTGATACAAAAACACACTAACAAAACAGACAAAAAATAAAACCATTAAAAAAGGACCCTATAGAAAAGGTTCATATGAAACCACTGGGGATCCGTATAGGGACCCACAAACAGACTCCCAAAAACAACGTACACTGTGGGTATCCAACGTACACTGCGGGTAACTAAGCGACGTTACCGGCAGTGTCGCTGTCCTGATCACTGCCTGTTTGGCAGCTCACCAGCGATCATGTAGCGACACACCAGCGATCCTGACAAGTGCATATCGTTGTCTGGATCGCTGGTGTGTCGCTATGTGTGACTTGACCCTATGAATGTTCCAGAAACCCTTTATGCAGTCTGTTTACAGGTTTGTGTACTGGCGATTCCTCCTGCAGAGGGGAACAAAGAGAAGCATGCCCCCACCAGATATAGGACAAGGAATGTTAATGTAAGCCTGATTACAGTATGGTCCGTGTGTACAGGCTGGGGTGACACTCTGTTACACCGTGATATACGAGTGATAATGTGCAGTCAGGCTCAGACTCATGCAACTCATGGTTTTGACAGTATTCGTCAAGGGACAGATTGTCTTCAAGGGAAATATGCACAAATAATATGATCACTGTGTTACGCCATGCTGCTAATGTGAAGTAATGGCTGTTAAGTTGGTGAATGCTGCATATGTTAACCCCTTAACCACCAAGGGTGGTTTGCACGTTAATGACCGGGCCAATTTTTACAATTCTGACCAATGTCTCTTTATGAGGTTATAACTCTGGAACGGTTCAACGGATCTTCGCGATTCTGAGATTGTTTTCTCGTGACATATTGTACTTCATGACAGTGCTAAAATTTCTTCGATATACCTTGCGTTTATTTTTGAAAAAAACGCAAATATGGCGAAAATTTGGAAAATTTAGCAATTTTCAAATTTTGAATTTTTTTTCCCTTAAAACAGAGAAATATGTCACACAAAATAGTTAAGAAATAACATTTCCCACATGTCCACTTTACATCAGCACAATTTTGGAACCCAAATTTTTTTTTGTTAGGAAATTATAAGGGTTAAAAGTTGACCAGTGATTTCTCATTTTTACAACAAAATTTACAAAGCCATTTTTTTAGGAACCACCTCACATTTGAAGTCACTTTGAGGGGCCTATATGGCAGAAAATACCCAAAAGTGACACTATTCTAAAAACTGCACCCCTCAAGGTACTCAAAACCACATTCAAGAAGTTTATTAACCCTTCAGGTGCTTCACAGGAGCTGAAGCAACGTGGAAGGAAAAAATTAATATTTAACTTTTTAGCCACAAAAATGATCTTTTACAAACTTTTTTTTATTTTCACAAGGGTAAAAGGAAAAAATGGGCAGATAAAGTTGTTGTGCAATTTCTCCTGAGTACGCCAATACCCTATATGTGGGGAAAACCACTGCTTGGGCACACGGCAGAGCTCGTAAGGGAAGGAGCGCCGTTTGACTTTTTCAAACTAAAATTGGCTGGAGTTGAGATTGGACGCCATGTCAGTGTTTGGAGAGCCCCTGATGCGCCTAAACAGTGGAACCCCCCCACAAGTGACACCATTTTGGAAACTAGACCCCCTAAGGAACTTATCTAGATCTGTTGTGAGCACTTTGGACCCCAAAGTGTTTCACAAAAGTTTATAATGCCTGGGGGTGGAAAAAGAAACAAACAATTTTCCACAAAAATTATTTTTAAGTCCAAAATTTTAGATTTTTCCCAAGGAAATTGGACCCCAAAAGTTGTTGTCCAATTTGTCCTGAGTTCGCTGATACCCCATATGTGGGGGGGGGAAACTGTTTGGGCGCACGGCAGGGCTTGGAAAGGAAGCAGTAACGTTTTGGAATGCAAACATTGATGGGGGTCATGTTCCATTTGTAGTGCCCCAGATGAGCCTAAACAGTGGAAACCCCCCACAAGTGACCCCATTTTGGAAGCTAGACCCCTAAGGAACTTATCTAGATCTTTGGTGAGCACTTTGAACCCCCAAGTGCTTCACACAAGTTTATAATGCCCGGGCATGAAAATAAAAAATCCTATTTTTTTCCCACAAAAATTATCTCTTAGTCACTAATTTTTTATTTTCCCATAGGTAACAGGAGAAATTGGACCTCAAACGTTGTTGTCCAATTTGTCCTGAGTACGCTGATACCCATATGTGGGGGGGAACCACTGTTTGGGCGCACGGCAGAGCTCGGAATGGAAGGAGCACCATTTGACTTTTTCCAACCAAAATTGGCTGGAATTGAGATTGGACGCCATGTTGCATTTGGAGAGTCCCTGATGTGCCTAAACAGTGGAAACCCCCCACAAGTGACCCCGTTTGGGAAACTAGACCCCTAAGTAACTTATCTAGATCTTTGGTGAGCAATTTGAACCCCCAAGTGCTTCAGACAAGTTTATAACGTAGAGCCGTAAAATTAAAAAATCATATTTTTTCCACAAAATTGATCTTTTAACCCCAATTTTTATTTTCCCAAGGGTAACAAGACTCCAAAAGTTATTGTGCAATTTGTCCTGAGTACGCTGATACCCCATATGTGGGGGTAAACCACTGTTTGAGTGCATGGCAGAGTTTGGAAGGGAAGGAGCGCCGTTTGACTTTTTCAACGCAGAATTGGCTGGATGCCATGTCGTGTTTGGAGAGCTCCTGATCTGCCTAAACAGTGGAAACCCCCCACAAATGACACCATTTTGGAAACTAGACCCCTCAAGGAACTTATCTAGATGTGTGGTGAGCACTTTGAACTCCAAAGTGCTTCACAGAAGTTTATAACGTACAGCCGTAAAATAAAAGATCTTTTTCTTTTTTTACAAAAATGATTTTTTTCGCCCCCAATATTTTATTTTCACAAGGGTAACAGGAGAAATTGGACCCCAAAAGTTGTTGTCCAATTTGTCCTGAGTACGCTGATACCCAATATGTGGGAGTAAACTACTGTATGGGCGCACGTCGGGGCTCGGAAGGGTAGTAGTGACGTTTTGGATTGCAGACTTTGATGGAATGGTCTGGGGGAGTCATGTCGCATTTGGAGAGCCCCTGATGCGCCTAAACAGTGGAAACCCCCCACAAGTGACCCCATTTTGGAAAATAGACCCCACAAGGAACTTATCTAGATGTGTGGTGAGCACTTTGAACTCCGAATTGCTTCACAGAAGTTTATAACGTACAGCCGTAAAAATAAAAAATCCTTTTTTTTTTTTACAAAAATGATTTTTTCGCCCCCAATATTTTATTTTCACAAGGTTAACAGGAGAAATTGGACCCCAAAATTTGTTGTCCAATTTGTCCTGAGTACGCTGATACCCAATATGTGGGAGAAAACTACTGTATGGGTGCACGTCTGGGCTCGGAAGGGAAGTAGTGACGTTTTGGATTGCAGACTTTGATGGAATGGTCTGGGGGCGTCATGTCGCATTTGGAGAGCCCTGATGCGCCTAAACAGTGGAAACCACCTAATTCTAACTCCAACCCTAACCCCAAACACACCCTAACCCTAGTCCCAACCCTAACCACAAACCTAACCCTAACACACCCATAACCCTAATCCCAACTCTAACCCTAATCCTAACTTTAGCGCCATCCCTAACCCTAACTTTAGCCGCAACCCTAACCTTAACCATAACCCTAATGGGAAAATGGAAATAAATACATTTTTTTAATTTTATTATTTTTCCCTAACTAAGGGGGTAATAAAGGGGGTTTGATTTACTATTTATAGTGGGTTTTTATGATTGGCAGCTGTCACGCTAAAAGACGCTTTTTATTGCAAAAAGTAGTTTTTTGCATCACCACATCGTGAGAGCTATAATTTTTGCATATTTTGGCCCACAGAGTCATGTGAGGTCTTATTTTTTGTGGGACGAGGTGACGTTTTTATTGGTACCATTTATGACCACGTGACATTTTTTGATCGCTTTTTATTTCGATTTTTGGGAGGTTAGAATGAACAAAAATCAGCAATTCATGAATTTCTTTTGGGGGAGGCGTTTATACCGTTCCGCGTGTGGTAAAATTGATAAAGCAGTTTTATTCTTCGGGTCAGTACGATTATGGCGATACCTCATTTATATCATTTTTTTAAATGTTTTGGTGCTTTTATAGAATAAAAACAATTTTATATAAAAAATCATTATTTTTGCATCGCTTTATTCTGCGAGCTATAACTTTTTTATTTTTTCGCTGATGATGCTGTATGATGGCTCGTTTTTTGCGGAACAAGATGACGTTTTCAGCGGTACCATGTTTATTTATATCGGTCTTTTTGATCGCGTGTTATTCCATTTTTTATTCGGCGGTATGGTGATAAAGCATTGATTTTTTGCTTAGTTTTTTTTTAAGGGGTTCACTAAAGGGGTTAACTAGTGGGACAGTTTTATAGGGGGGGTCATTACGGACTAGGCGATACCAAATATGTGTACTTTTATTGTTTTGTTTTTTTATTTACAGGAAGAAATGAATTTATTGGGGAATATTTTTTTTTTTTTTATGATTTTTTTTACCACTTTTTATTTTTATTTTTTTTACTTTTTTACTTTGTCCCAGGGTGGGACATCACAGTATTTTAGCAGATCGCTGGTGTGACAGTGTGCACAGCACTCTGTCACACCAGCGATCGCTCAGGCAGTGCAGCAGGCTTCTCAGTGCCTGCTCTCAGCAGGCACTGAGGAAGCCGCCTCCCTGCAGGACCTGGAGGGAGGACGGACCCTCGGAACAGCGCGACACATCGCGCTGCTCTGAGGGTCTTAGGGGAGTGCTCAGGGAGCCCCCACCCTGCGCGATCCTCCCCTGTGCCCCGAGTACACCGCGATTATGTTTGATCGTGGTGTGCCAGGGGTTAATGTGCCGGGAGAGGTCCGTGACCGCTCCTGACACATAGTGCCGGGTGTCAGCTGTGATAATAATATTCGTCGTAATATTCCGTCCATGGGAATTAAGTACCAGGTCACATGGACGGAATATTACGTCCAATGGGATTAAGGGGTTAAAAAGAGTGTTTCTACTGCGGCACCCTCACCTGTTAGTGAGAGTGCAGTTCAGAACAAAATCTTTTTTCAAGACTTAAAGGGTATATCCAGGACAATTTTTTCGGCTATTGGCCTAAAAAGTCAGATAGTTGCTACGTACTTGCCCAATGCCGAAGTCTGCCGTAACAGAGCACTCACAGACAGGGGTGGATTAAAGGTAGCCAGGGCCCTGGGCTGTTCAGACTCTGTGGGCCCCCGGTCATGTGACGGGGTCATGTGATGGGGTCATGTGACGGGGTCATGCGATGTGGTCATCTTATACCTGAAACAGATTATTCCAGAAAAATAGTTGCTGAGTGAAACTATAACCTGTCAAACATCCATTGATCTAGTGAATTTACCCTTCAGTTAGGAAGAAAAAAAAAAACACTTTAAGCCATAGTCTGAACAGTCCAATTTTAATCTGTAAACAAGACTGTTGCCAATTTTCACAAGTTACTCATCAAAAGTGCAACGCAAAACAGTTGAAAAAACATTTAAAGTATCACATTTCCATTACAATGCAGTCAAATCAATGACAAAAGTGTCAAACGCATAAGTTATATAAATATTAAATATTACTTATACACGCACATTTCAAAAGCTGCCAGAACCAGAAAAAATAGATCAAAGTATCTTCTCAAAATATCTAAACTCAAGCACAGCACCAATAGTTTCAGGTATATCAGTACTAAATGCTATATGTTAATTTAACCTTCAACCAAGGGGTGTTAATAGAGACTGGTCAACATCAAACATGGGGAAAAGGCGACACTCCAAGAGACCAATCCTAACCTGGAGCCAACATGCAAGAGAAATAGAAAACACCTCCAGATTACACAAAACTCGCCTTTTCTATGTAATAGAATCCATGTTGCTGCACAATGTAAAACTCGTTTTTTTTTTATCTCCAGTCAAAAGAAAATTAGATTCTGATGTAGCGCATTGAAGCCACAAAGACTGACATTCTGGAATCAGCCTATAATATTTGGGCCTGCTGGATAGACTCCTATCCTGATCCTCTTCTAAACCCCTTCTTAAATAGATCACCCTGAATGATATATATATTTATATAAATGACAAGCTGTTATTTTTGATCTTAAGAATAAGCTCTCTGTCTGTATCAAGTTATTTACGAGACAAGCTATAATACAGTACACACAATATACCAAACACTAGATAAAGTTTTTGGTATAAGTGAAAGTAATTGACTAAAAGTCTGATAAAATACAGTATTCAAATATATTATCAGGATGTTTTCCAAAAGTAAACATCCCCCTCCATCCTTGTTATTTCTATGCATTATAATCATGTCTCTGACTAATAGTCATGAACTTCCTGCATTGGGTAATTTTACGCTTTGAATTTATGTCTCATCGGAATTTAAAACCCTCAATTAGACTTTTTTTAAGCCAAAATTAAAACATTTTTTTCCTGCATTTCTTTGCCCTGTATTCCATCAATTATTTGGGATACGTCAAGGGTTTTCAAAAGTTTGCATTCAATGCTTAAAAGAGAAAGGTGATTTAACCGCTCTTGGCCCATTTGGCTCCTAAGCTCATTTTTTATTCTTTTGAGTTAATTAGCCCCTATGGTAATAATATTCCCCATCCTGGCCCCCCGTGTGTCTCATTCCTGGCTTCAGCCATATGTTCTCCCATCCCGCCCTCGTGAGTATCCATTCTGCCCCCATATGATCTCCCGATCCTGCCCATCTGTCTACATCGTATCCATCCTGCCCCATGATCCTGCACCATGTGTCTCCCATCCTGCCCGTGTCTCGCATCCTGCCCCTCCTGTGTCTCGCTGTAACATTCTGCCCCTCATGTGTCTTACATTCTGCCCCCCTGTGTCTCACTGTCACATTCTGCCCCCTTCTGTGTCTCACATTCTGCCCCTCCTGTGTCTCACTGTCACATTCTGCCCCCTCATGTGTCTTACTGTCACATTCTGCCCCATATCTCACATTCTGCCCCCTCCTGTGTCTCACTGTAACATTCCGCCCCTGTGTCCATTCTGCCCCCTCCTGTGTCTCACTGTCACATTCTGCCCCCTCCTGTGTCTTACTGTCATATTATGCCCCCTCCTGTGTCTTACAGTCACATTCTGCCCCTTTGTCAATTCTGCCCCTCCTGTGTCTCACTGCCACATTCTGACCCCTCCTGTGTCTCACTGTCACATTCTGCCCCCATATCTCACATTCTGCCCCCATATCTCACATTCTGCCCCGTGTCTCGTATTCTGTCCGAGGGCCGGCGTCAGCACCCGGCCTACCCGGGCAAGTGCCGTGCCTCTGAGCAGGCGGGGGGGCCCACTCGCCGTCGGGCACCCCGGTGCCCGTTAGCGGATGAGAGCGGTACCAGCGCCGCCACTAGGCCCCCCGCTTGCTCAGGGCCCCGGCAGCAGCTGGCGCAATATTTACCTCTCCCAGTGCCTAAGCAGCTCCAGGCTCCAGGGGCGCCTGCAAGGGCGGCTGTGGCAGAGAGTAAGCGCGGGCGCCGGACAGGTGAGATGTGAGGTGTATGTGTCTGTGTGTGTGTGTATATATCAGTGTGTGTGTATGTAGTGCGGTGCTTTGTGTGTGTGTATATGAGAGAGTGCTGCGGTGCTGTCTGTGTGTGGTGCTGTATGTGTGATGGTGGTGGGGGAGGCAGTGATGGTGGTGAGGAGGCGGAGGCAATGATGATGATAGGGAGGCGATGATGATGGGGAGGCAATGATATTGATGATGGGGAGGCAATGATGATGATGATGGGGAGTCTTTCCACAGTGCCCTTTCCTGAGCCGGCCCGTAATAGTGCAGAACGCAGCGCAGTGCAGAGGAGAGCTCCATATTTTGTATGGAGCATTATATGGGGACCAGTATCCTGTATGGAGCATTATTTGGGGTCCAATATTCTTTATGGAGCATTATATTTGGCCCATAATACTGTATGGAGGACTATGTGGTGCCCATAATATTGTATTGAGGACTGTACTGTCCAGTCTGTACTGTGCGCTGTGAGGATTTGGCGGTTTTTGAGCTTTTGTACAATTTACAATAGATATCACTCATGTAATGGAAGAAGTGAAGTGTTTGGCATTGTACTATACCCATATTTCTCTGCAGTATCTGTACATCATGAATCATGGTCTGTGTTAAAGGGGCCCACTGAGACTCTTTCGCCCGGGGCCCTTAAAAACCTGGAGCCGGCCCTGTTCTGCCACATTCTGCCCCGTGTCTCGCATTCTGCCCCCATGTCTTGCGTTCTGCCCCATGTCCATTCTTCCCCATGTCTCACATTCTGCCCCGTGTCTCGCATTTTGCCCCACGTCCATTCTGCCCCTGTGCCTCGCATTCTGCCCTCATGTCTTGCGTTCTGCCCCATGTCCATTCTTCCCCCGTGTCTCGCATTCTGCCCCGTGTCTCGCATTCTGCCCCATGTCTTGCATTCTGCCCCCATGTCTCGCATTCTGCCCCATGACTCGCATTCTTCCCCATGTCTTGCATTCTGCCCCCATGTCTCGCATTCTGCCCCATGTCTTGCATTCTGCCCCATGTCCATTCCCATGTCCATTGTGCCCCATGTCCATTCTGACCCCATGTCTCGCATTTTGCCCCAAGTCTTGCATTCTGCCCCATGTCTTGCATTCTGCCCTATGTCCATTCCCATGTCCATTCTGCCCCAATGTCCATTCTGCCCCATGTCTTGCATCCTTCCCCCATGTGCATTCTGCCCCGTGTCTCACAGTCTGCCTCGGGCCCCTCGGATCGCTGCTTTCAATAAAAAAAACAAAAAAAAAACAAGTTCTTCTTACCTGGCTGCGCACCTGCGGCGAAGCTCCCTCCATGCAGCTGAAGCGAGCACTCGCCGGCGACTGACAATGACGTCAGATGCCGGCGACGTGTGTGCTGCAGCTGACATCAGCTGCCAGCCTCGGATTGGCTGGCGGCTGTTAACAATTGACGTGCGGGCGCAGGCCCGCACGTCAATAGCATTGAACTGCTGCAGCGCCGCTAAGGGCCCAGTTTAGCCTGCCAGTAGGGGCTAGGTGAGCACCGGTCATGCTGAAGGATGTTGCCGTTAGGTAACGAGATGAGATCCTCAGACCCCTTGTGAGACCATATGCTGGTGTGGTTGGCCCTGGGTTCCTCCTAATGCAGGACAATGCCAGACTTCATGTGGCTGGAGTGTGTCAGCAGTTCCTGCAAGATGAAGGCATTGAAGCTATGGACTGGCCTGCCGTTCGCCAGAATTGCATCCAATTGAGCACATCTGGGACATCATGTCTCGCTCCATCCACAAACGTCACGTTGCACCACAGACTGTCCAGGAGTTGACTGATGCTTTAGTCCAGGTCTGGGAGGAGATCCCTCAGGAGAACATCCGTAACCTCATCAGGAGCATGCCCAGGCATTGTAGGGAGGTCATACAGGCATGTGGAGGCCACACACAATACTGAGCATCATTTTGACTTGTTTCCACTTTAATTTTGTCTTGTTTTGATTTTCATTTCGACTTGTTTCCACTTTCATTTTGGGGGTCTCTCCAAATCCAGGCCTCCATTGGTTAAAAAATTTGATTTCCATTGATGATTTTTGTGTGATTATGTTGACAGCACATTTAACTTTGTACAGAACAAAGTATTCAATGAGAATATTTTATTGATTTAGATCTAGGATGTGTTATTTGAGTGTTCCCTTTATTTTTTTGAGCAGTGTATATTAGATCGATAGATAGATAGATAGATAGATAGATAGATAGATAGATAGATAGATAGATAGATAGATAGACAGAAGAAAAGCTGGCAATTCATCTGCCGTGTACTGTATAATCACACTGACAGGTTAGAATAGAATAGATAGAATAGATATATACACATAGAATGGATGTACAATATTTTACGGATTATAAGACACACTTTTTTTCCCCCAAGTTTCCCCCCAATTCTCTCTCAAATTAGGCTATTTCTGAGTTTGAAATTTCAGGTTTTCAATAACTTTTCCAAGCCTTTGCTAAAAATGTCTTAAAATTTCAAAGCTAATTATTCTGACTAGAGCAGCATAAAGTCTATTAAATTACTAAAGATTTACTGTATTATTTTCTGAGCAAGAATTAAAGGGAACCTGTCAGCAGGATTGTGCACAGTAACCTACACACATTGTCAGGTTGGCGCCGTTCTACTGATTACAATGATACCTGGTGATGAAATCCATCTTGTGGTTGTTGTTTAATGTTTGTTTTTAGTTTTCAGCTAAGTAGACTCTCGTGCTTCTCGGTGGCCTGTTTGCGAGGGTGTGGGGGGTACTGTGGGCAGGGCTTTATTTGATGCTCTGGCCTTATTCTCACTTAACTGACAGGTCACTGATATTTCAGTGACCTGCCTCCTATTTGATATATTGCAGTTTATATTGTAGGCTTTGAAAAAAAAATGTACGTCCAGCAAAATGGTGCCAATGGCGGCTGTGCAGTAGCATCTATTGCTTACTCATAGATGCTACTCTGCATGCACCGGACCATTTTGCGGGAGCCAATTTTTTTTTCCTTTAAGAAAATAGTGCCAGAGGCGGTGCACGTGCAGTAGCATCTATCTGCAAACAATGCTCGTAATATGCACAATCCCCATCCACTGGTGGGTGGTGTTTGCGCAGAATGAGAGCATCGCTTGTCAATAGCTGCCACTGCGCATGCGCCACCACTGGCGCCAATTTGTTGGAAATAAATTTTTTTTTCAAAGTCCACAATACAAACTGCAATATTTCCAAATTAGGAGGCAGATCTCTGAAGGATCAGTGACCTGTCAGTAAAGCCACAAGAATGAATATGAGGACAGAGCACCAATTAAAAGCCCACCCACAGCCCCGCCCACAGGCCACCCCAAAGCACGAGAGTCTACTTACTGAAAACTGAAAACAAACATTAAACAACAACCACAAGATGGATTTCATCACCAGGTATCATTTTAATCAGTATAACGGCGACGACCTGACAATGTCTGTAGTTTACTTTGCAAAATCCTGCTGACAGATTCACTTTAAGCTGAGTGCCAGCTACACACGGCATTTTAGGAGTAGAAGAATCTGTGTTTCTGCAGTAAATGAATGATAGTATTTCTTTTTCAGTTTCTCTACAGAGCAGAAGACTTCGGACAAATCGCATCCCCATATTGATTATTACCACCATTATTCTGGTCTTTGTGGTGATTTTCAGCCTGACAATGGGGATTCTGATGAAGAGTGAGTTATTTTCTTTCCATCTTTGTACTAATGGATGCTTCCATTTTTTCGGCATTTCAATGTATTTTTGCATGTTCCTGGTTTCTCCACTTGCTCTGGATGCTGCTACTCAATGTTTGCAGCTTCAGGAGGGCTTCTGATCAAGGAGGTTGGAGGAAACCTCTCTATTCTTCAGGGCAGAGAACCAGAAGTGTGGAAGAGGTAGGATACATACACCGCAGTAGTTGCAGTGACTCTGGAAAAAAGTTGCACATTTGTTACACAGCAGAGAAAATACTGCAGGAAGTCGCAAAAGCTCAGATCTAGCTGTGGTTTAATGCGGGATGGAGTCCTTAGGTTGTCTGGTGTTATGATTCGGTAACTGAGGAGGATAATAGGGAAAAAGGATAGGCAACCAGATCCCCAGAGAGGTTGGTAACTTAGCGGGTTGCAGACCCCTAAACTGACAACACAACTAAAATTAGCCGTGGGACGTATCTACGATGCCATAGACGCCTCGACACAGCCAAAGAGTTAACTAAGCCTAAAGAGAGAAAGGGGAAAGCTATACTACCCCGGAGTAGTGCCCAAAAGGAATAGATAGCCCCCAGATGAAGCACAAAACACAGGCAGAAAATAGAGTAAGCAAATGATAGGGCCCAAACTGTCTGGATAGAACAGGACAGGAAAGGATACTGTCTGCAATCCCGCAAAAACCCTAAGAAAAATTCCAACACGTCTGATATGCAAAAATACTGAGGCCACATGACCTCTCCCCCACTAAATCAGAACTCTGGTGTGAACTGGAAGCAAAACAACAGATACTGAAATAACAGGGGACTAGAAATACAGAAAAGACTGACATAAGCTGTGGCAAATGAAAACAGAGTCCAGCACAGGTCCCAGCAGGGAACCTGGCTGAACTCACACCATCAAGGCAGAGAACAGAGAAAAGCAAAAGGGAACAAATGTCACGGAACAAAACAGACAAATAACTTATCTGAAAGATGGAGGAAAAAGCAGGAGGCAAGCAGACTTCCAAAAGGCTCAGGAAGAAAACCAAATCACCGGCCACAAAGGGAAGGCTGCTCACTTAAATCTCTACAGTCTGTAACACCTTATCTTCAATCATCCTCTTCAGGTGATTGACTTCTGTCAGCCAGACCAGCTCCATTACCAGCAGCAACCACCAGAGGAAGCCCAAACTCGGAAGCCAGATCAAAAGTGTTCACAACAGTCTGGGGTGTAGACTGCCCAAGTAAAAAGGGTCTGCTTCTCACTGCATCGAGGCTTGCAATTGGTATGGAAGATGGTCAGACATAGCCCTATTTCCCCCAAAGCTCTGCTCTGTCTACAGCATAATATGGCAGCTCACATACTATTGCACATAAGCCATGGACCTGCAGAGAGGTGGCCTCAGATGCCACAGCACAGGTATGGCTCCCTCCACAAGATCGGAGCAGTGGCCTAATCTATTGGAAATCTAAGATAAACGATAATGATCCAGGAAATTGTACAGAGAACATTGAAACATCCGAAGGTATTTGCAAATTTCCAATTTTAAATAAGGAAATCATTTGGAAATTGGAATACTGCCTTAACATCCTCTGTATTCATAAATTGCACTCTTTTAGAGATTCTAAAACAAGTGGACAATGCAGAAGCTAACAGTCTAGTGTGAACAGAGCCTAATCGAGGACAAATAGCTGATACAAAAGTCATCTGAACCCCTCGATTTCATGTGTATGGGAGCAACTGCAGGAGTCCAGTATGACTGATCCTGTGCTTCAGGTGGAGATCAGCCTGTGCGGATATTTGGGCCATCACACAATAGATACATGCAGAGAATATCGCAACTTTAGTAGCCATTTATCTATTGCATGCAACAAGTTAATTAGACCCTTAGAAACATTCTTACAGCTTAGATTTTGAATGACATCCAGTAATCCCTAAAAGTTCAACTTAGTGGCTCAGAAAAGAACATCAAATCTTGTTTTCAGCTTTTGGAACCAAATCATTATTGTTAGTAAACAATCTGCAAATCCAGATGGGAATATCATCTTCCCAGGCCAAATAATCGTGTGCGGGAACAGAACTGAACTCCTCTCATCTGTCATTATTTTTACCAATGTGCATATTGTTCTTTATAATTGCTTGCTGTGAAACGCTTTTATATTCTCTGGCTACTTATATCATTAACAGTACGTCTGTAGAGACGATTTAATTGGTTCTGAACTAACAAGTAGACATAAAAAAGCCTTATTTCAACAAATTTAGGAGCCTTAAAGGAAATTAGTCATCAGGTTTTGCTGCCTAATCTGAGAGCAGCATAATGAAGAGGCAGAGACCCTGATCCCAGTGATGTGTCACTTACTGGGCTGCTTGATTTTATCAGCAGGCGATTATCACTACCTTCTGTCATATTTCTGAGCTGTGTATAACCCCGCCCCCACTACTGATTGACCACTTTCTGCCTATGTACAGTGTATACAAAAAGCTGCCAATCAGTAGTGTGGGTGGTCTTATACAGAGCACAGCATACAGAGCATCGGTAGAAAACTGCAGCAAGCAACCCAGTAAGTTACACATTGCTGGAATTTAATTTGTGGGTGATGTTTTAGAATAAGAGCTAGCAAAAAAGTACAAAAGTTTTGTTATACTAACCAACCAGATTCCACATCTCATTTTTAAAGTTTTTCTGTGAAATATAAGAGTCAACACAATTGGTAATTCCCTTTGCAGTAGTGTTATTACCCCTCCCCCTCTGTATGGTTTGAATAATGTATCTTTTCCGTTTTCTTGAACGCAGGATATAACGTGGATGATGTAAAAGCGGTTCTTTTATCATCCAATAAGAGTGCAGCTCCTGCTCCGGAAACCAATGTGAACAATGACTTTACGGAGGCTCCTCCAGGTTAGGCTCAGGCTTTGTCATTTCAACTTTCCTCCAATCTGTCAGTATTTCACACTGTAAAAAATGTTCTTCAATTACCAGGGGTTGTCTCACAAATATATGTTATAATTCTTTCTTAGACCAAAAAAAAAGAACATTTTAGTTGAAATAATATTTTTTTTCCCAATATGCCTAGATATTGCTGTTACATAGCAATTATGACTGCTTGTGGTGTTCATTTGTTTCCCTGTATGAATGTCCAAATAATGTAGCCAGTGGTCACACATGCTCAGTAACTCCGTCCACCACCCAGATGGCTGAGTGCCAGGCCGCCCACTAGTGGAGGTGCTCATTAGCACTAGATGGCTGAGTGCCAGGCTGCCCACTAGTGGAGGTGCTCGTTAGCACTAGATGGCTGAGTGCCAGGCTGCCCACTAGTGGAGGTGCTCGTTAGCACTAGATGGCTGAGTGCCAGGCCGCCCACTAGTGGAGGTGCTCGTTAGCACTAGATGGCTGAGTGCCAGGCCGCCCACTAGTGGAGGTGCTCGTTAGCACTAGATGGCTGAGTGCCAGGCCGCCCACTAGTGGAGGTGCTCATTAGCACTAGATGGCTGACGGCTGACTGCAATCTGTCCCAATTCCCAAGTACAAAAGACAAATAAGGGCCAACAAACGGTCTCACAATGGTTGGAGGAACAGTCATTTCTCTAGTGGTAAAAAAACACATCACAGAATTTATCTGCCATGTTGAATTTTTTCAGCAGATTACTGTCATGGCTGATGGACAAGGTCGTGAAGATGAATTCACACCAACGCTACCAAAATCAGATGAAAATCTGATTCAGCACATAATGAAAATTGGTCTATTGTTTACATATGAGAAATAGACAAGGATGTGTAAATTTTTCTAAGGTCTCATACTCACTGGCGAGAAATACGGATGAGTGCAATCCGATAAAAAACGGACTGCACTCGGACCAATGTTATTCAATAGGTGACATCTCATTTGCAATTTTTTTCTCAGCTGAAATCAGACTGAGAAAAAAGTCGCAGCATGCTGCGATTTGCTGCGATTTTCGGATGAGACTCGCCAATGCAACTCAATGGGTGCAAGAAAAAAACGGATGAAAAACAGACAATCCGTTTTCCGTCCGTTTTTATGGATACATTACCATTCTGTGTCATAGAACACTGTAAATGGTCCTGTAAATGACTGTAGAAAAATAGTTACAGAGAAAAAAAAACGCATTGCATACAGATGTCATAAGGATGTCATAGGGATGCTTTGTGAGAAAAATCACATTGTACTCGCATGACACTCGTATGACACTCGTCCGTTTTTTCAGTCCGGAAAACGGATCGTTTTTTTTCTCGCCAGTGAGTATGAGCCCTTAAAGTGATCCCGGCAGCTGATACATGCTGCCCAATCCACAGGGCACTAGTTGTATGATCTCAGCCAGATATGATTGACTCTGAAACACTGTAGCATTACAGAGAAGAACATACTTTAACAAGCGCTGGGGACTGAGCAGTGCTGTTGACTAGTCCAACAGGTAACTCCCCGGTGACTTCTCCCCGCCTGCTGCCCTGAAATGACAGGTCTCTGCTTACATTTGGCTATTAAAGTATGTTTACTTTGAAATCCCAAACTTTTTCAGGGTCAAACACACATGGCTGAGATCATACAGCCAATGCCCCATGGATTGGACAGCATGTATCAGCTGTCAGATTCACTTTAAGGCCGGGGTCACACTGGCGACAAAATCGGACGACTGCAATGTGATGAAATATCGCATTGCAGTCGGACCTATGTTAATCTATGGAGATTTTTTGTGGTCCGTTTTATACGTGCGAGTGCAATCGCAGCATGCTGCAATTGTCACCGAGTGTGGGTCGACAATCGCCAATGCAAGTCTATGGGTGCGATGAAAAATCGGATTACAAACGGACCGCACGTGTGACTTGCAATTAAATCGCACCGGTGTCCTTTAGAAAAGCCGGCAATTCATCCCCGGCTATACTGTAAAATCACACTGACAGCTTTAATAAAGAATGGACAGAATACATATACACACATAGAATACATATATATATATATATATATATATATATATACATGTCATTGTGACATATATATATATATTTATAGTTCATGCACTTCTACATAGTATAATAGCCGCTAATTCAATTGCCGGCTTTTGTGAAATTACAGACCCGACATGAAATGACACATGGTTTACATACAGTTAACCATGTCATTTCATGTAGTTTGATATACGGTTTTCACTAACAATTACATGAGTGCATGTGTGCAAAATTTCACACATGTAGGGGTTAATTAAAGGTGTAAATTCGTTGAAAAAAAATGCGTGGGCTCCCACAGCTAATAATAATAGTAGCCCACAGCTGCCCCAGAAAAGGTGCATCTATTAGATGTGCCAATTCTGGTGCTTTGCCTGACTTTTTCCACTTGACCTGTGGCAGTGGCAAGTGGGGCTCATATTTCTGGGGATGATGTCACCTTTGTATCGTCCGGTGACATCAAGCCCAACGCATAGTAATGGAGAGGCGTCTATAAGACACCTATCCATTATTAACCCCATAGTGATATTGTATTAAAAATACACACACACAGAATAAAGTCCTTTATTTGAAATAATGACAAAGACTCCTTTATTGACTCTAAATTAAACCATACTCACATCATCGCCCAGTCCACTGAAGCCAATGTCCTTTGCAAATGATTTAAAATAATAAATAACTATATTCTTCACCTTTCCAAAGTGAAGAGATAATCCATAATGTCCCACGAGGATCCTTATGACTGGAGGAGCAGTGACTATTGTGACAGCTCTACCTGGCAGGTGGTGACACACTGACAGGAGCGTGTAATCACTCTTTCAGTGTGTAGTGCTGAGCTAAGATGAGAAAGTTCACCGGAGTTCATCAGCTGATGATCCCCGATGATCTCACTTACAGCACCTCTACTGTGTGAGAACTTTCTCAGCAGCGGTGCCGAAAGTGAGGTCATCGTGGCTCATCAGCTGATGAACTCTGGTGACTTCACTTATGGCAGCTCAGTACTTCACACTACAGGAGTGATTACACGCTCCTGTCAGTGTGTTGCTGGCTGCTAGGTAGAGAAGTCACATCAGCTGATGTGACTGCTCTATTGTCATGCATAGTGTGGGAAAGACTAAGTGCAACACGGGATGAGAGGTAGGGAGCCTGACACTAGGGAAGAGGGGAGTGGAGACCCCTAGGCAGATCTAAAGTCACCCTGTCTGCCCTAAATGTCCCTTTATAGGTTCTGCACCTATTACCAAGCAGGAATCTAATCACTGCCTGACCCTGGTAATAAGCCCTTCTTAGGGAAGGGTGGGGTGAGCGCTAGTCAATTCCCTTTACAACTAAAGACAGATGGGATAGACAAATGAGGGGAACACTTATCTTGAGTTGACTCAGAGAGAAAACACAGACATCCTCCAACAGCACCAAAGAGAAATATAGCCGACTGCTACAGCTCCAAGCTTAAACAGGGGCAAATAGAAAGAAGCAGGGAATATCCCATAAGCAGGCAGGAAGTCTATAAACACCCAGGTCCTGGTGTGTCAATTACAGCCTGGGGGAGGTTGCCACTGGGTCCAAGAGTCAGAAGGACTAGGAATGCATGTTCAAAGCTAACCACAGAGACCTTCTGCAGCCACATGCTGTGCGACTGTCTGCAGCCTCTGACACACCCGTGACATCTACAAATGATTTGAATCATCATGGGACAGTATGGATTACGGCGGATAAGTGAGGAATATGGTGGTTTATTATTTTTTTTCTTTACCAGGTGACATGAGCATGGGAGATTAGGCATTATGATGAGTACATGTTTTTTTTTTATTTTTTATTCCTTACAGAAGGCAAGGGCTTGAGGGATTAGGTGTAAGGTGAGTATATACTGTGTTTTTTATTTTTATTTCAATATTTATTTTTTTATTTTAACTTAATTTTTTTCTTTACTTAGCGCACTGACGCCGGCTGATGATTATGCCCTTCAGCCGCCGCCTGCTCTTGCTGTTATCAGCAACAGCAGGCATCATTTATTTTATTTTTGTTAGCCATTAAAAGGTATCATAACTACAAGATTGTCTTGTCTTCCACACGGAAAGCAGGCATAGGCTGATGGGAGAAGTAGTATCTCATCAGCCAACGCCTGTGAAATGCGGTAAGCTTTTTACCCCTGGTCACAGTCACAACTGCAGGGTCATGCTGACATCTGACAGCGTGACCCTACAGCGCTCTGATCGACAGTAACGATCTTACCGACAGTAATGTTACCGTAGTTCAGAGCCGCCATGTGCACACAGCCTTAGTGGAAACTCGATCATTTACTGAACTTTGGCTGAATTTTGCCGATTTTCTGATTTTGAGGAATCTGAACATTAATTCAAATGTGTAGCGTTCGTGCTGAATTTGAGGTTGACAAATGTTTTCCGAACAAGTTCGTTCATCTCTACTCTGCACCTGTGCTGCGATTCTCTCATGAGAGAGAATTGGACTACAGTAAGTTGACACTCTGACATTCTGACAGAGTTTGTTAGAATAATTGGCCTGATTCTCTCACATGAGATAATATACGGCAGAGTGATCGAGCCCAAAAAGTGATCGGTGATGGACAGGAATAGGCAGTGCCGCCCATCCCTCTTCAACTGTTCGGTTCCAGTGCTAATAGCTGTTTCCTTTTTCATTTGTGCTTTTTAATACTTTTCTCTTCTATCCCTCCTTAGCATGTGGTGGATTTTTGAGGGAGTCTGAAGGTTCACTGCGTTCTCCAAATTACCCTTTTCACTACCCCCCAAACTGTCACTGCTCTTGGATGCTGCAAGCAGGTGAGGGGCGTCTGGTCCAGCTGAAGGTCACGTTCTTAGATGTGGGACGTTATGGATTTTGCGTTTTTGATTGGTTGGAACTTAGAGATGAAAATACATCACGAAGGTACAATTATCACTGTGATATCAAAAGATATTAACAGGTGTATGTAGATGCTACCTTGGATGACTTCTCCTAATATTGCAGATTCTGTGGATCCGTGGCTCCCACCACTTTCATTTCCACCTCCAACTGGTTGCAGGTTCAGTTTGTGTCTGATGATCGCAACGGAGGTACGGGCTTCCTCGCTACCTATCGAATGGTTGAAGTCACTCAGGGTAGGTAAGTCTGCGGAGAACGTGAAGAGTTACTGGTTGTTCATCTTCATTGATCTTCTCTCTGTGCAGGGAGCTGTTCATGGGATGAATTCTTGTGTGATGGAAGACGCTGCCTTCTGCTTCCTTCCCTGTGTGATGGCGTTTTAGATTGTGCTGACCAGAAAGATGAGCAGAACTGCAGTGAAAGGCACTGGGGTATGTCTGTGGGGAGCAAAGTATATAATATGAAAGCTATACATGTGTAATGTAATTGTAAGAATGAGCAATACTTAGGACTCGATTCATTATTGCATTTACGCCCTTTTTTCTAGATTTTGGTGTTTTATGCCTGGTTTTAATTTGCGCCTTATTCTTTTTATTTGAGCCTATTGTGCCCAGGGTTTGGTGTTTCCAGATGTTTTCAGCTGATTCAGGAATTGCCACTTTTTAACAAGCATTGGTGGAAATATCTTTAAGTTGTCTATAGGACCTTTTTTAATTTGGAGTTATGGTCTATTTAGACCTCATTTCCCATTTAAATCATTATTATTTTTTATATAATGTTCCATAGCAACTTTTTTGCCTACAGGTTAGTGACTTGTCCCAATATTTTGCTTAAAAGTTCTGGGACAGTGGCAAGAATTAAGAAGTTGCTGGAATTCTGTCACTTGTCAGTTTTACTGCTGATTTATCTATTACAAGGAAAAATGTAAATTATACATGATTTACAATATTAATGCACTTTTATCAAAAATGACCAATGGAGCCATTGCATTACTCTGACTTGATTATATTTCCATGGAAAGCTATTTGCCTGCATGTTGGAAATAAGAGGTTGTAATGCTCATTTGTTCCGGTTCATATGTATATATAATGTCTAATGGAATCTATTACAAATTCTCCACCCCATCTAGAACTAGAACATATTACATGTTAATGAACATACAGTGGCATGTAAAAGTTTGGGCACCACTGGTCAAAATTACTGTTATTGTGAACAGTTAAGCAAGTTGAAGATGAAATGATCTCTAAAAGCGCCAAAGTTAAAAATGACACATTTCCTTTGTATTTTAGGCAAATATATATATATTTTCATCTTTTATATTTTTAAAATTACAAAAATAAAAATGGGACAATGCAAAAGTTTGTGCAACCTGCACGGTTAGTACATAGTATCACCCCCTTTTGAAAGTATCACGGCTTGTAAATACTTTCTGTAGCCAGTCAAGAGTCTTTCAATTTTTGCTTAAGGGATTTTCATCCATTCTTCCTTGGAAAATTCTTCCATTTCTGTGAGATTCCTGGGTCGTCTTGCATGCACTGCCATTTTGAGGTCAAGACACAGATTTTCAATGATATTCAGATCAGGGGACTGTGAGGGCCATTGTAAAACCTTCAGCTTGCGCCTTTTGAGGTAGTCTATTGTGGATTTTGATTTTAGGATCATTATCCATTTCTAGAAGCCATCCTCTTGTCAACTTCAATTAAATTTTTTTTATAGATGGTGCTATGTTTGCATGAAGAATTTGTTGAAATCCATTTTCCCTCTACCCGTGAAATGTTACCCATGTCATTGGCTGCAACACAACCCCAAAGCATGATTGATCATCCACCCACTTCTTAATGGATGAAGAGATGTTCTTTTCCTGAATTTCTGTGCCCTTTTTTTTCCCCACACATACAGTATATAAAAAATTAGTACACCCCTCACATTTTTGGAAATATTTTATTATATCTTTTCATGGAACAACACTAAAGATGGGGATCCAAGGGGTAATGTTTCTACTTGCGGAGAGTGATATGTCAAGCCTGACACGCCAAGGTGAGGAGACTTTTAAGTCTTTCAATTAATGGTTCTCTGGGATATATGCAAATTGTCTCTTCAGAGAGGAAGAGGACTAGAACTCTAGTGCCATCTATTGTAAGTAGCAATCCTAAAAGTCAATATTGACCCTGTAACGAGCCTTGTCACATGACTTAGGATAAAAGCCAAAATCTCAATTTGCAGACACTGTGTTTTGGGGTACTGCCCCTCATCAGTGCAAAGTGTGACATCTGGCCTGGCTGGGTGTGAGAGGCGTCTGACCAAGATCCAAGGTATAACGTTTCTCCTTGCAGAGTGACATGTCAAGTCTGTTTTAGGATCGCTACTTCCAATAGGTGGCAAAAGGATTCTAGTCCTCTTCGTCTCTGAAGAGACAATTTGCATATTTTCCAGAGGAGCATTGCAAGACTTAAAAGTCTCCTTATCTTGACATGTCACTCTCCGCAAGGAGAAACGTTACCCTTGGATCTCGGTAAGACGCCTCTCACCCAGCCATACTAGATCTCACACTTTGCACTGACGAGGGGCTGTACCCTGAAACACGGTGTCTACAAATTGAGATTTTGATTTTGGCTTTTATACTATGTCATGTGACAAGGCTCATTAGAGGGCCGATATTGACTTTAGGTGACACTAGAGTTCTTGTCCTCTTCCTCTCTGAAGAGACAATTAACACGGAATATATGACACTTTGATACAATCTACAGTAGTCAGTCTACAGCTTGTATAGCAGTGTAAATTTGTTGTTCCCTCTAAATAATTCAACACACAGTCATTAATGTCTAAACCGCTGACAACAAAATTTCGAACTGAGGAAAGGGCAATTTGAAAATGCTCTACTATCTTCTTGTTGCCTTCCCCTGCTTTGTGGGCCTCCACAATTTTCATTTTCATAGTGCTAAGAAGCTGCTTAGAAGAATCCATGGCTGCAGTTATTTGGCACAAGGTTAGAGGAGGCTGGGTTTTTATAAAGCTGGGAAATTTGCATCAAATTTGCATTTGGCCTTTTGGAACAATGAAAGTGAACCAGCCTTAACCCTAGCAGGCTAACTAAGGTCTGAAACCTTGGTCAAAGTTATCTGATCACACAACTCTCCAAGCGTGCCCAAACTTTTGCATCCGGTCATTTTTCTTTTTGTAATTTTTAAAATGAGAAAAACTACGACAATATATATATATATCTCCTAAAATACAAAGGAAGTGTGTCATCTTTAACTTTAGGCCTTTTAGACATCATTTCCTCTTCAACTTGCTTAGCTGTTCACAACAACAGTAATTTTAACCAGGGGTGCCCAAACTTTTACATACCACTGTAAGTAACTTTAAGGGCACAATATGATTATGGAATGACATTGTGATTATGGTTCTAGATTGCGGGGGCTCCCTAAATAGTCTGCAGGGATCTCTCTTCTCCCCAATCATCCGGATCTCTATCCTGGGAAAACAGTGTGTCGATGGCTCATCTCTGTCCCTGATGGGCTAATCATTCAAATTCAGTTCCACAACTTCAGCCTAGAATCAGAAAAAGGATGCACGTTTGACTATGTGGAGGTCCATGACAGTGCTGGATTGGGAATTGCAAGTTTATTGGGAAGGTAAGCAGGAGGGTTTTTTTTTGCACTAAATTCAAGCATAATGTCAACCTGGGGGTAAGGATATGACTTTTCAATCAAATTGAGCTAATTGTGGTCAGTTTTCTTCAGCCTGTGTCTTTTTGTAACAGATTCAGTTTCCATGTGATCCTTCCTATAAGGTTTGTCCAGTTTAGAAAACCAATGGTCAAAAACTTTTTAGGGATTTAAAATAGGTCCACATATATTAGTAAAGAGTAGCTACAATGAGTGCATCTCCCACTTTAGGAGACCCTCTGAGAGGGAACTATGTGATGCTTCACCATGTTCAAGCCCAGGCCATTTTCTTCCGTTCCTTACCAGGCACATTATTTTTTCATTCAGTATTGATTTGTGATATGTGCGGTATAATTTTAATCTATTTTATGTACTGTATATATATTTTTGCCAATATTATGGGGAAAAAGGAAATAAATGTCTATTTTCACATTTCTTAAAAAAAAAATTATGAACCACAAAATTACATTTCAACCGTTGTCCTCTTTTCAGAAACAATTATTTTTATGTATCAAAAAAATTTTTTTATTCTTTTTTTAGATAAGGGACAGGACTAGTATCAGTGATTCGGACGCACAAGCTGCTTTTTATTGTTTCTAATTTCATTGGGTTTTTTTTTCCTTTTTTTTATATTCATTCATTTTTATATTCATTCATTTTTTCACACATTGTTAACCTCCATAACTTCATATATTAGAATTGTTTTTATTCTTTTTTCCCAGGTCACTGTGCACTATAAGTGATGAGACAACTTTATTTTTTGGGTTACTACAAAAACAATGGTACCAGATTTATATATGTGTTTTATATTTTGCTACTTTTGCACACTAAAATCATTTTCTTTAGAAAATGTGTTTTTGCACTGTCATATTCTTGGAACTAGAGGTTTTTTCATGTTCCATCAACAAAACCATGTGACGAATTAATTTTTGTGGGAGAAGAGAACCAAGTTTTCTTTACATGCCACTTTTTGCTTTCCTTTAATTCTTCTTTTTGTGTGGCAGTGTGAAAAAAACATTTACTTGTTTTTTTTTCTTATGTTGTTCACTTTATGGGATAAATAATGTGACAGTTTTTTACTTTGGATTGTGTTTTTTTGTTTTCACATAAAAACTACATTTTTAATGGCAAAATATTTTTCCGGGATTTTGTTTTTACAGTCTCACTAATTTTTTTAATTTTTTTACATTGTTCCACTATAGAACTTGAATTTTCATGCTCTGATCACTGATCTTATACACTGCAATTTATGTTTTGCAGTATATCAAAGGTGGCAGTTGTAAACTGAGAGATGGTATATTAGAAGATTCTTATGACAGGGACACATAGACCACCATAGGGCAGACCACAAGGACTTTACTTGGCCTAAAGTAGCCATATCAACCATCAGCTCCCTCAGTTCGCATTATGGGGGTGCCGAGTAAGATAAAGAGGGAGCCTCTCCTTCTGATAGCCATGTAGATACTATTGTCACAATTGTCAGCGGCGTCTAGATAGTTGTATGCCCGTGATTGGTGTCATCATCACCAATCATTGTCATTGCAGTGGTTATTATGGGGCAAAATCTACTTCTTTCCCATATGTTTTCTAGGTTCTGTGGATCTGACATCCCACCTACCCTTATCTCCTCTGGGGCACAGATGACAATTTTGTTTGTAGCAGATGAAGAAATTTCAGACATTGGATTCTTTGCTACGTATAAAGCTTTCAATGCTACAGAAAGTAAGTGACATCAAAGATAACAGAAATCTGCCATCTGAAGGGTTGTTGTCCCCACTAAAAAGTGACAGGATCTGAGGCAGCAGAGATGGAGCTAGCAGAATAGATGTGGCTATCAACTGAGGCAGATCTAGAAAGGGAGGCAGATATCTGTTTAACATATTTGTAGGGTGTATTGTATGATGCCGTCATGTAATGACCAGATAATAGTAGATCAGTCCTACAGAGCCGCTCTGCTGACTATGCAGGTGGTTACTGTAAATCTAAATCCAGAGACACACAGATGACTGTAAGGGTTCTCTCCCCTTTTCTTCCCCATTTGAGCCCAAAAGTTTTAGACTGCTTCTGTCGTTGTGGCTTGATTAAATCCATTACAGTTTTCATTGTATCCAGTCACGTAACCACATCACTGCCGACGGTAGTTCTTGGGTTTCCAAGACCCAAATTTCCTATATTGTATAACTGGTGTTACTGTTTACAGGTGAATGGTGTCTATTGTCAAATACAACATGTTGTAAGCCCCAAAACATCCTGGATAATACCTGTGTCATCTTTTCCATGCTGCCTCATTCACGCACACTGTACCACCATCTTTCTCATACATTTTGCCCCGTGTCAAACAGCCTGCATCCATGCCTTCCTCAGTCTCATAGAGACTGCCCTCCATGCTGTGCCCTTTCTCAATAAAAATGCATCCTGATCCCTCCTCTGTTTAACACCGACTGCTCCACATGTCCCTTCTCTCAAACTGCTCCCCAAGACCCTTCTCTCTCACACTGCTCCCCATGACCCTTCTCTCTCAGACTGCTCCTCATGCCCCTTCTCTCTCAGACTGCTCTCTATGTCCCTTCTCTATGAGACAGCTTTCCATGTCCCTCTCTCCGAGACTGCTTTCCATGCCCCTTCTCTCAGTCTGCTCTCAATGTCCCTTCTGTCTCAGACTGCTCCCCATGTCTCTTCTCTCAGACTGCTCCCTATGCCACTTCTCTCTCAGACTGCTTCCCATGTCCCTTCTCTCTCAGACTATTCCCCATGTTCCTTCACTCTCAGACTGCTCCTAATGCCCCTTCTCATGTACTGTTAACAGCCCATGCTCCTTCTCTCTCAGACTGCTCTCCATGTCCATTCTCTCTCAGACTGCTTCCAGTGTCCTTTCTCTCTCAGACAGCTCCACATGTCCCTTCTCTCTCAGACTGCTTCCCATGCCCTTCTCTCAGACTACTCCCCATGTCTCTTCTCTTAGACTGCTCCCTATGCCCATTCCCTCTCAGACTCCTCACCATACCCCTTTTCTCTCAGACTGCTCCCCATGTCCCTTCTTTCAGACTGCTCCCTATGCCCCTTCTCTCAGATGGCTCCCCAGGCCCCTTCTCTCAAATTGCTCCCTATGCCCTTTCTCTCTCAGACTTATCCCCATGCCTCTTCTCATGAACTGCTTCCCATGCTCCTTCTCTCACAGACTGCTCCTTATGCCCCTTCTCTCTCAGACTGCTCCTCATGTCCATTCTCTCTCAGACAGCTCCCCATGTCATTTCTCTCTCAGACTGCTTCCCATACCCCTTTTCTCAGTCTGCTCCAAATGTCCCTTCTGTCTCAGACTGCTCCCCATATCTTTTCTCTCAGACTGCTCCCCATGTCCATTCTCTCTAAAACTGATCTCATGCCCATTCTCTCTCAGACTGATCCCCATATCCCTTCTCTCTCAGGCTGCTTCCCATGTCCCTTCTCTCAGAAGGCTCCCCAGGCCCCTTCTCTCAAATTGCTTCCTATGCCACTTCTTTCAAACTGCCCCTCATTCCCCTACTGTCAAACTGTCCCCCATGTCCCTTCTTTTTCAGACTGCTTCTGTAAAGGTTCGTTGGATGCAGTAAAGAGCAGGAGGCAGAGAAGGGGTTAACAAGAATTTACTCAAACAGGTGATCTTAGTATTCAGGGTTTACTCCAGGCAGGAGTAGACAAAGATACAACAGATATGGCGACTAAACTTGCGCAACACAAATATACAGTATCCCAAACGAGGGAAGGAGGATAGGAGAGGAATGACTTATCAGTTGAAGTTATTGTTGGGGGCTGGTTGGAACAACTCCCGACGTCGTCGTAGTCCGTGAACAAAGTCTCTGGCTCTGCTGCGTAAGAATGAGATGCACTGTCTCCTGACTGTGCCGAAGCATCCGGGTCGGTGGGCCTTGGGTCCATTGCTGGGTGAATGAAGTTCCTCCTGTTGATTCCTCAGGAATGACGCAGTACACCGCAAGCACGCCGCTGTGCAGGCTACAGGAGAAGAAAGGCATTGCACAGACTCACACAGTTCGGTAAAATGAGGAGTGTCTGTTAGACTGCGCGTTATGGGTGGAGTATGTGGAAGGACAGTCGGTAATGGCTGAGAGGATGAGTCAGTCCGTAATGAGGTGGCATCAGTGGCGGTAGTATTCTGAGGAGAGGAGAGGGAGTCAACCTTAGTCCTACTCTGTAGTCACCTTCCCGCCAAGTCTCCCCTGTTCCCATGCTCAGTCCCTTCTATCTCCCCCATGCCCCCTTCTGTCAGGTGCTCAGGCCCTTCCCATGCAGACAAGTCGTCCCCCGGCAACAGTGGTGATGGCCCCGATAGTTCCGGCCCCAGAGCGCATCTTGAGCCGGCAACACTGTTTCTACAACACTGTCCGCTCCGCCCAAAGCCCCGCCCCCTAGTGAACGCGCGGTGAATCCGGATGTATTCATTGAACACATCCGGAATCACCGCAGGGCTGCATAGCCCTGTGTTATTTCCCTTGCGGCGCCGCAGCGTCGCCGCAAGGGAATAGGACATGCTGCGATCTGAAAAGACGCGCCGCATGTCCATTAATGCAGGTCTGCCGCCTGCGTATTTTTAAGCATAGTGGAGACGGGATTTCTTGAAATCCCCTCCACTATGCTGTAACATCTGGATGCTGCGTGTTTGACGCTACGCCAGCGCACAGCGTCAAACACGCAGCATTTACTGAAGAAATCCGGATGGTGGAAACACACCCTTTACACTTCCCATGCACTTTCTCTCTAAGACTGCTCCCCATGTCCCTTCTCTCTTAGACTGCTTCCCATGCCCCTTCTCTCAGACTGCTCCCCATGTCTCTTCTCTAAGACTGCTCCTTATGCCCATTCTCTCTCAGACTGATCCCCATGTCCCTTCTCTGTCAGGCTGCTTCTCATATCTATTCTCTCTTATACTTCTCTTCAACACCCTTCTCTCTCTTAGTCTGCTCCCCATGCCCCTTCTCTCAGATTTCTCCTTATGTCCCTTCTCTCTAAGACTGCTCCCCATGAACCTTCTCTCAGACTGCTCCCTGTTATGATTTGGTAACTGAGGAGGACAGGAGCAAACCAGCAAGGCAACCGAACACCTGAGAGGTTGGGAACTAATGGGTTGCAGATCCCTAAACTAACCGCACAACTAGAAGCAGCCGTGGAGTGTACCTACGGTGATCCTAGACTGCCTCGGCACAGCCTGAGAGCTAGCTACACCTAAAGATAGAAACAGGAAAGCTAACTGCCCCGGAGTAGAGCCCCAAAGAAATAGGCAGCCCTCAAACATATAATGGCGGTTAGACAAGACGAAACACAAATGCAGGCAGAAAATAGAGTGAGCAAACGCAGGGGCCAAACACTGACTAAATAGGACAGGAAAGAACAGAATACTATCTGCAACCCAGCAAAACCTTAGCAAAACTTCCAACACTTCTGATTACAAAAATGCTGAGATCACACGATCTCGCCACCCACTAAATCAGATCTCAGAGTGAACAAGGCTAACCCGCAGCCACTCAAAAAGCAGGGAAAGAGCAATTGAACAAAAAACAGTGGCTACAGAAAACAGAGAGAAGCACAGGCCCCAGGAGGAGACCCGGCTAACCTCCACAAAGGTGCAGACAAAAATGGAAATAGCAAACACAATAGAAATAAGCAGAAAATATCTTATCTGAAAGTAGCAGACGCAGGCAAGACACCAGCAGACTTCCAAATGAACCAGGAAACAACAATTGATCACCGGCGAGGTTCATGGGAAGGCTCCCTTATATAAGTCCAGTCAATGACTCCTGATTGCCAGGTATCGCTGCCAGCTGAGGCCCAGTAATTCGATACAGCTTCAGTACCGACAGCAACCACCAGAGGGAGCCTCCGCTCAGAAATTGTCTCCAATACGTTCACAACAGCTCCCCATGTCCCTTTTCTCTAAGACTGCTCCCCATGTCCCTTCTCTGTAAGACTCCTCCCTTTACCTCTTCTCTCAGACTGCTCCCTATTCCACTTCTTTTAAACTGCTCCCCATGTCCCTTCTCTATAAGACTGCTCTTCATATTTCTTCTCTCAGACTGTTCCCCATTTCCCTTCTCTTAGACTGCTCCCTATTCCTCTTCTCTCAGACTGCTCCCCATGCCTCTTCTCTCAGATTGCTCACCATTCCCCTTCTCTCAGACTACTCCCCATGCATTTCTTTCAGAGTGCTCCCTTTGCTTCTTTTCTCAAACTGCTCCTCATGTCATGTTCCTTCTCTCTCAGACTGCTAAACATGTCCCTTCTCTCAGACTGCTCCACATGTCCCTTCTCTCTCAGACTGCTCCTCATTTCCCTTCTCTGGGACTGCTCTTCATGTCACTTCTCTCAGACTGCTACCCATGTCCCATATCTCCCAGACTGATCCCCATGTCCATTCTCTCTTAGACTGCTCCCCAAGTCCCTTCTCTACCAGATTGCTCTTCATGCCCCTTCTTTCTGACTGCTCCCTATATCCCTTCTCTCTCATACTTCTCAACTCCCGTCTCTTTCAGACTGCTCCCTATGCCCCTTCTCTCAGATTGCTCTCCATGCCCCTTCTTTCAAACTGCTCCTTATGTCCCTTCTCTCTAAGACTGCTCTCCATATAGCTTCTCTCAGACTGCTGCCCATGTCCCTTCTCTCTCAGACTGCTCCCATGTCCCTTCTCTCAGACTGCTCTCCATACCCCTTCTTTCAGACTGCTCCCCATACCCCTTCTCTCAGACTGCTCCCTATCCCCCTTCTTTTGAACTGCTCCCCATGTCTCTATAAGACTGCTCTTCATATTTCTTCTCTCAGACTGTTCCCCATTTCCCTTTTCTCAGAATGCTTCCTGTGCCTATTCTCTCAGACTGCTCCCCATATCCCTTCTCTCAGACTGCTCCCCATGCCACTTCCTTCAGACTGCTCCTTTTGCTCCTTTTCTCAAATTGCTCCTCATGTCATGTTCCTTCTCACTCAGACTGCTAATCATGTCCCTTTTCTCAGACTACTCCCCATGTCCCTTCTCTCTAAGACTGCTCCCCATGTCCCTTCTCTCTAAGACTGCTCCCATGTCCCTTTTCTCTAAGACTGCTCCCTATACGTCTTCTCTCAGACTGCTCCCTATTCCCCTTCTTTTAAACTGCTCCCCATGTCCCTTCTCTCTAAGACTGCTCTTCATATTTCTTTTCTCAAACTGTTCCCCATTTTCTTCTCTCAGACTGCTCCCCATGCACTTCTTTCAGACTGCTACCTTTGCGCCTTTTTTCAAACTGCTTCTTACGTCATGCTCCTTCTTTCTCAGACTGCTAATCAAGTCCCTTCTCTCTCAGACTGCTTCCTATGTATTTTCTCTCTCAGACTGCTTCCCATGTCCCTTCTGTCTCAGATTGCTCCCCATGACCTCTCTCTCATGGACTGCTTCCAATAGCCCTCCTGTTTCACAGACTGTTTCCCATTTGCCCCTTTTTCCTTCACAGACTGATAATGTTTCAGAGAAAAACATACTGTAAAAGCCACCAGGGGCCAAGCCGCACAGGAGACTGGTCGCCGACTTCTCCCCGCCCACTGTCTAGGACTGACTGATCTCTCACTACCACAGCACTCCAATGAAACATCCATGGCTGAAATTATACAGCCAGTGTCCGTGGAACGGGCAGCATGTGTTCACTTCCAGATTTCAAGGTAGAAGTACAGGCTAAAATTTAACTTTTAATAACTGCCTTTAAAAACGAATAATTCGTTCAGAAAATAACAAACAACCAATAAGTGTATCCTACCACCAATATCTTGTGAAAAAGACAATATATCTTAAAACCGTCAGTAAATCAGACTTGACCTATTAACACAATGGGATAGATAAGGATAGATCTGTACAGAAACTATCCACAGTATTTAATATATCTATATAATATCAAATAGTTCTATGTGCCTTTGTTTTACTTCATAAATTGCACATCTCAAAAAAACAGAACAGTCTTACCATATGTTGATATCCACTGCAACTTTGTAAATGGGGGAGGCTTTTTAAACAGCGCCATGCATTACCCCAAACCATGTGGACACATATGACTAAGGAACTGACAGTCTCCCAACGCGTTTCTCTGGCTAGATCGTCAGGGGAGAGTTATGCCATTTTTGTCAGCTGTTAAGGTAGATGTCACCCGCAGAGCTTGTGCAGACTGTTAGGCAGGTGCGCGTGTCTGAACCACGTGCGTTCTTAAATAGAACGCTAAAGTGGTCACATAGTGACGTCAGATCCTGTGCGTTCTCCAAAGAGACGTAATAACCTGTGCGCTCCTCATCTGGAACGCATCGCTGGAACGCAAACAATCAAGCAGGTGCACACAATTGAATCATATTGGTTCCAATGTAGAGAGCTGAAACAACGTCACATCCTATGCGCTCTCCATAATGACGTAATCTCCTATGCGCTCCTAATCTGGGACGCATGAATGGAACGCAAACTGTCAAACTGGTGCACGCAAAAAGAATCACATGGGTTCTAATACAGAAAACAACATCATATCCTATGCGTTCTTCATTGTGACGTAATATCTTATGCGCTCCTCATGTGGAACGCATAAATGGAACGCACAGGTCATACCAAAGATTCAAATGTTCAAAGATCATGTGACTCCTCCGGTGACGTCACATTATAGACATCACACCAATACATATAAAGACAATGAATCCCATTCTCTAAATGACACAATCATTATTGCTTTTAATGCTGATCTGAAATTATTAGAAACAAATTCTTGGGAAATTCTATCAGTTCAATAACAATAGTTATGGGGTATTATACAAATTCACCTTATGTCATCGTATACTCGGCTATATATTTTAATTAGAAGTAAATCCTTCAATAGTTTTATTCCGTATACGGACTATATTATTATAGGGGAATTATTTACAAAAAATACCCTCCTGTTCAACCCAATAGTGTCGATCCTTGTTCATAACCAACAATGGGTTGTATATAGCTTAATTTTCCCCCCTATATATTCAAGATATAAGTATATAGACTTATTTCAAAGAAACCCCAATTAATAATAATTCTATAAGATCAGCAACTAAAATAGACATGATAGTAAGGATTCTTAGATTAGTTCCATATATAATGACTCAGAGAAATCATTGCTAGAGTCAACGGGACTTTTATCAGATAATTTAAATCTCCTGAAAAATTATCAGGTTCCTTGCAATGGAATTGGTGGTTATCTGAGTGCAAGGCACATATATTGACATTTTCGATGTATTAGAGGACACTGGAGAAAAGGTAAAGAAAGGGGGAAACAGAAAAACCAAAATTGGGGCTATACATCCCTATCAGACCTGGTATACCCTACCTGACCGTGGAGGTTGGCACCCTAAGAAGATAAGAATTTTGGCGCCCCCACTCCTCGGCGGCTGGCCCTATATTTCCCTATAACACCCTAATCCAAGCCTAGAATAGGTGTGGAAAAAGAGATTACATCAATAGTAAA
Source organism: Oophaga sylvatica (assembly GCA_033576555.1). Classification (NCBI taxonomy): domain Eukaryota; kingdom Metazoa; phylum Chordata; class Amphibia; order Anura; family Dendrobatidae; genus Oophaga; species Oophaga sylvatica. Next base: position 296,990,108 of record JARQOD010000003.1, on the reverse strand, counting down.
GGGATACATGGAAGAAGAGGGTGGGGAGGGAAAGGTTAATGATAGGAGAAGAGAATATCTTAATTTCATACAAAGCAACTATATGTTAGGATTTCATTGAGACCCAAAAGCTGTTGTGTTTTCAACTGATAAATCCATTTTGTTTCACTCTGTAAAATTCTCTTATCCCAGTTGCCGCCCCTCCTTGGTGCTCCTATTTTGTCAATGGGAAAATGGAAATGGAAATTTGAAATGGAAATATTGAAACAAAGACATTTAGAAAACCTACGTCAACGAATGCTCTTTTGAGATGGGAAAGTCATCATCCAACCCCCCTCAAAAAGGGCATTCCAAAGGGACAGTACATGAGGATGCGACGTAATTGCTCCTCTGAGGGTGATTATCAGATACAGGCAGCAGACCTGAGGCAGCGATTTCTAAACAGGGGATACCCGGATGGGGTCCTACGTAAAGCGTATAATGATACTAAATCCTTGGATAGGACATCACTACTGAATGTCAAACAACCTAAAAATGATTCTCCCACATGTCGCTTCATCACTACATTTAATGCTGGAGCACAACAGGTTCGTTCGATTCTCCAGAAACATTGGTCTATTCTACAGATGGATGAGGACATTGGAGATCTGGTGGGAGATTTTCCGCAAATGACCTTTTTGAAAGGTAGATCTATAGGGGACAGAATTGTACATAGCCACTTTAATCCCCAAAAGAAAGAGACATGGCTTACCAGCAATATAAAAGGTTGTTATAAATGCAGTGGATGTATTGCCTGTCCAGTTTTAGCCACAGGAGGATCATTTACGAGTTGTGTAACAAACAAAATCTATGAAATCCGACATTTTATTAACTGTCGCACCAAGGGTGTAATTTATAAAGCTACCTGCCCATGTAATCTGGAATATGTGGGAAAGACCATTCGAGAATTTAGAAGGAGAATAGGTGAACATCTACGAGACATAGCCCTGAAAAGAGATACACCCTAGCCAGACATATGGTCAGTCAACATGAGGGGGAAACGACGGGTCTCAAATTCATCGGCATTGACAAAATAGGAGCACCAAGGAGGGGCGGCAACTGGGATAAGAGAATTTTACAGAGTGAAACAAAATGGATTTATCAGTTGAAAACACAACAGCTTTTGGGTCTCAATGAAATCCTAACATATAGTTGCTTTGTATGAAATTAAGATATTCTCTTCTCCTATCATTAACCTTCCCTCCCCACCCTCTTCTTCCATGTATCCCTTTACTATTGATGTAATCTCTTTTTCCACACCTATTCTAGGCTTGGATTAGGGTGTTATAGGGAAATATAGGGCCAGCCGCCGAGGAGTGGGGGCGCCAAAATTCTTATCTTCCTAGGGTGCCAACCTCCACGGTCAGGTAGGGTATACCAGGTCTGATAGGGATGTATAGCCCCAATTTTGGTTTTTCTGTTTCCCCTTTCTTTACCTTTTCTCCAGTGTCCTCTAATACATCGAAAATGTCAATATATGTGCCTTGCACTCAGATAACCACCAATTCCATTGCAAGGAACCTGATAATTTTTCAGGAGATTTAAATTATCTGATAAAAGTCCCGTTGACTCTAGCAATGATTTCTCTGAGTCATTATATATGGAACTAATCTAAGAATCCTTACTATCATGTCTATTTTAGTTGCTGATCTTATAGAATTATTATTAATTGGGGTTTCTTTGAAATAAGTCTATATACTTATATCTTGAATATATAGGGGGGGAAATTAAGCTATATACAACCCATTGTTGGTTATGAACAAGGATCGACACTATTGGGTTGAACAGGAGGGTATTTTTTTGTAAATAATTCCCTATAATAATATAGTCCGTATACGGAATAAAACTATTGAAGGATTTACTTCTAATTAAAATATATAGCCGAGTATACGATGACATAAGGTGAATTTGTATAATACCCCATAACTATTGTTATTGAACTGATAGAATTTCCCAAGAATTTGTTTCTAATAATTTCAGATCAGCATTAAAAGCAATAATGATTGTGTCATTTAGAGAATGGGATTCATTGTCTTTATATGTATTGGTGTGATGTCTATAATGTGATGTCACCGGAGGAGTCACATGATCTTTGAACATTTGAATCTTTGGTATGACCTGTGCGTTCCATTTATGCGTTCCACATGAGGAGCGCATAAGATATTACGTCACAATGAAGAACGCATAGGATATGATGTTGTTTTCTGTATTAGAACCCATGTGATTCTTTTTGCGTGCACCAGTTTGACAGTTTGCGTTCCATTCATGCGTCCCAGATTAGGAGCGCATAGGAGATTACGTCATTATGGAGAGCGCATAGGATGTGACGTTGTTTCAGCTCTCTACATTGGAACCAATATGATTCAATTGTGTGCACCTGCTTGATTGTTTGCGTTCCAGCGATGCGTTCCAGATGAGGAGCGCACAGGTTATTACGTCTCTTTGGAGAACGCACAGGATCTGACGTCACTATGTGACCACTTTAGCGTTCTATTTAAGAACGCACGTGGTTCAGACACGCGCACCTGCCTAACAGTCTGCACAAGCTCTGCGGGTGACATCTACCTTAACAGCTGACAAAAATGGCATAACTCTCCCCTGACGATCTAGCCAGAGAAACGCGTTGGGAGACTGTCAGTTCCTTAGTCATATGTGTCCACATGGTTTGGGGTAATGCATGGCGCTGTTTAAAAAGCCTCCCCCATTTACAAAGTTGCAGTGGATATCAACATATGGTAAGACTGTTCTGTTTTTTTGAGATGTGCAATTTATGAAGTAAAACAAAGGCACATAGAACTATTTGATATTATATAGATATATTAAATACTGTGGATAGTTTCTGTACAGATCTATCCTTATCTATCCCATTGTGTTAATAGGTCAAGTCTGATTTACTGACGGTTTTAAGATATATTGTCTTTTTCACAAGATATTGGTGGTAGGATACACTTATTGGTTGTTTGTTATTTTCTGAACGAATTATTCGTTTTTAAAGGCAGTTATTAAAAGTTAAATTTTAGCCTGTACTTCTACCTTGCTTTTTACACCTAATTTTGATTGGTAGATCCTTATTATTAACACTTCCAGATTTCCTTTAAAGAATCCACTAGCCTTGTAGTCTGGCCATGTTGCCTTCCCCTTCATGCTCCTCTCCATTGTGGTGCAGGACTTTTCAAGTAACTATAATGTGAATAAAGGACCGGACCTGTTTTAGTAGTGGTTTTTCAACAACTTACACAACATCCAGGGAAAAATATGACAGCTTTGCTGAGAAAACACATTTCTGGCACAGAGGACCTATTATCAGATCATTTCAGCTACTAAACACAGTGGTGGGTTGGTTCCCTAGCCCCAATACACCCTTGGATAACTGATAAATGATTATACTTGTGGATTAAGGCTTTTCCCTTGTATGTTTTGTCACAGGAGCGGGGGCACATATATTAAGGCTAGAGTGCAAGCATTATAAACTGGTCTATGATGAATTCCTCGATAAAGATCACCTGTGGAAATACAGCACAACATCAGTTTAAAAAAAATAAATCTTACTAAGTTACAGACCTTTTTTGTTGCGGTGGACCTTCATACATATGAGGCTCATGTAGAATACCATTTTTTTTCTAAAATGTAATTATGTCAGATTTCTAAATGTAATAAATATTCCTCTATCAGATGAATGTGGTTCCATGGAGCTGAGGTGTGATGATGGAAAGTGTCTACCTTTGCAGTGGGCCTGTGATGGATGGCTGGACTGTTCTGATGGAAAAGATGAGCAGGGCTGTCTTATGGTACCAGATCCTGAACCAGGTGATTTCTCCGGATTCTGTTAAGCATTCCCACGTCTTAGAGCTGCTGCCAGTGTATCTATATCATCTGTCATGGGAGAGTCAGGAGACCCCAATACACATTAAATGGTCAACCCATCCCGAACAAATGTTGAAGTTTCAGGTGACGTTCACTAATTTGTATGAGGACCAAAGCAATACAGTGGTTCACACTGCCATGCTCTTCTCCCCTTCTTATTCTTCTGACTCACCACTTTTCCACTCTGTTATATTGTGGTCCCAGTAATAAAATCTGATAAAACGCAAATATTGGTTATTGGGCACATTTGTTATGTTTCGGTAGCTGAGGAGTGCAGGTAAAAAAGGCAATACACCAGAGCAGTTGGAATCTATGAGATTGCAGTACCCTGACTAACCACCACAACTAGAGGCAGCCGTGGGAGCGTTCCTACGTTGGTCCTAGACGCCTCGTCACAGCCTGAGAAACTAACTACACCTAAAGATAGAAAGAGGAAAGCTATCTGCCCCGGAGCAGATCCCCAAAGAACATAGAAAGCCCCCAAACATGTAATGGCGGTTAGACAAGAAGAAATACTGACACAGACAGAAAATAGTATGAGCAAACGTTGGGGCCCAAACTACCTAAATAGAAAAGGATAGGAAGGGCACTTACTGCAATCCCAAAAAACCCTGAAAAGCACCAACTCTACTAATTTCAAAAACACCTGAGATCACACGACCTCTACCACCTAAATTAGTTCTCTGGTGTAACAAAATCAAAACAGCAGCCACTGAAAAAACTGGAAAAAGCAAATGTACAAACATCAGTGGCTGACCTAAACTGAGAGGGCAAAAGCCCCCGGAGGGGACCCTGAAGGCCCCCACAGAAGTGCAGGACAAAATGCAAAAATCAAGCACAAAAACAAAAAGAAGAAAATGTCTTATCTGTTAGCAGGAGATGCAGACACGACACAGCAGGCTACAAAGGAAACAGGAATCAAGGATTGAGACCAGAACAATTGATCACCGGCAACCCTGATGGGAAGGCGACTCCCTTATATAAGACCAGTCAGTAACACCTGATTCCCAATCCTCACAATCTTCACTGGACAGTCCAGTACTGCTTGTAACCACCAGAGGGAGCCTCTGCTCAGAACTCATTTCAAGTCCATTCACAACAGTACCCCCCCTTGAGGAGGGGTCACCGAACCCTCACTTGAGCAACCAGGTCGGTCAGGATGAGTTCTATGATACGCACGGATGAGTCTCCTAGCATGGATGTCCGAAGCAAACACCCAAGAATTGTCTTTCTGACCATAACCTCTCCACTTAACCAAATACTGGAGTTTCCGTCTAGAAAAACGAGAATTCAATATTTTCTCAACCACAAACTCCATATTGCCCTCAACCAGAACAGGGTCAGGAGGCAAAGCAGTAGGAACCACTGGCTCAACAAACCTCTTCAACAAGGACTTGTGGAACACGTTATGGATCTTAAATGTCCCTGGAAGAAGCAAACAAAAAGAAACAGGATTAAGAATCTCCATGATCTTATAAGGTCCAATGAACCTAGGCTTAAATTTAGGAGATGCCACTCTCATAGGAATATTTTTTGAGGACAACCAGACCAAGTCCCCCACTTTAAACCGTAGACCATCAGTCCTATGCCGGTTAGCAAACTGCTGGGCCCTCTCCTGAGAGAGGGACAACCTCTCCACTACCTGGTCCCAAATCTGTTGCATACGCTCCACAACAGAGTCAACACCTGGACAGACAGAAGCCTCCGTCTGTCCTGAAGAAAATCGAGGGTGAAACCCAGAATTACAGAAAAATGGAGACATCAAAGTGGCAGAGCTAGCCCTATTATTAAGAGCAAACTCAGCCAAAGGCAAAAAAGAGACCCAGTCATCCTGATCAGCAGACACAAAGCATCTTAGATAAGTCTCCAATGTCTGGTTTGTTCTCTCAGTTTGACCATTGGTCTGAGGATGAAACGCCGAGGAGAAAGACAATTGAACACCAAGTTTAGAACAAAAGGTCCTCCAAAATCTGGAAACAAACTGGACTCCTCTGTCAGACACAATGTTCTCAGGAATGCCGTGTAAACGAACCACGTGCTGAAGGAACAAAGGCACCAATTCAGAGGAGGAAGGCAACTTAGGTAATGGCACAAGATGTATCATCTTGGAAAACCTATCACAAATCACCCAGATGACGGTCATTCTCTGAGAAACAGGGAGGTCGGAAATTAAATCCATAGAGATATGGGTCCATGGTCTCTTGGGCACAGGCAATGGCATCAACAAACCACTAGAGCGAGAGCAAGGCTTGGAGCGAGAGCAAGTCCCGCAGGACTGCACAAATTCCCTGACATCACGAGACAAGGTAGGCCACCAAAAGGACCGACTAACCAAGTCTCTGGTACCAAAAATTCCGGGATGACCGGCCAACGCGGAACAATGAATCTCAGACATCACACTCTTTTTCCACTGGTCCGGGACAAACAATTTCCCAAAAGGGCAGCGCTCGGGCCTATCCTCCTGACACCCCTCCAGAGCCAGTCTCAAATTGGGCGAGATGGCAGAAAGAACTACAACTTCTTTCAAAATAACAGAAGGATCAGATAACTCAGGAGAGTCCGCAAGGAAACTCCTTGAGAGGGCATCCGCCTTAACATTCTTAGTGCCAGGAAGAAAGGAAACCACAAAATTAAAACGTGTGAAAAACAAGGCCCACCTGGCCTGTCTAGGATTAAGTCGCTTGGCAGATTCCAGATAAACCAGATTCTTATGGTCCGTAAGGACCACCACCTGATGTTTGGCTCCCTCCAGCCAATGTCTCCACTCTTCAAAAGCCCACTTCATGGCCAATAACTCCCGATTACCCACGTCATAATTACGTTCAGTAGGAGAAAATTTTCGAGAGAAAAAGGCACAAGGGTTACTTTTAGAGGTCTCTGGATCTCTTTGGGACAAAACGGCACCTGCCCCAATTTCAGAGGCATCAACCTCCACCTGAAATGGCAGAGAAACATCAGGCTGCCATAAAACAGGAGCAGAAGTGAATCTCTGCTTAAGTTCCTGAAATGCAGAGACAGCCTCAGGAGGCCAATTCACCACATCAGAACCCTTTTTGGTCAAATCAGTTAATGGTTTAACAATAACCGAGAAATTACCAATAAATTTACGATAAAAATTGGCAAAACCCAAAAATCTTTGAAGAGCCTTTAATGAAGTAGGTTGGACCCAATCACAGATGGCCTGAACCTTGACCGGGTCCATTTCAATAACAGATGGGGACAAAATGAATCCCAAAAATGAGATCCTCTGTACGCCAAAAAGACACTTTGATCCCTTCACATACAGAGCATTCTCTTTCAAAATCTGGAATAAGTTCGAACATGTTTCACATGAGAGTCCCAGTCATTGGAAAAAATCAAGATATCATCCAAATAAACAATCAGAAATTTATCCACAAAATCCCTGAAAATGTCATTCATGAAGGACTGGAAGACAGAAGGAGCATTAGTGAGCCCGAAGGGCATCACAAGGCACTCAAAATGCCCCTCAGGGTATTAAATGCCGTCTTCCATTCATCCCCGTGCTTAATGCGAATAAAGTTATATGCCCCCCTGAGGTCAAGCTTGGTAAACCAAGTAGCGTTTTTCACCCTGGAAAACAGGTCAGAAATCAAGTTGAACGGGTATTGATATTTCACAGTAGTATTGTTCAAAAGACGATAATCAATACACGGCCTTAATGAACCATCCTTTTTGGCCACAAAGAAAAAAACCGGCACCTAAGGGTGAAGAGGATGGTCTGATATGACCCTTCTCCAATGACTCCTTGATATAAGACCGCATAGCGTCATGTTCAGGTACAGACAAGTTAAAAAGGCGACCTTTAGGGAATTTACTACCAGGCACTAATTCAATAGCGCAGTCATAGCTCCTATGGGGAGGCAAGGATGCAGATTTACTTTCGCTAAACACGTCAGAAAAATCAATCAAAAATCAGGAACATCCTGAGCCTGGGGGAGGCAGAAAAAACAGGAGTGTTGGTATTAACACATTGGCAGCCCCAACTGGTTACAGACACAGATTCAATCCAAACAGGATTATGAACTGTAACCAAGGGAAACCAGCACGATAATGTCATGCAGATTATACAGAACCAAAAATTGCAGCTCTCCTGATGATCAGGTTCAACCCTCATTATCACCTGAGTAGAGAACTGAGTTTATCTCAGCCAAAGGGGTAGAATCGATCCCAGTAGGGAATAGACTTCTGTAGGGTATCAAGGAAACCCACAACAGATTATACAAGAACCAAAAATATGCAGCGTCTACTAGCTGAAATCCAGCTGATCAACGTCATTACCCTGAGCAGAAAACTGAGGTGATCACCAAGAGAGCAAATCGATCTCCAGTAGAATAGACTCTGTAGTACAGAAACCACACTTCCAAGATCAAAATCACAGTCAAACTGTCCGATATCCCGCTAAGCGCATTGACCATGAAATGAGACAGAGAGGCAAATCACCACAGTAAAAACTTATTCTGAACCTCCGAAAAGGTGCAAAACGTCTTCCCTTTGAATACATGAGAGCATCACCACAGTGAAACATAACATTGCGCTTTCGAAACTCATGACGCTGTGCCCCAGAAACCACTCTATCACACTGCATGGATTCAGAAGCAGGTTCACAAGGCAACACTATTCCACGCATACTTCTCCGCTCACGCAAACGTCTGTCAATTTGAATCGCTAATGACATAGAATCATTGAGACCAGAGGGGACAGGGAATCCCACCATAACATCCTTTACATTATCTGACAGACCCTTCCGAAAAAGGGCTGCCAAAGCGTCGTCATTCCATTTGGTCAGGACTGCCCACCTACGGAATCTCTGACAGTATAACTCAGCGTCATCAAGCCCCTGATTTAATGCCAACAAGGCTTTTTCACCCCAAGGCCTGAAAAAATGCATCAACATCACTCAAAACAGGATCCCCAGGTGTCAGGGAAAAAGCCCAATCCTGAGGATCGCCGCGCAGGAGAGAGATGACAATTTGAACCTGCTGCGCTGCGTTCCCTGAGGACTTAGATTTTAAGGCAAAAAACAATTTACAATTATTTTTGAAATTCAGAAACTTGGCTCGATCCCCCAAAAACAAATCTGGCATGGGATCCTAGGTTCCACAACAGGCAACCTAGCAAGATAGGTAGCAATACTCCGAACCTCAGTGGCAAGCTGATCCACACGGCCAGACAACTGTGCAAACTCCATTGAGAGAAAAAATCCTCCCCAGCACCCAGAGATACAGAGGGAAAAAAAAAAATGCAACAAACAGAAAAATATCTCTGACAACTCTGACAACCTTTTTTCTTTCAAAATATTTTTCCCTTCTGTGAGTACCATACAATTTTCAATTTATTTGGTCCGGTGATACTGTTATGTTTCGGTAGCTGAGGAGTGCAGGTAAAAAAGGCAATACACCAGAGCAGTTGGAATCTATGAGATTGCAGTACCCTGACTAACCACCACAACTAGAGGCAGCCGTGGAGCGTTCCTACGTTGGTCCTAGACGCCTCGTCACAGCCTGAGAAACTAACTACACCTAAAGATAGAAAGAGGAAAGCTATCTGCCCCGGAGCAGATCCCCAAAGAACATAGAAAGCCCCAAACATGTAATGGCGGTTAGACAAGAAGAAATACTGACACAGACAGAAAATAGTATGAGCAAACGTTGGGGCCCAAACTACCTAAATAGAAAAGGATAGGAAGGGCACTTACTGCAATCCCAAAAAACCCTGAAAAGCACCAACTCTACTAATTTCAAAAACACCTGAGATCACACTACCTCTACCACCTAAATTAGTTCTCTGGTGTAACAAAATCAAAACAGCAGCCACTGAAAAAACTGGAAAAAGCAAATGTACAAACATCAGTGGCTGAACTAAACTTAGAGGGCAAAAGCCCCCGGAGGGGACCCTTGAAGGCCCCCACAGAAGTGCAGGACAAAATGCAAAAATCAAGCACAAAAACAAAAAGAAGAAAATGTCTTATCTGTTAGCAGGAGATGCAGACACGACACAGCAGGCTACAAAGGAAACAGGAATCAAGGATTGAGACCAGAACAATTGATCACCGGCAACCCTGATGGGAAGGCGACTCCCTTATATAAGACCAGTCAGTAACACCTGATTCCCAATCCTCACAATCTTCACTGGACAGTCCAGTACCGCTTGTAACCACCAGAGGGAGCCTCTGCTCAGAACTCATTTCAAGTCCATTCACAACACACATTATTCGCTACAGAAAATGTAAGACTGGGGAAGTGAAGGCATCAAACTCCAGATCAGACTCTAAAATAAAATCCTACTTTGAACTTGACAGTAAATATACTCAGACCAGACCACTAAATATATGCAAACCATAGACTACACCCCAAAATTCATTCTAACCAAGCCACTAATACAGATCCTAGACCCTAAAATGAATTCAGAAGCCAGATTAGGTTGCAAAATGTAGACCTAAAACAAATCCCACGAAATTAATACAGACCCCAGACCAAGCCGCACAATAAATTTAGACTGCAGACCATACCCTTAAACAAATAAGGACCCCAGGCAAATCCCCAATATTAATTCAGAGCTCAAATGAGACGATTAAGTAAATACAAAACCCACAACTAATTCAGACCTCAGACCAGACCCCTCTAAATAAATCAACTAAAATTTAGATTGCCTAAATAAATCAGGCCCTGATCCCAACCCCCTAAATAAAAAAAATACGAATCAAACCCCTGAACTTAATCAGATTCTAAACAAATCAAACCACATACCCTAATATTATCTGACTTTAGACCTAATCCCTAAATAATCCCAACCCTAACCTCAGTAGGTATATTGCGGTATGTTAGAAGGAGGACTGAGCATTACCATAGGAGGCCGGAAAAAGCAACACGACAAGGAAACGATTCATTACAACTCTTCCCGCAGGAGGCGTTTATTTAGAAAATCTTGCAAGTTGACTATCCTAAAATTTTAGCCTGATGGGTTATTCAACAGCTCTACAACATGTTAGTCACAAGGAAATATTCCCAAATGCACATTTATAAAATGCTTGCATTCAAATTCAGATTTTACAAAACAGGAATATAATGTATAATACAAGGAATAAATCAGACTTTATACATATTCCGATGCAACGTTTGTCCGTTCCTCAAGCACGTTATGTAGAAAGTTTATTTGTGAATTTCCTTGCTGTGTTATGTAACTTGTTGTGTAGAGCTGCGGATACAGAGGAAGGAGAAGACCTCCAAACAATAGGTTTTTTTTTTACAATATTGGTCCCATTATTTGATATTTAGGGTTAGTTATCACCTTTGACTCTCCTGGACACATCCTGTGCTTGTGAGAAGCACCTACTGTTACAGCTCTTCTAAGTGTCCATTTAGGCACAGCCAGCCGCTCCACCATGTACTTATCCGAAACTTTCTCTTTGCACCTTCCAAGTCTCAGAGGTTTCCCTTTCAGAATCTCGTAGACGGGGCACCACGTTCCCAACATCTGCAGCATGCAAGCAGTCTCTATTTTCTCGTGCAACAACCACTGTCTCTCTGGTCCCACACACACATTGGTCTGCAGTCAAACTTTGGCAGCCAGACTTCATTGTGTGTTAGTTTCAACTTTTCAGCAACTAGTTTTCTATGTCCATCATATCTGCAACAACTAATGTGTACCCTGAGTTGTCTCAGTATCATCAGATTACTCACAGAGGTGTAAGGGTGGGCCAGGACCATAGTCATGGCAAAGGACACCTGGGCTTCTGTGTCCTGGCCCCCCTCATGGAAACATATCCACCATTAGTCAGCATACCTGTGCCTTCAGGTCTAGCTCTTTCTGATTCTCTCCTATGCTGTGGGAGATCCTCTGCAGGTAGATCAGCATTAACTGAGACACAGTCCGTTTCAACTTCAACAAGAACATCTTTACGGGGTTCATTACACAACACATCCAAAGTCTTCATATCTCTTACAACAGGCTTCACAAAACAATGTTCCTTTTCTTTCCCTGCGTTACTCTTGTGATCACAAAGCCTGGACACGAGTCCGATATGCATCCCTCGGTCTGTTTTGCCCCAGACACAAGATCATTAATTCCCGGAGTAAGAAGCCACAAGGAGAGAGTACGGCTCTTCTGTACTGTCCTCTGCGTTTGCACCACGTCTTTACTGTTCATGCTCACTGTATCTGCGGGGTCCCTTGGCAGTTTCACCCCAGTTCTTAGGGTATCTGCCCAAGCAATGAGTTGCCACATTCTGGTCCTCCAAACTGCAAAGGCCCATTACTGTACTGTTCTGGTGCTGTGGACGGCTGAGATTCACTTCACAAACGTTGGGTGGCTGCTGCGGTGTCCTGGGCCTATAGCCCTTGTGGACGGTTCGGGCGTACCTCGCCCTCTGACTAAATCTAACACCTACACTGGCTTACCACACAGCAGCCCCTCCTACCATTAACTTTCCTATGTGAAACTCATACTATAACTAAGTACAGTAGAATGCCCCATCAAGTGGCCAAACATGGGCACTACACTTTCCTTTCAATATTAACATTTCACATATTATACATTCAGCAACAAAATGGCAATACACTTGACTGTGTAGCAGTACCATTGTATAGACATGGTAATATACTTAATCGTGTAGCAATACCATTATGTATCAACAAATATACATACACTGATATTATACGGCACCAGGACGAAAGAGAAACACAAAGGTATAACCGTAATATATCATACCCCCTACAGAGCAATCTTGTCTGGGGTCACCAACCAGACGCCAAGGTGCCACCCATGTGCTCTGATCACTCAATCCACTTGTATTGAGAGTCATATTTGTGCCCTTTTTCTTTACATCTCCAATGTTCTCTTATTAGGATTTTTCCTGAACATCTTTTCAGAGTATTTGATCATGGGTATCTATCCTGGAACTGTACAAATAGGAACATTTAAGATGGTACCTACGGTATATAGAAAAAATATTTATATTTATTCTGATCATCCTATCGCCCTAGTAACAAAAAGGATTTTTTATGAGGCTGGAATTATTTTTGAGCATCAGAAATGTTATTCATTTATTTGGTTTTTTTTATGAGGATTTTCTATGAAGCTGGAATACATTAGAGATTTTCATTCAATTATTAGGGTATTCTATAACTTTATACGGAGGTGTTACAATAAAGAAAAACTTTTCAAGAGGACAATATATGGGAATTTGCATAAATATTTTTCTAGCATTGGTTGCTTTCAGAATTGTTTAGTATGTGACCAATAGCGCTATTTTGTTATCGTCTGAAAAGATCTTTATTGATTATCCTATTTTGAGGTAATATTCATTATCAAATTTGAATTTATTCCCCAAATATATTATGACCTCTTATGAGCAATCAAATATATATAAAAATTCCCTGATTAACCTCGGATATAAAGGATGAAATTTGGGAAGTACTCCATTGATATCTTAAATACACCCCTAATAAGTAGCGGAGTAGTAGTTGAACATTAATTGCATCATATATGAATTAATCCCAATGAATGAAGAAACAATATCCGGTATTTAGGTACACTTTTCTTTAATGTTTACATCGCTGCGGTATCCAGGATGTGACATCAAGCTGCAGGTCATGTGGCGCTCTTGACTTCCCCATTCTATGACTCTGGGGAGGATATGACGATTGCGCTTCACTCCTGCGTTCCAGCAAGACGACGCACCGGATATGACGTCACGGAGTGTGTATCTCGGCGTCCTACTTAAGAACCCACGTGGGCCAGATGCGCGCACCCGCTCGGTAATATGCACAAGTGTGACGGGTGACTTCATCCTTACAGCTGATATGATAAGGCACAATTCTCCCCTGATGACTTTGCCAAAGAAACGCGTCGGGAGTTCTCAGCTTTGTTAGCCACTATGATCCACGGTGTTTTTGGGGTAATGTATGGCGTGTTGTATAAGCCTCCCCCGATTGAGGAAAGTCACAGTGGACACCAAGAAGTGGTGAGATCATTCTTAATACATATGCTGTCATGAAAGCATTATATATATATACCCTCATTGCTTGGGATTATTTATAAATTTCCCTTTTCTCTCCACAAGATATTATAAGAATGGTGGATGTCCGAGATGGAATATTTTGATTCCTAGGTATCATATGTAACAAATCTGTACACAGAGTATATTTTATATGGGTTCATCTTGTAACCATATTATCATTCATTACCTCTGAGATTTGCAATGTGTATATTGAGTGTGTGAGACATGGCGTTGTGAGCATGTTGCCATGTTCACACTTTCTATTTCATATATAAATGTGACGGTTTATAGATATTCTGTCGTCGGTCTTTATGACTTGGTGAAATTGACCTAGCTCAATGAATTTTTTACCTATAATGTCATTCTAATATTTCATTTTGTTTTTTGATTCTGTTTTTTGTATTCCTTTGGTTCACTAGGAGGGGTGGTATTTTTTGTTTTCTTATTTTGAGTTTTTTGAAAACATTGTGATATTTTTTGAACCAATGGGTTCTTTTTTAAAATAACAAATAAAAGTTATATTTTAGCTTTTTAACTACTACCTTGCTGGTTATATATAACTTTGATAACGACCCTCATTAAAATTATACTACAAATTTGCAGATACAGCTCCAATACAGATTTATGTGTTTCCATGGTTACAGACAAACAAATCCTACACACCGGTAGGTTAACAAGAAGAGTTGGCAGACGAACGGGGAACAGTATATGACTACAGTCATGTGCATAGGTGCCAAAGTCAGTAGATTTTGCCAGAACTCTGCTGTAAAACACCATAAAATTTAACAAAATTTTTGAGTAACTGAAAATTTTTAGACTTTTGATCTTTTTATTCCAGAACTGGCCCACTTTGCCAAAGTGGGTGGAGTTGGGTTTGGAAGGGGCAAGGTGAAGCATGCTCTAAAAATTCACAAAACACGAATGTTACTGAATCAGGGCCTGACTGTGTAGTCATGGATACACATCTGAAACATCTTAATTGTAGCTGTATACACAGAATAAAAAAAAAAGGAATTCATCACCAAATTATTGCTGTCCCATCTAAGTGCAGCATTTTGTAAGGACAGAGACCCGATTCCAGTGATGTGTCACTTACTGGGCTGCTTGTTGCAGTTTTGATAAAATCATTGTTTTCTCTTCTGCAGATCTAGCAGCTGTACAAGCCTGCCCACACCACTGATTGGCAGCTTTTGGGGTAATCTGTGCATAGGCAGAAAGCTGCTAGTTAGTGGTGGGGGGGTTATGCAGAGCTTAAGAATATGGAGGACTACATAATATCTTAAAACTATGATTTTATAAAAACTGCAGCAAGCAGCCCAGTAAGTAACACATCACTGGAATCAGGGTCACTTTGCCTACATTATGCTGCTCTCAAGTTACATAGTGAAAACCTGCTGACAGATTCCCTTTAAATCAAGGTTTACACAGTGGGTTAAATTTTCTGAGCAAGTGTTGCAAAGTCATATAGAATATATTTGTTTCGTCTGTCTGTCATATGTGTCTTATACGACTGTTCTAAGCCATTTTTCACATAACTACTTTTCCTTTTTTTCGGTAGAGAACCCATGTCAGCCACTGAAAGTGCCTTTGTGCCAGGGCCTGTCTTACTCTCTCACTGTGTTTCCAAATCTCTGGGTTTCTGTTCTGGAGCAGCCAGCGGTCAGCGAGCAAGTGACAGGATATGAGGTAGTGCCGTGAGCAATTTCCACATTATTTTCTTCAGAATGAAGTATTGTCACATGTGATAATGATAATAAATGTATTCTGCAGCTCTTTACGATAAAGCAGGACATGTACAGACCATACAACGTAACCCACAGTTCACCAGTTACAGGAGGAGTGAGGGTCCTGCTCACAATCTACACAGAAATAGGGGGGACACAATAGGTAAAAAGTGCTTGTCATGTATGTTCCTGCCAATATTGGAGTAAATAGGGCATTTCAAATAAGCTGCATGATCCAGTCATCAGCCAGTATCTATCTAAGGCCACGTTCACACTATCAGTGTTTGATCAGTATTTTACCTCAGCATTTGTAATCCACAAACAGGAGTGGGTGATAAACACAGAAGTGGTGACGTGTTTCTATTATACTTCTGATTGTTCCTCTCCTGGTTTTGGCTACAAATACTGAGGTAAAATACTGATCAAACATTGAACATGTGAACGTTGCCTAAGGCAGTAGAGAGAAACCACTGCTCAGGCAGTTAATGCAGATAAAAGTTTATTAAGGTTGTGCAGAATTATGAAAATTTCAATATTGTTCATTTGCGACCATTGTGACCTTTTGATTACACAAAATCTTTCTCAAACTGTTGCTGTATGGAAGGCACTGCGGTCATGTAAGTCTTATAGGGCTCTGTGGAAAATTAATAAACTTTTTTCTGCATTAAATGAGTGTGCAGTAGATACTCTACTATAAGCTGGAGTCACACTACCGTAGAATACGGTCGAGTGCTATGCGAGAAAACATTGCATAGCACTCGGCCCAGTGTTAATCAATGGGGCAGCTCACATCACTGTTTATTTGCTCGGACGTATTCAGCGTGCGTGTAAAATCGCAGCATGCTGCATTTGTATGCATATATTGTCCGAGAATCGCCAATGCAAGCCTATTGGTGCAAGAAAAAAATCGCACAGCACTTGGACCATGCGAGTGCTTTCTGTTTTTTAAGCACCAATGTCCTTTGAAAAGCCGGCAATTCATGTGCCGCGTACAGTAAAATCACACTGACAGGTTAGAATAGAATAGATAGAATAGGTATATACACATAGAATACATATATATATACTGTGGATGTCAGTGACACACATATACAAGTATATACTGTATATTACATAGGAAAATTTTCCACCGCGCTCGCGCTGATGTCACAAAGGTGAAGTGAGTTCATATGCTGTGAACTTGCAGGACCTGTCTGACGGCACTGTGAGCAGCAGAACTTTTTCAAGCTCGCGGTGCACTCAGACAGGAAATAAGAGTTCACAGGGAGACACTGAGCATATGGTGCTCATTGTCTCTCCTGGATAACAGGCTGTATGGTCACATTATGCAACCATGCAGCCTGCCATCTAGAGGTAGCAGAGCTAGACCCATCGTGGGACAAAAGGATTATCATCTTCTCTGCAGTAAGGTAAGGAATATTGTTATTTGTTTTTTTAACTCTTTTGCAGAAGACAATGGCGTAGGTAGAATGGGCGAGGTCGTAAGTGTGGTTTAATTAAGATTTATTAAAGGAGTCTGTGTCATTCTTTCAATTAAAGGACTTTTTTCTGTGTGTGTGTGCGTGTGTTTTTATACAACATGACTATGGGGTTATTAATGGGGGTGTCTTATTGACACCTCTACATTACTAACCTTGGGGCTTGATGTCACCTGACACTACAAAGGTGATATCAACCCCCTCAACTATCACCCTACTTGCTACTTCTACAGGAAAAGAGGGAAGAGCGAGGCTAAGTGCCAGAATTGGCACATCTTAGAGACTCTCGGCATGGAGACTGGGACCGATTTTTTTATATGTTTAGTGTGACTCCAGCCATATTCTGGGACTTCACTCCTGTTCCACTTGCAACTTGTTCTCATCAGGTGTGTGTATTCCGAATTTTTCACCAAGTATCTGTCTAAGGCCAGGGTCACACTTGCGAGAAACTCGCACGAGTCTCGCACTTCAATACCTGGCACTGTCACTGGCACTCTGGACCGGAGTGTGCGTCTGCAAGTATTTCTATGCAGTTGAGGTGTGAGACTCGTATGAGTTTCTCGCAAGTGTGACCCCGGCCTAAATGGTATCTTACGAAGTGCTATTAAAGACATGGATTTTGTGGAGACAGATGAATAGGAGGCACCAGATTCTATGGAAAAATTTGAGGGGTGGACAGGGAAGAGTTAAGCCTGGGTCTCACATAGCGATACACCAGCGATCCCGACAACGATATGCACTTGTCAGGATCGCTGGTGTATCGCTACATGATCGCTGCTGAGCTGCCAAACAGGCAGTTCAGGCAGCGATCAGCACAGCGACACTGCGGGTAACATCGCTTAGTTACCCGCAGTGTACGTTGGATACCAGCGCGCTGATGCAGGGAGCTGGTAACCAAGGTACACAGCGGGTTTCCAGGCGCTGCGCGGTGCCTGGAAACCCGCTGTGTACCTTGGTTACCAGCTCACGGCATCAGGGCGCTGGTATCCAAAGTACACAGCGGGTTTCTAGGCACAGCCCCGCGCCTGGAAACCCGCTGTGTACCTTGGTTACCAGCGGATCGCTGGTCTCCCGCCTGTCACACGCAGCGATGCGTGCCTGTCAGCGCGAGACCAGCGTTCAAAAAAATGTCCAGGACATTCAGCGATGATCAGTGATACCCAGCAGGGGGGCTGATCGTCGCTGAATGTCACACACAGCGATATCGCTGGTGAGCTCGCTGCTGCGTCACAAAACTAGTGACTCAGCAGCGATCTCGCTAGCGAGATCGCTGTGTGAGACGGGGGCTTTAGATTACTGAAGAGAGGTGATTGTCCTGTCTAAAGAGATGTGTTTTTAAAACGCGCTTAAAAATGTAGGGGCTATGTATTAAC
Source organism: Oophaga sylvatica (assembly GCA_033576555.1). Lineage (NCBI taxonomy): Eukaryota > Metazoa > Chordata > Amphibia > Anura > Dendrobatidae > Oophaga > Oophaga sylvatica. Next base: position 296,971,633 of record JARQOD010000003.1, on the reverse strand, counting down.
TCTATCACCCTGGAGCCTGTTTTCACCTTCCTAACCACGCCAATTTTTTAAATTCTGACCAGTGTCACTTTATGAGGTAATAATTCTGGAATGCTTTAATGGATCTCAGTGATTCTGAGATCGTTTTCTCGAGACATATTGCACTTCATGATACTGATAAAATTTCATTGATGACTTACGTTTATTTGTAAAAAAAATTTAAAATTTAGCAATTTTTAAAATTTAATTTTTATGCCCTTAAATCAGAGACATACAGTACAGACCAAAAGTTTGGACACACCTTCTCATTTAAAGATTTTTCTGTATTTTCATGACTATGAAAATTGTACATTCACACTGAAGGCATCAAAACTATTGTAGCGCCGGCGTCGGCGTCCCTGCCCTCTGCCAGGCAGGGACGCTGTTCCCCTCACCCCTCTGCTCCAGGTCCGGCGTCCTCCTGCCGCTCTGCTGGCGGCGCACGCTCCTTTCCTGCCACCGTGCTTAGGGCGCGCGCGCGGGCGCTGCCCTCCCTCTTAAAGGGGCCGCGCGCGTCGTCCTAAGGAGTCCCCGGCCAATGGCCGGAGGACTTCACCTTATATAAGGCCCCTCCTCCAAAATGGAGGTGCCCGAGCAATGTTGTTGCACTGTTCACTACTCTGCTTCAGTCCTCAGGGTCCTTGCCAGATACCTGTCTGATTCCTGCCAGGTTGCTGTCTGTTACCTGCCTGCTAGCTCACCTGGGAGCGCTCATCTGTTACCTGCCTGCTGGCCTACCTGGAGGCTCTGCCGTCACGTACCGTGATCTTCTGCTATTCCAGTGACTCTCGCCCGCTCACCTGGGAGCGCTCATCTGTTACCTGCCTGCTAGCACACCTGGGAGCGCTCATCTGTTACCTGTCTGCTAGCCTACCTGGAGGCTCTGCCGTCACGTACCGTGATCTTCTGCTATTCCAGTGACTCTCGCTCGCTCACCTGGGAGCGCTCATCTGTTACCTGCCTGCTAGCACACCTGGGAGCGCTCATCTGTTACCTGCCTGCTAGCCTACCTGGAGGCTCTGCCGTCACATACCGTGATCTTCTGCTAGTCCAGTGACTCTCGCTCGCTCACCTGGGAGCGCTCATCTTCTATCTTCCTGCTAGCCTACCTGGAGGCTCAGCCATCACAGGTCGTATCTACACTCCTCCAGAGACTGCCCTGGTCACTTGCCGTGACCTCCTGCCCACTCATCCAGAGACTGCCCCGGTCACTTGCCGTGACCTCCTGCCCACTCATCCAGAGACTGCCCCGGTCACTTGCCGTGACCTCCTGCCCACTCGTCCAGAGACTGCCCCGGTCACTTGCCGTGACCTCCTGCCCACTCATCCAGAGACTGCCTCGGTCACTTGCCGCGACTTCCTGCCCGTTCATCCAGAGACTACCCCGGTTATCTGCTGTTACTACCTGCCCGTCCACCCTGGTCGCCACCCGCTCTCTTACAAGGTCCGCCCCTTTGTATAGTAGCTCAGCGGTTCCGCCTCCCAGACCCGTTACAGTTTGCTCGGGCCATGGAACCCGGTGGCGCCCAAGTTCCCTCCATCTCGGACCTGTGTCATGAACTGTCCCGTCAGAAGTCCCAACAGGAGTCCATCCTGGGTCACCTGCGGAATGTCAATTCTGTCCTGGACACTCTGACAGCTCCACCAGCAACCACCGCTGGTGCCATGACTCGCAATCCGGCAGCCCCTCTGCTCCCCAATACCATGGGCTCCTGTCACGGACCCCGGCTCTCCGCACCTCCTCGCTTCGGAGGCGACCCTGCTCAGGCTCGGGGCTTCATTAATCAGTGCACTCTGCACTTTGAACTCCTCTCCCACCAGTTTAACTCCGACCGGGCCAAAATTGCCTTCATCATGTCCCATCTCACTGGGGAGGCCCTGGCCTGGCTGAATCCTCTTTGGGAGAGAGGAGATCCTCTGGTGTCCGACCTGCCTGCCTTTCTCGCGGCTTTTCGGAAAGTCTTTGACGAACCCGGACGAAAGATCTCATCCGCATCATCTCTGCTACGCCTCCGTCAGGGAAATCTCACCGTGGGCCAATATGCCATACGGTTTCGTACCCTTGCATCGGAGCTGGCCTGGGACAACGACGCTCTGGTATCCGTTTTCTGGGAGGGTTTGTCCGGCCGTATTAAAGATGAACTCGCCGGTCGGGACATTCCTACCACTCTCGATGACCTTATAACTCTCGCCATCCGGATTGACCTACGGTTCCAGGAGCGGGCCAAAGAGGTCACCCGTGAGAGGAGGTTTCCACGTCTAGCTCCTACGTTTCAGAAACCCGTCACTCCCTCCGTTTCTCCCCAATTACACTCTCCTGAGCCTATGCAGGTCGACCAGACCAAGATGGTCAAAACCCGTCAGGACTTACGCCGTGCCGAGGGGAGTTGCTTCTACTGTGGCAGTAAGGAGCATCGGATTCGTACCTGTCCGGAGAGGTCGGGAAACGCCTGTGTCTAGGTTCGCTCAGAGAGGTCGACCTAGACAAGGAGAAAGCCTCTCCATCTCTGCTGCTGTCAGTCTCAATTCTCTGTGGGGAGAATCGTTATTTTGAACTAGCCCAACTTGACTCTGGAGCAGCCGGGAATCTTATGTCACAGTCCCTGGTAGAAAAATACCGCATTCCCACCAAACCTCTGGTTGTACCTTTATCAGTCGCTGCTGTGGACGGGGGTCTTTTACCACACCCCATCCAACTCATCACCGAACCCATAACTCTGCAAGTGGGAATGCTGCATTCTGAGAGCATCTCTTTTCATGTTCTGCCTGGACTCTCTCACGCCCTCTTACTAGGGCTACCTTGGCTCCAGAGACATGGACCCGTGCTCGACTGGCAGACCGGAGAGGTTCTTCGCTGGGGACAGGATTGTCATAAGACGTGTTTGGTTCCTGTTCATCCTGTCTGTCCTTCTCCTACCCCAACTAATCTACCTGGACTTCCGATTCCCTATTGGTCATTTGCTGATGTCTTTAATAAAAAAGAGGCAGAGACATTACCTTCTCACAGACCATACGATTGTCCTATCGACCTGTTACCTGGTACTACGCCTCCCGTGGGCGTATTTACCCATTATCTGCTGCTGAGACCCGGTCGATGTCCGAATATATCGAGGAGAATTTTGCCAGGGGATTCATCCGGAAATCTACCTCCCCGGCAGGAGCAGGCTTCTTTTTCGTAAAAAAGAAGGACGGCTCTCTCCGCCCCTGTATAGACTATAGAGGTCTTAACCAGATCACGGTGAAGAATAAGTACCCCCTTCCGCTCATTCCAGAATTATTTGATCGTTTGAGGGGGGCTAGAATCTTCACCAAACTGGATCTCCGTGGGGCGTACAACCTGGTCCGTATCCATCAAGGGGATGAATGGAAGACTGCATTTAACACCCGGGACGGCCACTATGAATATCTAGTGATGCCTTTTGGTCTCTGTAATGCTCCTGCCGTCTTTCAAGAGTTGGTCAATGACATCTTCCGGGACCTTCTCTACTCAAGCGTAGTGGTGTACCTGGACGACATCTTGGTCTTCTCTCCGGATCTCCAGACTCACCGGAGGGACGTTCGTCAGGTTCTGCTCAGGCTCAGGCAGAATCACCTCTTCGCTAAATTTGAGAAATGCCTCTTTGAGCAGACCTCGCTGCCGTTTTTGGGCTACGTTATTTCTCAGACCGGCCTACGAATGGATCCAGAGAAACTGTCGGCCATCGAGAAATGGCCCCGACCGGAGGGATTGAAGGCCATTCAGCGGTTCCTGGGCTTCGCCAACTACTACCGCCTCTTCATACCGCACTTCTCTTCCCGGACTGGCCCAATTTCCGCACTTTCCCGTAAGGGTACTAACCCCAAAGAGTGGACGCCCGAAGCAGAGGAGGCCTTTCTTTCCTTAAAGCAGGCCTTCTCTTCCGCCCTGGTGCTGCATCGCCCGGACGGCAACAAGCAGTTCTTCATGGAGGTTGACGCTTCCTCCTCTGGAGCCGGAGCGGTACTTACTCAAAAATCATCTTCCGGGAGGATGGTAACTTGTGGCTTCTTCTCCAAACTCTTCTCCTCTTCTGAGCGCAATTATTCCATAGGAGACTGAGAGTTATTGGCCATCAAGCTGGCATTGGAGGAGTGGCGTTACCTACTCGAGGGGGCTCTTCATCCGGTAATTATTTACACTGACCACAAAAACTTGGCTTACCTCCAGCATGCCCAGAGACTTAACCCGCGCCAGGCCCGGTGGTCCTTGTTTTTTGCTCGTTTTGATTTTGTTCTACATTTTCGCCCGGCAGACAAGAACATCAAGGCGGACGCCTTGTCCCGATCCTTCCTGGTGTCGGATCTCGAGGAGGAACCTAAACATATCATCGATCCCGCCAGAGTAATGCAGGTGTCTCCCGTGAGTCTAAATCGTCTCCCTCCCGGTAAGACGTTTGTATCGGTACCCAATCGGGAGAGAATCCTACACTGGGGTCATTCGTCTAAATTAGCTGGCCACGCCGGTCAAAAAAAGACCCTCCAGCTAATTACTCGGCATTACTGGTGGCCTACCCTGCACAAGGACGTAATAGACTTTGTTTCTGCCTGTGCCTCATGTGGCCGCAACAAGGTTCCGAGACACCTGCCTGCCGGTCGCCTCCTTCCGCTTCCTGTACCCGCTGCTCCCTGGCAGCATATAGCCATGGACTTCATAACGGACCTCCCCGTTTCTGCCGGTTGTACGGTCATTTGGGTGGTCGTTGACCGCTTTTCCAAGATGGCTCACTTTATTCCCCTGCCAGGCCTCCCGTCTGCACCCAAGCTGGCTAAAGACTTTATCCACCACATCTTCCGTCTTCATGGCCTGCCCCGCCATATCGTGTCGGATCGAGGGGTACAGTTCACCTCACGTTTCTGGAGAGCCACTTGTAAATTGCTAGACGTCACCTTGGACTTCTCCTCCGCCTACCACCCACAGTCCAATGGTCAAGTGGAGCGGGTCAATCAGATCCTGACCAGTTACCTCCGGCACTTCGTTAATGTCCACCATTCTGACTGGGTGGATCTCCTGCCATGGGCCGAATTTTCTTACAACAATCACGAGAGCGAATCTTCCTCCAAATCCCCGTTTTTTGTAGTCTTCGGCCAGCATCCTCAGATCCCATTTCCCGTCTCCATCTCAGTGGACAATCCGGCTGCGGAATCTCTTGTTAACAAATTTTCCTCCATATGGGAGAGTACCCGGTCCGCACTCCTTCTGTCATCCGAGCGTATGAAAAAACATGCTGACAAAAAACGTCTGGATCCTCCGCAATTCCGTCCTGGGGATAAGGTCTGGCTCTCGTCCAAGTATGTCTGGCTCAAGATTCCTTCCTATAAGTTAGGGCCTCGATTCATCGGTCCTTTGGAGGTCATCAGTCAGATCAACCCAGTGGCCTATAAATTGAAACTTCCGGCCAACTTGCGGATCCCTAACTCCTTCCATGTATCTCTCCTCAAACCGGTGGTACTTAACTCTTTTTCCAAGTCTAAGGTACGCCTCCTGCTCCGGTTTCAGCTGAAAACGAATTTGAGGTAGAGAACATTTTGGCCACCAAAAGGGTAAGAAGGAAGACCTATTTTTTGGTGGATTGGAAAATTTAATAAATAAAAAAGTTATAGCTCGCAGAATAAAGCGATGCAAAAATAATTATTTTTTATATAAAATTGTTTTTATTCTATAAAAGCGCCAAAACATGAAAAAATGATATAAATGAGGTATCGCCATAATCGTACTGACCCGAAGAAAAAAACTGCTTTATCAATTTTACCACACGCGGAACGGTATAAACGCCTCCCCCAAAAGAGATTCATGAATTGCTGATTTTTGTTCATTCTAACCTCCCAAAAATCGAAATAAAAAGCGATCAAAAAACGTCACGTGCTCAAACATGGTACCAATAAAAACGTCAACTCGTCCTGCAAAAAATAAGACCTCATATGACTCTGTGGGCAAAAATATGCAAAAATTATAGCTCTCAAAATGTGATGATGCAAAAACTATTTTTGCAATAAAAAGCGTCTTTTAGCGTGACAGCTGCCAATCATAAAAACCCGCTATAAATAGTAAATCAAACCCCCCTTTATCACCCCCTTAGTAAGGGAAAAATAATAAAATTAAAAAAAAGTATTTATTTCCATTTTCCCATTAGGGTTAGGGTTGCGGCTAAAGTTAGGGTTAGGGTTGGCGCTAAAGTTAGGATTAGGGTTAGGGTTGGGATTAGGGGTGTGTTAGGGTTAGGTTTGTGGTTAGGATTGGGACTAGGGTTAGGGGTGTGTTGGGGTTAGGGTTGGAGTTAGAATTGGGGGGTTTCCGCTGTTTAGGCACATCAGGGGCTCTCCAAATGTGACATGGCGTCTGATCTCAATTCCAGCCAATTCTGCGTTGAAAAAGTCAAACGGTGCTCCTTCACTTCTCAGCTCTGCCATGCGTCCAAACAGTAGTTTATCCCCACATATGGGGTATCAGCGTACTCTGGACCCCAAGAGTTATTGTGCAATTTGTCCTATTTCTTCTGTTACCCTTGGGAAAATAAAAAACTGGGGGCGAAAATATCATTTTTGTACAAAAAAAATTATTTTTTTGTTTTTACGGCTGTACATTATAAACTTCTGTGAAGCACTTGGGGCTTCATAGCGCTCACCACACATCTAGATAAGTTCCTTGTGGGGTCTATTTTCCAAAATGGGGTCACTTGTTGGGGATTTCCACTTTTCAGGCGCATCAGGGGCTCTCCAAATGCGAAATGACGCCCCCAGACCATTCCATCAAAGTCTGCAATCCAAAACGTCACTACTTTCCTTCCGAGCCTCAACGTGTACCCATACAGTAGTTTTCTCCCACATATTGGATATCAGCGTACTCAGGACAAATTGGACAACAACTTTTGGGGTCCAATTTCTCCTGTTACCCTTGTAAAAATAAAATATTGGGGCAAAAAAATCATTTTTGCAAAAAAAAAAAAAAGATTTTTTATTTTTACGGCTGTGCGTTATAAACTTCTGTGAAGCACTTCGGGGTTCAAAGTGCTCACCACACATCTAGACAAGTTCCTTGTGGGGTCTATTTTCCAAAATGGGGTCACTTGTGGGGGGTGTCCACTGTTTAGGCGCATCAAGGGTTCTCCAAATGCGACACGACGCCCCCAGACCATTCCATCAAAGTCTGCAATCCAAAACGTCACTACTTCCCTTCCGAGCCCTGACGTGCGCCCATACAGTAGTTTTCTCCCACATACTGGGTATCAGCGTACTCAGGACAAATTGGACAACAACTTTTGGGGTCCAATTTCTCCTGTTACCCTTGTGAAAATAAAATATTGGGGGCGAAAAAATCATTTTTGTAAAAAAAAAAGGATTTTTTATTTTTACAGCTGTACGTTATAAACTTCTGTGAAGCACTTCGGGGTTCAAAGTGCTCACCACACATCTAGATAAGTTCCTTGTGGGGTCTATTTGCCAAAATGGGGTCACTTGTGGGGGGTTTCCACTGTATAGGTGCATCAGGGGCTCTCCAAATGTGACATGACGCCCCCAGACCATTCCATCAAAGTCTGCAATCCAAAACGTCACTACTTCCCTTCCGAGCCCTGACGTGCGCCCATACAGTAGTTTTCTCCCACATTGGTTATCAGCGTACTCAGGACAAATTGGACAACAACTTTTGGGTTCCAATTTCTTCTGTTACCTTGTGAAAATAAAATATTGGGGGCGAAAAAATCATTTTTGTAAAAAAAAAAAAAAGATTTTTTATTTTACGGCTGTACGTTATAAACTTTAGTGAAACACCTGGGGGTTAAAAGTTCTCACCACACATCTAGATAAGTTCCTTGAGGGGTCTAGTTTCCAAAATGGTGTCATTTATGGGGGTTTCCACTGTTTAGGCAGATCAGGAGCTCTCCAAACACGACATGGCGTCCAGCCAATTCTGCGTTGAAAAAGTCAGACGGCGCTCCTTCCCTTCCAAACTCTGCCATGCACCCAAACAGTGGTTTACCCCCACATATGGGGTATCAGCGCACATTAAATTTTACGGCTCTACGTTATAAACTTGTGTGAAGCACTTGGGGGTTGAAATTGGTCACCAAAGATCTAAAAAAGTTCCTTAGGGGGTCTAGTTTCCCAAATGGGGTCATTTGTGGGGGGTTTCCACTGTTTAGGCACATCAGGGGCTCTCCAAATGCAACATGGCATCCAATCTCAATTCCAGCCAATTTTGTTTGGAAAAAGTCAAATGGTGCTCCTTCCATTCCGAGCTCTGCCGTGCGCCCAAACAGTGGTTTCCCCCCCACATATGGGGTATCAGTGTACTCAGGACAAATTGGACAACAACTTATGTGGTCCAATTTCTCCTGTTACCCTTGGGAAAATAAAAAATTAGTGACTAAAAGATAATTTTTGTGGGAAAAAAATAGGATTTTTTATTTTCATGCCCGGGCATTATAAACTTGTGTGAAGCACTTGGGGGTTCAAAGTGCTCACCAAAGATCTAGATAAGTTCCTTAGGGGAGAAAACAAGGAATGCGGAATAAAAAATAATAAAAAATCACCCAATTGTGTATAACCAAATTAATGTATAAGCTACCCAAAAATCTGGTGCAGGTGATATCACAAATCCTAAACCTGGATGGCAGACCACCCGGAAGATAAAGACCACACCGCACACTGGAGAGAAAAAAAGAAAAGGAGAAGAGCCAAGCCAGTGACCAGCCAACGAAAATAAAAATGAATGGATGCCAATGAGTGCACAATTGCAAAAAATATATGAATTTTTATTATTAAACAATGTTGTACAAAAATAACATATCAATATAAAAATGATAAAAACAGAACATCTGATAATGCACCTTAATAGTTACAGGCTCCTATTGATAAACCAGGAGTATAATGAATATTTAATAAAAATGTGTAGATATACACATACGTGATGTGAATATATGTGTATCAATGCCTAACATACATGTGCAAAAACTGGCTTGGCTCTTCTCCTTTTCTTTTTTTCTCTCCAGTGTGCGGTGTGGTCTTTAAGTTCCTTAGGGGGTCTAGTTTCCAAAATGGGGTCACTTGTGGGGGGTTTCCACTGTTTAGGCTCATCTGGGGCACTGCAAACGGAACATGACCCCCATCAACGTCTGCATTCCAAAACGTTACTACTTCCTTTCCAAGCCCTGCCGTGCACCCAAACAGTTTCCCCCCCCCACATATGGGGTATCAGCGTACTCAGGACAAATTGGACAACAACTTTTGGGGTCCAATTTCCTTGGGAAAATTCAAAAATTTGGGACTAAAAAATCATTTTTTGTGGAAAATTGTTTTTTTTTTTTTCACACCCAGGCATTATAAGCTTTTGTGAAACACTTGGGGGTTCAAAGTGCTCACAACAGATCTAGATAAGTACCTTAGGGGGTCTAGTTTCCAAAATGGTGTCACTTGTGGGGGTTTCCACTGTTTAGGCGCATCAGGGGCTCTCCAAACACGACATGGCGTCCAATCTCAATTCCAGCCAATTTTAGTTTGAAAAAGTCAAACGGCGCTCCTTCCCTTACGAGCTTTGCCGTGTGCCCAAACAGTGGTTTTCCCCCACATATTGGGTATTGGTGTACTCAGGAGAAATTGCATAACAACCTTATCTGTCCATTTTCTCCTTTTACCCTTGTGAAAATAAAAAAAAGTTTGTAAAAGATCATTTTTGTGGCTAAAAAGTTAAATATTCATTTTTCCTTCCACGTTGCTTTAGTTCCTGTGAAGCACCTGAAGGGTTAATAATCTTCTTGAATGTGGTTTTGAGTACCTTGAGGGGTGCAGTTTTTAGAATGGTGTCATTTTTGGGTATTTTCTGCCATATAGACCCCTCAAAGTGACTTCAAATGAGAGGTGGTCCCTAAAAAAAATGGCTTTGTAAATTTTGTTGTAAAAATGAGAAATCGCTGGTCAACTTTTAACCCTTATAATTCCTAACAAAAAAAAATTTTGGTTCCAAAATTGTGCTGATGTAAAGTAGACATGTGGGAAATGTTATTTCTTAACTATTTTCTGTTATATATTTCTCTGTTTTAAGGGAATAAAAATTCAAAGTTTGAAAATTGCAAAATTTTAAAAATTTTCGCCATATTTGCGTTTTTTTCAAAAATAAACGCAAGTTATATCGAAGAAATTTTACTTCTAACGTGAAGTACAATATGTCACGAGAAAACAATCTCAGAATCGCGAAGATCCGTTGAAGCGTTCCAGAGTTATAACCTCATAAAGAGACAGTGGTCAGAATTGTAAAAATTGGCCCGGTCATTAACGTGCAAACCACCCTTGGGGGTGAAGGGGTTAAAGTAATGATGGGCACTCGTTTTTCTTTACTTAGCTGCTTTTGTCTGTTCAGTAAGACTATCAGCTGTGTATCCACCAGACTTCAGCACAACACAACTGATGGTCCCAACCCCATTTATAAGGCCAGAAATCCCACTTATTAAACCTGACAGGGCACACCTGTAAAGTGAAAACCATTTCCGGTGACTACCTCTTGAAACTCATCAAGAGAATGCCAAGAGCGTGCAAAGCAGTCATCAAAGAAAAAGGTGGCTACTTTGAAGAACCTAGAATAGAATATAAGACATAATTTCAGTTGTTACACACTTTTTTGTATAAGTATATAATTCCACGTGTTAATTCATAGTTTTGATGCCTTAAGTGTGAATTTACAATTTTCATGGTCATGAAAATACAGAAAAATCTTTAAATGAGAAGGTGTGTCCAAACTTTTGGTCTGTACTGTATATCAAAAAATAATTAATAAATAAAATTTCCCACAGGTCTACTTGATATCAACACAATTTTTAAAAAATTTTTTTTTTGTTAAACTCAGTCAGTAATAACACGTCCACGCGCCCTGGTACTTACTGACCCAGGACGGATTATTACGTCCATGCGATCATGCGCGCACACAGGCTGTGTGCTCACAATCGCCACCAGTTCTAAGCTGATTCTGACAGCTGACACCCGGAACTTTAACCCCCTAAATGCTGATCGAACGTGATCGCAGTATTCCGGGAGCAAGCAGAGAAATGACAGCCCCTCTGACCTTGGATCGGAGACCCCGCGGCTTGACGCTGGGCCCCGATCATTGCCATGGTGGCCCGATGTCGTCATGATGACATCCAGGTCACCAGAGCTTGCAAAGATGCTACATCATGCTCAGAGCATACAGAACTTATATGACAAAGCAGCCAAATAAAAAATATCAACATGATATCAGTATAATTAACTGAATATTTTAGTTGCTGAAAATGAAATCAAGGATCTGTCGCTGAAATATACTAGAAGAGAGATTTGGTCAGGGACCAGAAAAACGACCACAGATCCACAATATAAGAAAAATACACAAGTCTTTATTAAGTACACCAAGTTATTTATAAAATGGACAGGTGAAATCAAACAGTGACACATAAGTGAGGTATCATGTCCAGCAAGGACAATGCAAGGAAAAACTCATAATCATTTAGAAATATCAAAGACTACACATGCAAGTGCATATATTAGGTTGTGTATCACAACTAGAAAAAGAGAGAAAACAGAGTATAGGTGATGGTAAATCTCTCAGAAGAAATGAACACTGCAATGTCTAAGGTTTTATAATACCCTGGGTTTCAGCTTAAAAAAGTTTGCTACTGCCCAATACGTACTAACAGATGGCGATATAACATCTACTTTATAAGTGATATATTCATAAAGTGCCAGCTACAAACACACACTGCTGGTCATTAAGTACCAGTGTACTCCCTAAATATAACATCCAATGCCGATACCATGTCCAGCATAATAGTGGAAAATCCATAGGATATCAGCCTATCAAGGCAGGGTACTAGCAGATAAGACCTAACATTACCTTCAGGGGTGTAGTAGCGGCCACAGTCAGGGAGGCTCGGATATGTGCAAAACGTGCCCCGCACAGGAAGTGAAAGGCATGTACCAGAGTTAATTAGTTACAGGCTGCCACACAGAAAGGGCCAACAGGTGACAGCAGTGAGCATGAAAGAATAGATTATACACAGCATGGAAATAATACAATACATTAATCCAGACAAACGGAACAGCACACCATCTGAAGGGGTTAACAGGTTTACAGCAGAGACCGAGACCGGTGCTAATGCTACCAGCCCTGCTGTAAACCCCCGCAGAATGAATGAGTTCATCTCTGCACAAATTCCGTAAGGGATTTCACTATACTAGTGCTTTTGAAATAAAGTCCAACAACCTAGAAAAACAAACACATAAACATGCATGAAATGCAATAATAACTTCGAAATGAGGTAAATGAATGTCTTTAAGTCAGGTAATCCAAAGGAAACCCTTATTCGGATCAGAGAAGCCGCACTAGGCCAAACTATCTCTGACCCAACGGTAGTCCAATGGAAGTACTAGTGCAGTATTCTGCTCGTCTTTATCCTACCGGAATGTCCGCGGTAGAGAGCGGTTTATGGCAGACGTGCCAACCATGACAGTTTTTGTTTCCATGTGAGTCGTGATAAGATTTCGCAATGTGGACTAACCTTGCGATGGTCCTGACGAGTTTCATCCAGGTGGAGAAGCGTTCGAAGTGCTGGCAACCGAGGCTGGAGGTTGGTTTAGTGTTCATGGCCAGAGCACTGACCTCGGAGCGGACTTCTGGATCATTATCCGGATCCTGGATGCTGAAGTCTTCCTGGACACGTTCACTTCCTTTCTGTTCCAGCAGAAACTTCAGAGCTGAAAGCCAAGAAGAGTTAGCAAAGGAACTTATAGTCATAGGTCTAGTGGCGTGTTCCGCTGGATTAAGCTCAGATGGGATATAGTGCCACTGCTCAGGCTTGGAAGACCTCCTTATTCTCTCAATGCGGTTACTGACGTACACGTAGAAGCGCCTTGTTTGGTTGTGGATGTAACCTAAGACGACCTTACTGTCAGTGTAGTATTGTACATAATCTATGTTGGTGTCCAGCTCATGCTGTATAAAACATATCCTAAGGATATGGGCCTAAATAAATTGCACTTCCTACCACAAATGTAAATCCAAAAAGCACTGGAAGCATATAGCCATAAGTACAACTCTTTATTAGAAAAACCTTTACACTAATCACAACAGACAAATAATAAAATATATAAAAATGGGATATATATCCAGTATGCTCCCATAGGTACGTATGCGAACTATAATCTATCTATGTGATGAGGTCCAAACTCCTAGATGCATGCTACCATTGTATATATCACAAGTGTACAAATGGATGAATATAGAGATTTAATAGTATCCTAGTAACAGATACCATATAGTATATACCACAAGTGCTTAAATAAATGAGTATAAGGATTCAATGGTATCCTAGTGTTAAACACTATATGGTATCAAAGAGAGTATGCATATAGACCGCAATTCACAACAGCACTGTGTCACATAACATATAGTAAATGACATAATGGTCACCATGGCAGGACACAGCGAATGAAGTTAGACATTCATGAATACAATGCTAAGACATGAATATTCTAATTCAAAGGGCCTCCATACAATGCAGACATAGCAATATCAGAACACATACGACCTTAGGTAGAGCCAAGATTCCCAAGAATCTTGGCTCTACCTAAGGTCGTATGTGTTCTGAGACACCGGCGCACTATCAGGGGCCCTGTGCCAGTGCCGGGACCCCCCTGCTTGCTCAGTGCCCCAGCACTTGCCCGGGTGCACCAGGTGCTGACGCCGGCCCTGGGGGTTACAGTCCAGTTAGGGAGGTGGAAAAAACTGGCATATGTTGAGGTGTAGGCTGGACATTCAGCAGCTGCAAATGGAGGAATTAGAGAAGTCGGAGGAAGAGGAGGACAAAGCGAGCCATTTTGTGTCATCAGGGGAAGGTGGTACAAAATCCTTTGAAACCCAGGCATGGTTCATTTTAATGAAGGTGAGCTCACCAACATTTGGGTCAACAGCCGAGTCCTTCTTTCTGTCAGGATTGATCCAGCAGCACTGAAGACTCTTTCTGATAGCAGACTACCAGCAGGGCAAGCGAGCTCCTGTAAGACATATTGTGCCAATTCAGGCCAGGTGTCCAGTTTACAGGCCCAGTAGTCAAAGGGGAATGATCTGTGAGGGAGAACATCGATAGGGGAGGAGAGGTAATTTTGAACCATAGTTGACAACTGCTGTCTCATGTCTGTTGCAATCGATTCAGTATTAACAGTCGTGTGAGCGGTACTCGAGAAATCAGTCCACAACATGGTCATGAAACCCCTGTCTCCAACGCCACTTCGGCTGTGTGCACCACGAACACCTCTTCCATGTTGCCCAGTACGGCTCGTGGTAGAACCTGCACCGCTGCTGTGTGCTGGGAATGCCTCTAACAAACGGTTTACCAGAATTGCTTGTTTGTTCGCCAATATTAGCTCTAGGTTCTCCTGTGGCATGATGTTCTGTAATTTGCCTTTATAGCGTGGATCGAGGATGCTGGCCAACCAGTAGTCGTCATCCTTCATAATTTTGGCAATGTGGGGGTCCCTTGTTAGGATCCACAAGACATAATCACACATGTGGGCCAATGTTCCAGGTGTCAATGATGCACTGCCAGTGGTGGGTGGAGGAGCACTTTCTGCCAAATCCACATCCCTCCAGTCACGCACAAACCTTGTACCTGACCTTGGAAAGCCAACATTTTCTCTTGCCCCCTGAGAAGCATCCTCCTTCCCAAAATAATTATTCCCCTTATCCTCCTCCTCTTCCTCTTCTTCCTCCACCTAGTCCAGGACAGTTCCCTGAGCAGACAATGGCTGACTGTCATCAAGGCTTCCCTCCTCCTCCTCCTCCTATTCCTCCTCTGCTGCAGATGCCTGATCCTTAATGTGCGTCAAAGTTTGAATGAGCAGACGCATAAGTGGGAGGCTCATGCTTATGATGGCGTCGTCTGCGCTTACCAGCCGTGTGCATTCCTCAAAACACTGAAGAACTTTACAGAGGTCTTTCAGCTTTGACCACTGCACACCCGACAACTCGATGTCTGCCCTCAAACTGCCTGCCCGTGTATCCTCCCACAAATGCATTACAGCCTGCCTCTGTTCGCACAGCCTCTCAACCATGTGCATGGTGGAGTTCCACCTTGTTGCAACGTCTATGATTAGGTGGTGCTTGGGTAGGTGGAGCGATCGCTGCAGCCTCTGCATACGACTGGAGTCTACGGGCGAGCAACAGATGTGCGAGCACAGTCTTCGCATGTTATGGAGCAGGGCTGGTAACTCCGGATAATTATTTATGAACCACTGCACCACCAGGTTCAAGGTGTGAGCCAGGCAAGGTATGTGTCTGAGTTTTGCCAGGGCTATGGCCGCCACAAAATTACGTCCGTTATCACTGACTACCTTGCCTGGCTCAAGATGTAGACTGCCCAACCATGGCTCAGTTTCTCGCTGCAAGTAGTCGGCCAGTACCTCCGCGGTGTGTCTGTTGTCGCCCAAACACATCATCTTTAAAACAGCCTGCTGACGCTTACCACTAGCTATTCGATAGTGGGACACCTCGTGTGCAACACTGGCAGCTGCGGATGGAGTGCTCGTGCGACTGCGCTCTGTCGACGAGATTTCGCTTTTGGAGGAGGAGGAGGAGGGGGTCGAATGCCTATAGCCAACTGTTGTCTATACCATGGGCTAGGCAGCACTGTCCCACCGCCGCTGTCCCCTGTGGACCCTGCATCCACCACATTAACCCAGTGTGCAGTGATGGACACGTAATGGCCCTGGCCATGCCTACTGGCCCATGCATCTGTTCTGAGGTGCACCTTTCCACTCACTGATTGTTTGATTGCATGGACAATGCGGTCTTTCACATGCAGGTGGAGGGCAGGGATGGCTTTTCTAAAAAAGAAGTGCCAACTGTCTAGGTCACAGCGTGGGACAGCGTAGGCCAAGAGCTCTCGGAACGCTGCGCTTTCAACCAAACGGATGGGCATAATTTCTAATGAGATCAGTTTGGCAATGTAGGCATTCAAAGCCAGTGTACGTGGATGAGAGGGTGAGTACTTTCTTGTCCTACTCAGAGTGTCTGCTAGGGTGAGCTGGACTTGAGAGCTGTATATGGGAGGAACTAGCAGTGGACATGGCAGACTGAGAGGGGGTTGGTGATGGTTTTTCGTTGGAAAAACATTGTGATTCCCTGACTGCTTTGGCCTTGCGACGACACCTCAACATTTCTTGCTGGTGGTGTGCTAACCGGTGGGCTTACAGTGGGGGAAGAGATGTAGCATTGCTGGCTACCTTCAGTCGGAGCAGGTGCACATGTGCTACCTGAGGTTTTGTAGTCCGTCCACGCTTGCAAGTGCATGGTGTTTAAATGTCTAAGCATGCAACTGGTATTCAAATTTTGGAGCTTTTTCCCTCGGCTAAAGGTCCTTCCGCACTTCTTACAGATAACCTTTGCCTCATCAATAGGATTTTGGTCAAAAAAGTGCCACACTGCACTCTTCCTTCTATGGGATAAATTTTCAGGGCTTGAAAGCTGTGCTAATTTGACCATCTGGCCAAGCTGTCCTGCAACTGTTTTTGTTTTTTTAACACGTTTTTGGACTGCTACGGGGCTGCCAGATAGCCGCAGCTGCGATGTCGATGCCTGCTGCGGATCCTCCTCCTCTTCTGGGTCATCCATCACCTCCTCTTCAATTCCATCTGCACCTTCCTCTGTGTCACCGTGTAAGGTGGTAGAGTATGCGGGAAGGGGCACCTGAGTTTCATCAGGGTCAGAATCTGGCTCAGTAGAATGCGAGGGCAACGCAGTGCTCTGGTGAATGTACCAGCAGAATCATCATAAAGCAGTGACTGTGCATCAGTGCACTAGATGTCATATTCATCTTGGACTGGGGAATTCAGGATTTCACTTGATAACCCAGGCATGGTATGTGAAAAGAGCTCCAGGGAGTAATCTGAAGTGTGACCTGTCGCATCCTTCACTTTTCTTGGGGGTGAAGGACACAAGGAAAGGTGTCGTTCCTGACCAGGAGCCTGCACTGATGAGTCAGTGCTTGCAGTTTTTGAAACTTCAGAAGAGGAGGCGTAGAGCTGGAGGCTGTTTCAGCAATGTAAGCCAAAACCTGTTCCTGATGCTCCGGCTTTAAAAGCGGTTTACCTACTCCCAGAAAAGGGAGCCTTCCAGGCCTTCTGGAGCCAGACGATGATGCAGGCTCAACACCTCCTGCCTTAGGTGCTATTGTGCTTTTGGCACTACCAGCAGATGCACCACCACCACCATCAGTACCAGCTGGCCCCCTCAGCCCACGTCCGCGGCCTCTTCCACTGTACTTTCTCATGTTTGGGAAAATGTAACAAAAATACCAGCAGATATTTTGTACTGTATCAGAAGTGTACAGCTGTATACAGTGTAGGGGAAAATTTAAATATCCTTATATATTTCCGTAGTCACACATAGAGGCTCACTCAGTATGGATTTGACCGTAATACAAAAAGCAGAAAAACGGTACGGTATCAGAAGCGTACAGCTGTATACAATGGAGGGGAAAATTTAAATCTATATATTTCCGGAGTCACACACAGATGCTCACTCAGTATGATAGAAAAACGCTACTGAATCAGAAGATACCAGCTGTATATGGTAAAGTGGAAAATAGAAATCTCCGTATATATTGCCGGAGTCACACACAGACGCACTCTCAGTATGGATTTGACCGTAAAAGGCAGAAAAAAGGTACAGTCATGGCCAAAAGTTTTGAGAATGACACAAATATTATTTTTTCACATGATCTGCTGCCCTCTGGTTTTTATGTGTGTTTGACAGATGTTTTTATCACAGACAGAAATATAATTGCAAACATATGAGTAACAAAAGCTTATATTGACAGTTCGAATGAGTTAATGCAGCAAGTCGATATTTGCAGTGTTGACCCTTCTTCCTCAGGACCTCTGCAATTCTCCCTGACATGCTCTCAATCAACTTCTGGACCAAATCCTGACTGATAGCAGTCCATTCTTGCACAATCAATGCTTTCATTTTGTCAGAATTTTTAGGTTTTTGTTTGTCCACCCATCTCTTGATGATTGACCACAAGTTCTCAATGGGATTAAGATCTGGGGAGTTTCCAGGCCATGGACCCAAAATCTCTATGTTTTGTTCCCTGAGCCATTTAGTTATCACCTTTGCTTTATGGCAAGGTGCTCCATCATGCTGGAAAAGGCATTGTTGATCGCCAAACTGCTCTTGGAGGGTTGGGAGAAGTTGCTCTTGGAGGACATTCTGGTACCATTCTTTATTCATGGCTGTGTTTTTAGGCAAGACTGTGAGAGAGCCGATTCCCTTGGCTGAGAAGCAACCCCACACATGAATGGTTTCAGGATGCTTAACAGTTGGCATGAGACAAGACTGGTGGTAGCGCTCACCTTGTCTTCTCCGAATGAGGCGTTTTCCTGATGTCCCAAACAATCGAAAAGGGGATTCATCAGAGAAAATATAACTTTACCCCAGTCCTCAGCAGTCCACTGCCTGTACCTTTTGCAGAATATCAGTCTGTCTATGATGTTTTTTCTGGAGAGAAGTGGCTTCTTTGCTGCCCTCCTTGAGACCAGGCCTTGCTCCAAGAGTCTCCGCCTCACAGTGCGTGCAGATGCACTCACACCTGCCTGCTGCCATTCCTGAGCAAGCTCTGCACTGCTGGTAGCCCGATCCCACAGCTGAAACACTTTTAAGAGACGTCCTGGCGCTTGATGGTCTTTCTTGGGCGCCCTGGAGCCTTTTTGGCAACAATGGAACCTCTCTCCTTGAAGTTCTTGATGATGCGATAGATTGTTGACTGAGGTGCAATCTTTCTAGCTGCGATACTCTTCCCTGTTAGGCCATTTTTGTGCATTGCAATGATGACTGCACGTGTTTCTTTAGAGATAACCATGGTTAACAGAAGAGAAACAATGATGTCAAGCACCAGCCTCCTTTTAAAGTGTCCAGTGGTGTCATTCTCACTTAATCATGACAGATTGATCTCCAGCCATGTCCTCATCAACACCCACACCTGTGTTAATGGAGCAATCACTGAAAAGAGGTTAGCTGGTCCTTTTAAGGCAGGGCTGCAATGATATTGAAATGTGTTTTGGGGGATAAAGTTCATTTTCTAGCCAAATATTGACTTTGCAATAATTGCTGTTAAGCTGATTACTCTTTTTAACATTCTGGAGTATATGCAAATTGCCATTAGAAAAAGTGAAGCAGTAGACTTTGTAAAAATTAATATTTGTGTCATTCTCAAAACTTTTGGCCATGACTGTACTGTATCAGAAGCGCACAGCTGTATACAGTGTAGGGGAAAATTTTAATCTCCGTATATATTTCCGGAGTCACACACAGACGCTCACTCAGTATGGATTTGACCGTAATACAAAAGGCAGAAAAACGGTACTGTATCAGAAGATACCAGCTGTATATGTTGAAGGGAAAATTTAAATCTCCGTATATTTCCGGAGTCACACAGACGCTCTCTCAGTATGGATTTGACCATAATACAATATGCAGAAAAAAGGTATTGTATCAGAAGCGTACAGCTGTATACACTGTAGGGGAAAATTAAAATCTCCGTATATATTTCCGGAGTCACACATAGATGCTCACTCAGTATGGATTTGACCAGGATACAAAAAGCAGAAAAAGGTACTGTATCAGAAGTGTACAGCTGTATACAGTGTAGGGGAAAATTAAAATCTCCGTATATATTTCCGAAGTCACACACAGACGTTCACTCAGTATGGATTTGACCGTAATAGAAATGGCAAAAAAACGGTACTGTATCAGAAGATACCAGCTGTATACGGTAAAGGGGAAAATTGAAATCTCCGTATATATTTCCGGAGTCACACACAGACGCTCTCTCACTATGGATTTGATTGTAATACAAAAGGCAGAAAAAAGGTACTGTATCAGAAGCGTACAGCTGTATACGGTGAAGGGGAAAATTTAAATCTCCGTATATATTTCCGGAGTCACACACAGACGCTCACTCAGTATGGATTTGACCGTGATACAACAGACAGAAAAACGGTACTGTATCAGAAGATACCAGCTGTATACGTTGAAGGGGAAAATTGAAATCTCCGTATATATTTCCATAGTCACACACAGATAGTCAGCATGTATTTGTCCGTGATACCAGCCGGTACACAGTAGTGTGTGAGGAGCGTACAGCTCTATACGGTGTGGGAAAAAAAGAATGCTTGTTAACTGTGCAGAAAAAAAGAATAAAAGTATTAGTGCTTTGTAAAAAGCAGTCTGCACAGCAGTGTACACACAGCAATACAGCTATCAGGCAGCCTAATAACCAGCGCTGCTTCACACAAGAAAATCCTCCCCTGTCACAGCACACTAACTGTACAGCACAATTGCTATCAGCACAAGCACATAAGAACTTCTCTTTCCAGCCCTAACTCTCTCCCTACTGATAAACAGCGTCAGCAACCTCTCCCTACTGTTAAGATCGGCAGAAGTAAAATGGAGGTCGGCGCTCAGGGCTTTTATAGACACTATGATGCCCCCCAAAGCAAGCCAATCACTGCAATGCCCTTCTCTAAGATAGTGGTGGACGCTGCCTATGTCATCTCATTGCCCACAGTGTACGTCCTTGCTCATTGGCTGAAAAAAGGCGCCTGCAAGCATTATGGGAAAACCGACTTTGGCGCTCGTTTTGCCGAACGCATGGCCGACTTTACGCCACGGTCGGGTTTCGCTCGGCGAAACCCGACTTTGGCGAAAGTCGGCGGCATGAATCTGACCGATCTGTTTCGCTCAACTCTAGTAGTGGTATCTCCGTGGCAGCTCATATCTGTGTGTGCTCAAAGTTTGGCAAGTTTACGGCATTTTTTTTCTTGGTGTCACTGTACTTATAAACAGCATTATTTCACTAAAAAATAATAAAAAAAATACAGGCCACACATGTAGTGGTATCTCCATGGCAGCTCGTATGTGTGTGTGCTCAAAGTTTGGGCAGTGTAGGTCGGTTTTCCTTTTTTTGTCTTGGGTGTCACAGTCCTAATATACAGCACTCGTTAGCCCAAAAATAAGGACACACATTTGTCGTACTGGTATCTCCGTGGCAGCTCATATCTGTGTTTGCTCAAAGTTTGGCCAGTTTACGGCAGTTTTATTTTTTTTGTCCTGGGTGTCACTGTTTTTATATACAGCAGTATTTCGCAAAAAAAAAAAAAAAAAATACAGGCCACACATTTGTCGTAGTGGTATCTCCGTGGCAGCTCATATCTGTGTGTGCTCAAAGTTTGGCCAATTTAGGCCAAAATATTGTATTTTTTTTGCATTCTGCTAACGTAATTATTAAATCTGATAAGGCCAAAAACATTTTTACCTAAAGTCCAGATAGGTAAAAGTGTGGTTTTCAAACACACGTATCACATACAAGTTGACTCCCAAATCACCCTTTTGTAGTGAACGTGTATAATATTCTATTCCATATACAATGGGTAAGGCGCGTGGCAAGGGACGTGGAATTGGATGTGATGGTGATGATGCAGGCCGAGGCCGTGGGAAAGCTAAAATTGGCCCACCGAAAACACCCACATCTTCTCGCTAGACCTTAGTGTCCGAAGTCCTAGGGGACCGCTGCAAGACAGCACTATTGAAGCCCGCGCAGTGTGAAAAGGTTGTTGGTTGGATAGCGGATAATACTTCCAGTTTCTTATCCACCACCACCACCAGCACAGTGCTTTCAACACGGTCAAGTCACACTAGCCGTGAATCTGGATTGTATATGCCTTACCCTGATCCTCCTTCCTCCCACCATGCTGACTGCCCTGAGAAAACTGATCCCACATTCGGACACTACGAAGAGCTGTTCAGTTTTCCATTTGGAGATTCGAGCCTCTAGAAGCGTGGCAAGAATATATTCCATGTAGCGATGCACAAATCCTTGAGCAGCCACGGTCACAAGAGTTGGACGATGATGAGACACAATTGCCGGAAAGTCAGGTGGAGGACCAGGGTGGGGAAGTGGAAGATGAGGTGGTGGATGATGTACTAACAGACCCAACCTTGAAGGAGGATATGCAGAGCGAGGACAGTAGCACACAGGGGGAGGTAGGCATCGCACCCCTTCAGGCAGGAAGAAGCAGTGTGGTGGTCGCAGTCCGTCAGAAGTCGGGCAACCGTTCCTTGTAATACCAACCTGACGGAAGTTGCCAGTCCAACTGTTAGATCTTCCCGAGTCTGGTTATTTTTTAAAGACTCTGCCGATAACCCGAATCAGGCCATTTGCAACACCTGTCATGCCAGCATCAGCAGGGGTTGCAAAACTACCAGCCTTACCACCACCAACATGATCAGGCACATGGCAGCAAAGCACCCGACTTTGTGGGTCCAACCCCAGGCTCCAGGAACAGTGTCTTCGGGTGACACCACTGCTTCTTCCACTGTTGTGCATGCAAGCCAATCCCCTGTCCACAGTGCATGCGAAGATGCCTCCTGCCCTGCACCTGCCATTGACCACAGTTAAATAGCACCATCATCAAGCACATCCACGTCCTTGTCCCAGCGCAGCCTTCAGTTGTCCATACCCCAGTCATTAGAACGTAAGCGGAAATACACAGCCAACACCCCACAGGCCACAATACTTATTTCTCATATTTCTCGTCTGCTTGCAGTCAAAATGTTGCCTTTTAGGCTCGTGGAGACGGAAGCTTTCCGCAACCTGATGGGGTGGCCGTCCCAAGGTACTCTGTCCCCAGCTGCCACTATTACTCCTTCTATGCCATCCCGGCATTACACAATCACGTGTCCCACAACATTACCCATGCCCTCAACAATGCAGTTAGTGGGAAAGTACACCTAACCACGGACACGTGGACAACTGCTTGTGGCCAGGGACTGTACATCTCGCTGACGGCACACTGGGTTAACATAGTGGAGGCCAGTACCCAGTCAGACCTTGGGATGGAACACGTCCTCCCTACGCCAAGGATTGCAGGCCCTACGTCAATCAGGGTTGCCCCCACTGTGTACAGCTCTGGCACCTCCTCCTCCTCTTCAGCCTCCATGTCAGAAATGAGCACATCAGTCACAAGCTGGAAGAACTGCAGCACTACCAAAGCAAAGTGGCAAGAGGCTGTGCTGAAGCTAATTTGCTTAGGTGACAAACCGCACAATGCTGAAGAGTTGTTGACAGCTCTGAAAGAGCAGGCAGATGTGTGGCTGACACTGCTAAATCTCCAGCCAGGCACGGTTGTGCGTGACATGGCAGGAACCTGGTGGCGGGTTTGAGGTGAAGCGAACTGACACACGAACCATGCCTGGCCCATGTGCTGAACCTCGTTGTTTAATGTTTTCTAAAAAGCTATCCAGAGCTGCCGGATCTGCTGGTTAAAGTATGCCGCCTGTGTGCACATTTTAGAAAGTCAGCTACAGCTTCAGCCGCCCTTGTTGTGCTTCAGCAGCGATTGCAGTTTCCGGCTCACTGACTGGTGTGTGATGTCCCACGCGTTGGAACTCTACACTGCCTATGTTAGAAAGGATTTGTGAGCTGAAGCGGGCAGTTGTTGAATACCAGCATCAACAAGGCCGTTGTTTGTCAGGTTTGACTCCACACATAAGACCTCAGGAGTGGACATGGATGTCAGACATATGTAGCATCCTCCAAAACTTTGAGGAGTCCACCAAGATGGTGAGCGGTGATGACGCCATAATTAGCGTCACCATCCGCCTATCTGCATTCTGAAAAGCTCTCTGCTCACAATGAAAGAGGAGGCATTGCAGGTGGAGCACGAGGACATGGATCAAGGAACCATACAGGGTGATTACAAACAGCCCAGCCTTGTGTCATCCCAACGTTGTTGGTTGACAATGAGGAAGAGGAGGAGGAGGAGGAAGAACAGGAGCTACTTTCATGCGCTATAGACGGGACTACAACCACAACTGTCATACCGTCTGTTCAGCGTGGATGGCCTGAGGACAGGGAAGAAGAGGAAGAGGAGGAGGAAGACACCTTGGTCAGTCGTCCTGTTGGTGAGGACACGGAAGTATTGCCTGTTACCAATCTGGCACACATGGCTGACTTTATGTTGCACTGCCTTTCCTGTGACCTTCGTGTTGTCAAAATATTGGGTACCAGTCATTTTTGGCTAGTGACACTTTTAGACCCACGGTACAAGGATAACTTTCAATCTCTTGTTCCAGAGGCAGACAGGTGTACCAAAATTGTGCAGTACCATAGGCCCATTGTTGCAGAATTATTAAAAAAATTCCCATCTCAAAATGCTGGCGGCAGAGATAGCAGTTCGTTGGCCAACCAAACAGGACAGGTGAGACAGACACAAGTCCCCTCCAGCAGAGGCAGGGGAACACTGGCAAAGTTCTGGGACAGTTTTCTAAGACCCTCCCATCACCCATGCACTGAGGCGCAGGGTAATCTGTCAAGTAATTCAATATTCTCTAAGATGCTGAGGGAGTACCTTGCTGACCGTACCAACGTCCTCCGTGATTCCTCTGTGCCTTTTAATTATAGGGTATCCAAGCTGGACACGTGGCATAAGCTGGCTCTCTATGCCTTGGAGGTCCTAACCTGCCCTGCTGCTAGCATTTTGTCTGAGCGGATTTTTAGTGCTTCTGGTGGCAGATAAGCGCATTCGCCTTTCTACAGAAAATGCAGACAGGCTGACTCTTATAAAAATGAACAAGGATGGATTGGGCCTGACTTTTCGACACCACCAAATGGTGACACCGAAGCCTAAATTCATATGTAGTGGGTTTTTGGGAGGTGTATTCCCATGCACCTCTTCACAACCAAACATGGATATACGCTTCCTGATTTTGGCTAGTTGGTGTCCTCCTCTTCCTTCTCCTCATCCTCACCGTCCACCACCATTTGAACACCAGGGTGAACGTATTCAGTCATGCTGCGACCACTCTATGTTTTGGCACAGGTGTTATGATGCCCGTCACCAAAATACAAAAAATATGTACACTCCCAAGGGGAAATGTTTACAGCCCGTACACTTAGTGTGTGGGCATTCCAAATCTAGGAGACCCGCTCCTTTAAATTGGGCCTAGTTTTTAATCAGGCCTTCCTCCACATCTCATCATCCACCGCCGCTAGATCACCAGGGTTAACGTGTTCCGTGCTGCTACAGCCAGTGTCA
Source organism: Oophaga sylvatica (assembly GCA_033576555.1). Classification (NCBI taxonomy): domain Eukaryota; kingdom Metazoa; phylum Chordata; class Amphibia; order Anura; family Dendrobatidae; genus Oophaga; species Oophaga sylvatica. The sequence goes on along the minus strand of JARQOD010000003.1, from coordinate 296,946,487 downwards.
AAATCCTAACAAGTGTGGGTGTTTTTGCTGGGTGTTAAATACTTGTTATGGAAAAGGTTGAGGTGTACCCCAAAGGGGAAAATGTTTGCCAGCCCATACACTTAGTGTAAGGGCATTAGAAGTCTAGGAGACCTGCTCCTTTAACCCCTTCCCGACATTTGACACAGTGTATGCGTCATGAAAGTCGGTGCCAATCCGACCTGTGATGCATATGCTGTGTCATGATAGGATCGCGTTCCTGCGGGTCAGCTGACCGAGGTCACTGAAAGGTCACCCGACCCGCAGGCACAAGACTAGCCTGCGCTCCCCCACCTTCCGATCCCCCCCTCACTTTCCGATCCCCCACTCACCTCCCCCGGTCCTCAGATGTCCCTGGGTCCGTCCCGGCATCCGTCTGGGATTCTTCATGGGCGCCGCCATCTTGCAAAATGGCGGGCGCATGCGCCGTGCGCCCGCTGGCCGGCAGATTCCATACATCTATTTTGATCACTGTGATACTCTCTCACAGTTATCAAAATAAAAAAAAAGTAAATAAACGCCCCTTTTATCACCCCCATAGGTAGGGACAAAAAATAAAATAAAGAAAATATATATATATTGTTTTATTTTTCTATTAGGGTTAGGGTTAGAATTAGGGTTAGGGTTAGAACTAGGGTTAGGGTTAGAACTAGGGTTAGGGTTAGAACTAGGGCTAGGGTTAGCATTAGGGTTAGGGTTAGCATTAGGGTTAGAATTAGGGTTAGAGTTAGAATTAGGGTTACAGTTAGAATTTGGGTTACAGTTAGAATTGGGTTAGGGTTGGAATTTGGGTTAGGGATAGAATTAGGGTTAGGGTTGGAATTAGGGTTAGGGGTGTTTTGGGGTTAGGGTTGGGATTAGGCTTGTGGTTAGGATTATGGTTAGAGTTAGGATTAGGAATAGGGGTGTGTTTGGGTTAGGGTTGGGGTTAGGGGTGTGTTGTGGTTAGGGTTGAAGTTAGAATTGAGGGGTTTCCACTATTTAGGCACTTCAGGGGGTCTCCATACACGACATGGGGCCACCATTGATTCCTCCAAATTTTGTGTTCAAAAAGTCTAACAGTGCTCCCTTTATTCCGAGCCCCGACGTGTGCCCAAACAGTGGTTTACCCCCACATATGGGGTATCAGCGTACTCAGGAAAAATTGCACAACAACTTTGGGGGTCTACTTTCTCCTGTTACCCTTGGTAAAAAAAAATTGGGGACTAAAAAAATTATTTTTGTGGAAAAAAAATATATTTTTTATTTTCACGGCTCTGCGTTATAAACTTCTGTGTAGAACTTGGAGATTCAAAGTGCTCACCACACATCTAGAGGAGTTCCTTGGGGGATCTAGTTTCCAAAATAGGGTCACTTGGGGGGTTTCTACTGTTTAGGCACGACATGGGCTCTGCAAACGTAACATGACGCCCGCAGACCATTCCATGAAGTCGGCATTTCAAAACATCACTACTTCCATTCCAAACCCCAACGTGTGCCCATACAATAGTTTTCTCCCACATATGGGATTTCAGCGTACTCAGGACAAATTGGACAACAACTTTTGGAGTCTAATTTTTCCTGTTACCCTTGGGAAAATTAAAAAATTGCAGGTTAAAAAAATCAGTTTTTGAGGAAAAAAATGATTTTTTATTTTCACGGCTCTGCATATAAACTTCTGTGAAGCACATGGGGGTTCAAGGTGCTCACCACACATCTGGATAAGTTCCTTGGGGGTCTAGTTTCCAAAATGGGGTTACTTGTGGGGGGTTTCTACTGTTTAGGCACATCAGGGGCTCTGCAAATGTAACAAGATGCCCGCAGACCATTCCATCAAGTCGGCATTTCAAAACATCACTACATCCCTTCTGAGCACTGACGTGTGCCCAAACAGTGGTTCCCCCCACATATGGGGTACCAGCATACTCAGGACAAACTGGACAACAACTTTTGGGGTCCAATTTCTCCTGTAACCTTTGTGAAAATAAAAAATAGGGGGCTAAAAAATAATTTTTTGAGAAAAAAAAAAGATTTTTTTTTACAGCTCTGCATTATAAACTTCTGTGAAGCACCTGGGGGTTCAAAGTGCTCACTGTGCATCTAGATAAGTTCCTTAGGGGGTCTAGTTTCCAAAATGGGGTCAATTGTGGGGGAGCTCCAAAGTTTAGGCACACAGGGGCTCTCCAAAGATGACATGGTGTCCGCTAACGATTGGAGCTAATTTTCCATTAAAAAAGTCAAATGGCGCTCCATCCCTTCTGAGCCCTGCCGTGTGCCCAAACAATGGTTCCCCCCACATATAGGGTACCAGCATACTCAGGACAAACTGGACAACAACTTTTGGGGTCCAATTTCTCCTGTAACCATTGTGAAAATAAAAAATATTGGGCTAAAAAATTATTTTTGAGAAACAAAAATGATTTTTTTTATTTTCACTGCTCTGCGTTTATAAACTTCTGTGAAACACTTGGGGGTTCAAAGTGCTCACTACGCATCTAGATAAGCTCCTTGGGGGGTCTAGTTTCCAAATTGGGGTCACTTGTGGGGGCTTTCTACTGTTTAGGCACTTCAGGGGCTCTGCAAAAGCAACATGACGCCCGCAGAACATTCCATCAAGTCTGCATTCCAAAATGGCGCTCCTTCCCTTCTGAGCTCTCCCATGCGCCAAAACAGTGGTTCCCCCCACATATGGGGTATTGGTGAACTCAGGACAAATTGCACAATAACTTTTGTGGTCCAATTTTTCCTGTTACCCTTGTGAAAATAAAAAATAGCGGGCTAAAAAATCATTTTTGAGGAAAAAAATGATTTTTTTTATTTTCACTGCTCTGCGTTATAAACTTCTGTGAAGCACTTGGGGGTTCAGAGTGCTCACAACACATCTAGATAAGTTCCATAAGGGGTCTAGTTTCCAAAATGGTGTCACATGTGGTTTTTTTTCACTATTTAGGCACACAGGGGCTCTCTAAATGTGTCATGGTGTCCGCTAATGATTGGAGCTAATTTTCCATTCAAAAAGTTAAATGGCGCTCCTACCTTTCTGGGTCGTGCCGTGTGCGCAAACAGTGGTTTATGACCACATATGAGTTATCTGTGTACTCAGGATAAATTGCCCAACAAATTTTAGGATCCATTTTATCCTTTTGCCCATGTGAAAATGATAAAACTGAGGCTAAAAGCAAATTTTTGTGAAAAAAAAGTACTTTTTTTTTTTTTTTACGGATCAATTTGTGAAGCACCTGGGGTTCAAAGTGCTCACTATGCATCTAGATAAGTTCCTTGAGGGTCTAGTTTCCAAAATGGGGTCATTTGTGGGGAGCTCCAATGTTTAGGCACACAGGGACTCTCCAAATGCAACATGGCAACCGCTAAATATTCCAGCATATTTTCCATTCAAAAAGTCAAATGGCGCTCCTTCCCTTCTGAGCCCTGCCGTGTGCCCAAACAGTGGTTTATGACCACATATGAGGTATCGGTGTACTCAGGAGAAATTGCCCAACAAATTTTAGGATCCATTTTATCCTGTTGCTCATGTAAAATGAAAAAATTGATGCTAAAAGAAACTTTTTGTTGGAAAAATTAACATGTCCATTTTTTCCTTCCATGTTGCTTTAGTTTCTGTGAAGCACCTGAAGGGTTAATAATCTTATTGAATGTAGTTTTGAGTAGCTTGAGGGGTGCAGTTTTTAGAATGGTGTCACTTTTTGGTATTTTCTGCCATATAGACCCCTCAAAGTGACTTCAAATGTGAGGTGGTCCCTAAAAAAATGGTTTTGTAAATTTTGTTGTAAAAATGAGAAATTGCTGGACAATTTTAACCCTTATAACTTCCTAACAAAAAAAAATGTTGTTTCCAAAATTGTGCTGATGTAAAGTAGACATGTGGGAAATGTTATTTATTAACTATTTTGTGTCACATAACTCAAAATTTGAAAATTGCGAAATTTTCAAAATTTTCGCCAAATTTCCATTTTTTTCACAAATAAACGCAAAAATTATTGACCTAAATTTACCACAAACATGAAGCACAATATGTCATGAAAAAACATTCTCAGAATCGCTAGGATCCGTTGAAGCGTTCCAGAGTTATTACCTCATAAAGGAACACTGGTCAAAATTGCAAAAAATGGCAAGGTCTTTAAGGTCAAAATAGGCTGGGTCATGAAGGGGTTAACCCCTTCCCGACCTATGACGCCTACGTCGGCGTCATGAAAACCTGTGTCATCCTGACCCATGATGCCTACGTAGGCGTCATGGTATAAATCCCGTTCCTGCAGTTCGGGTGACTGGGGTCACTGAAAGGTCACCTGACCTGCAGGCACAAGACCCTTTGTGCTTCACCACAGGGGGGTGGCTTAACCCCCACGTGGCTATGATCGCTCTGATCGGCTGTTAAAAATGAAACAGCCAATCAGAGCGATTTGTAATATTTCACAAATGAAATTTGGTGAAATATTACATTCCAGCCATGGCCGATGCTGCAATAGCATCTGCCATGGCTGGAGACCGATATCCGACCCCCCCCACACCGAGTGACAGTGGCGATCGGCCACTGCCATCGATTGATGGTGGCGATCGGTCGCCGCCGTCAGTATCAGCTCCCCTCCCCTCCGGTCTGCTCCCCCCGTTTTCTGATCCTGCCCCCCGGCTTCCGATCCCCCCAGGTACCTCCGGAGTCCCCGTGTCCCTCCCGGTGTCTCTCCTGCCCGGTCCAAGGGCGCGCCATCTTCCAAAATGCTGGCAGATTCATTCATTTATTGAAAGTACATTTTGATCACTGTGATAGACACTATCACAGTGATCAAAATAAAAAAAAATTGTAAATAACCCCCCCTTTATTACCCCAAAGGTAGGGAACAATAATAAAATAAAGAAAATATTTTTTTTATTTTTCCATTAGGGTTAGAATTACGGTTAGGTTATGGTTAGGTTAGGATTAGGACTAGGATTAGGGTTAGAGTTAGCATTAGGGTTAGGGTAAGCATTAGGGTTAGGGTTGGTTTTAAGTTTAGGGTTGCAATTAAGGTTAGGGGCAGAATTAGGGTTCGGGTTAGAATTAGGGTTCGGGTTAGAATTAGGGTTGGGGTGTGTTGGGGTTAGGGTTGGAATTAGGGTTAGGGGTGTGTTGGGGTTAGGGTTGCAGTTAGAATTGAGGGGTTTCCACGGTTTAGGCACATCAGGGGGTCTCCAAACGTGACATGGTGCCACCATTGATTCCAGCCAATTTTGCGTTCAAAAAGTCAAACGGTGATCCCTCCCTTCCAAGCCCCGAAGTGTGCCCAAACAGTGGTTTACCCCAACATATGGGATATCAGCGTACTCAGGAAAAATTGCACTACATCTTTGGGGGTCTAATTTCTCCTGTTACCCTTGGGAAAATAAAAAATAGGTGCTAAAAATTATTTTTGTAAAAAAAAATGTTTTTTTTTATTTTCACGGCTCTGCGTTACAAACTTCTGTGAAGCACTTGGGGATTCAAAGTGCTCACCACACATCTAGATAAGTTCCTTTTGGGGTCTAGTTTCCAAAATAGGGTCACTTGAGGCGGGTTTCTACTGTTTAGGCACATCATGGGCTCTGCAAACTTAACATGACGCCGCTGACCATTCCATCAAAGTCTGCATTTCAAAACGTCACTACTTCCCTTCCGAGCCCTGACGTGTGCCCACACAGTGGTTTCCCCCCAAATATGGGGTACCAACATACTCAGGACAAACTGGACAACAACTTTTGGGGTCCAATTTCTCCTCTTACTCTTGGGAAAATAAAAAAATGCGGGCTAAAAAATCTTTTTTTGAGGAAAAAAAATGATTTTTTATTTCACGGCTCTACGTTAAAAACTTCTGTGAAGCACTTGGGGGTTCAAAGTGCTCAGCACACATCTAGATAAGTTACTTTGGGGTCTAGTTTCCAAAATGGGGTCACATGTGGGTGGTTTCCACTGTTTAGGCACATCATGGGCTCTGCAAACTTAACATGACGCCTCTGACCATTCCATCAAAGTCTGCATTTCAAAACGTCACTACTTCCCTTCCGAGCCCCGACGTGTGCCCAAACAGTTGTTCCCCCACACATATGGGGTACCAACGTACTCAGAACAAACTGGACAACAACTTTTGGAGTCCAAGTTCTCCTGTTACCCTTGTGAAAATAAAAAATGCGGGCTAAAAATAATTTTTTGAGGAAAAAAAAATATTTTTTATTTTCACGGCTCTGCGCTATAAGCTTTTGTGAAACACTTGGGGGTTCAAAGTGCTCACCGCACACCTAGATAAGTTACTTTGGGGTCTAGATTCCAAAATGGGGTCACTTGTGGGGGTTTCCACTGTTTAAGCACATCAGGGCTCTCCAAATGCGACATGACACCCGCAGACCATTCCATCAAAGTCTGCATTACAAAACGTCACTACTTCTCTTCCGAGCCCCGACATGTGCTCACACAGTCGTTTTCTCCCATATATGGGGTATCAGCGTACTCAGGACAAATTGGACAACAACTTTTGGGGTCCAATTTCTCCTGTTACCCTTGGAAAAATAAAAAAATGGGGACTAAAAATCATGTTTGTGGAAAAAATATGATTTTTTTATTTTCACGCTTGGGCGCTATAAACTTTAGTGAAATACTTGGGGTTCAAAGTTCTCACCACACATCTAGATAAGTTCCTTGAGGGGTATAGTATCCAAAATGGTGTCATTTGTGGGGGGTTTCCACTGTTTAGGCACATCAGGGTCTCTCCAAACATGACATGGCGTCCAGGCAATTCTGCGTTGAAAAAGTTCAAACGGCGCTCCTTCCCTTCCAAGCTCTGCCATACACCTAAACAGTGGTTTACCCCCACATATGGGATATCAGCGTTCTCAGGACAAATTGCAAAATAACTGTTGGGGTCTTGTTACCCTTGGGAAAATAAAATTGGGGTGAAAACATCATTTTTGGGAAATTTTTTTTACTGCTCTACGTTATAAACTTGTATGAAGCACTTGGGGTTCAAAGGGCTCACAACAGATCTAGATAAGTTTCTTAGGGGTCTAGTTTCTAAAATGGGGTCACTTGTAGGGGGTTTCCACTGTTTAGCCACATCAGGAGCTCTCCAAACGTGACATGGCGTCCAATCTCGATTTCAGCCAATTTTGGTTTGAAAAAGTCAAATGGCGCTTCTTCCCTTTTGAGCTCTGCCGTGCGCCAAAACAGTGGTCCCCCCCCCACATATGGGGTATCAGCGTACTCAGGACAATTTGGACAACAACTTTTGTGGTCCAATTTCTCCTGTTACCATTGGGAAAATAAAAAATTGGTGGCTAAAAGATCATTTTTGTGGGAAAAAAATAGGATTTTTTATTTTCATGCCCTGGCATTATAAACTTGTGTGAAGCACTTGGGGGTTCAAAGCGCTCACCACAGATCTAGATAAATTCCTTAGGGGGTCTAGTTTCCAAAATGGGGTCACTTGTGGGGGTTTACACTGTTTAGCCACATCAGGGGCTCTGCAAACTGAACATGACACCCATCAAAGTCTGCATCCCAAAACATCAATACTTCCTTTCTGAGCCCTGCCTTGCTCCCAAACAGTATTTCTCCCCCACATATGGGGTATCAGCGTACTCAGGACAAATTGGACAGCAACTTTTAGGGTCCAATTTCCATGGGAAAAATCAAAAATTGGGGACTAAAAAATCATTTTTGTGGATTTTTTTTTCACAACCAGGCATTACAAACATTAGTGAAACACTTGGGGGTTCAAACTGCTCACAACAGATCTAGATAAGTTCCTTAGGGGAAAATAAAAAATTGGTGACTAAAAGATAATTTTTGTGGGAAAAAAATAGGATTTTTTATTTTCATGCCCTGGCATTATAAACTTGTGTGAAGCACTTGGGGGTTCAAAGTGCTCACCACAGATCTAGATAAATTCCTTAGGGGGTCAAGTTTCCAAAATGGGGTCATTTGTGTTGGGTTTCCACTGTTTAGGACCTGAAGGGTTAATAAACTTCTTGAATGTGGTTTTGATCAGCTTGAGGTGTGCAGTTTTTAGAATGGTGTCACTTTTGGGTATTTTCAGACATGTAGACCCCTCAAACTAACTTCAAATGTGAGGTGGTCCCTAAAAAAAAATGGTTTTGTAAATTTTGTTGTAAAAATCAGAAATCGCTGGTCAACTTTTAACCCTTATAACTTCCTAACAAAAAAAAATTTGTTTCCAAAATTGTGCTGATGTAAAGTAGACATGTGTGAAATGTTATTTATTAACTATTTTGTGTCACATAATTTTCTAGTTTAACAGAATATAAATTTCAATATTTTCAAAATTTTTGCCAAATTTCCGATTTTTTCACAAATAAACGCAAAAATGATTGACCTGAATTTACCACTACCATAAAGCCCAATATGTCACGAAAAAATAATCTCAGAATCGCTAGGATCTGTTGAAGTGTTCCTGAGTTATTACCTCATAAAGGGACACTGGTCAGAATTGCAAAAAATGGCAAGGTCTTTAAGGTCAAAATAGGCTGGTTCATGAAGAGGTTAAATTGGGCCTAGTTTTTAATCAGGCCTTCTTCCACGTCTCAGCATCCTCCGCCACTAGATCACCAGGGTTAACGTGTTTAGTGCTGCTACAACCAGTGTCAAAATCCTAACAAGGGTGGGTGTTTTTGCTGGGTGTTAAATACTTGTTATGGAAAAGGTTGAAGTGTACCCCACAGGGGAAAATGTCCATCATCCACCGTCACTACATCACCAGGGTTAAGGTGTTCCATATTGCTACAGCCAATGTCAAAATCCTAACAAGCGTGGGTGTTTTACTGGGTGCTAAATACTTGTTATGGAAAAGGTTGAGGTGTACCCCACAGGGGAAAATGTTTGCCAGCCCATACACTTAGTGTATGGGCATTCCAAGTCTAGGAGACCCGCTCCTTTAAATTGGGCCTAGTTTTTAATCAGGCCTTCCTCCATTTCTCATCATCCACCGCCACTAGATCACCACGGTTAAAGTGTTCTGTGCTGCTACAGACAGTGTCAAAATCCTAACAAGGGTGGGTGTTTTTGCTGGGTGTTAAATACTTGTTATGGAAGAGGTTGAGGTGTACCCCACAGGGGAAAATGTTTGCTTGCCAGCCCATACACTAAGTGTATGGGCTTCCAAGTCTAGGAGACCCGCTCCTTTAAATTGGACCTAGTTTTAAATCAGGCCTTCCTCCATGTCTCATCATCCACCGCCACTAGATCACCAGGGTTTACGTGTTCCATGCTGCTACGCTGTTACAGCCAGTGTCAAAATCCTAACAAAGCTGGGTGTTTTTGCTGGGTGTTAAATGCTTATCATGGAAAAGGTTGAGGTGTACCCACAGGGAAATTTGCCACCCAACATTAGTGTATGGGCATTAAAGGACTAGGACCTGTTCCTTTAAATTGGGCCTAGTTTATAATCAGGCCATCCTCCACCTCTCAGCATCCACCGCCACTAGATCACAAGGGTTAACGTGTTCAGTGCTTCTACAGCCAGTATCAAAATCCTAACAAGGGTGGGTGTTTTTGATGGGTGTTAAATACTTGTTATGGAAAAGGTTGAGGTGTAGCCCACTGGGGAAAATGTTTGCCAGCCCATACACTTAGTGTATGGGAATTACAAGTCTAGGAGACTCGCTCCTTTAAATTGGGCCTAGTTTTTAATAAGGCCTTCCTCCACGTCTAATCATCCACCGCATCTAGATCACCAGGGTTAACGTGTTCCCTGCTACTACACCCAGTATCAAAATCCTAACAAGGGTGGGTGTTTTTGCTGGGTGTTAAATACTTGTTATGGAAAAAGTTGAGGTGTACCCCGCATGGGAAAATGTTTGCCAGCCCATACGTATTCCAAGTCTAGGAGACCCGCTCCTTTAAATTGGGCCTAGTTTTTAATCAGGCTTTCCTCCACGTCTCAGCATCCACCGCCACTAGATCACCAGGGTTAACGTGTTCCATGCTGCTACAGCCAGTGTCAAAATCCTAACAAGGGTGGGTGTTTTTGCTGGGTGTTAACTACTTGTTATGGAAAAGGTTGAGGTGTACCCCACAGGGGAAAATGTTTGCCAGCCTATACACTTAGTGTATGGGCATTCCAAGTCTAGGACACCCGCTCCTTTTTAGTGGGAAATTTGTTTATGAGGCCGTCCTCCATGTTTCTTCCAAGGTGCTTCTTCCATATGCATTCACTTATAGGGGTTTCTGTTATTGTAGCACCTCAGGGGCTCTGACAATGTGACATGGCACCCTCAAACCATTCCAGCAAAATCTGAATTCAAATATGGTGCCTCTTCTCTTCTGAGGTTTGCACTGTGCCTCAAAAGTAGTATTCCCCCACATATGATGTATCAACATACTCAGGAGAAATTGCACAACAAATTGAATGGTGTGATTTCTCCTGTTACCTTATTAAAATGCAAAGTTTGGGGACAAAATAAAATTTTTGTGGAGAAAATGTGATTTTTTTATTTTCACGGCTCAACGTCATAAACTTCTGTGAAGCACCTGGGACTCAAGGTGCTTAGCACACATCTAAACACATTCTGTGAGGTGTCTAGTTTCCATAATGGGGTCAATTGTGGGGGGGTTTCCACTGTTTAGGCACATCAGGGGCTCTCCAAACGAGACATGATGTCCGCTAATGAAATTTTACATTAAAATGTCAAATGACGCTCCATCCTTTCCGAGTCCTGCTGTGCAGCCAAACAATAGTTTTCTCCCTCATATGGGGTATCTGCGCACTCAGGAGAAATTTTACTACAAATTTAATGGCGCAATTTCTCCTGTTATCCTTATGAAAATACAAAATTTGGGGCCAAAATAACATTTTTGTGGTGAAAATGTGAGTTTATTATTTTCACGGCTCAATGTTATAAACTTCTGTGAAGCACCTGGGGGTTCAAGGTGCTCACCATATATCTAAATACATTTCTTGAGGGGTATAGTTTCCAAAATGGGGTCACTTGTGGGGGGTTTCCATTGTTTAGGTACATTAGGGGCTCTCCAAATGCGCTTGACACCAGCAGATCATTCCAGCAAAGTATGCGCTCTCAAATGTCACTCCATCATTTCTGAGTCCTGCTGTGCACCCAAACAGTAGTTTTCCTCCACATATGGGGTATCTGCGTACTCAGGAGGAATTTTTCACCAATTTTCAGGGTCAATTTTCTCCTATTATCCTTGTGAAAATAAAAAAACTTGGGACTAAAAGTACATTTTTGTAGCAAAAATGTGATTTTTATTTTATTTTCTTTGCTCAACATTATAAACTTCTGTGAAGCACTTGGGGCTCAAGGTGGTCACCACACATCTAGATAAGTTCCCTGAGGGGTTTAGTTTCCAATATGGTGTCCACTGATTAGGCACATCAGGGGCTCTCCAAACGCGACATGGTGTTCTCTAATTATTCCAGCAAATTTTGTATTCAAAAACTCAAATGGTGCTCTTTTCTTTACAAGCCCTGACATGTGCCCAAACAATGGTTTTCCTGTTGTGAACGCTCTGGATTCTGAGTTGGTGCTCCCTCTGGTGGCTGCTGATAGTAATGAAGCTGCCTTGAATGACAAAGGCACTTCAGCTGAGGATTCAGCTGCAGACAATTGGCAATCTGGGAGTGATGACTGGGGAGATTTAAGGGAGTAACCTTCCCATGATCCTCGCCGGTGATTAGTTGTTTCTTCCAGGTCCAGTTTGGAAGTCAGCTTGCTGCTGTCTCCTGCAACTTTCAGATAAGTTATTTCTGCTTGTTTCTGTGGTTTTGCTTTCCTTTGTTTTTCTTCCCTTCTTGAGTGAGGTCAGCCGGGTCCCCCTGCTGGGGCCTGCACTGCTCTCTGTTTCTCATTTATCTTGGTTTATTCTTTCAGGCCCTGTTATTTCAGTGGCTGCTGGGTAGCTACCTGTTCACACCAGAGTTCTGATCTAGCGGGGGAGAGATCGTTTGGTCTCAGTATTTTTGGAATCAGAAGTGTTGGAATTTTTCCTGGGGTTTTGCTGGATTGCAGACAGTATTCTTTCCTATCCTGTCCTATCTAGATAGTTTTGAGCCCCAGCGTTTGCTTACTCTATTTTCTGCCTGTGTATTTCATCTTGTCTCACCGCCAATATTTGTGTGGGGGCTACCTATTCCTTAGGGGCACTTCTCTAGGGCAGTTAGCTTTCCCCTTTCTATCTTTAGGCTTAGAAAACTCTCCGGCTGCGTCGAGGCATCTAGGTCATCGTAGGTACGTCCCACAGCTGCTTCTAGTTCTGGGTGTCTAGCTGCCTTGGCTATTTTTGTTACCGTCCTCCTCGGCTACCAAATCATAACAGAATCACCGGCTTGACTATAAATTCTATGGTACTCAAAAGAAGGAAAGAATAGTAAAAAAAAAAAAAAAAAAGTTTATCAGAATTTTTTATATATTTTTTCCTCTTTTTCTCTGGGGGCCGTAGGAGGATTTTTTTTTCTTCAATGGAAATTAAACATTTGTCCGATCATGTTGAGCAGCTCGCTGCTGAAGTTCGGGGAATTTCTGCCTTTCTCACTCAGTTTTCTGATATGGAACCTAGGATTCCTCTGCCTGATTTATTTTCTTGGGATCGGTCTAAATTTTTGAACTTTAGGAGTAATTATAAATTGTTTTTTGCCTTGAAATCTAAGTCCTTGGGGAACGCAGCGCAGCAGGTTCAAATTGTCATCTCCCTGTTGCGCGGTGACCCTCAGGACTGGGCCTTTTCCCTGACACCTGGGGATCCTGTGTTGGCTAATGTTGATATGTTTTTTCAAGCTCTGGGATTATTGTACGATTAATCTAATGTTATTGATCAAGCTGAGAAAACCTTGTTGGCATTGAACCAGGGTCAGGAAACAGCAGAGTTATATTGTCAGAATTCCGAAAATGGGCAGTCCTTACTAAATGGAGCTATGATGCCCTAGCGGCTCTTTTTCGGAAAGGGGTAGCAGAGACCGTAAAGGATGTTATGGTGGGATTTCCTGTCCTCTCAACGATTCTATGTCATTAGCTATTCAAATTGACCGATGCTTGCATGAACGTAAAACTATGTGAGAGGTGGTGTTGCCTTTCGAACGGGCCCCTGAGCCTATGCAGTGTGATGGGTTTGTTTCTGGGGCTCAGCGTCGAGAATTTCGGAAGCGTAATAAGTTGTGTTTTTATTGTGGGGATGCTTCTCATACTATTTCTGTCTGCCCTAAGAGAAGACATTTTTTGCGCTCATTTGTTTTGGGCAATGTACAGTCTAAATTTCTCATGACTGTTACCTTGATCTGCTCCTTGTCCACATTTTCCGCTCAGGTTTTTGTCGATTCAGGAGCAGCCCTGAACCTGATGGATTTTGACTTTGCCAAACATTGTGGGTTTCCCATGGTACCCATGCGGACTCCTATTCCTTTGCTGGGCATTGATTCAACCCCTTTGGCGGAGAATAAACCCCAGTTTTGGACCCAGGTGATAATGCGGGTAGCCCCGAACCACCAAGAGAATTGTAAATTTTTAGTGTTGCAAAATTTGCATGACATCATTGTACTGGGTTTTCCTTGGTTGCAGACCCATAATCCTGTTTTGGATTGGAAGTCTGTGTCTGTGGCCAGTTGAGGTTGTCAATGTGTTCATGGTGACACTCCTGTGTTTTCTACCTCTCCCCAGCCTCAGGAGATCCCCGGCTATTTGGCTGATTATTCTGATGTGTTGTCTGTACCTGAGCATGATGCTATGCGATCTTATATCAAAGAGTCATTGGAGAAGGATCATATTAGACCATCCTCTTCACCCTTGGGTGCCAGCTTTTTCTTTGTGGCCAAAAAGGATGGTTCATTGAGACCATGTATTGACTGTCGTCTCCTTAATAAGATCACTGTCAAATATCAGTATCCGTTACCCCTGATTTCCAATTAATTCTCCAGAGTGAAAGATGCTAGTTGGTTTACCAAGCTTGACCTTAGGGGGGCGTATAATCTTATTCGCATTAAGCACGGGGATGAATGGAAGACGGCGTTTAATACCCCTGAGGGACATTTTGAGTAAGTAGTGATGCCTTTTGGACTCACTAATGCCCCTTCCGTCTTCCAATCTTTCATGAGCGATATTTTCCGGGATTTTGTGGATAAGTTTCTGATCGTTTATTTGGACGATATTTTGATTTTTTCTAATGACTGGGATTCTCATGTGGAGCATGTTCAGATGGTGTTCCGTATTTTGAGAGAAAATGCTTTGTATGTCAAGGGATCAAAATGTCTCTTTGGCATACATAAGGTTTAGTTTTTGGGATTCATTTTATCTCTGTCCACTATTGAAATGGACCTGGTCAAGGTTCAGGCCATTTCTGATTGGGTTCTGCCCACTTCATTGAAGGCTCTTCAGAGATTTTGGGGTTTTGCTAATTTTTACAGTAAATTTATAAGTAATTTTTCTGTTGTGAAACCACTTACTGATTTGACCAAAAAGGGCTCTGATGTGGTAAATTGGTCTCCAAGGGCAGTTTCGGCTTTTCAGGAGCTTAAGTGGAGATTCACTTCTGCTCGTGTTCTGCGGCAACCTGATGTTTTCTTCCCATTTCAGGTAGAAATAGATGCTTCTGAGATTGGTACAGTAGCCATTTTGTCCCAAAGGGATCCTGTAACCTCTAAGATTAACTCTTGTGCCTTCTTCTCCTGAAAGTTTTCCCCAGCTGAACGTAATTATGATGTGGGGAATCTGGAATTATTGGCTATGAAGTGGGCATTCGAAGAGTGGAGACATTGGTTAGAGGGAGCCAAACATTAAGTTGTGGTCCTCATTGACCACAAGAACTTGGTCTATCTCGAATCAGCCATGCTATTGAATCCTAGACAGGCCAGATGGGCCTTGTTTTTCACGCGTTTTAACTTTGTGGTCTCTTTTCTCCCGGGTACTAAGAATATTAAGATGGATGCCCTCTCTAGGAGTTTCCTTGCGGATTCAATTGATGTGACTGAGCCCACGGACATTCTGAAGGAGGGTGTGGTTCTTTCAGCTATCTCACCCGATTTGAGACTGGCCCTGGAGCAATTTCAGGGGGATAAATCTGAACGTTGCCCTGCAAGGAAATTGTATGTTCCAGGCCAATGGAGGAAGAAAGTTATGTTTGAGGTTCATTGCTCTGCGTTGGCTGGTCATCCCGATATTTTTGGTACTAGAGATTTGCTGAGTCGGTCCTTTTGGTGGCCTACTTTATCTCATGATGTCAGGAATTTTGTGCAGTCCTGTGGGACTTGTACTCGGTCCAAACCTTGCTCTCACTCTAGTGGATTGTTAATGCCATTGCCTGTGCCCAGGAGGCCATGGACCCATATCTCTATGGATTTTATTTCCGACCTCCCTGTCTCTCAGAGAATGACCGTTATCTGGGTGATCTGTGATAGATTTTCCAAGATGATCCATCTTGTGCCACTGCCGAAGTTGCCATCCTCTTCCGAGTTGGTGCCCTTGTTTTTTCAGGAGGTGGTTCGGTTGCACGGCATTCCGGAGAGCATTGAATCTGACAGAGGAGTTGAATTTGTTTCCAAATTTTGGAGGACCTTTTGTTCTAAACTGGGAGTTCAGCTGTCTTTCTCCTCTGTGTTTCACCCTCAGACCAATGGCAGACTGAGAGAACAAACCAGACCTTGGAAACTTATTTGAGATGTTTTGTGTCTGCTGATCAAGATGACTGGGTCTCTTTTTTGCCCTTGGCTGAATTTGCTCTAAATAATAGGGCTAGTTCTGCCACTTTGATCATAACATTTCCCCCACATATGTGGTATCAGTGTACTCAGGAGAAATTGCACAACAAACTGTATGGTGCAATTTCTCGAGTTACCCTTATGAAAATGCAATATTTGGGGCTAAAAAACATTTTGTGGGAAAATTTAGATTTTTTTATTTTCAAGTCTCAATGTTATAAACTTTTGTGAAGTGCCTTGCGATTCAAGATGCTCACCACACATCTATATAAGTTCCCCGAGGTATTTATATTCCAAAATGGTGTCGCTTGTTGGCAGTTTCCACTGTTTAGGGACATTGGAGCTCTTCAAACGCAACATGACACTTGCAGACCATTCCATCCAAGTCTGTGTTCCAAAATGTCATAACTTCCTTTCCGAGCTCTGTCGTGCACCCAAACAGTAGTTTTCTTCCACATATGGAGTATTGGGGTACTCAGGAGAAATTGCACAACAAATTTTGGGGTTAATTAACCATATGAAAATAATTTTGACCTAAAATATATTTTTGTGGGAAAATTAAATTTTTTGTTTTCACAGCTCTACTTTCTAAACTTCGGTGAAGCACTTAGGGGTTCATGGTGCTCACCACAAGTTCCCTGAGGAGTCTAGCTTCCAAAATAGGGTCACTTGTGGTGGGTTTCTACCGTTTAGGCACATCAGGGGCTCTCCAAACACGACATGATATCCGCTAATTGTTTCAGCAAATTTTACATTCGAAAAATCAAATGGAGCTCCTTCCCTTCCGAGCCCTGCCGTGCTCCCAACCAGTGGTTTTCTCCCACACATTGGGTATCTGAATCCTCAGGAAAAATTGCACAACACATTTTGGGGTTCATTTTTTCCTGTTACCCTTGCAAAAATAAAAAAATTGGGGTCTAAATTAATATTTTTGGGAAAAAAAGTTAAATGTTCATTTTTCCCTTCCATATTTCACTAATTTCTGTGAAGCACCTGAAGGGTTATTAAACTTCTTGTGCACCTTGAGGGATGCAGTTTTTAGAATGGTGTTACTTTTTGGATATTTCTGTCATATAGGCTCCTCAAAGTCACTTCAAATGTGATGTGGTCCCTAAAAAATGGTTTTGTTAATTTTGTTGGAAAACTGAGAAATTGCTGGTCGACTTTTAACCCTTTTAACTTCATTAACAACAAAAAAAATTATATTTCCAAAATTGTGCTGATGTAAAGTAGGGATGTGTGAAATGTTATGTATTAACTTTTTTGTGTGACATAACTCTCTGATTTAAGGGCATAACAAATAAAATTTGAAAATTGCTAAATTTTCAAAAATTTTCTCGAAATTTCTGTTTTTTTAACAACTAAACATAAGTCATATTGAAGAAATTTTACCACTACCATGAAATTGATGATAATATAAAAATTTTTAGTGGTCAACAAAATTTAAACATCTACTTATTTGAAAAAACAAGTCATTATTTGGCACAAGAATCACCTTTCTTATACATCTCACAGAGCTGGGACGCTTCCTAAAAGCATGATTAACTACCTTCCATAGTAGCAGAAATATGACAAAAACAAACTCGCTTGGGTCCCATGGACCCCACACTACTAACTAAAGAGAAGCAAAGTGCAGTGGACAGCCTCTTAAATCTCCTTTTTTAATCCTATTTTATCTAATTTTACAATTAAAACAGATTAAAACATTAAAAAAAACGTATCTTTGTGTTCCATGAGCGCAGCCATGTCGCCACTCCTCTTCAGTGTCTTGTTTATGGCCATAAGACAACTGCCTGCAGCAGAAGCCTCCTTGCTATGCCCAGGTGGCAGAAGGACAATGGATTTTTGATGAAACCGGTGGTGTCACTGGTGCTGCCTAGGGCCGCCATCAGGGGGTCACATGAATGATCGCAGGCAGTGCAGGGACAAGGTACGCTGTGCACAAGGACCTAAGACTAAGCATGAGCAGCACACAGACCTGGCACTGAGCTGTCACTTGACCAGGGGGCGGAGCCTTCGCGAGTGAGTACACGGAAGGCAACTGAATGCCCAGAATGCAAGGCAAAGACAGTACACGTGGTTAAGGAAAGCTGAGAGTCAAAAGCCAGATGAGAGCGTAGTACCTAGGAATAAGACAAAAAGTAAACGGAGACAAGCAAAGAGGGTCAGATACCCAGGAGAGACAGGGCAGTACAAAGCAGGATACCGAGGCGAGAGTCAGGGGACGAACCGGATCATATACAGCAAGGCACACAAGCACAGAGGCACAAATACGGAAGTAACCTGGGTCAGCAACCACTAGCCGAGAATACGGATGTGTCACCGACACCAGACCCACGAACTGCCAACATTAAATAGCCGCCCCAGAACCAAAGAGATGCGAACTAAAGTTAACCCTGACCAGACCTGGATGGAAGTGGAACCATCCTGTCCAGGGTCATGACAGTACCCCCTTCTCAACTGGGAGCCACTGGACCCCCAGGTTTCCCAGGAAACCGGGCATAAATGGTGCACACCAGACGGTCAGCATGAACCGATAAGGCCGGAACCCAGGATCGATCCTCAGGACCATACCCCTTCCAGTGCACAAGATACTGGAGGGAACAACGGACCAACCGAGAATCCACAATACGCTCAACCTCGTACTCCTCCTGACTATCCACCAATACCGGCGGCGGGGGACCCAATGATGCTTCTTCCACTGCCCCCAATGGCTTCAGCAGGGCCCTGTAGAATACATTGGGGATCTTAAAAGATGCTGGAAGGTGCAAACGAAATGCCACTGGGTTAATCACCTCCGTGATATCATAAGTGCCAATAAACTTAGGACCCAACATTGCCGAAGGAACCTTAAGCTTAATGTTTCTGATTGACAGATACACTTTATCCCCAACCCGAAGTGTGGGTCTCACAGTTCATCTCTTATCCGCAAAAAACTTAAACTTCCTCTGAGCCTCCCCAATATTCTTATGGACCTCCTGCCATAACTTCCTCAACTGCTGTACGGCAATATCAGCCCCCGGGCAACCGGAGTCCAGTCGAGAAAACTCCCCAAAGTGTCGATTAAACCTGTAATTACAAAATAAAGGGGAGGTACCTGTAGAGTGGTTAACGCGGTTGTTGAATGCAAATTCTGCTAACAACAAAGCATCGGACCAGTCCTCTTGACAGTCCTCTCAGCAAAATCTGTTCTAAGGACTGATTGGTCCGTTCGGTCTGACCATTGGTCTCTGGATGTTATGCAGACGAAAAGGACAACTCCACCCCCAACCTCTTACAAAACGCCCTCCAAAACTTGGACACAAACTGCACACCACGATCAGACACCATATTCAAGGGCACACCATGCAAATGAACCACATGTTGAACGAACAATCTAGACAAGGTTTCGGCAGAAGGTAGTGCCGCTAAGGGTACAAAGTGTGCTTGCTTCGAAAAACTGTCCACCACCACCCAGATGACAGTTTTATCCTTGGAAGGAGGAAGATTGGTGATAAAATCCATGGACAAATGTTTCCATGGTCTATCAGGAACTGGCAAAGGCAGCAATTCCCCAGCCGGCCGTTTATGAGAGCTCTTAGAGTGGTCGCAAACTTCACAAGCAGATACAAATTTCCTCACATCAGAAGTAAGCGAGGCCCACCGAAAAACCCTTGTAATGGCCCTAAGAGTGGCCAAAATCCCTGGATGTCCACTCAGCGCCGAATCATGGAACTCCTGGAGGACTCTGAGTTGAAGCAGAACCGGAACAAACAATTTTCCCACCGACTTGGACAGAGGAACCTGAGACTGGGCTTCCCAAATCTCCTGTTCCAAACCTGCAGACACATCAGCCACCACCATCCCAGGTTGAAAAATGGAGGATGGAGGCTCAGGAGGAGAAACTGGATCCAGACTGCGGGACAAGGCATCGGCTATTAGGGATCGAGTTCCCACTTCTGCACAAGGGGAATCTCGAACCATCCCTGCTGTGGTCTCCCATCCGTCTCCGGCCGCAGTGGATTCTGCTCAGCAGAGACGTCGGTCCCAGTGTCTCGCCTAGTCTAGCACTGTGCAGAGGATTACTGCTGCCTCTCCAGGTTCTGCTATGGTAGCCAGTACTGGTCAGCGGCGAGCAGATGTCTTTAAGACTAAGTCCTGTGTTTCTCCCTTCTGAGCATACCCAGGGTAAGATCTCTCATTGGAGATCAGGGGTCACATGATCAGGTACTGCAGCAGCTCCTATTGGTCCGCCAGGAAGGTCCTGAAACTACATGTATTTTGGAACAGTTTCCTATTGGTCCTTTTCTGGCAGGCCCTGTAGTTGCTGCTATAAAAGGGTTGTATGACCATGCGGCCATGTGCTAGCATCAATTACATTATGTGCTTTGCGCCAGTGTGATCTTGCACGCATGTGTTAGGGCTTGGCTGAAATAAGCCCCTAGAATACCGGCTTCTCCGGTGAGGAGATTGTCTGATTGTGTTGCTGATTGCGTTACTACGGACTGCTGTCCGCACAGCAGTTGTCTGTGCATTCCTGTGGAGTTAACAGGACACAGTCCATATCTCTGCGTCTCTACCTTAGCGACACTGTGGTGTAACAGAGTTCGCTTATACCGCCATATAGTGCCACAGTGTCTATAGTTGCGACTCTGTGAAGTAACAGAGTTCGCCATACCGCCATCTTACTAGCAGCAGACTCTGCCTGCACGGTGGACCCTGGGCTGCGAACGCACTTATTACTTATATTTATTTTGTGCGTTCCGCCAGCCCTAACATCGGCCTTCACATTTTTAGATCTCAGACGAAAGGTGATCGAGAACTGGAAACAGGGAAAAAAAGTGACTATCTAGCTTGCCTAGGGGGGTCAACATTTTAGCAGACTCAATATACGCTAGGTTCTTGTGATCAGTAACTACAGTAATGGGATGAACTGCCCCCTCCAAAATATGCCTCCATTCTTCAAAAGTCAACTTGATCGCAAGAAGTTCCCGATTACCCATGTCATAATTTCTTTCCGCTGGGGAGAACTTCTTGGAGAAGAAAAAACATGGTCTCAGATTGGTCAAGGTGGCAGGCCCTTGAGACAATACCGCCCCCACCCCCACCTCCGAGGCGTCAACCTCCACCACAAAAGGTTCTGATGGATCAGGTTGAACCAGAACAGGGGCAGTCATAAAGCATTCTTTAAGAGTGAGAAACACTGCTACCGCGGAGGCAGACCAATTCTTAACATCAGCCCCCTTCTGTGTCATGTCAGTGAGGGGCTTGACTACCTGAGAGAACCCTTTAATAAACCTGCGATAGTAAGTGGCGACTGCCAAAAAGTGCTGGAGGCCTTTCAGGTCCTGGGGCTGAACCCAATCTACAATGGCCTGCACCTTTTTGGAATCCATACGAAATCCCTCACTAGAGATAATGAACCCAAAGAAAGGCAGTTCCTGGACAAAAAAGCAAGCATTTCTCTAGCTTAGCGAAAAGTCGGTTCTCCCTGAGTCTTTGGAGAACCACCCTAAGATGACCCATATGTGTCTGCTTATTTTTTTTTTTTTTGTAATCATATTTATTAGAGTTTTCTTGTTTGAAATGCAATACAGAATTAAGATAATACAATAATCTTTTAGGTCATACAATTAGACAACGTTATCAGTGTGAACTTACATATGTAATGACAATATGACTTTATGAGTGCAGAAAACATCATCCAACGGTTGTAAAGCCAATTAATTTTCTGGTTCATCTTCACATTTTGATGAACGTATGTAAAACTAAACAAATCAGTAACGGTGTATATTTAATATACCCGGGTCTTCCAACCCGTATAGAGAATTGACTTATTCCAGTCTATAAAGCACTTTGACAAGTGAGATAAGCGTAAGCCTTGGACCGAAAACGGTGAGTTCGAGAGATGAGAATGATGTATGGTCAAAAAAAAGGGGAGAAGTAGAAGTAGTTGGTGAATAATAGAAGAATTTAGTCAGCATCAGAAAGAGAGCTGGTACCTAGTGTAGGAAAGATGTGAAAGAAAAAGAAGAGGAGCAGTTGGAGTGGAGGGGGAAAAGGAAAGGAAAGGTCTGGCAGAGAAGGGGGGGGGGGGGAGAGGACCACAGGACTACGGGTAATGTTCCTGAATCCAGGTTTTAACAGACATTGTCATGGACAGCCAACCAAGGTTGCCAGGTTTTCATGAACAGCTCATGTCGTCCATTCATATTATAGAACATTTCCTCAAAGCATCTAATAGATTGTACTTTAGCAATCCATTGTGCCAACGTCGGGGAAGTGGTTTGACACCAATGCGTCGATATGAGAGCACTCGCTGCCATGAATAACTGTGTTGCTAAACTTTTCCTGTGCGGTTTATAGTCGACTGCTGGGAGATGGAGTACTACATGTATGAAGGATGAAGTGGTCTCCGCAGACACAAGAGACACCCTACGTACACTACCGGTCAAAAGTTTAGGGTCACTTAGAAATTTCCTTATTTTTGAAAGAAAAGCAGTTTTTTTTCCAATGAAGCTAACATTAAATGATTCAGAAATACACTCTATACAGTGTTAATGTGGTAAATGACTATTCTAGCGGCAAACGTCTAGTTTGTAATGCAATATCTTCATAGGTGTATAGAGGCCCATTTCCAACAACCATCACTCCAGTGTACTTATGGTATTTTGTGTTCGCTAACTGTGTAAGAAGGCTAATAGATGGTTAAAATACCCTTTAAAACCCTTGTGCAAGTATGTTAACACAGCTGAAAACCGTTTAGTTGATTAGAGAAGCTATAAACCTGACCTTCCTTTGAGCTTGTTGAGAATCTGGAGCATTACATTTGTTGGTTCCATTAAACTCTCAAAATGGCCAAAAAAAAAGAACTTTCTTGTGAAACTCGACAGTCTATTCTTGTTCTTAGAAATGAAGGCTATTCCATGCGAAAAATTACCAAGAAACTGAAGAATTCATACAATGGTGTGTAGTACTCCCTTTAGAGGAGTGCACAAACAAGCTCTAACCAGAGAAGAAAGACAAGTGGGAGGCCCCGCTGCACAACTGAGCAACAAGACAAGTACATTAGAGTCTTTAGTTTGAAAAATTGACGCCTCACAGGTCCTCAACTGGCAGCTTCATTAAACAGTACACATTAAACGCCAGTGTCAACATCTACAGTGAAGAGGCGATTTGGGGATGCTGGCCTTCAGGGCAGATTGGCAAAACAAAAGCCAATATTCCTCTGTCCAATGTCTGTGTTCTTTTGCCCATATTAATCTTTTCCTTTCATTTAAGCCAGTCTTAAATATGGCTTTTGTTTTGCCAATCTGCCCTGAAGGCCAGCATCCCCAAATCGCCTCTTCACTGTAGATGTTGACACTGGCATTTAATGTGTACTGTTTAATGAAGCTGCCAGTTGAGGACCTGTGAGGCTCAATTTTTCAAACTAAAGACTCTAATGTACTTGTCTTGTTGCTCAGTTGTGCAGCGGGGACTCCCACTTGTCTTTCTTCTCTGGTTAGAGCTTGTTTGTGCACTCCTCTAAAGGGAGTATCTACACACCATTGTATGAATTCTTCAGTTTCTTGGTAATTTTTCGCATGGAATAGCCTTCATTTCTAAGAACAAGAATAGACTGTCGAGTTTCACAAGAAAGTTCTTTTTTTTTGGCCATTTTGAGAGTTTAATGGAACCAACAAATGTAATGCTCCAGATTCTCAACAAGCTCAAAGGAAGGTCAGGTTTATAGCTTCTCTAATCAACCAAACGGTTTTCAGCTGTGTTAACATACTTGCACAAGGGTTTTAAAGGGTATTTTAACCATCTATTAGCCTTCTTACACAGTTAGCGAACACAAAATACCATAAGTACACTGGAGTGATGGTTGTTGGAAATGGGCCTCTATACACCTATGAAGATATTGCATTACAAACTAGACGTTTGCCGCTAGAATAGTCATTTACCACATTAACACTGTATAGAGTGTATTTCTGAATCATTTAATGTTAGCTTCATTGGAAAAAAACTGCTTTTCTTTCAAAAATAAGGAAATTTCTAAGTGACCCTAAACTTTTGACTGGTAGTGTATCTGGGTCAGTACTTGTTTCCAATAATCCCGAATTAATGGACAGTCCCACCATATGTGCTTAATATCCCCACGAAGTGTATTGCATCTCCAACACAGGTCAGATCCGAGGAGGCCCAATTGATGTAGCAGTGTCGGGGTGTGATACCATGTAGTTAAGATTATGTGTCTGCTTATTAAGTGAATAAACCAGAATGTCATCTAAGTATATCACCACAAACCGCCCAATAAAATCAGAAAACAAATTGATGAAGTTTTGGAAAACCGTAGGGGCATTGGTTAGACCAAACAGCATAACTAAATTTTCAAACAGCCCCTCTGAGGTAAGGAACGCAGTCTTCCACTCATCCCCCTCCCGCACCCTGATGAGGTTATATGCCCCCCGCAAGTCCAGTTTTGAAAACCATTTGGCCCCGGATAATATATTATAAAAATCATGAATGAGTGTGATATGTGTTTCTTATAGTAATCTTGTTCAGTTCCCGAAAGTCAAGGCATGGGCGGAGACCACCGTCTTTTTTTTTTTCACAAAAAAAACCCTACAGCAACAGGAGACATGGAGGGACGGATATGCCCTTTGCAGAGACTCTCAGATATGTACTCTTTCATGGCAATCCGCTCCAGACCAGCAAGTTAAATAATCGGACCTTAGGCAATTTAGCCCCTGAAACCAGGTAAATAGCACAATCAAAAGGACGGTGCGGTGGTAACCCCTCAGTTTGACTTTCAGAGAACACATCCTCGAAGTCCTTCAGGTACTCCGGAATACCCTCCAGACCGACGGACGACACAGACAGAGAATTCAGACATTTGTTTTCAGAGTTAGATCCCCATTTAACAATCTCCTGGGCCTCCCAGTCAATGACTAGATTATGACATTGCAGCCAAGGAAACCCCAAAACCAAATCAGCAGGGAGATTGTCCAGAACGTAACAAGCTATATGCTTCAGATGCACAGAACCCACCTTAAGGATGAATTGTTTAGTAACAGAACGGATCCCATCCTTGATGAACGGGGTTGAGTCAATATCCACCACTCTCATGGGTTTGTCCAATCTAACTGTCCCTATCTCACAGTGGGCCACAAGCCTCGAGTAATTCAGGTTTGCTGCTGACCCGCAATCCACAAAAGCAGAAGAGGGAAAAAACAATTGTTTACACCAACTTCCACTCTCAACAATAGTTTGAAGGCTGAGGTAAAAAGTACCTGTGGGTCTGGGTAACCTCCTCGGCAGTTACCCAGACCTAGTCATTTCCCGAGACCTTGGAATCCTGGGGGCAAGAGACAGTCCTTTATCCAATGTCCGGGTGCTCCACAATAGTAACAGAGTTTTTTTTCTCTGCGACGTCTCCTCTCCTTCTCCCTCATGGAGACAGCCCCAACCTCCATGGGCTCAACCAACGACAAAGACTCCGGTTTCACTGGCAATAGAGGAACATCTCATTGCACGACACCTCTCTCTCTCAGTCTGCGGTCCATACGGACGGCCTGGGTCATGGACCCTCTAGGGAATCGGGTGGTGGATGCGGAGCCAAAGCATCCTTCAAATGCTCAGAGATACCCCGTCGGAATAGCCCCCTGAGTGCCGAGTCATTCCAGGAAACCTCGGATGCCCAACGCCTGTACTCGGAACAGTACAACTCAGCAGAGCACTTTTTCCTGGGTGAGACTCATAATTGTGTCCTTTGCCAATCTCACATGCTCAGGTTCATCATAAATAAGACCCAATGCCTCGAACAACCGATCAACAGATATTCTCTCAGGGGAGGTACAGGATAGGGAGAAAGCCCAGAATTGCGGCCCTTCAAGTAACAGGGAAATAACTATCCCAACCCTTTGACTCTCACTACCCGAGGACCGAGGACGCAGAGAAAACTGTCACTACACGTACCGGAGCCACTGATGTGTGAAACCGGCCTTAACTGTATCTGCCAACTCCCTCTGTAGCTGTTGGTGTGAAGCAACCAACGCTCTTTGCTCTACAGAGAGGTTCTACATCATCTTAGTCAGGTTAGATACCTGATCTGGCAGAGCAGGCAGCGGGTCCATAACAAACACACACAAGAACCCCCCCATCCCCGAAAAATTGTATAAGGTCGGTGATAATGTGATGACACCGGTGGTGTCACTGGCGCTGCCTAGGGTGCGCTATCAGGGAGTCACATGAAAGTCTCAGGGAGTACAGGGACAAGGCACGCTGTGCACAAGGACCTGAGACTAATCAATGAGCAGCGCACAGGACCTGGCACTGAGCAGTCACGTGACCAGGGGGCAGAACCACCGTGCGTGAGTGCAAGAAAGGCAACTGAATGCACAGAGTGCAAGGCAAACACAGTACACATGGTCAAGGAAAGCTTACAGTCAAAATCCAGATGAGAGCGTAGTACCTAGAGATAAGACAAAAAGTAAAAGAAGACAAGCCAAGAGGGTCAGATAACAAGGAGAGACAGGGCAGTTCAAAGCAGGATACCGAGGCGAGAGTCTGGGGACGAACCGGATCATACACATCAAGGCACAGAGGCACAAATACGGAAGTAACCTGGGTCAGCAACCACTAGCTGAGAATACGGAAGAATCACCGACATCAGTCCCAGGAACTGCCAACATTAAATAGCCGCCCCAGAACCAAAGAGAGGCGAACTAAAGTTAACCCTGACCTGACCAGGCTGGAAGCGGAACCATCCTGTCCACGGTCATGACAAGATTGCTATTCTCCATCCTTTATGTAATGGAACTAATCAGCATATTAACCCCTGCATTCTCTGCAAGATTTCTACAAGAGTACCAATAGATAGCTGCCCTGTAAGCCAATGTACAACATATTGTATAACTTCCAGACATGACTGCAGATGTCTACCAAACCAGTTTTCTGGAGAAGAGGTATTCTGCATATTTTCCGCCAGAATCATTGCTGAATCTCAGCAAGGAGAATCTGTACTTTAGTTTTATTAATTTCCGCACTCTACATGTATACAATACAAAATGATTTCTCTCTAGAGGATCAGTGTAAAAAACATTGCCGAAAGTGTAGTACACAGACACCATTGGAGGACTAGACCATTGATCTCCTTTTGCTGGCATTTCATACTCCATATACTGTAGTAGTCATAAAACTGATCAATTTTTGAAACAGTTAATGTTAATGCCTTCTTGGAAAAGTAATGCTTTTACCTTCTGTATCATATTGCATTTTAATTCTGCACCATTAAGGCCCTCTTCAATAGCATCTGAAGAATAATCTTGAGGAGCATTCAGCATACATGAAAGTTTCATGACATGGCAGAAAATAGATGATATTGGCGCAGTGAATAATATGTAATAATCTGCCAGTTCTGATATCAGCATTCATGAAAAAGATTATTTGGTGCCATCCTGAGCCGCTTATTTCTACATCGGAAGTGAGTGCTGGCGATGACGTTACGACCCTACACACCAGGACGAATGCACGATCAGCAGGTATCGTCTCAGCAGATGTGTTGGGTAACAATGTAATCGGCAGAGCTCACTTACAATGTGGAAGTGAATGGATCTGGATGAAGCTGAATAACAACCTAAAGATATTGGTATCAGCCGAAACTTTATTCAGTAATAGTAACACATGTTTGTTTGCAATTTGCACCAGAATAAGACATCCATATGAAAGGAAGACTTGAAATCTGGTGATCTCTGCAGGCATATAGAAAATCAAAGAAGCAAATGACACATCTCATATCTCTATGTTCCTTTGACAGCCAAAAAAAGTTATTAATGAGAGTGTATGAATGAATTGACAACTAATTATATCCATTTCCGTTTTTATTCCATGGGGACCGATCAGGAGAGATAAAAGGTGCTGTAAATAAGGTCACATATCATTTGAAAAAAAATCTGAAATCTGTGATATAAATACTCCTCAACATATATACTGCAACAAGAAGGAAATGAAAGGATTTATGGAAATCAAAGGATCAACTGACATTTTAATGATATGCAAATGATGGAAAAATGAAATATAATTTGCAAAACACCTTAATTTATTCCGTATCAAGTATAAGTGCCATGGACAAAAATGTATGCACCCAAATGCCTTGGCTGTCTCAATGTGGTCATTAATGGTTGTATAAGGAATGTTCTGCCATGCTGTATGTACTTGGCAAATCATCAAGATTTTCCTTTGGTAAATCCATTTGCAACTGCAAATGACCAATGACGTCTCAGAGGTGGCTCATGGTGCTGAGCAAGACAACAATCGAGGTTGGAATGAAGATCTGTCCTGTTCAGTGAAGTGTCCAATTTTTGTCCTGGAGACAAAGATAGCCGAAGATTGGTTTGGAGAATACATAGGCAACACCATGAAGAGGCCTTCACAAGGCAACTTCACACCAGTCCTACTCACAGGATTATGATGTGGGATAGAATAACGTGAATGGTAGCACTAACAGCTCAACGTTACATTGATTTGGTCATGGAACTAGTGATACGGCCATTTCCCCAAAGTATCCCAAGAGACATTTTTCAGCACGACAACACCAGACCGCATGTTGCTGGTGCTACCGTGAGCAGCCTGTGTGGCCTAATTATGCTACCATGGCCTGCACTGTCTCCAGACTTGTCTTCCCATCGAGCACATCTGTGACGTCGTTGTCGGCAATTACAAAGGGAGCTGCCAGCAGCGGATGTTGATGATTTGCCCAAGTGCATTCAGCGTGACAGAACATTCCTCAGACAACCATTAAAAACCTCAGTGCAGCCAGAGTATGTAAGTGCCGGGATTTCTGCACGTGGCTCTTATTCTCTACAGAATAAATTGAGATTTATTGAAAATGTTGTTTCCGCTTTTCATAATTTGCACGTCATTACAATGTGTGTCCATCCTGTGATTTCCATAATTCCACAATCTCAATGATGCGAAGTGGGTGTATATATACTGTATATTTATATACTATACATACACTCACATGCACAATATATTTGTGTGTTTATATTCTCTAACACAGCCTGGTTCTTCCTGTTCTTCCTTGACAGATACTTCAAGAACTGCCCTGTTTCCCTGCCCTGCGTCCATTGTTGTGCGCCTTGCTCCTTCCCAGCTGTTCCCCCGATGGAGGAGCATTGCAGCCATGTCGCTCGGTCTGCCTAAATGCGATGAACCTGTGTCTGACACAGATAGAGCAGCTTGGTCTGTCATGGCCGTTTAACTGTGAGCACTTACCATCACAAAGTCAGCAGTCAGATTGTGTGATTCCCTAAAATGTATTCAGTCCACTGAAATCTCAGTAAAATTTGTCTCACAAATAAATCTTCCTTACAATAAACCTGAATCAGATCTTCAGCTAAATAATCTGGAAACCTGTTTCTGAGATGTTCTGTGTCATCATTGATCATGGTCAACAAGAAAAACATTACATTCACAGCAAACCTGTTTTTATTGACATACTGTATGTATTATTCCACTTTCAAGATTATTTTAATGAAAAATATTTCTACTTATAAAATCAAATAATTGTGTGTACAATGTGCTTGACTTATCTTATGCTGATCTCTGATTTACACTCTGTAGATTCCTGTATAGCGTCAGTATTTATCAGTGGACTATTGGAAATGACCATTTAAAGGGAACCTGTCAGCAGATTTATGCAGCCCAAACCATGGTTATTGCAGCCATGTGTGTTTTACTCAAATGCTGCCGTATTTCAGGGAAGACATACTTTGAAAAGCTGCTGAGAACTATGCAATTTAAATGACTTGTCCGGAGCAGCAGCTTCTCCCCGCCCTGCTGCCTATGACTGACACTTCTCTCCCTTCGTGTGTGTATACCTGGAAACAAGACAGAAAAAAACAATAAATTGTCCTTGGTAATTATGAAATAAATAAACATTTTATCCAAGGACTAGCAGTTGGGATAGGGGGATATACATACATATAAAGAAAGGGACGCACATTCCACGCTGAAATGCGCGTCGGGGTAGACGCCATTCTAAAAGGAGTTTTTCACAGTACCGCCTCCAGGTAACCAATGATCCAACTGTACATAATGATACACTGACACTTCAGGTCATTTCAGGTTACAGCATATTTGTAGATTAGGTACAATATAGTACAAGTGGGGTAGATGAACGTTGTGACTTTGCCATTGTGCATTGATGAGATAAATTACTCCCTATGAGAAATATGCAAATTGCCTCTTCAAACAAAGAGGACTTGAGAAAATAATTTACATGTATTGGTAATATGTGACTATAAAATGTGCGTCCCTTTCTTTATGTGCAATTATACCACACTCCCCCAACTACTTACTGGTCCTTCAATAAAATATTTATTTATTGGATCATTACTGAGGACAATTGTTTTTTTCTCTCTTGTTTCCATATATATATATTTATGTGATCCATCCTTGAACCTCATAGTAGTCCTATTACAGTATATGATTGCATGCTAGCTGTCTCACTAGAAGTTGCTTATACTGTACATACAGATGCTTCTCACAAAGTTAGAATATCATCAAAAAGTTAATTTATTTCAGTGCTTCAATACAAAAAGTGAAACTCATATATTAGATAGGGTCATCACAAACAGAGTGATCAATTTCAATTGTTTATTTCTGTTAATGTTGATGATTATGGCTTACAGCCAATGAAAACCAAAAAGTCATTATCTCAGTAAATTAGAATAATTCACAAAAAAACGCCTGCAAAGGCTTCCTAAGCATTTAAAAAGGTCCCTTAGTCTGTTTCAGTAGGCTTCACAATCATGGGAAAGACTGCTGACTTGAAATATTTCCAGAAGGCAGTCATTGGCACACTCCACAAGG
The DNA here is from genome assembly GCA_033576555.1 of Oophaga sylvatica. Taxonomy (NCBI): domain Eukaryota; kingdom Metazoa; phylum Chordata; class Amphibia; order Anura; family Dendrobatidae; genus Oophaga; species Oophaga sylvatica. Next base: position 296,915,969 of record JARQOD010000003.1, on the reverse strand, counting down.
AGGGTAAGCCACAAAAGGTCATTGCTAAAGAAGCTGGCTGTTCACAGAGTGCTGTATCCAAGCATATTAATGGAAAGTTGAGTGGAAGAAAAAAATGTGGTAGAAAAAGGTGCACAAGAAACCGTGATAACTGCAGCCTTGAAAGAAAAGGCCATTCAAAAATTTGGGGAAGATTCACAAGGAGTGGGCTGGTGCTGGAGTCATTGCTTCAAGAGCCACCAAACACAGACATATCCAGGACATGAGCTACAAGTGTTGCATTCCTTATGTCAAGTCACTCTTGACCAATAGACAACATCAGAAACGTCTTAGCTGGGCCAAGGAGAATAAGAACTGGACTGTTTCTAAGTGGTTCAAGGTGTTGTTTTCACATTAAAGTAAATTTTGAATTTCATTTGGAAATCAAGGTCCCAGAGTCTGGATGAAGAGTGAAGAGGCACACAATCCAAGCTGCTTGAGAACTAGTATGAAGTTTCCACAATCGGTGATGGTTTGGGGAGCCATGTCATCTGCTGGTGTAGGTCCATTGTGTTTTATCAAGATCAAAGTCAGCGCAGCCATCTACTAGGACATTTTAGAGCAGTTCACGCTTCCCTCTGCCGACAAACTTTTTGGAGATGGACATTTAATTCTCCATCAGGACGTGGCACCTGTCCACACTGCCAAAAGTACCAATACCTGGTTTAAAAACAACAGTATCACTGTGCTTGATTGGCCAGCAAACTCGACTGATCTTAACTCTGTAGAGAATCTATAGGGTATTGTCAAGAGGAAGATGAGAGACAACAGACCCAACAATGCAGGCGAGCAGAAAGCAACCTGGACTTCCATAACACCTTTGCAGTGCCACAGACTGATCACCTCCATGCCACGCCGCATAGATGCAGTAATTAATGCAAAAGGAACCCCGACCAAGTATTGAGTGCATTTACTGAACATACATTTCAGTAGGCCAACATTTCGGATTTTAAAATCATTTTTCATGCTGGTGTTGTAAAGTATTCTAATTTACCGAGATAATGACTTTTGGGTTTTCATTGGCTGCAAGCCATAATTATCAACATTAACAGAAATAAACACGTCAAATAGATCACTCTGTTTTTAATAGCTCTATATAATATATGAGGATCACTTTTTGTATTGAAGAACTGAAATAAAGCAACTTTTTGATGGTATTCTAATTTTGTGAGAAGCACCTGTATATATAGTAGGCATGCTATTTTAGGCTATGAGAAGCTTTTGGAATGTGTGTATCTGCCTCAGACTTTGTCATCCAAAAAGCATAGTCCCCAGCTGGGTTTTCAAAGTGTTTTTTCTTTGAAACGCCACAGTTTTTAAGGGTAAAACATACATGGCTGCAATAACACAGCGAATGTCTGATTCCTGCTGTTCGTAGTTTGGGCAGCATAAAACTCATGTCATGTTCTCTTTAAAGCTGACGCTCTCCTTTCTCTCCAATAAAGTCTCCTGAATTGTGAATTATCTGAATCTTGCTTTTCTTACAAAATGTGTACCGGTAAGTCCTATTCTGACACTTGTTAATCATACCCATATCTTGGAATGCTTGGTGGTGACAAATAATACGGTCAGGGCTACCGGTCCCAGGTGTCCCCAGAATCAGACCTAGATTGGCCTTACACATAAGCCATTGATAGTCTAAGTACGGACCGTGAGGTTCAGACCGAACGCAGGTCTAGTGACCCTAACTCGGCCAACTCAGGCATAAATGAAAGCTGTTGCGTTTGAGTCAGAAGACCTGAGGCTGGTTCGGACATCACTGTCCATACTCAGATCGTGAATGTTGGACATGTGACATCAACCATAGGTTCATATGGTCGCTATTAAAATGGAATCACACAAATTATAGATGTGACTGGCTCCAGGTGTTCGACCTTATCACGGACAAGAGCAGGAGCTACCTCCAATGACATGTACTAGTCTGTTCTGCTAACGGACCAGACTAGTGCATGTTGCAATTTTTTTCCAAACAGACCATCCATTATGTGCTCTGACACATAAACTATTATTGTCCAGTTTTCTGTCTGTTCCATCCACGGACACCACACTCACCAAAAATACAGAACAAGGCCTTACAGAGAATGATAAACTTGGCGTCATACAGTAGGAAGGAGTGGCATGGGGTCAATGACATAACCGGGTAGATTTGCTGCTTCGGAGCATCTCCTACGGGCGTTCTGCCCTGGCAGTATTGGTTATCCAGCTTTCCTGTAAGCAGAAGCATTGAGAGAACAGCTAAATACATTTATGTGTAAACATGATAAAAAAAATTTTTTCTGGGAATTACTTTGAAACTTTTTGTTTAAGCAAATTCCTTAGTTAGTGATTCACCCTGTTGTGTAGCTGTTCTGTGCACTGAGTGTATGGACATGTCTGATTACCCTGCAATTCTTCTGCTATTACTCACTGCCCCACTGCAGCCAAAATCTACCGTCTCCCGCGGACCTCGCTCCTATTGTTGTGTATTCACTTGCTGTTAGGTATTTTCCCCACTTATCTCTTGTGCAGTTTTCATCTATACTTTTCTGTTTCCTAATTTTCACCCATTATTAACCTCGTCGTGCAATCAGCCTCATTTCCTGCCTCCAATTCCCACTGTACTGGATTTTTTTTCCCTTGTGGTTTTTGGCTCCCTGATAGAATACTTTGACTCACATTAGGGGGGTGAAGGGTTGAAAACGTCATGGCTGGAAGGGAGAAAGAACTAGTTTAAGACTGGATCAGACACAAAGGGATCAAGACAAAGAGCAGAGTGAGTACAATGTGTGAGTGCGGAATATGGAATGCAAGGAGATACAAGAATATAGTTAGGTGTTCCAGGACAGTTGTGCGCAGAATCCTACACTAAAAAAACAAAAAATATGAAAGATTTCTCATCTTTCTTTATATACTAATTCACCCATTTGCTCACTGACTGATCTGCTTTTTTTATGCTTCCTTTGCTAACCTGATGCCATGAAATGCTTGTGAACAGAAGCCACGTTCCTCAGAATTACATGTTGATGCAGATCTTTGTAAAAAGTTGCGAAAAGAGGTTTTCCAATCCAGCAAAGCACATTAATAGCAAAAATACATTATTGTGACTTAATTATAATAGTAGCATGGGCATAAACTCGAAACACGTCAGTATATTATTTACACTCATGCTACTATTTTAATGGAGTCAGAATAAAGTAATTTTGCTTTTAATTCGCTTTGCTGGATTGAGAAACTTCCCAACTTTGAACGAAGCTCCTTGATACCTCACAACAAGCTTTATCCGTGCACAGTGGAGTGGATTGCCAGGAAACCAGTATGAACAATATACATATCACCAAAAAGTTCTATCTTCTTCTCATCAGACCAGAGAATCTTATTTCTCATAGTCTGGGAGCCCTTCATGTGTTTTTTAGCAAACTCTATGCAGGCTTTCATATGTCTGGCACTGAGGAGAGGCTTCCATTGGGCCACTCTGCAATAAAGGCCCTTCTGCATCTGTGGCACTCAGCCACAGTGATCTTGGGGTTCTTCTTTACCTCTCTCACCAAGGCTCTTCTCCCACGATGGCTCAGTTTTGCTGAACGGCCAGGTCTAGGAAGACTTCTGGTGGTCCCAAACTTCTTCCATTTAAGGATTATGGAGCTCTTAGGAACCTTAAGTACTGCAGAAATTCTTTTGTAACCTTGGCCAGATCTGTGCCTTGCCACAATTCTGTCTCTGAGCTCCTTGGCCAGTTCCTTTGATCTCATGATTCTCATTTGGTCTGACATGCACTCTGAGGTCTTATATACACAGGTGTGTGCCTTTCCAAATCAAGTCCTATCAGTTTAGTTAAGCACAGCTGGACTCCAATGAAGCAGTAGAACCATCTCAAGGAGGATCACAAGGAAATGGACAGCATGTGACTTAAATATGAGAGTCTGAGAAAAGAGTCTTAATACTTATGACCATCTGATATTTCAGGTTTTCTTTTTTAATACATTTGCAAAAATTTCTACATTTCTGTTTTTTTTCAGTCAAGAAAGATGGGGTGCAGAGTGTACATTAATGAGAAAAAAATGAATGTTTTTGAACTTACCAAATGACTGCAATGAAACAAAGAGTGAAAATTTTAAAAGGGTCTGAATACTTTCCATATCCACTGTATTTCTCTTTATAACTCAAGATTATATCTCTCAGGTAGTGTGTATAGACTGTTTTATAAAAGTGGTATGCATTTATCATCAGTGACAAGTGTGCTAAATTATTCAGGGAACTTGTCTGATTGCCGTACAGAGGAGACGCTACTCAACACGTGACCACAAATATGCCAGTTGCATGTGAGCGGTCACATGAAGACCACTTGAGCTGAAAATAGAGGGGAATCTTGACAGTGTGCATAATGCATATTGTGAGAATTCAGAAATGTAAAGTGAGGTAGGGAGCATTGTAGAAATATACGTAGCGCTTGGAAAACCCCTGTAATATATAATAAAGGGTTTTTCCAGTATTTTTTTATTGATGACCCATCCGAATCTATTAAATTCAACCTATAACCTAACCTGTTGATCCAGAAGAAGGCAAAAACCCCATGATGTGGCTGCTTAGTGCCAAAACCCTAAATGCAGAGCGAGTGTCAGTCAGGACTGAGGGCACGGTTACAGCCGTTCTATTCTCAGAGCGATGACTGGACTAAAGCTGGCATTGCCCGTATGACTGAAACCAAATGCTGCTGGGGAGAATAAAGATCATTTTCTCCCCGCAGCGTTCGGCTAAGTGCACTTACCGGGAAGGTTAGTAACGCTATTAACCTGCACATTAACCCCATATCTTCAGGTTAATAGCGTTTTTGCTGGTGACAGGTTCCCTTTAAATGATTAAAAAAGAGTTGCTTTCACTGATTATTTTTATACAGGGTAGGTTCAGTCACAAGAACCATCTGGTTATCTCAGAGATTTACCGTAAACGTTACTTCAAAATATGTGCAATCTGCATCCACCTCTCAGTGGCGCTATAGCATTGGTTGCTCTCTGGCAGACTTTGCTCTTAGGCTGGGGTCACACTTGTGAGTGCAATGCGAGAAACTCGCGTGAGTCTCTCGCCTCAGTACCCGGCACTGCCGCCGGCACTTGGGACCGGAGTGTGCGGCTGCATGTATTTCTATGCAGCTAAACGCTGCGGTCCGAGTGCTGGCGGCAGTGCCGGATATTGAGGCAAGAGACTTACACGAGTTTCTTGCATTGCACTCGCAAGTGTGACCCCAGCCCTAACGGGATTCTGTCAAAAGATTTTTACTACCGGGACTAGTGGTGTGGTTGTACAGGTCCTAGGATAACAATACAAAAGCTACCTGCTTTGTAGTAATCCAAACTCTGGAGCCATATGCAAATTAGCCAGGACGTGCACTGGAGGCGGACTCATGTACTGAGAGGGCTTCCAGGCTTAACAGAATGTGGTTTCTAAGCTTGATTGCTCAGCACTGTCCATTACTATAAAACAGGTATCATTTATATTGTTATACTAGCACCTCACCTATACAGAATACCATAAGTTTCAGAAGCAAAATCACCCTGATAGATTCCTTTTAAATCTTACATAGATAGATTGATAGATGGCTGTTCTCTCCCACTGGTGGACAACTCTGATCCACCAAACTTCTCACCATATGAGAACATCTCTGGCCATCTATTACAGTTCTGCATGTGTTGCAAAGAGGCTCCTGCAACAACTAGAAACAAATCTTTCTCAGAGACCCTTCCAAGCAACTCCAGGGCATAATTCCAATATCTAATGGGTGTCAATAGCACTACCACAGCTTCACTATGGAGGGTTGTAGAAACCTTGACTCGCCACTATGTTGGACCTGTCTCACAGTTCCCACATAGGTCACTCACCACTTTGTCATTGGGTTCATAGTTACCTGCTTATTTGGATCTATGCCCATGCCACTGCATCCTTAATTCAATCCCATTTGCACTGACTTCTCTTTGGGTGCTCTTCTCACTGTCACCCATGATTTCCTTCCTCCTCCTCCTGACCATCTCTCTCTGCTACTAAGGCCTCTTTCACACTTCAGTCGTGCGACGTCAGTCAAAATCCGTCAAAATGTGAAAAAAACGGATCCGCCATTTTTTTTGGCGGATCCGTTTTTTTTCCCATTGACTTGCATTAGTGACGGATTTTGACGGATGGTCGTCCGTTAGGTCAGTTTTTTGACGGATCCACCAAAAAATTGGCGTCCATCATTTCAGAAAAACGTCCAATGCAACGTTTTTTTGGTCCGCCAAAATGGCGGACTACGGCGGATCCGCCGCATCCGCCATTTTGTATAATGGCCGCCTAGGGGCGGCGGATCCACTGGCATCCGTCGCCTCCATAGAAAATTATTGAAAATGCTGCCAAAACTGTCCAGGGTCTCTCTCTCTCTCTCTCTCTCCTCGGTCTGGACTTACATTTCCGGAACGAAAATTTCATCATTTCCAGGTGAAAACTTCTTGGCGGATCCGTCAGAAAAATGATCCGTTTTACATCCGTTTTTACACTTTTCTGACGGATCCGCCATTTTCACACTTGGGCGGACATCACACAACGGAAGTGTGAAAGAGGCCTAAGTCTGCAGGCTCTCTGCTTAGCTTTAGTGAGTCAATGATTTCTTTCATGTACATGGACCTGACACTGACAAATACTCCAGCACGGTGAGTGTATATTTGTCCAAAATGGCACCACCGGGTCTGAACACAGTCAACAAAACTTTACACTTCATAGAGCCTCACTGGTCCCTCAACAGTAGGAAAGAATTATAAATTTAGTAGGAACAGTAATTTCACTTGAGCAAAAATATTTGCAGGACACAGACCCAGGTCTGGAGTTTATGCCATTACTCCATGACAGCAAGATCAGGGCAATGAAATCTTCCTCTAATGCTGCCATCCTGTGATTACTCGGCACTGGCAATGTCATGACATCGTATGAGGTCTAGTCACTGGGTCACACCAGATGTCATGAAATGCTTCCCTTCGTAACATCTTAACATCACAAAGTAATCACAAGAGGCGCCAAGGATGCTGAAACTCAAGATGGCTGAGAAGGTTCGCACTGCGCTAGCCCTACTGCCACGGAGTGATGGCATGGACGCAGGACCAGAGCCTTTTTCCTCAACTCCATCAAGCACATATATATTTGTATACAGGTCCTTCTCAAAAAATTAGCATATAGTGCTAAATTTCATTATTTTCCATAATGTAATGATTACAATTAAACTTTCATATATTTTAGATTCATTACACACCAACTGAAATTTGTCAGGTCTTTTATTGTTTTAATACTGATGATTTTGGCATACAACTCCTGATAACCCAAGAAACCTGTCTCAAAAAATTAACATATTTCAACCGTCCAATAAAATAAGTGTTTTTTAAAAACAAACAAAAAAACCATCAAATAATAAAGTTCAGTTATGCACTCAATACTTGGTCGGGAATCCTTTTGCAGAAATGACTGCTTCAATGCGACGTGGCATGGAGGCAATCAGCCTGTGACACTGCTGAGGTGTTATGGAGGCCCAGGATGCTTCGATAGCGGCCGTAAGCTCATCCAGAGTGTTGGCTCTTGCGTCTCTCAACTTTCTCTTCACAATATCCCACAGATTCTCTATAGGGTTCAGGTCAGGAGAGTTGGCAGGCCAATTGAGCACAGTAATACCATGGTCAGTAAACCATTTACCAGTGGTTTTGGCACTGTGAGCAGGTGCCAGGTCGTGCTGAAAAATGAAATCTTCATCTCCATAAAGCATTTCAGCCGATGGAAGCATGAAGTGCTCCAAAATCTCCTGATAGCTAGCTGCATTGACCCTGCCCTTGATGAAACACAGTGGACCAACACCAGCAGCTGACATGGCACCCCACACCATCACTGACTGTGGGTACTTGACACTGGACTTCAGGCATTTTGGCATTTCCTTCTCCCCAGTCTTCCTCCAGACTCTGGCACCTTGATTTCCGAATGACATGCAAAATTTGCTTTCATCAGAAAAAAGTACTTGGGACCACTTAGCAACAGTCCAGTGCTGCTTCTCTGTAGCCCAGGTCAGGCGCTTCTGCCGCTGTTTATGGTTCAAAAGTGGCTTTACCTGGGGAATGCGGCACCTGTAGCCCATTTCCTGCACACGCCTGTGCACGGTGGCTCTGGATGTTTCTACACCAGACTCAGTCCACTGCTTCCTCAGGTCCCCCAAGGTCTGGAATCGGTCCTTCTCCACAATCTTCCTCAGGGTCCGGTCACCTCTTCTCGTTGTACAGTGTTTTCTGCCACATTGTTTCCTTCCAACAGACTTCCCATTGAGGTGCCTTGATACAGCACTCTGGGAACAGCCTATTTGTTGAGAAATTTCTTTCTGGGTCTTACCCTCTTGCTTGACATCAGTCAGGTCGCTAGTCTTACCCATGATGGGGGTTTTGAGTAATGAACCAGGCAGGGAGTTTTTAAAAGCCTCAGGAATCTTTTGCATGTGTTTAGAGTTAATTAGTTGATTCAGAAGATTAGGGTAATAGGTCGTTTAGAGAACCTTTTCTTGATATGCTAATTTTTTGAGACAGGTTTTTTGGATTATCAGGAGTTGTATGCCAAAATCATCAGTATTAAAACAATAAAAGACCTGACAAATTTCAGTTGGTGTGTAATGAATCTAAAATATATGAAAGTTTAATTGTAATCATTACATTATGGAAAATAATAAAATTTAGCACTATATGCTAATTTTTTGAGAAGGACCTGTATAACATATAGATGAGTCGCACACGTAGTACCAGGGCTTGTGGGGTACTCGGCACCGAGCCCATTCACTTCAATGGGGGATAGGTCACAGGTAGCACAGCTCGGTCCGTTGCCCTGGGCGCTCATACAAAGGGGAATATTTACAGGGGAATTTAGGAATTGTTCGTGACGCCACCTGTGGTTTCTGATCAGGGTGACCAGCGCTGCAGGGTGAATCCTCAGAGGGGTTGTTACTGGGCAGCAAGATGTTAAGTCTTCCACAGGTAAGACTGGTCCCTCTAGGTATATGGCGGTGCAGGGTGCAGGCAATAAGGCAGACACACACAAGTCAGTCTCTTTCCATACCTTTACTGGTGGTATTTGCAGGTATGTCCCGGGAAGCTGCTCAGGGTGGAGGATGCACATACGGTAGTCACTGAGTAGGTTTGAGGCCTCCTTACTTCCAATGTGTATGAGTTCCTACTTGCATGAAGCGAAGTTTAACTCTGAATAGAACAGCTACGCCCGGCCGACATTGTGGTGGAGCCTTCTGGTGGACAGAACTAAGTCTATATGGCTGATCAGGCCTGACTCCTGTTCTTCCTGACCCCGGTTACGTATCAGCACAAAAGGGCCCCTCTGCAACCTGAAGTCCAGCAGGGTCACCGGTTTTCTCCCACTAGCCGTGAAGGAACTAGCAAGCTTCGGACCCGGCGTCCGGTAGTGCAGAGTGGAGGTTAAGCTCACGTTGCTATTTCACCTCAGTCACTCTTTCGTCTTCGTTACCACTCGCCTGTCACCCTACTCACACCCTTAACATAAGCACAGGCAACAGTAGGTGTAGTCGTCAGCTTCCTTCTATCCACAGCTCACTGACCGTTTCTCAGTTGACTCGTTGTTACAAATAACTGTAGTCCCCTTCCTTCTGCTCCTTCATAGGCTCTGTCCAGAGTAGCTATCAGGACCTTCCGTCAGACTGATTTCATGCTCACTCTGAGAGTCACTTTCCACGTTCATAGGGAACTAACAGTCAGAATCACTCAGGAAGACTGAACGAATGTCTGTGTCGTCTGACAGGACTCACCAGAATGTCAAAGACCAAAGACAGAAAGACAAAGACCTGATTAGATAAGCCTCCAGTCTGGAATGACCTAACTGCTACGTCTCCCTAACCCTAACCCTTATATATTCTAAGGCTCCCTCTGGTGGAACTATAGGGAAGTGTGAGATGTGAATGAATATCAGGTGTTTATGCATTACCTTTCTGTGCATCCTCCAGGGAACATGTGTACCAAGCGCAGCTGGGCCACACATCCCCCCCTAGTTATATTCAGCACTCCCGGGCTGAAATAGAAAAACAATTTTTATAATAACATCAACAACATAACTCATCCCTTGCGGGAGGTAAGGACACTTTAACGTTACATTGTGTACAAATTGCAATACAAAAATATCAAATACATTCTCAGTGCAAATAAATACAATATTCTTGTGGAGGACCCACACTAAACCTCCCACGTGGGTCCTGGGTGGGCTGCAGGACTTCTCTACTGCAGATCTCACTCAAGGCCACACCATACGGGTTTTTCTTCAGAGGTAGAATGGCTTTTACGTAAAACCAAGATGGGGCACCGAAGTGCTAACTATTTACAACTAAAGTTCTGTGCTGCAAGAGTCCTCAGCACGCAGTCCTTTGCATAAGAACATTTCACATTATACTTCACATTACCCAACTGGGGTATACTACGCATCAAACTATGCAAACATCATCATCACATTTTTAATAAAGTGCAATTCTTCTTCAAAACTTTTTACAGCTGCAGTAAACCCTGTCTGGGTCCTACTGTTCTTCTTTGCAAATAGCAGTGACACCTTCCATACCTGGGGCTGGAAGTATGCGGTGCGCTCTGGAACGCATCACTAAAAGATCATGTCCTGCTACCTGTGTCTGGGTAGCTACAGTCCTCTTTATAATTTTGCGACTTGCTTGAGGCCTAACAGGTGCCTCTTCTGAATACAGATCTGGCTCCATGGGGGTCGCACTAGCCTGCTGCGATGCAGAGTAGGATGCAGGTGCGCGCAGTGATGCAGGACAGGATGCAGGTGCGCGCAGTGGCTCAGCTGGAGACGCATAAGGCTGTCGCGTTGCAGAGCAGGATGCAGAATAAGATGCAGGTGCGCGGCCGGTTGCTGATGGGGCTGTGACTTGGGACGCTGAGACACGGGGTACATTTCCAGCTTCAGGGACGGGGTCATTGACACGGGAGATATTCAGGGCATACCACCCCTTAAGACCCCAGTGTCGCGTGTAGGTAACAACATCCCCTATCATGAGATCCCTTCCCGGGTGTCCCTCTGGCAGGTGAGACTCCACATCCCTGCGGTTGACGAATACCTCCTGGTACAGGCCTGGTTCGTGGATGAACCCCCAGCCTCCCAGGAGTTTAAAGTCTCTAATGGCCCCCTGGCGCCGCGGTTCCCGGAGCGTACCTTTGTCTCGCCTGACGTTCTCCTTGTCAGCGAGATCCTTTTCCCGATACCTCTGACGAAGCTGCTGCGCCTCTCTTTGCTCCTGCTGCTGCCGCTGCTCCTGCTCACGGCATCGCCACTCGTTCTCCATCTGGGCGGCGTATTCCACGTCGTCCAGGTACTCCATCTCCTCCCAGTCGATCTCCATCACGGACGGCTGGGTCTCCTCCGTCGTCGTCCCTACCGGGGGACTGCATTACGCTGCGGCCTCTGGCTCCAGGCCGGGCTGGCATTCCGGTGCTGGCAGGGCCTTCTCAGCCTCCTTCCCTCCCGCCGCGTCCTCGGCGGAGTCAGGATCAGCTCTTTCGGGGCCGGCCTCCGGTTCTTCATCAGCCGCCGGGTCCAGTGGTGGCGCGGGTGGCAGCTGCGCTTCTGGAGGGGAGAGCGTTGCGTCCCACAGCAGCCGCTGTTTCAGGGCACACCAGCTTTTCTCCATCGCCTCCATTTCAGCGCGGTGTCGGGCCATGTCCCTCAGCACCGCATCCACCTCCTCCACTTTTTGCGTTCTTCGGTCGTCCACCCAACCTGGGGACGGCTCAGGCACAGGCAGTAGCTCTTCAGGGGAACGGGGTCTGCGCACCGCCATTCCTCCACACAGCGTCTCCTGTCCTTCCGCCATCTCACTCCAGGCCAGACTGTGTTTTCCATTAGGAACAATCTGGTCTCTTCCGTGGAGGCGGGACTTTCGCTTTCTCTTCCTGGCATAGAGGATGAAGAGAAGGCGGATCTCTCTTGCAGTGGGGCAGGCTCTTACATTGTAATAGCACTTAGACAGGGCGCCCATAGCTTTCGCGCCACAGGGGGGGTACGCCCACGAAGGCACGCCCACCTTCTTCACCAGCGCCTCAGGGCGCGAATTTGGCGGCAAAATGGCGGAAAATGGCGCCAAAAATCAAACAACAGCAACACAGTCTTTTTGCTCAAAACAGTCCAATTCTAGGCACAGGACTCACATTTAGTAAGCTTCGTATCCTGTTTGTGACGCCAAAGATGAGTCGCACACGTAGTACCAGGGCTTGTGGGGTACTCGGCACTGAGCCCATTCACTTCAATGGGGGATAGGTCACAGGTAGCACAGCTCGGTCCGTTGCCCTGGGCGCTCATACAAAGGGGAATATTTACAGGGGAATTTAGGAATTGTTCATGACGCCACCTGTGGTTTCTGATCAGGGTGACCAGCGCTGCAGGGTGAATCCTCAGAGGGGTTGTTACTGGCAGCAAGATGTTAAGTCTTCCACAGGTAAGACTGGTCCCTCTAGGTATATGGCGGTGCAGGGTGCAGGCAATAAGGCAGACACACACAAGTCAGTCTCTTTCCATACCTTTACTGGTGGTATTTGCAGGTATGTCCCGGGAAGCTGCTCAGGGTGGAGGATGCACATACGGTAGTCACTGAGTAGGTTTGAGGCCTCCTTACTTCCAATGTGTATGAGTTCCTACTTGCATGAAGCGAAGTTTAACTCTGAATAGAACAGCTACGCCCGGCCGACATTGTGGTGGAGCCTTCTGGTGGACAGAACTAAGTCTATATGGCTGATCAGGCCTGACTCCTGTTCTTCCTGACCCCGGTTACGTATCAGCACAAAAGGGCCCCTCTGCGACCTGAAGTCCAGCAGGGTCACCGGTTTTCTCCCACTAGCCGTGAAGGAACTAGCAAGCTTCGGACCCGGCGTCCGGTAGTGCAGAGTGGAGGTTAAGCTCACGTTGCTATTTCACCTCAGTCACTCTTTCGTCTTCGTTACCACTCGCCTGTCGCCCTACTCACACCCTTAACATAAGCACAGGCAACAGTAGGTGTAGTCGTCAGCTTCCTTCTATCCACAGCTCACTGACCGTTTCTCAGTTGACTCGTTGTTACAAATAACTGTAGTCCCCTTCTTTCTGCTCCTTCATAGGCTCTGTCCAGAGTAGCTATCAGGACCTTCCGTCAGACTGATTTCATGCTCACTCCGAGAGTCACTTTCCATGTTCATAGGGAACTAACAGTCAGAATCACTCAGGAAGACTGAACGAATGTCTGTGTCGTCTGACAGGAATCACCAGAATGTCAAAGACAGAAAGACAAAGACCTGATAAGATAAGCCTCCAGTCTGGAATGACCTAACTGCTACGTCTCCCACACCCTTATATATTCTAAGGCTCCCTCTGGTGGAACTATAGGGAAGTGTGAGATGTGAATGAATATCAGGTGTTTATGCATTACCTTTCTGTGCATCCTCCAGGGAACATGTGTACCAAGCGCAGCTGGGCCACACATTATATGCAGGGCTGCCACTAGGAATTTTGGGGCCCCATACAGGCAAAATTTTCGGGCCCCCTTGATACTCCGCCCAGGCTCCACCCCTCGAACCTTCCACAATCTCACCGCCCACTCATAGAAAAACTCCACATCTGCACCATGTCCTCACAAATCACACATTAACAGTTCCCAACACCAGATCACATACAAAACCAGCAGCTTTTGTTTTGGCCAAAAGATTTCTTAAACCGCCACCACAACAAGGTAGACTCTCTTGGCCGTGCCCTACTCTACTCTAACCTATTAAATTTTTGTTAAAATATGCAATACAATTTACGTATATTTTTATTTATTTTTTAATTTTTAAAATGACTAATAATATCACATACAAGGGACAAATACCACCGCACCATGACCAGACACCATATTACCACCACATAGTGACCTATAAAACCACATGCAAGGGACAAATACCACTACACCATGTCCAGACCACATATTACCAGCACAGTGACCAAATAATACCACATACAAGGAACAAATACCACCGCACCATGACCAGACCACATATTACCACCACATAGTGACCAAATAACAGCACATACAAGGAACAGCACACCAAGACCGGACAACATATTACCACCACATAGTGACCAAATAACAGCATATACAAGGAACAAATACCACCACACCAAGGCCGGACAACATATTACCTACACGTAGTGACTGAATGCTACAATACTGATCATTAATAAAACCACAATACTAATATAACCATAAGTGCCGATATACACAGGAGATCTGTACTTAGTATGCAGTGTCCTGGTACAGGTAATACAGTGATTACCGGTGACATTATACAAAGGAGTTCTGTATATAGTGTATAGTGTACAGGTAATACAGTGATTACTGATGACATTATACACAGGAGCTCTCTATACAGTATCAGTGTACAGGTAATAATGATCAACAGTGGCATTATACACACGAGTGCTGTAATAATAATAATAATTATTATTACTATTATCAAAAGTGGCATTATACACACGAGTGCTGTATATATTGTACAGGTTATACAGTGATCAATTTACATTGTACACAGGAGCTCTGTATATAGTGTCAGTCTACAGGTAATACAGTGATTACCAGTGACATTATATACAGGAGCTCTGTATATAGGGTCAGTGTACAGTTAACACAGTGATCACCAGTGACATTATACACAGGACCTCTGTATATAGTATACAGTGTATAGTGTCAGTGTACTGGTAACACACTGACCCACCCTGTAACGTCTCTAGGTGAAGTCATTCATCTTCACTTTTCATCTTCATCCAGCACTGACCACCATCACTCCTTCCAGCCAGGGCTCGTCTCTGCAGGAAATAACACAGTGATCTAAAGCACCACTTGTAGAACACATTACTTAATTTTTTCCCACCTTCTACACTTCACCAGATGAAGAAAAAAAAGCACAGTAACTGGACCGCCTCCCCATTTAAAACAGTATCCTCAAAAAATAAAATAAATACATCACTGCAGTAGTAATATCCCTTAATTAGCCCCTATGGTAATATTATACCACATCTTGGCCCCATGTGTCTCATTCCTGACTCCAGCCATATGTTCTTCCATCCTGACCCCATATGTTCTCCCATCCAGCCTTCATGAGTATCCATTATGTCACCATGTGATGTCCCATCCTGCCCCATCTGTCCCGTGATCCTGCCCCATCTGTCCCGTGATCCTGTCCCATCTGTCCTGTGATCCTGCCCCATCTGTCCCGTGATCCTGCCCCATCTGCCCTGTGATCCTGCCCCATTTGCCCTGTGATCCTGCCCCATCTGCCCCATTATCCTACCCCATTTGTCCCATGATCCTGCCCCATCTATCTCCATTGTATCCATCCTGCCCATGATCCTGCACCATGTGTCTCCATAATGCCCCATGATCCTGCCCCATCTGTCTCCATCCTGCCCCATGATCCTGCCCCATCTGTCTCCATCCTGCCACATGATCCTGCCCCATTTGTCTCCATCCTGCCCCATGATCCTGCCACATCTGTATCCATCCTGCCACATCTGTCTCCATCCTGCCCCCTGTGTCTCCATCCTGTAACCTGTGTCTCCATCCTGCAGACGAAACATATTGCGGTTTGCCGCTTTCAACAAAAATAAAAAAACTTTTCTCCTTAGCTGACCGCACCATCTGTCTTCATCCTGCCCCATATTCCTGCCCCATCTGTCTCCATCCTGCCCCTGTGTCTCCATTCTTCCTCCAGTGTCTCCATTCTTCCCCATCCTGTCCCCTGTGTCTCCCATCCTGCCCCCATGTCTTCCATCCTGCCCCTGTGCCGCTTTCTATAAAAATAAAAAAACTTTCTCCATACCTGTGGCCATGCTCCCTCCATGAAGTTCAAGTGCGCACTTGCCGGTGAATGACAATGACGTCATACGCCGGCGACGTGCACGCTGACGTCAGCTGCCAGACTCTGATTGGCTGGCGGCTTTTAACTGCCGTGCGGGCCTGCATGGCAGTAGAGTTCAACTGAACCTGCGTCTCGGATGCAGGTTCAGTTACTGCACCGGCAGAAGCCAGCCACAGGGGCCCAATGAGCAGAAAAGATGGTGCCCGATGCGGGCCCCCTCTGTTCATCGGGCCCCATACGCCAGTCAGGGCAGTATATTATAATTCAGCTGCTTTCGTGTCCATGCGGCAGTGAGGCAGTGACCCAAGAAAGTTCAACATAAATGTTTTTATTGTTAGAAAGCACAAAATTAAGGCAAACATTATCCTCCGGATCTCAGCCAGGTCATCCATAACAGTCTGTACCAAACCTGTTGCTGTGGATGACTGCATCACTGTATCACTTCTGGGTGCGTCAACGGCTTTGATTTCCCTGGTCTCTGTTCAGTCTTCACACAGACCTGTCCTGCACAGAGCTCCCTGCTCAGATGCTTGCAAACAACACACTGACACACCCAAACCTTAACCCCTTAACCCCCAAGGGTGGTTTGCACGTTAATGACGGAGGCAATTTTTACAATTCTGACCACTGTCTCTTTATGAGGCTATAACTCTGGAACGCTTCAACGGATCTTCACGATTCTGAGAATGTTTTCTCGTGACATATTGTACTTCCTGACAGTGGTAAAATTTATTCGATATAATTTGCGGTTATTTATGAAAAAAATGGAAATATGGCGAAAATTTTGAAAATTTTGCAATTTTCAAACTTTTAATTTTTATTCCTTTAAAACAGAAATATGTCACACAAAATAGTTACTAAATAACATTTCTCACATGTCTACTTTACATCAGCACAATTTTGAAACCAAATATTTTTTTTGCTACGAAGTTATAAGGGTTAAAAATTGACCAGCGATTTCTCATTTTTACAACAAATTGTACAAAACCACCTCACATTTGAAGTCACTTTGAGGGGTCTATATGGCAGAAAATACCCAAAAGTGACACCATTCTAAAAACTGCACTCCTCAAGGTACTCAAAGCCACATTCAAGAAGTTTATTAACCCTTCAGGTGCTTCACAGGAGCTGAAGCAACTTGGAAGGAAAAAAATGAACATTTAACTTTTTAGTCACAAAAATGATCTTTTACAAACAATTTTTTTTATTTTAACAAGGGTAAAAGGAGAAAATGGACAGAAAAAGTTGTTGTGCAATTTCTCTTGAGTACGCCTATACCCCATATGTGGGGAAAAACCACTGTCTGGGCGCACGGCAGGGCTTGGAAGGGAAGGAGCGCCGTTTGACTTTTTCAAACCAAAATTGGCGGGAATTGAGATTGGACGCCATGTGCCCCTAATGTGCCTAAACAGTGGAAACCCCCCCCACATGTGACACCATTTTGGAAACTAGACCCCCTAAGGAACTTATCTAGATCTGTTGTGAGCACTTTGAACCCCCAAGTGTTTCACTAAAGTTTATAATGCCTGGGTGTGAAAAAAAAAAAAAAAATTCCACAATAATGATTTTTTAGTCCAGAATTTTTGATTTTTCCCAAGGAAATTGGACCCCAAAAGTTGTTGTCCAATTTGTCCTGAGTACGCTGATACCCCATATGTGGGGGATAAATACTGTTTGGACGCACCGCAGGGCTCGGAAAGGAAGTAATGACGTTTTGGAATGCAGACTTTGATGGGTGTCATGTTCAGTTTGCAGAGGCCCTGATGTGCCTAAACAGTGGAAACCACCCACAAGTGACCCCATTTTGGAAACTAGACCCCCTAAGGAACTTATCTAGATCTGTGGTGAGCACTTTGAACCCCCAAGTGCTTCACACAAATTTATAATGCCCGGGCATGAAAATAAAAAATCCTATTTTTTTCCCACAAAAGTAATATTTAAGTCATCAATTTTTTATTTTCCCAAGGGTAACATGAGAAAGTGGACCATAAAAGTTGTTGTCCAATTTGTCCTGAGTACGCTGATACCCCATATGTGGGGGGGAACCACTGCTTGGGCGCACGGCAGAGCTCGGAAGGGAAGGAGAGCCATTTAACTTTTTCAAACCAAAATTGGTAGGAATCGAGATTGGACGCCATGTCGCATTTGGATAGCCTCTGATGTGCCTAAACAGTGGGAATCCCCCACAAATGACCCCATTTTAGAAACTAGACCCCCTAAGGAAATTATCTAGATCTGTGATGAGCACTTTGAACCCCCAAGTGCTTCACACAAGTTTATAACATAGAGCCGTAAAATTAAAAAATAATTTTTTCCACAAAAATGATCTTTTCACCCCAATTTTTATTTTCCCAAGGGTAAAAAGACCTCAAAAGTTATTGTGAAATTTGTCTTGAGTACGCTGATACCCAATATGTGGGGGTAAACCATTGTTTGGGTGCATGGCAGAGCTTGGAAGGGAAGGAGCGCAGTTTGACTTTTTCAACGCAGAATTGGCTGTATGCCATGTCTCGTTTGGAGAGCCCCTGATGTGCCTAAACAATGGAATCTCCCCACAAGTGACACCATTTTGGAAACTAGACCCCTTAAGGAACTTATCTAGATCTGTTGGGAGCACGTTCAAACCCCCAAATGTTACACTAAAGTTTATAATGCCTGGGTGTGAAAACAAAAAAAAAAATTCCACAAAAAATGATTTTTTAGTCCCCAATTTTCCAATTTTTGATTTTTCACAAGGGAATTGGACCCCAAAAGTTGTTTTCCAATTTATCCTGAGTACGCTGATACCCCATATGTGGGGGGGAAATACTGTTTGGGCGCACGGCAGGGCTCGGAAAGGAAGTAATGACATTTTGGAATGCAGAATTTGATGGGTGTCATGTTCAGTTTACAGAGTTCCTGATATGCCTAAACAGTGGAAACCCCCCACAAGTGACGGCATTTTGGAAACTAGACCCCCTAAGGAACTTATCTAGATCTGTGGTGAGCACTTTGAACCCCCAAGTGCTTCACACAAGTTTATAATGCCCGGACATGAAATAAAAAAATCCAATTTTTTCCCACAAAAATGATCTTTTAGTCACCAATTTTTTATTTCCCAAGGGAAAGGGGAGAAATTTTAACACAAATATTGTTGTCCAATTTGTACCGAGTACGCTGATACACTATATGTGGGAGAAAACTACTGTGTGGGTGCACATTGGGGCTCGGAATAGAAGTAGTGACATTTAGTAATGCAGACTTTGATGGAATGGTCTGTGGGTGTCATGTCGCATTTGGAGAGCCCCTGATGTGCTTAAACAGTGGAAACCCCCCACATGTGACCCCATTTTGTAAACTAGACCCCCAAATGAACTTATCTAGATGTGTGGTGAGCGCTTTGAACCCCCCAAGTGCTTCACAAAAGTTTATAACGCCTGGACGTGAAAATAAAAAAATCATATTTTTTCCACAAACATCTTTTAGTCCCCAATTTTTTATGTTCCCAAGGGTAACAGGAGAAATTGGACCCAAAGAGTTGTTTTCCAATTTGTCCTGAGTATGCTGATACCCTATATGTGGGAGAAAACTACTGTATGGGCACACGTCGGGGCTCGGAAGTGAAGTAGTGACATTTTGCATTGCAGACTTTGATGGAATGGTCTGTGGGTGTCATTTCGCGTTTGGAGAGCCCCTGATGTGCCTAAACAGTGGAAACCCCCCACAAGTGACAACATTTTGGAAACTAGACCACCAAAGGAACTTATTTAGATGTGTGGTGAGAACTTTGAACCCCCAAGTGCTTCACAGAAGTTTATAACGTACAGCCATAAAAATAATAAATCATTTTTTTCTACAAAAACGATATTTTTGCCCCAATGTTTTATTTTCCCAAGGGTAACAGAAGAAATTGGACCCCAATAGTTATTGTGCAATTTGTCCTGAGTATGCTATTACCCCATATGTGGGGGTAAACTACTGTTTGGGCGCATGGCAGAGCTCAGAAGGGAAGGAGCACTGTTTGACTTTTTCAACGCCGAATTGGCTGGAATAGAGATCAGACGCCATGTCACATTTGGAGATACCCTGATGTGCCTAAACAGTGGAAACCCAATTCTAACTCCAACCCTAACCCCAACACACCCCTAACCCTAATCCCAACCCTAATCATAACCCTAACCACAAGCCTAACCCTAACACACCCGTAACCCTAGTCCCAACCCTAACCCTAACTTTAGCCCCAACCCTAACCCTAACCCTAATGGGAAAATGGAAATAAATACATTTTTTTAATTTTATTATATTTCCCTAACTAAGGGGGTGATAAGGGGGGTTGGATTTACTATTTATAGCGGGTTTTTATGATTGGCAGCTGTCACACGCTAAAAGACGCTTTTTATTGCAAAAAGTAGTTTTTGCATCATCACATTTTGAGAGCTATAATTATTCTATATTTTGGCCCACAGAGTCATGTGAGGTCTTATTTTTTGCGGGACAAGGTGACATTTTTATTGGTACCATTTTTGGGCACATGACATTTTTTGATCACTTTTTTTACGATTTTAGGAGACAGAATGAACAAAAACCAGCAATTCATGAGTTTCTTTTGGGGGGGGCGTTTATAACATTCCGTGTGGTAAAATTGATAATGCAGTTTTATTCTTTGGGTTAGTACGATTACAGTGATACCTCATTTGTATTATTTTTTTTATGTTTTGGCGCTTTTATACAATTAAAACGATTATATATAAAAAAAAATTGTTTTGCATCTCTTTATTCTATGAGCTATAACTTTTTTATTATTTCGCTGATGATGCTGTATGGCAGCTCAATTTTTGCGAGACAAGATGACGTTTTCAGCGGTACCATGTTTGTTTATATCCGTCTTTTTGATCGCGTGTTATTCCACTTTATGTTCGGCGGTATGATGATAAATCATTGTTTTTTAGACTTGTTTTTTTTTTAAGGGGTTTACTAAAGGGGTTAACTAATGGGACAGTTTTATAGTATGGGTCGTTACGGACGCGGCGATACCAAATATGTGTACTTTTACTGTTTGGGTTTTTTTTACATTAAAGAAGTGAATTTATTTGGGTAATATTTTTTTTTTTTTTTCATTATTTAGGAATTTTTTTTTACACTTGTGATATTTATTTTTTGTACATTTTTACTTTATCCCAGGGTGGGACATCACTGTGTAGGGTCAGATCGCTGGTGTGACAGTGTGCACAGCACTCTGTCACACCAGCGATCTCTCTGGCAGTGCTGCAGGCTTCTCAGTGCCTGCTCTGAGCAGGCACTGAGGAAGCTGCCTCCCTGCAGGACCCGGCGGCCATCTTGGATTGGGGTCTGCAGTGAGGAGAGTCCCTCGAAACAGCGCGACACATCGCGCTGTTCTGAGGGTCTCAGGGGAGCGCTCATGCAGAATAATCGCATCCTATCCATAGACAGGGTTATTTATCTTGCGGAGACGGAGCGTCTCCGCAAGATAATTAGACAAGCAGCAGTCTGGAAAGACGCGCCACATGTCCAGATACGCAGGGCCACCAGATGCGACCATGCACTCATAGTGGAGATGGGATTTTATAAAATCCCCTCCACTATGCTGTAACATCTGGACGCTGTGGATTGGACGCTGCGGCTGTACGCAGCGTCCAATCCACAGCAAATCCTGAATGTTTCCGGACTGTGGAAACATAGCCTAACAGAAAGTTTAAATGGGTTTCGTGGACTTGGGGCACATGGAAGAACCGGAGTAGAGTGAGAGATCCACCCCACTACCAATCCTGCAGATCTCTCCAAAAATAAAAGCCCATGTTGGGTTTTCCTAAAATCTGACTTAGTCAAATAGTTTAAACAAATCCACTCTTGTCTTTTATTCTGCATTGTAACCACAGTCGTGGCTGTAATCACAATGCTCTCCACAGGGTTCAGTATGCCTCTATGCGGATCCTGGAGGACATATAACGACCCTGATATATGATTCTGGATCGCCCGCCAGGGCAGTGGAATACTCACTACCGTGCCGGTGTCTTAAAGGTTTGTGTCATGGCAGCAGTGACCCGGTCCGTGGCCCTGGGCGTCCAATAAAAGGGGAATATTTACAGGGGATGATAGAGTTTGTAGTAAAGTGTTCGTGATGCCACCTGTGGTTTCTGGTCAGAGGTGACCAGTGCTGCAGTGCAGATCCTCTGAGACTGATGGTGTGATGCAGAGTTGGAATAGCTCTCCGCAGGCAGAGCTCGTTGTCTCAGGGCAGAGGAATGTTGTAGAGAGATTAATGGTGCTGTAAGATGTAGCAGAGTGGATTGTGTGTCGCATGAAGAACTTGAGGAGACAGTCAAATGCACTTTCCAAGGCTTTACTCACAGTTCAGGTGCATGCAGTACAGGTGCTCGCTTAGTGCCACGTCCTCCAGGTGAGGAGTCCAGCCAACTCCCAGGAAGATGGAGAACACCAGTCCAAAAGCTCCCTGTCAGTGTTTGCCTTCCCTGGCCATCTCACAGTGCTGATTCCCACTCCTTCCTTTTCAGCACCTCACAAAGCAGTGTCCCAGTCTGGTAGCTGCGAATCCTGTAGGACAACGTGACCCAGGAGTTTCCTTGATTCTATATAGCTCTCCTTCCTGGAGAAGATGCTTGTGGTTGTGGCTGTGACCCCTAAAGTTGTCACAGCTGTCGGCTTGCTAGCTGAGTCCTAAAGTTCTCCACTAGGCTAGGGGCCGAGTCCCTTCTGCGACCTGGATTCTCCCAGCTGGCGTCCGCCAGTCCTGAAACGAGCTCCACGGGTAGCCTTCTGCTCAGCCGTTTCTCTGAGAAATCACTTTTCCCTTCAAGGGAACCTTCCTTCTTTCTTTCTCTCTGTGAGCATCTCCTCAGGACTTGGAGCCTGCTGCACGGTTCTATATCTTTCTCCTCTCCCCTATGGGAGAGCTGCCTATGCACGTCTGTCCTCTTCCTCCCCGAATGGAAGACTCTCTCTTGCTTCCCTCTAACTCCTGCTCTGACCCACAAGCTCCACCCACCTTCTAACACCCTTTGCTAGCTGTAGACATGCTAGTGGAACTCAGCTAGTGTGTGTGATGGATGCAGTGTTGCCAGAGCCAGGTTTAGTATCTCCATCTTACCTGAAAGGTGGGATACCACATCTCTGGCTGAGATGCAGTACCTCTGTGATGACTGGACCCTCAGGGGCGCCACAATTCCCCTCACTGCCTGACAATATATATATATTAATTCAGTCAACATGAGTCCCTCTCGAGACCTGATCCTGTAGGGGAAAAAGACCTTCTGATAATTTCTACATGTCTTAATAGGACAGCAGCATCATGACTGTAGAGGGGCCTCCTTGCTCCCTGACAATGTGACTCTGCCGTATGTCCACATATAAGTAAAAGATTCCATGGTGCCCAGTGTAGTTTACTGAAGACCCTCAATCTCCATTTGGGCGTGAACGCTTTGTTATTAACTCGCAGCATGAATTCACCACATACTAAGTGAACTCCACATCTACAGTTACCGTGGCTCCATGTCATAAGAGTCTTCCAGAAGTACTGTTTGATGACCACCCCTGACTATATGCCCTATGGTGACCGCAGCTGCTTTATATTGTTGGGCTCTTTTGTCCATATGATACAGATTCTCTGCAGAGTTATCAAATCATGTTAAGGAAATGCAGATTTGCCAAAGTTTTCACACTTTGCCTTAAATCTTCAGAATAAAATTTCAAATTTGCGCCACATCTCAATCTCTTACCCGTTCTTATGGGAGTTTTCCCATCATCATGAATTACTAAAATTGCAAAGTGCTTGTAGATACAAGCAACTTTGCCATTTTGCTCTTTAAAAATCACCTCCGTCCTCAGGAATGGAGGGATTTCTAATTCTGCTGTTTAAGGATTGTTCCTTAGATTACTGACCACCACTGCAGTCTATCAGAGATGGCCCGTTTCCTAGACAAGGAGTCCTGACAGCTAGTACTCACCGCTCTGAAGCTGGCCAGATGACTGGATCCTGCCCCTGCAACTCCTCTGATGCTGTGGATGAAAAGCTGCCTCTGCTTGTAACATCGGATTTATGCACAATTTGGGCCAGTGCAGAATAAAAACAATGGAAATACAACGGATGTCTCCCTATGTAGCACCAGGGTCTGGCTGTGACAGCAAACTGTTTAAAAGGAATCTGTCAGCAGGATTGTGCACAGTAAACCACAGACAGTGTCAGGTTGGCGCCATTCAGCGTCGGACTGGAGCACTTTGGGCCCACCAGAGAAAATCATTCTTGGGGCCCACTATGTAGCTACATAGAAATAAATACAAGACCACCAATTGTGCGGTAAAACAAGCCTTCCTCATATAATATAGAGTAACCCCCTCATAAAATATAAAGTAGCCAACTCATAGAATAAAAAGTCGCCCCCTCATAGGGTGCAATGCAGCCCCCTCATATAGTATAATGTAGCCCCCTCACAGAATATAATGCAGTCCTCATATAGTATAATGCAGCCCCCTCATAGAATATAATGTAGCCCCCTCATAGAATATAATGCAGAACTCCATAGAATATAATGCAGCCAGCCTCATAGAGTATAATGCAGCCCCCCATAGGGTATAATATAGCTCCCCCATAGGCAATAATGCTGCCCCTTCATAGGGTATAAGGCAGATCCCCCATAGGGTATAATGAAGCTCCCCAATAGGGTATAATGCAGCTCCTCCCATAGGGTATAATGCTGCCCCCTCATAGGGTATAATGCAGCTCCGCCATAGGGAATAATGCTGCCCCATCACAGGGTATAATGTAGCTCTCCCATAGGGTATAATGCAGCTCCCCCATAGGGAATAATGCTGCCCTCCTCACAAGGTATAATGCAGCTCCCCCATAGGGAGTAACGATGCCCCTCTCATAGGGTATAATGCAACCAGGAGTCACTGAATATATATAAAAAACCCACAATACTCACCTCTCCTCCTCGCTCCCACGCTGATTCCGGCGGCGGCACTGCTCCGATGTCAGGAGCTGCAGTGCAGTCAGGCTGGCACACAGCGGGTACGCGATGAAGTGACATAATCGCACACTCACTGTGTGTCAGAGGCAGAGGGGAATGATGGGAGAGGGAGCATCATCTGACGTTCTTTCCTCCATTATTGCTTTCAACTATATCGGCATCTGATGCCGATACAGTTGAATGCGGCTCGCACTGGGGGGCGGTGCTGATGCCAGATCCCCCGAACTTACGGCCCCATAGCGGCCGCGTGAGCTGGGGGCCCCGGGGGGAGCAGGGGCCCTGGTCTGCGAGCCCTGATAGCAGGCAGTGTAAGCCGCAGCGTGTAGTAAACACAGCCCGCTATTAAAGTGAAATGAATATTCAGATCCTCTCCACGCCCATGGGGGCATGGGGAAGTGTGAATATTCATTTCTTTTAGCAGCGGGAACATGCTTCGACTTCCTTTCACCCACTGCTGCTCCGCTGGCACCGGGGTCCCCATAGCAGCTGCGTGGTGTGCCGCTATTAGCGACAAGCCACTGGCTGGGGGCCAGCAGGTGTCAGTGCCTGGGCCCACCGGAGAATCCTCCGGTTCTCCGGTGGCCCAGTCCGACCCTGGCACCATTACACTGATTAAAATGATACCTGGTGATGAAATCCATCTCGTGGCTGTTTAATCTTTATTTGCAGTTTTCAGTTAATGAGACTCTTCTGCTCTGGGTGGGGCTGTGGGCGGTCTGTGGGGGGATATTTACATATTTATCTGAATGGCTTATGACAGGTCACTGATCCCTCACTGACCTACCCCCTATTTTACATACTGTATATCTTATTGTATGGGAAAAAAATTATTTCTCAAAATGGCACATGCCACACCTGCACTTTAGCATAATTCGGATTGGTGATAGATGCTACTGCACAGCCGTGGCCGGCGCTATCTTGGTGGAGACAATTTTTTTTTTCCATACAATAAGATATACAGTATGTAAAATAGGGGTTAGGTCAGTGAGGGATCAGTGACCTGTCATAAGCCATACAGATGAATATGTAAGCAGAGCACCAGATGAAGCCCCCCCACAGCTCACCCACAGGCTCCCCGTAGAATGAGAATCTCAGTAACTGAAAACTCCAAATAAAGATTAAACAACCACAAGACAAATTACATCACCCAGGTATCATTTTAATCAGTATAATGGCACCAACTTGACACTGTCTGTAGGTTACTAAGCACAATCCTGTTGACAGGTTCCCTTTAACTCTTCTAGCTATGTCCTTCAAAAGAAAACAAAAGAAGGTGGTTCTAGAAAGTGATGAATCCTATGTATCCATCATATCTATCTATCTATCTATCTATCTATCTATCTATCTATCTATCTATCTATCTATCTATCTATCTATCTATCTATCTATCTATCTATCTATCTATCTATCTATCTATCTATCTATCTATCTATCTATATCTATCTATCTATCTATGAAGAAAATTAGAGCAGCACAAAGAAAGAGTCCGGATGCAGAGCCCCCCAGGTTAATACCAAACCTCAATTATGAAAATCCAGAAAAATTGGAGGCAGCACACCGTTTGTAGTGAAAAAGAGCTATTTAATAAGCCCAAAAGGCACAGGAACCTTTCTCAAACCTTTCTATAATCGTGCTATAACATCTTTGTATATTTATTTCTCTGTTTATATATATTTTTTAAAAAAACGCTGTGACTTAGTAGCGCTGAGGTTTCGTTCCTTTGTAACATGCTGTCTATTTGGATCTTTTGCCTTTTGGCTTGAGAACGGTTCCTGTTGTTTGGACTGAAACGTCGCTTTTTGGGCTTATTAAATAGCTCTTTTAAACTACAAACGGTGTGCTGCCTCCAATTTTTCTGAATTTATCTATCTATTTATCTATTATCTATCTTTCACATATCTATCTAATAATTGCTGTATATATTATGCCGTATATACTTAGCATCTCGCTCTCCTTCTATCCACCTACTTATGAAATCCCTGTCTGTCTATCCTTAATTCTATCTCCACTACTTAGCATGGATGTATCATTGTCAAAATAATGATTTCCATTTCTTAATAACTGATAAGTTTGTTTCTTCACAGAACAATGCTCCTTCCTGTTAGTGTTATATTTTCCTTCATAATAAGTTCTTTACAAGTAGAAGATAATCAGATAACGTCACCTTGCTGTGGGACCCCTGGGATTCCTGGGGTTCCTGGGATACCTGGCAACACAGGATTATCGGGAAGAGATGGTCGAGATGGTAGAGATGGAGCAACAGGGATAAGCGGACCTAAAGGAGACCCTGGAGAGCCAGGTAAAGAATGGGGTGTGGTGCTGCTGTTTCATGTAGAAGGAAGTACTATACTGTACACCTTTTTCAAAGCACAATGACCATAACCAATACATTCAAACAGGGCTTCCACTACGAATTTCAGAGCCCCATACTGTCAAAATTTTCGGGCCCCCTTGATATTCCACCCAGGCTCCACCCCAGCTCTGCCTCCACCCCAGCTCCGTTTCCACCCCTCAAACCTTACACAGTCCCACCGCCCACTCTTGGAAAAACTCCACAACCAATAATACCACATGCAAGAGAGAAAAACCGCCACGCCATGACCAGATCACATATTTCCACAACATAGTGACAGAATAATAGCACATACAAGGGACAAATACCACCACAGCATGGCCGGACCACATATTACCACTACATAGTGACTGAATACTACCACATACAAGGGACAAATACCATCACGCCATGACCAGATCACATATTACCACCACATAGTGACAGAATAATAGCACATACAAGGGACAAATACCACCACAGCATGGCCGGACCACATATTACCACTACATAGTGACTGAATACTACCACATACAAGGGACAAATACCATCACGCCATGGCCAGATCACATATTACCACCACAGGAGATAAATACAGACATGCCATGACCAGATCAAGAGTATGAGAGCATCGTTCAGGCTCTCTTAGACTTCAATTGAGAGCTTGTGATGTAGCTTCTGATTTCCAGGATGTCAGAAGCTGTACTTGCAAGAAGGTTCTGCAAGACCGCAGTGGTGCTGAATAAAGATGAAGAAGACACAACGAAGGGCAAGTATGACAAGTCATTTAGGTTTAAAGTGACTCTGTCAGCACAGAATGACTGTTCACAAAAAAGTCTAGCCACTCGGTGCTTCATGACGGGCCCAATTATTTAAATTCACACCCCCACCTGCTTGTTTTCTGTCTATCTCCAACCATTCTTTGATTGACAGCTCTGGCTTCATAGGGCCAGAGAAAGGTGGAGATAGCGTAAAACCAAGTAGGTTGGAAGGTGAAGTTAAATGATTAGCCACCATGAAGCACCATGCTCCTGGACTTTGTTTGAACAGTCATTCTGTGCTGACAGAGATCCTTTAAAGCACCAATCCAGCATTGAAAAAAAACCCTCTCTGTAGTGGTGCTTGAAACTGGCCACAATGCCTCAATGCTTTACACATTGGTTACATTTTTGAAAACCATTTCAAGGCAAAAGTGATTTTGTTGCCTAGTCCAAAAATATTAGTATATACAGTGGGTACGGAAAGCATTCAGACCACTTTAAATTTTTCACTCTTTGTTTCATTGCAGACATTTGGTAAATTAAAAAAAGTTCATTTTTTCTCATTAATGTACACTCTGCACCCCATCTTGACTGAAAAAAAATAGAAATGTAGAAATTTTTGCAAATTTATTAAAAAAGAAAAACTGAAATTTCACATGGTCATAAGTATTCAGACCCTTTGTTCAGACACTCATATTTAAGTCACATGCTGTCCATTTCCTTGTGATCCTCCTTGAGATGGTTCTACTCCTTCATTGGAGTCCAGCTGTGTTTAATTAAACTGATAGGACTTGATTTGTAAAGGTACAAACCTGTCTATATAAGACCCCACAGCTCACAGTGCATGTCAGACCAAATGAGAATCATGAGGTCAAAGGAACTGCCCAAGGAGCTCAGAGACAGAATTGTGGCAAGGCACACATCTGGCCAAGGTTACAAAAGAGGTAAGAAGAACCCCAAGATCACTATGGCCACAGATGCAGTAGGGAGATGGGAGAAAGTTCCACAAAGTCAACTATCACTTCAGCCCTCTACCAGTCGGGCCTTTGTGGCAGAGTAGCCCGACGGAAGCCTCTCCTCAGTGCAAGACATATAAAAGCCTGCATAGAGTTTGCTTAAAAAAAACACATGAAAGACTCCCAGACTATGAGAAATAAAATTCTCTGGTCTGATGAGACGATGATAGAACTTTTTGGTAATAATTCTAAGCAGTATGTGTGGAGAAAATCAGGCACTGCTCATCACCTGCCCAATACAATCCCAACAGTGAAACATGGTGGTGGCAACATCATGCTATGGGGGTGTTTTTCAGCTGCAGGGACAGCACGACTGGTTGCAATTGAAGGAAACATGAATGCGGCCAAGTACAGAGATATCCTGGATGAAAACCTCTTCCAGAGTGCTCTGGACCTCAGATTTGGCTGAAGGTTCACCTTCCAACAAGACTATGACCCTAAGCACACAGCTAAAATAACAAAGGAGTGGCTTCAGAACAACTTTGTGACCATTCATGACTGGACCAGCCAGAGCTTTGACCTAATCCCAATTGAGCATCTCTGGAGAGACATGAAAATGGCTGTCCCCCAACATTCACCATCCAACCTGATGCAACTGGAGAGGATCTGCAAGGAAGAATGGCAGAGGATCCCCAAATCCAGGTGTGAAAAACTTGTTGCATCATTCCCAAAAGACTCATGGCTGCACTAGCTCAAAATGGTGCTTCTACTCAATACTGAGCAAAGGGTCTGAACCAGGGGTGAACCTAGCCTCTGTGCTGCCTGAGGCGAACTGCAAAACGGCACCCCCCAATTCGAGCGAAGAAGGTTGCCGCGCGCATAGCGCGCCGTGGCAAATTTTAGGCCACGCCCGACCACACCCATTTCACAACTAGTCACACCCATGTCCACACCCCGACCACACCCATTTAGCACTGGTGATCACCCTGACTGGTACTGAGGGCACAGTGACTGGTACTATGGGCACACTGGTACTGAGTAAAAGAAAGAACAGAGAGAGAAAAAAGAAAACAGAGAAAGGAGAGAGAAAGAGGGGAAAGCAAGAAAGAACAGAGAGAAAGTAGAGGGAGAAATAAATAAACAAAGAAAGGGAAAAGAAAGAACAGAGAGAGAAAAGAACAGAGAGAGAAAGAAAAAAAGACGGGAAAGAAAGAAAAGAGAGAAAGAAAGAAAGAACAGAAAAAGAAATAGGGGACAGAAAAAAAGAACAGAGAGAAAAAAAGAAATAGGGGAAAGAAAGAACAAAGAGAGAAAGAAAGAACAGAGAGATAGAGAGAAATAAAGATGGGAAACAAAGAACAGAGAGAGAGAAAGAGAAATAAAGAAAACAGATAGAAAGAACAGAGAGAGAGAGAAAGAACAGAAAGATAGAGTGGAAAAAAAGAAAAAGAAGAAAGAAAGAAAGAACAGAGAGAAAGAAAGAACAGAGAGAGAAAGAAAGAGAAAGAAAGAACAGAGATAGAAAGAAAGAGGGGAAAGAAAGAACAGAGAGAGAAAGAAAGATGGGAAAGAAAAAAACTACTGAATAATGGCCCCATATACTGCTGCATACAGTAAAATGGCCCCACATGATGCTCCATACTGAATAATGGCCCCATATACTGCTGCATACAGTATAATAGCCCCACATGATGCTCCATACTGAATAATGGCCCCATATACTGCTGCATACTGTATATTGGCCCCATATACTGCCGCATACAGTATAATAGCCCCACATGATGCTCCATACTGAATAATGGCCCCATATACTGCTGCATACAGTATAATAGCCCCACATGATGCTCCATACTGAATAATGGCCCCATATACTGCTGCATACAGTATAATAGCCCCACATGATGCTCCATACTGAATAATGGCCTTGCATAAAAAAAACTACTCACCTCTGCCCGTTCCAACGCTGATATCGCTTCCTCATCTATCACACACACACAGCGTCTCACACACACACACACACACACATACATACATACATGCATACATACACACAGCATCACACACACACACACACACACACACACACACACACAGCAGCTTCACACACACACACACATACACACACACAGCAGCTTCACAGGCACAGCGGCCAGACTCACCTCTCCACGATCCGGCAGCTTCCTTCTTCTCACTTCCTCTCACACATTGAGCGGCGCTGGTGTTATGAGTTCTGCTCTGCCGCCCCCTGGCTGCCGACGCCTGAGACAACAGCTCAACTCGCCTCATTATAGCGGCGCCCCTGGTCTGAACACTTATAACCATGTGAAATTTCAACTTTTTTTTTAATAAGTTTGTAAAAATGTCTATATTTCTGTTTTTTTCAGTCAAGTTGGGGTGCAGAGTGTACATTAACCCCTTCCCGACCCATGACGCCTACGTTGGCATCATGAAAACCAGTGGCATCCCGACCCATTACGCCAACGTATACGTCATGCTATAAATCATGTTCCTGCGGGTCGGGTGACCGGGGTCACTGAAAGGCCACCCGACCCGCAGGCACAAGACCCTTTGTGCATCACCACAGTGGGGGTGGCTTAACCCCCACGTGGCTAAGATTGCTCTGATTGGCTGTTAAAAGTGAAACAGCCAATCAGAGCGATTTGTAATATTTCACCAATGAAATTCGGTGAAATATTACAATCCAGCCATGGCCGATGCTGCAATAGCATCTGCCATGGCTGGATACCGAGTTACGCGACCCCCCCACACCGAGTCACGGCGGTGATCGGCCGCCGCCATCGATTCATGGCAGCGATCGGTCACCACCATCACTATCTGCTCCCCTGCGCTCTGGTCCTCTCCCCTCCTCCTTGCCTCCGCTCCCCCTCGGCTTCAGACCCCCCCGTAGGTCCCCTCACCTCTCCCGGTCTTCTGGCGTCCTCGATCCGTCCCGGCGTCCGTCCGGGACTCTTCATGGGTGCCGCCATCTTGGAAAACGGCGGGCGCTTTGCGCAGTGCGCCCTCCAGAGTACATGAATTTATTTTGATCACTTTGATAAACTGTCACAGTGATCAAAATAAATAAAAAGTAAATAAAAGCACCCTTTATCACCCCCATAGGTAGGGACAAAAAATAAAATAAAGAAAATATATATATATATATTTTTTTCCTGTTAGGCTAGGTTCACATTACGTTTTACCAGCCCGTTCAACACATAGCGTTGACGGGCTGGTAACGGTATAGCACAACACGATCGCGTTATGCTATACCCGCTAGCGCAGATGAATCAGCAGATGATTCATCAGTGCTAGCGGTGACGGAGCTCAGACGCTGCAGGCCGCGTCCGAGGCTCTGTCACTGTATGAAGGCACATCGCGAACGCATGCCACTTTACGGCATGCGTCGCGATGCGCCCAACAATGGGGTTCAATGGCAGCGTTAACAGACTGCGTTACACCGCGCTATAACGCGGTCCGTTTAACGGACTGCATCAACGCAATGTGAACCCAGCCTAAAGGGTTAGAATTAGGCTGGGTTCATATTGCGTTATGGCAGTCCGTTAGACGGACTGCGTTACACCGCGGTATAACGCGGTGTAACGCAGTCCGTTAACGCTGCCATTCACTCCATTTCTGTGCGCATCGCGACGCATGCCGTAAAGCGGCATGCGTTTGCGACGTGCCGTCATTCAATGACGGAGCCTCAGACGCAGGCTGCAGCATCTGGGCTCCGTCACCGCTAGCACAGATGAATCATCTGCTGATTCATCTGCGCTAGCGGGTATAGCATAACGCTATGTGTTGAACGGGCTGGTAAAACGCAATATGAACTCAGCCTTAGGGTTAGGGTTAGAACTAGGGTTAGGGTTAGCATTAGGGTTAGCATTAGGGTTAGAATTAGGGTTAGGGTTGGAATTAGGGTTAGGGTTGAGATTAGGTTAGGGATGGGACTAGGGTTAGAGTTAGGATAAGTTTTAGGGGTGTTTTGGGGTTAGGGTTGGGATTAGGGTTAGGCTTGTGGTTAGGGTTATGGTTAGAGTTGGGATTAGGGTTAGGGGTGTGTTGGGGTTAGGGTTATGGTTAGGGTTTGGATTAGGGTTAGGGGTGTGTAGGGGTTAGGGTTGGGGTTAGTGGTGTGTTGGGGTTAGGGTTGGAGTTACAATTGAGGGGTTTCCACTATTTAGGCACATCAGGGGGTCTCCATACGCAATATGGCGCCACCATTGATTTCAGCAAATTTTGCGTTCAAAAAGTCAAACAGTGCTCCCTTTATTCCGAGCCCCGACGTGTGTCCAAACAGTGGTTTTACCCCCACATATGGGGTATCAGCGTACTCAGGAAAAATTGCACAACAACTTTGGGGGTCTAATTTCTCATTTTACCCTTGGGAAAAAAAATTGGGGACTAAAAAATTATTTTTGTGGAAAAAAAAATGATTTTTCATTTTCACGGCTCTGGGTTATAAACTTCTGTGATGAACTTGGAGATTCAAAGTGCTCACCACACATCTAGAGGAGTTCCTTGGGGGATCTAGTTTCCAAAATGGGGTCACTAGGGGGAGTTTCTACTGTTAGGCACATCAGGGGCTCTGCAAACGTAACAATACGCCTTCAGACCATTCCATCAAGTCGGCATTTCAAAACGTCACTACTTCCCTTCTGAGCCCCGACGTGTGCCCATACAGTAGTTTTCTCCCACATATGGGATATCAGTGTACTCAGGACAAATTGTACAACTCTTGGGGTCTAATTTCTCCTGTTACCCTTGGGAAAATAAAAAAATTGGGGACTAAAAGATCATGTTTGTGGAAAAAATATGATTTTTTTATTTTCATGCCCAGGCGTTATAAACTTCTGTGTAGCCCTTGGGGGTTCAAAGTGCTCACCACACATCTAGATAAGATCCTTGCGGGGTCTAGTTTCCAAAATGGGGTCACTTGTGGGGAGTTTCTACTGTTAGGCACATCAGGGGCTCTGCAAACATAACAATACGCCTTCAGACCATTCCATCAAGTCGGCATTTCAAAACGTCACTACTTCCCTTCTGAGCCCCGACGTGTGCCCATACAGTAGTTTTCTCCCACATATGGGATATCAGTGTACTCAGGACAAATTGTACAACTCTTGGGGTCCAATTTCTCCTGTTACCCTTGGGAAAATAAAAAAATTGGAGACTAAAAGATCATGTTTGTGGAAAAAATATGATTTTTTTATTTTCATGCCCAGGCGTTATAAACTTCTGTGTAGCCCTTGGGGGTTCAAAGTGCTCACCACACATCTAGATAAGATCCTTGCGGGGTCTAGTTTCCAAAATGGGGTCACTTGTGGGGAGTTTCTACTGTTTAGGCACATCAGGGTCTCTGCAAACGTAACAAGATACCCGCAGACCATTCCATCAAAGTCAGCATTTCAAAACGTCACTACTTCCCTTAAGAGCCCGAACGTGTGCCCGAACAGTGGTCCCCCCCACATATGGGGTACCAGTGTACTCAGAACAAACTGTACAACAACTTTTGGGGTCCTATTTCTCCTGTTATCCTTGTGAAAATAATAAATTGCGGGTTAAAAAAATCAGTTTTTGAGGAAAAAAATGATTTTTTTATCTACACGGCTCTGCATTATAAACTTCTGTGAAGCACTTGGGGGTTCAAGGTGCTCACCACACATCTGGATAAGTTCCTTGGGGGGTCTAGTTTCCAAAATGGGGTCACTTGTGGGGGGTTTCTACTGTTTAGGCACATCAGGGTCTCTGCAAACGTAACAAGGTGCCCGC
The DNA here is from genome assembly GCA_033576555.1 of Oophaga sylvatica. Taxonomy (NCBI): domain Eukaryota; kingdom Metazoa; phylum Chordata; class Amphibia; order Anura; family Dendrobatidae; genus Oophaga; species Oophaga sylvatica. The sequence goes on along the minus strand of JARQOD010000003.1, from coordinate 296,881,241 downwards.
AGACCATTCCATCACGTCGGCATTTCAAAGCGTCACTATATCCCTTCCGAGCCCTGACGTGTGCCCAAACAGTGGTTCCCCCCGACATATGGGGTACCAGCGTACTCAGGACAAACTGGACAAAAACTTTTGGGGTCCAATTTCTCCTGTAACCATTGTGAAAATAAAAAATAGGGGGCTAAAAAATCATTTTTTGAGAAAAAAAAATGATTTTTTATTTTCACGGCTCTGCGTTATAAACTTCTGTGAAGCACCTGGGGGTTCAAAGTGCTCACTGTGCATCTAGATAAGTTCCTTAGGGGGTCTAGTTTCCAAAATGGGGTCATTTGTGGGGGAGCTCCAAAGTTTAGGCACACAGGGGCTCTCCAAACACGACATGGTGTCCGCTAACGATTGGAGCTAATTTTCCATTCAAAAAGTCAAATGGTGCTTCTTCCCTTCTGGGCCCTGCTGTGCGCCCAAACAGTGGTTTATGACCACATATGAGGTATCTTTGTACTCAGTATAAATTGCCCAACATGTTGCCCATGTGAAAATGAAAAAACTGAGGCTAAAAGAAAATTTTTGTGAAAAAAAAAGTACTTTCCTTTTTTTACGGATCAATTTGTGAAGCACCTGGGGGTTCAAAGTGCTCACTATGCATCTAGATAAGTTCCTTGGGGGTCTAGTTTCCAAAATGGGGTCACTTGTGGGGGAGCTCCAATGTTTAGGAACACAGGGACTCTCCAAATGCGACATGGCAACCGCTAAATATTCCAGCATATTTTCCATTCAAAAAGTCAAATGGCGCTCCTTTCCTTCTGAGCCCTGCCGTGCGCTCAAACAGTGGTTTATGACCACATATGAGGTATCTGTGTACTCAGGAGAAATTGCCCAACAAATTTTAGGATCCATTTTATCCTGTTGCCCATGTGAAAATGAATAAACTGAGGCTAAAAGAAAATTATTGTGAAAAAAAGTACTTTCTTTTTTTTGCGGATCAATTTGTGAAGCACCTGGGGGTTCAAAGTGCTCACTATGCATCTAGATAAGTTCCTTGGTGGGTCTAGTTTCCAAAATGGGGTCACTTGTGGGGGAGCTCCAATGTTTAGGCACACAGGGACTCTCCAAATGCGACATGGCAACCGCTAAATATTCCAGCATATTTTCCATTCAAAAAGTCAAATGGCGCTCCTTCCCTTCTGAGCCCTGCCGTGCGCTCAAACAGTGGTTTATGACCACATATGAGGTATCTGTGTACTCAGGAGAAATTGCCCAACAAATTTTAGGATCCATTTTATCCTGTTGCCCATGTAAAAATGAAAAAATTGATGCTAAATGAAAATTTTTGTTGGAAAAATTAAAATGTCCTTTTTTTCCTTCCACGTTGCTTTAGTTCCTGTGAAGCACCTGAAGGGTTAATAATCTTCTTGAATGTAGTTTTGAGTAGCTTGAGGGGTGCAGTTTTTATAATGTTGTCACTTTTGGGTATTTTTTGCCATATAGACCCCTCACAGTGACTTCAAATGTGAGGTGGTCCGTAAAAAAAATGGTTTTGTAAATTTTGTTGTAAAAATTAGAAATCGCTGGTCAACTTTTAACCCTTATAACTTCCTAACAAAAAAAAATTTGTTTCCAAAATTGTGCTGATCTAAAGTAGACATGTGGGAAATGTTATTTATTAACTATTTTGTGTCACATAACTTTCTGGTTTAACAGAATAAAAATTCAAAATTTTAAAATTGCAAAATTTTCTAAATTTTCGCCAAATTTCAATTTTTTTCACAAATAAACGCAAAAATTATCGACCTAAATTTACCACTACCATGAAGCCCAATATGTCATGAAAAAACATTCTCAGAATCGCTAGGATCCGTTGAAGCGTTCCTGAGTTATTACCTCATAAAGGGACACTGGTCAGAATTGCAAAAAATGGCAAGGTCTTTAAGGTCAAAATAGGCTGGGTCATGAAGGGGTTTATGAGACAAAAATTAACTTTTTTGAATTTACCAAATGGCTGCAATGAAACAAATAGTGAAAAATTTAAAGAGGTCTGAATACTTTCCGTACCCACTGTACTTATATAAAACATACAAATGCAGTATATACAATACATACCAGTATAGAAAACATACAGTATATACTGTGTATAATATACACCTGGCTGTACTTTACAGTATGTGTGTTGTGTACAGAGGTGTATATAGGTTTTCCGGCACCCAGGGCAAGAATTCAGTTTGGCGTCCCCCCCAAGCATTTATGCGATTTGCACACTGAGTCATGTTCCGACGACCTGTCTGGAGAGTCCATCAATCTTCTGACACAAAATCAACAGCTTCAATGGCATATGTGCATAGAGGCTACAGAAACCTAGTAAACACCTATAGTGTCCGTACATTTCTGCGGTGGTTGGGATCCTACATAGTACATAATTGGCGTCCCCACTCAACGTCAGCTCTCCCTGACTGACCCTATAAGGCCCTTTTACGTGGAGATATAGACAAATATGCAGACAAAAATTCTTATTACCAAATAAGTTGCTTCATACCAACCAGGGTAAATAAATTATATAAGTAGATATTTTTGCAATTTTATACTGTGGCACACACAAAAGTCCATTGATATAGTGTGCTTTCATGCTCAATTATATTGGCCAGTAATATGTACACGTTACCCCAGGTATGATGTGATGTACACAGGGATGAATAGATTATCTGAAAACCTCTAAGCATGCACTGTTCTCGACGCGTTTCCCCTAAATAGGTTCATCAGGAGAACATACTTTGTTTTCAATATTATTATTATTATACATTTATATAGCGCCATTTATTCCATGGCGCTTTACATATGAAAAGGGGAAAAATATAGACAGGTACAATAAACATGTGCTGGACAAGGGACACACAAGTACAGAAGGAGAGAGGACCCTGCCCGCGAGGGCTCACAGACTGCAGGGATGGGTGAGAATACACTAGGAAAGGGTAGAGCTGTTCGTACGATGGTTCAGTACACTGAGGATCATTGCAGGTTGTAGGCTTGTCGGAACAGGTGGGTCTTCAGGTTTTTCTTGAAGGTCTCCGTTGTTGGTGAAAGTCTGATGTTTTGCGGCAGGGAGTTCCAGAGTATGGGGGAAGCCCGGGAGAAGTCTTGTATGCGGTTGTGGGAAGAAGAGATGAGGGGGGAGTCGAGAAGGAGATCTTGAGAGGATCGAAGGTTGCGTGTAGGTAGGTAGCGGGAGACCATGTCACAGATGTATGGGGGAGAAAGGTTGTGGATGGCTTTGTATGTCATGGTTAAGGTTTTGAACTGGAGCCTCTGGGCAATAGGGAGCCAGTGAAGGGCCTGGCATAGGGGGGAGGCTGGGGAATAGCGGGGAGACAGGTGGATTAGTCGTGCAGCAGAGTGTAGGATGGACTGGAGTGGTGCCAGAGTGCTAGAGGGGAGGCCAGACAGTAGGAGGTTGCAGTAGTCGAGGCGGGAGATGATAAGGGCATGCACTAGTGTTTTTGTGGTTTCATGGTTGAGGAATGAGCGGATCCGGGAAATATTTTTGAGTTTGAGGCAGCAGGAGGTGGCGAGGGCTTGGATATGTGGTTTGAAAGAGAGGGCAGAGTCGATGATCACCCCAAGGCACCGAGCATGTGGGACTGGGGAAAGCGAGCAGCCATTGACATTGATGGATAGGTCTGGTGAAGGGGTAGAGTGAGGTGGGGGAAAGATGATGAATTCTGTTTTGTCCATGTTCAGTTTGAGAAAGCGAGCAGAAAAGAAGGCTGAGATAGCAGACAGACACTGTGGGATTTTGGTCAGTAGGGAGGTGAGGTCAGGTCCAGATAGGTAGATCTGCGTGTCATCGGCGTAGAGGTGATACTGCAAGCCGTGGGATTCTATGAGCTGTCCCAGGCTGAAGGTGTAGATGGAGAAGAGTAGGGGTCCTAGGACTGAGCCTTGAGGAACACCGACAGACAGGGGGCGAGGTGAGGAGGTGGTGTGTGAGAGGGAGACACTAAATGTTCGGTCTGTTAGGTATGATGAGATCCAGGATAGGGCCAGGTCTGTGATGCCAAGAGATGAGAGAATCTGTAGCAGGAGGGAATGGTCCACAGTGTCGAAGGCAGAAGACAGGTCCAGGAGAAGGAGGACAGAGTAGTGTCGCTTGCTCTTGGCGGTTAGCAGGTCGTTAGTGACTTTAGTTAGGGCAGTTTCAGTTGAGTGATGCGGTCGAAAGCCGGATTGTAACCGGTCAAAGAGGGAACAGGAGGAAAGGTGGGAGGACAGTTCAAGATATACATGCTGTTCCAGTAGTTTTGAGGCGTATGGGAGAAGAGATATCGGGCTATAGCTAGACGCAGAGGATGGGTCGAGGGAGGGCTTTTTGAGGATGGGTGTGATTGAAGCATGTTTGAAGGATGAAGGAAAGACACCATTTGTAAGTGAAAGGTTGAAGAGGTGTGTGAGAGTAGGGATGAAGACTGTGGCAAAGTTAGGGATGAGGTGGGACGGGAGTGGGTCAAGTGCGCAAGTGGTGAGGTGTGATCTTGACAGGAGAGTGGAGAGCTGATCTTTTGTCATGGTGGTGAAGCTGGTTTTGGAAGAACAGGGCTGAGTGGCTAAGAGGGGCATTGGGGGCTGCGGGCCAAAGCCTTCTCTGATAGTATCAATCTTTTGCTTAAAGAAGGAGGCAAAGTCTTCGGCAGAAATGAGAGGAGAGGGAGGAGGTGCTGTGGGATGGATTAGAGAATTGAAAGTGTTGAAGAGCTGTTTAGGGTTGTGAGACAGGGAGGATATGAGAGATGCGAAGTAAGTTTGTTTTGCGGCAGAGAGCGTGGACTTGAAGCTGGCGAGGGACTGCTTGTATGCGTTAAGGTGCTCGGTAGAATGGGTTCTCTTCCATCTCCGCTCGGTAACCCTGGAAGCCCGTCTCAGTTCTTTGGTCAGGCCGGTCAGCCAGGGCTGCCTGTTGATTGTACGAGTTTTGCTCTGCGTGAGGGGGGCGGCCGAATCAAGTGTGGTTTTTATTGTGGTGTTATAAAATGTGGCAGCAGCATCTGTGTCATTAAGTGAGGCTATGTCTGTGAGAGGGAGGAGGGACTCAGAGAGCGATTGTAAATTGAGGTGTTTGAGATTTCTGCGAGGGTGGGTGAGTTTGTGGAGTGGGGGATGCGCACTAACAGAGGAGAGGGAAGAGAATGTCAGTAGGTTGTGGTCAGACAGCGGGAGTGGGGAGTTAGTGAGATTGGTGAGGGAACAGAGGCGGGTGAAGATAAGGTCCAGCGTGTGACCGTCTTTGTGAGTGGCCGCAGAGGACCATTGAGTGAGGCCGAGGGAAGCCGTGAGCGAAAGAAATTTAGAGGTAGCCGGGGTGGAAGTGTCAATGGGGATGTTGAAATCGCCCATGATGATGGTGGGGATGTCAGCAGAGAGGAAATGGAGTAGCCAGGTGGTGAAGTGGTCGAGAAAGGTGGAGATGGCAAGTTCCGGGGGGCGGTAGATGACAGACAGCTGAAGGTTGGAGGGGGAATAGATGCGGACGGAGTGCACTTCAAACGAGGGAATAGCAGCGGAGGGTGGAATTTGAATAGGAGTAAAGGAGCAGGTATCAGACAGGAGTAAGCCAACTCCTCCACCACGTTTGTTGCTGGGGCGAGGGGTGTGAGAAAGATGAAATCCGCCATAGGAAAGCGCAGCTGGAGAGGCTGTGTCAGAGGGAGTGAGCCAGGTTTCAGTGATGGCAAGGAAGGAGAGTTTGTTGGTGATAAAGAGGTTGTGGATAAATGACAGTTTATTGCAGACGGAGCGTGCGTTCCATAGTGCTCCGGGTAGGGCGACTGGGGGAGGGGGTGTGGATGGATAGGTATGAGGTTGACAGGGTTGCAAAAACGTGTGGAAGATCGTGGCAGGGTGTTAGAAATGAGTGTGGGGATGTGTTGAGGAGGGCCAGGATTTGGGAATACATCGCCAGCGATGAGGAGTAGCAGACAGAGCGTTAGAAGGTGGGAGCTGGATAAGCCATGGTGTGGCCGTGTGTGTCTTGGTAAAAAGGATTGTATGTGGAGGAACAGTTCTGAGGGAAAGGTGAGATGGCTGGGTAGAATGGAGGGGGAAATTACTAATTCCTTACTAGGTGGGGGGATTACAGGGGATAGGAAGAAAGAAAGGAGGATGGGGGTGAAAGTGATAAGAAAATGAAACATAGTGGTTTTATAATCTGTTACCTTCCAGCCAAATTCCAGTCCAATTCTAGTCTAATTCACAGTAGTGTAATTAGAAATCTGTAATTTGAAATATGGATTTGAAATATGGGATTTGAAATATGTGGAGCAGACTAAAGTCTGGAGCAGACCCATTGCACTGACTAAATATGCAGCTAAGGGCAATCAGGTGTGATTGTGAAGTGGGCTGGGACTGCCCAGGCCAGATGTACAGCGTTAAGGACAGGTCATAAAAGGGGGTAGGGGTGACACAGACCACTCAGATGTGTGGTGAAGATAACAAGAATGAAGTACAATTATGTATACAAGAAGATGGGTGAGCAAATCATACCATGAAACAAAGCAATACACAGGGGGCATTCAGGAACACTGAAAAGCTGGGTAAAGTTTGCAGCTGGTCATACCATTAAACTAAGCAATACACATGATGCATTCAGGAACACTGAAAAGCTGGGTAAAGTTTGCAGCTGGTCATACCATTAAACTAAGCAATACACATGATGCATTCAGGAACACTGAAAAGCTGGGTAAAGTTTGCAGCTGGTCATACCTGTGGGAACAGAAGAACATCTCGGTCACAAGGTGATGATGACAATGCTGTAGGATTAATGTGTGGCCAAATGCATTCTAGAATTCTAGTCTAATTCACAGTAGTGTAATTAGAAATCTGTAATTTGAAATATGGGATTTGAAATATGTGGAGCAGACTAAAGTCTGGAGCAGACCCATTGCACAATTAATAGCAGGATAATACTTGGCTTAAAGGTAGATGAGCTAATCAGAGAATATTTGGGTCAAGGAGAATGGTGTCCATCCATAAATACCAAATGGAGTGATGTTCCTGGAAGTAGCATATGTCTGTGGCAATCACTATGTATATACTGTATATATAGTATATATATATATATATATATATATATATTTATATATATATGTGTGTGTGCATTTCCCCATTAGTGTTATTGCACATCCAGGTTAAAGTGACGGGAAGTAGTTTTATGACCCTGGGTATGTGTAATGCTATGACTCCGCCGCACCCGCGTTTACCCCGCTTACAAGATGGGAAAGCGCACTACGCTGTACAGTATAGGTAAGTCACGGGAACCTGATTGCATATGCGTCCATGCATGTCTGTGGTGCTGCGATGTTCCACCAGAGTCCCATATTAATTATGATGATGCTTGCAGACCCACTGACAGCCTCACAGGAGAATCTGTCTCATCTAATCAGACTATATTCTCCCAGTATTTCACAGGTTTGTCTAAATCTTGTTGAGCAAACTGTAAACTTGCTTGAACAGGCTTTTTGTTCAGCAATGGAGTCTTGTGAGGCGAGTGTGCATACAGGCCATGGAGATTGAGTGCATTACTTTCTTTGAAACCATTGTACCTGCTGATTCCAGGTCTTTCTGTAGCTCTCGGCAGGTGGTTCTTGGCTATTGGACAACTTTTTTGGTAATTCTTTTCACTCCACTATCTGAAATCTTGGGGAGAGCACCTGGACATGGCGAAATTATGTTCTTTCCACTTTAAGATTATGGCCTCAACACTGCTCACTGGAGCTGTCAGTAGTTTAGAAATTATTCTGTAATCAATGCCATCAGTATGCTTTGCAACAATAAGGTTGTAAGGTTGTAAAAGTCTTGAGAGAGTTCACTGGTTTTACCCATTATGAGATATTGTATGGCACCTTGGTAATAAGACACATAAGGGATCACGGCTTAGGATCCCGCCGATGCCACCTATATGTTGAATGCAGGGATTTATACTTATCCCACTTCCCTGTTCCACTTAGGAACTTCCGGCTCTCTGGCGCCCCCTTAACCTCAGGTCAGTCAGGGAACTGCACCTAGGATAATTGGTCGCCGGACAGGCCGCTTGGACGCGTACTGGCTATTGGGTACGCTACAGTGAAGGAATTATAACTACTCCTAGCCACAGCCAGGCAATACACTTATAAAACCCGCTCCGTCACTGCCAACGCCACCCGAAAGCTCAGCACTTACACACTCACACACTCGCTAGCTGCCACCAGCCTCTGGGTTTAGAACGTGGGGCAGAGGCCACCCCAATTTAGTAGCGTAGTATACTTCAGGCACGTGCAAATTCGTTGCAGAGCATAGAGAACGAACTAGTAATTTTATATCTTTACTCCAAAAAGTTTGACAGTGTTTTAAAATGTTAAAACAAGGTGTTACAAAAAGGAGACAATTAAAATATGTACACGCAAGTACAAATAAAACAGGGTTAAAGAAGAAAAACTCACATGGCACTTTGATCATTCCGGAAAATCAGGCTGGGGGGAAAAGAAGGGGGGCCACACATCACCATGCATGACAGTGTGGCTGTCTATTTCGGCTCTCTTGCAGAATCTGACACCCTGACCCAGTGGTTGTACTCTATAATTCTGGGTCATGACATCATGAAAAAGGGGGAGTTACCGGGGTCCTCCCTTGCTCCAAGTTGTAGTTTTGGCTCTGAAACCTTCTCGGCTACATAACTGGGCTAGAGAACCTAGCAGAGCCTCGGCAGACCCATCACTCACCTTATTCTGAAATTAGGGTTCTAATGAGTTCAAACTCGGACTAGTTATTCCACTCTGCTCCAGAGAAATCCATTTCTCTGGTTCTGTTGGGGCTAGCACGTAACCAGAACCACTGTAGCGGAGCCTGATAGGAGCATGTTGCAGAACTGTAACTTTCGTGCTTCTATCATAAACTCTCCGCGACTTATGACCAAATGAATTAATTCCCATTATATGCTATGGGACAGTCCAGTATGGTTTGAAGACAAAGACATTCCTGAGGTGGGGGCGAGAGGAAGGAGTAAGCTGTACTTTCAGACAGTGGGGGAGAGAGGCTGCAGGCACAAAACAGATGGGGGTAGTAGTTCTGGAAAAGTAATAGGGAATGGAGCTCACATCCCAGGTTATCGTCACACCTCTAGAAATAGATTTATTTAGAAAATTTGTGATGTGTTCAAAACTTGGATGAATAATATGTGTAATATGTTTTCCTAACAGGGATGTCTGGACCCAGGGGCCAGCCAGGTGATGCTGGGCCAACTGGTGCACAAGGAGAGCGGGGCGAGCAAGGAGAGTGTGCAGTTTCTCCCCGTTCTGCTTTCAGTGCCAAGCTTTCCCAGTTGCGGAGCCCTCCTATCACTGGACAACCAGTCCCATTTGGAAATGTTCTTACTAATGAGCAAGGCCATTACAACCCAGAAACTGGTCGCTTTAAATGTGTCGTTCCTGGACTGTATTATTTTTCTCTCCATGGCACAGTATACCGTGCGAATCTTCATGTGCAGCTGATGAAGAATGGACACCCACAAGCCTCATTTTTCCAGTCAGGGGATGCAGCAAAGCCAGGAGGGTTGTGTGGAGGTGCAGCATTTCGCCTAGAACCTGGCGATGAGGTATGGGTACAGCTCGGGGACTATCCAGGTCTTTACTCCAGCAGTGGGACAGACAGCATTTTCACTGGATTTCTTATCTATTCTGACTGGGAGCCCAATCCTGTGTTCCGCACTCAGACTTCAGATGATCATAAAACAGTGTAATATGAGATAAACAGGTGAAATAATATTGGTTACCTTAGAAATAGAATACACAATTACACAGATGTTGTAGATTGTAGATGATAGACGTAAGACTTCATACACATGATTATATATTGCAAGATTAGGATTATGTCCTGTTCACACTCAGCTGAAAATAAAAATGTCATACAAAATTGGATGCTGTATGGGTGCCAATTTTGAAGTCAATTTTGACGTATTTTAAAGCAAAAAATGAATCGACACTCCTACTCTTACAGTAGAATATGATAAAGAAACATAAAAATATTTTAAAAAGGCAGCATGCAGATCTTTATAAATGCAGTGTGCTCATCTGTACGGAGTGTTGAATGTTTGTACAATCGCGTGTAAGAGGCCTGATTGTTAGAAGAATAATCCAGCTCATCTGATGTACATTCACAATAATACAGAGAAAACACAATGCTGTACAATACATGCTGAGCTGTATCTCCAAAGTATTTTATCGTCGACACTACCTGATAAAATAATTCATGTGCTGAGAAGCAAATATGATAGATCCTCTGTATCTTATGTACAGTGCTATGCAAAAGGTTTTGGCAGGTGATTAAAAAAACTTTGAAAAATAAAAGTGTTAATAGTTATTTTTATCAATTAGTAAAATGCAAAGTGAATGACCACAACACAATAAGTCTTTTTATATATGATTTATTAATAATTTTATTATAGGAATTATAAAAGCACTAAACTTCCGGGGAGACATTTTGATTGCCTATGATTTTATTGGCAATCTCCTGAAAAAAAAGAACAAATTAAATATCACATTTTTAAAAGCATCTCAATCCATTTTTGCCAGGTGAAACAAAAAATGTCACAAAGAAAATGATTAAAAAAAATGTTTTTTACAAGCTTCTGGGACACTTTTTAGAAATGGCCGTACCACCGATTCTATCACCAAATCAATGTAACACTGAGGTGTTATTGTATTTAGAATGTAGACGATAGGGGTCAGGCTTACATACATTATGTCACCACACACCATAATCCCAGGAGCAAGACCGGAGTGACGTTCCCTCATGAAGGCTTCTTCATGGCGTTGTCTATGTGGTCTCAAGACCAATCTCCGCCTATCATTGCGTTCAGGACAAAAGTGAGACTCATCACTGAAGAGGACAGACCTCCATTCCAGCCTCCACTGCGGCCTTGTTCTTCACTATGATAGTCTTTGAGAGCGGTGGTGTGAGATCAGTACACCAGTAGGTGGACGTCTGGCACATAGCCCAATCTCATGTAAACACCTCTTGGCGGTTTGTGCAGACACTGACCTTATGCTTGATATGTGATGACCAATTTCACTTGAACTACAGAATAGATCACTATGTACCATTCTAATGATGCTTCCTCCGTACACAGGTTCGATTCTGTGCACCTCTTGCTGTAATTCCATTTTGCCAAAAGGTCTCCCAACCACTGGGACATATAATATTAAACAGTGCTGATTAGTGTTGAGCGATACTGCTCGATATCTAAAAATATCGGGTCGGAATGGTATCGCCGATATCACTAAATATCGTCGATATCCGATTCCGATACCGGAAGTCCCATGTAAGTCTATGGGAACAAAATATCGCAACTAAAAAAACACTTTCTTTCCTTGTAAACACAAAATATACACACTTAGAATACATATATATATATATATATATACATGTCATTGTGACATATATATGTGTCCTGTGTGCCTTAATTGAACTGTTTTTTTGCTTGAGAATTGCAAAAATCATCATAGACTGTATTTGCCATTTTTCCGTCATATCTGCGCCACGAGGCACAGGTGAAGAATAAGGGGGTGCTCTCGTGGGCGTACACTCACTCCGTGGCGCGAAAACGATGTCCGCACACTCTAAATGTTACTGCAATGTAAGATCGTGCCCCACAGCTCTGGAGTTCCGCCTCCTCATCCTCCTCAGTGGGCGTAAACGAACGCGAAGGTCCCGCCTCCCTACAAAAGATGTCGCCTCTCCTGATGCTAATGACACATGTGACTTTGCTGAGATGGCGAATGGACGTGAGCAGAAGTGGGAAGGGATGGAGGAGTCAGAGCTCTCCCCCCACGGAAGCGACCCGATCGCCACGGAGCCACCGTTTGGCACCCGGCCTGGAAACCCTCCTACGCTGGAAGAAGCGGAGGATACCCTGAGAGACCTGGCCCGGCACCGGGAGGAGGTCGCCAGGATGGAAGCGAGCTGGCGGGCCCTAAAACTACAATTGGAGCGGCGCCAATCCCTCTTACCCCCTGAAGTGTCTGTACCGGAAGGTGAGGCACCCGTTCCAGTACAGAAGGCCGTGCGGGCATCCCAGCCCTTGCAATCTGAACCGGTTGCCAGTATCTCAGTGGAGGCACCCGTTCCAGTACAGAAGGCCGTGCGGGCATCCCAGCCCTTGCAATCTGAACCGGTTGCCAGTATCTCAGTGGAGGCACCCGTTCCAGTACAGAAGGCCGTGCGGGCATCCCAGCCCTTGCAATCTGAACTGGTTGCCAGTATCACAGTGGAGGCACCCGTTCCTGCAGAAAACGCCGCGCCAGCACCCCAGATCCCGCTGTCTGCGCCCGTCGCTGAGGCAGAAGAAGCGACACCCGTCCTCATGGAGGAGGCCGCTCAGGCACCAGAGCACTACCTGCCTGTACCGGAGCCCCGACCATCATCTGTTCCAGAGCCGGCTGCTTCCGCCACAGGTGAGCGCCGCCAGGACTGGGGGGCGCCAGGAGAGCTGCCGCAAACCGGACATCGTAAGCTGGCATTTGATGGTGGAGACATGGAGCAGCTGGTGGAGGAGAATTACAACCGGCATCAGGAGGAAGAGTGGAGACGTCGGGAGCGGGAAGCAGAGCGACAAAGGGAGCAGCGAGAATCCCAAAAGCTTCGGCAACATCACCTGGAGAAGGACCTGGCAGAGAAGGCACGTATGAGAAAGGATAAAAGTACGGTGAGGGAGCCGCGGAGTAAGGGTGCAGTATGGAACTTTAAGTTAAAAGGTGGTTGGGGCTTCATCCAGGAGCCTGGACTTTATTTAGAAGTTTTTGTAACCCGGCGGGACGTGGAGGCTCACCCCCCAGAAGGACACCCGGGAGGGACCTGTTGCCAGGAGACTTGGTGACTTACACCCGACACTGGGGTTACAATGGATGGTACGCCCTAAATGTTACCAGGTGCGACCCCTACTCCCCAGAGTGTCAGGAAACTGACAGACCCTACGAGCCTTCAGCCTCCCCCAACCAGGCCTCTGCACAAGTGCCCACCCCACGCCGTAAATCTCTCCAGCCTCCCTCAGTGGTCTCCTCAGCAGCCCCAGCTATGGACATGATAATGATAGCTGGCCCGTACCCGGCGCCTGTTAGACCCCCTGGGGTTCGTACAGTCCGGGACATAGGGTTCCAGACCCGGAGGGAGACGAAAGAGGTGGCCACACAGACCCAGATAGCGGGTCACGACGTCACTGTACACGCCACACGACGTCATCAGGTCTGGGTGGACCCTCCTGTCACGGATGTTTGGTAAGCTCCACAACAGTACCAGGTGGTACCTGGAAGAGGCCAGCCAAAGAAGTCTAAATAACCCGGACAGGGTCTCTGTATGTAAATAGTTAAATTATTGATGTACCCGGACGGGTGAATGTTCATAAAAAGAAGTTTATTGTTGCCTTAATATACCCATGTTGGGTAATGGTTTGATGTACCCGGACGGGTGAATGTTCAGAAGAACAAGTTTATTTTTGCCTTAATATACCCATGTTGGGTAATGGTTTGATGTACCCGGACGGGTGAATGTTCAGAAGAACAAGTTTATTTTTGCCTTAATATACCCATGTTGGGTAATGGTTTGATGTACCCGGACGGGTGAATGTTCAGAAGAACAAGTTTATTGTTGCCTTAATATACCCAGGTTGGGTAATGGTGTTTCACTGTAATGAAAATGTTGAACTTTGAAGCCATGAACTGTACTGGCTCACAAACTTTTCTGTAAATAGTTGGCACTTCGGTGCTCCATTTTGGTTTTACAAAAAACTTTACTGTGCACTATTTTCAACTACCTCAGAAACTAAAAACCCGTTTGGTGTGGCCGAAAGTGAGGTCTGCTCAAGGAAAGTCTTGCAGCCCACCCAAGACCACAGTTGGAGGTTTGGAGCGGGTCCTCCACAAGCACAAGTAAAGGACACTGTGAAGTTACCCCGGTGGGGTTGTAGTCCTAAGAAGTCTCCACGAACTTCGGCACTAATGCTATTTGCACTTTTGTTGAATATGTATTTATTAACACACATGTATAACACATATCAAGGGTATCAACAGTAACAAAACATGTCACATAATATAAGCCATTTGCACTTTTGTAATGTTATTATTAAAAATTTTATTATGCAACGTTTAACTTGAAGTGTTTCCTGCTTTCTTACTACGTCGCATAGTCCACTCTGCTACATCACTTTGCACCATTGCTCTATCTCACATCTATCTGCCCTGGAAGGATAGCGTGTTACCTGTAGAAGACTTTTCACCTACCTGCACTACACCATCCCTTCCAGAGGACCTGCACAGCAGCGCTGGACACCCTGACCAGGTACTACAGGTGGCGTCACGACAACTACACAAACATTCTATCATCCCCTGGAAATATCCCACATTCCAGTGATCGCCCAGGTCACGGACCGAGCTGTGCTACTCGTGACATCCCCCATAGGAGTCGACGTGATCGGTGCCGAGTACCCCCAAAACCCCTGTCTCTGTGCGACTCAACTTCCCTCACTGTGCTGGCACTTTACATTTACAATGCCTCTGGGTTTTTTTTTTGGGGGGGTGGGGAACATTCAGACTTTTGCTATGGGGCCCCATGATTTATATGTACGCCCCTGCTGCTGAGGAATGGTATTTAAGGCTGTTAAGGAGCCAACATACATGGACCTTGCCAGCCTGATAATACCAGGCCACAGCAGTTTGCTTAGCTTGGCTGGTTAACAAAAATAGGGGATCCCCTCGAAAAAAAAAGGCGTAGGGGGTCCCCCTATTTGTGTTAACCAGCCAAGTAAAATGCAGACTGCTGCGGCCTGGTATTAAAAGACTGTCAAGGCCCATGGATTTTGGCCCTCAACAGCCTGATAATACCAGGCTACAGCAGCCCCACATTTGGCGCATCAAAAGATGTGCCAATTGTGGCACTTTACCGGCTCTTCCCACTGCCCTGTAGCGGTGGCAAGTGGGGTAATAAGGGGTTAATGTCACCGTTGATTGCATGGTGAGAATAAGCCCGGTTAATAATGGAGAGGTGTCAATAAGACACCGATCCATTATTAATCCCAAAGTTTTTAAATGTATAAAAAAAAAGACACAGCAAGAAAAAAGTCTTTTAATGAAATAAAAGAGACAACACAGTTTTCATTTCTTTTATTATACTCTCATTCCTGCGACACCATCGATCTCCTGTAAAAAAGAAAAAAAAAAAAACAACAGTATACCACCTGTCCGACGCAGTCCATAGTAACGACTGTCCCACGGCGATCCAGCTCTGCTACATCGCAATGACAGGCAGAGCCTGTCATCGCGACGCAGCACAGCTGATTACCTGCTTCCCCGGCGGTGACGTCATCGGACTGACTGCTTTACGGCCGGGATTACCCAGCAGTCACTGCAGTTATCGCGAGAAACTGCATGTGACCGCCGGGGAAAGATGATGGCGGCCATGAAGCAGTCCAGCCCGTGACCGCCGGAGATCTTCTGCCAGGTAAGTGCCGCTGACTCCTGACAGACCCGACCGACGGACACTGACAGTGACAGTGACAATCCCGATTCCGGTATCCGATAAGACGAAAATATCGGAACTAAGTATCGAAAGGCCGATAGAGCTAATATCGCCCGATACCCGATACTTGCAGTATCAGAATGCTCAACCCTAGTGCTGATATCTCGGCCTTCGCTGTAATCTTCCAGAGTTGTAAACCAAGGTCTCATTTCAAGAATTCTGTCCCTCTCAGTTTGCAACAAGTGGCGATAACTGGCACGTCATAAACAGGAGGCACCACAAGACTTGATCTTATTTGTGAGGTTTCATGTCGCTAAAAAAATGTGCTCGGGATTATGGCCTCATACATGCCACAGATTGTGACTGGGTGCTTGAAAATATCATAATTTGCAGATCTTAGCGACATCAGCTGCCTTCTTGATTTGTATACCCTAACGTCTTGTCTTTCTTGATGTTGCAATTTCAATGGTGAGGACAGTAAGTTTTAAATCTTTCTTTATAAACCAGACGTCACACATATGTCATTTTAAAAGAAATGTGTCACCAATTTTTTGATACCCCATCTCATAGCAGCATGATATAAGTGTGTATTTTGCAGAGGGCAGTGTGTGTGTGTGTGTGTATATTTTGCAGAGAGGCAGTGTGATGAACAAGCGGGTTTTGGGTTGCTGTTTGTGCTCTCAGTCTCTAAAACATTCTCCATTACTGGCCTAGTTGCAGTTGTGTATATAATGATTTCAACCACAAGATGGCGAAAAAGTCTTAACATGATAAAGGTTTTCATTTCTTCAAAAATATTTAAAATTGAGAGTCCTCAGTGGTTGATACCTTTTAATGGCTAACTGAAAAGATGGTAACAAATTGCAAGCTTTCGAGACTACTCAGGTCTCTTCATCAGGCAAAGACTAATACAACATCTTCATTTCTTCATTAACTTCTGTTTTCCAGTATGGAAACTTTTGAGTAACCAGGCATCCTTCAAGCTTCTATACAGTCTAAATCCGAACCCCTACCATACCCCCACCCCTCCCCTAAAAAATCCATACAAATCCCTAAACAGCAACAGCAAAATTCAAAATAAGGCACATGGAGTCACTTTGGACGACGTCTGCCCTCTGTTCCAGCAATGTCCGTCTTTTTAGACACGCACTGTAATAAGTGCTGCTGGAGAAAATAGCGCAAATAGGGTCTTATCCATGATATAAATGGTTTGATACAATTGAATTGTACTCACCAGATGGAGCTATAATTGAGCTTATAGGAATATTCGCTGCAGCAGATCCACCATTCAATTAATGACCATCCATAGGAAAAAAAATTGGGTAGATGTGGACTTATCCTGCATTGCTGAATAACTAAAGAATCTGATATATTATCATAAAATGTGGTTTTATTCAAATAATGTTGTTGACCACATATTTGTGTGCTAGAAGGATGCATCTGCCTCTTTACAGTGAATACTTGTGCACATAGTGATAAGTGCACATACCCTTAAACAGAAAATCCAATATAAGTGCTCAGTGTGGAGCACAAGATAACTGTGAACCGAGCATTATACTGATTTTTGAGAGGCAGAATAAAAAAGTAAACAGAAGTTTAAGAATTATTTTTATTTTCTTACGCCATTGACAGTGCAATATAAATGATAAGACGGCTTTATTCTTCAGATCAGTGCGATTACAGTGATACTAGATTTATGCAGTTTATTTTTATTTTTTGCTTCTCTTGCACACTAAAAATGACTTATTTAATTACAAAAATTGTTTTTCTGTTGCCATATTCTAAAAGCTATATATTGTTTTATTTCTTAGCCAACAGCTGCATCAGGGCTTGTTTTTGTGAGATGAATTGAAGATTTATTGGTGCCATTTTCAGGTATATGAACTTATATAATCACTTTTAATTCAGTTTTTTCGGGCATAGAATGAACCATACTCGGGAATTCAGGAAATATATTTATTTTTTTACACTTTTCAGCATGCTGTATAAGTGGTACGACAGATTAATTTTTCAGGTCAGTACAATTACTGTACAGTGATATAACTTTTTTAGGTATATTATGCTTTGCTACTTTTATTTGCTTTTCCACAAAAGCCGTATTTTCAGTGGAAAAACAGTTTTCCACTATTTTTTGTGCGGTTTTCTTTTACATTTTTACTAACTTTATAGAATTTTATTTTACATTTTTAATTTGTCACATGGTGAGACTGTTTTTCTTTTAGATTGTTGGTCTCATACACTGCAATACTTCTGTACACGCGGGAGACCTGTCAGTGTCACACTGATAAAACCTCTTAGACCCCGTTGATGGCAGGGTCTTACAGACAGGTCATTAGTTAGCCCTGGGTTGCATGGCAACTTTTGCAACCTGTGATTTCGGGATACCTCTGTTAACCTTCTAGGTGCCACTGTTGCAATTTACTGAGGCATCTAGGGGAATTTAAACTCCACAATCAGTGCTAAACCAGATCATAGCTGATGCAGCTGAGTGCACATATTATATATATGTGGCACCCCTGAGGGTCCAGTTGCCACAGAGGTGCTGCACCTCAGCCAGAGGTGGCACTACCCATGACTCTAACACCAGCATCCAACACCACTCCAGTCATGGCATCTGGGCGTACGCTATGGAAGGATGGCCTCATCCCAGGCTAGGTAGGAAAGGGTGTTGGGGAGTGGGTGGAGAAGTTAGAGTGAGGGGGAGGTGTGGTATCCCACTCTCAGTTAAGGAGGGGGCACTACCCATGACTCTAACACCAGCATCCAACACCACTCCAGTCAGGTCATCTGGGCGTACCCTATGGGAGGATGGCGTCAACTCAGGCTGGAGAAAGGTAGAGGGTGTGGGTGGAGCGAGTAGAAGGGGTGGAGCTTAAGGAGTGACAGTTGGTGGGAGGAGTTAGTGCTGAGGTAAAGAGATTGTTCTGGAAAGAGTCAGTCAGTTGGAGAGAGACGGAGAAAGAGGGAGGACATGTGAGGAGCACAGGGAAGCTCCTGAAGCAAGAAGGCGTCCTAGGGGGCACGGGTAGTGAGGAATCCACCCATGGCATCCGAATCCAGCCTGACCAGAGTCTGATGGAGGTACCAGGTGGCAGTAGGGGAACCGGCCCCCAAGACTAGTGGAGGACTACAAGACTCAGCTAGCAAACCAGAGGCTGTGGTAACTGTATGTGCCACATCCACATACATTTGCTGAAAAGGTAGCCGGATAGGATCAAGGGGACCTAAAGTGCACCGCCCTACAAGATCCGAGGCTGCTGGCTTGGGACCCTGTGTGTGAAGGCACGGGGCAGGAGCGGCGGTAGCCAGCGCAGAAAGACGGCCAGAGTAGAAATATAAGAAAGGAGTCCTGGAGTGGTGTATCCCAATATACCTGGGAGTTTACTGGTCCCCTCACCTTGAGGATGCAGCAAACAGGCAAATGTGAACAAGCGAACTGTAAGTAAAAGCATTGGAAAACTGCACTTTGCTGTGTCTCTGGGATCCTTCCTGCGTCACCTGCCAGCACCATTAAAAACCACCATCATTTCACCTCATAACATCTGCCCTGGGACAAAGCTCTGCCTGTGGAGAGCTGGAACACCTCAGCTGCGTCACCATCTTCCCCAGAGGACCTGAACTGCAGCATCGGCCAAACATAGCCGAATACCACAGGTGGCGTCACAAATATTTTTCCTTTTTTCCCCCCTTTTATCATCTTTATTCTTAACCTCTTAAATTAATTTTTCATTGGACACCCAGGGCCACGGACCAGGTCGCTCCCACCGTGACCATCACTTTTAGAACTGCCGACCCGGTACCAAGTACCCCATGACCCTGGTGGGGCGCTCCATTTAGCAAACACAGACTGCATTTCTTCCTGTCGGAGGCGCTAATCACTTAATCGGTAGCACCATAAAAGGTGGCACTGAAGAATAAGAATAAGAATGACAGTCATAAATGGAGTATCGGTAGTTGTAGTCATTAAGGGGTTAAGGAAAAATACACATAAAAGAGAGAAATAAATATTGTTACCTGTAACTGTGACATTGCAGGTAATGAGCAGTACAGTACACAGTGTAGTATAATACTGCTGAGAAGCGTTACTATACATCAGTGGACGCAGTTTGGCAACAAAGCATCCATTGATTACTTGTCTGCAATGTGATTTATGAGATTTAGTGATGACCAAAACAAAATACACTATATTTAGCATCTTTATCACACGATATGAGTTGATCGGCGCTCATTTACTGGCCGTTTACACAGGATGATGGCTACTGATGAGAGCAGAACAATTGTTATTATTTAGGTACTATCACCAGACAGCATCATGTTATCGGCAGCACTTTTCCAGGGTGATATCCTTCTGATAATGATTATTTTTATGTATATATAATTGGTCCCATCACCCAACTAATGAGCATTTTGTTGGTAGTTTTAGATGGACCAATTATCAGGAATAAGTATTTGCAGATTTTAGGCTCCATTTCAATGCACCTAAAATGAAAGATGGAAGTGCAGATCATCGCTCCTCCAGTCACACAAGCATTAAATACAGGACGTGGTAGAGTCCATACAGTATGCAGGCCATTGCTCTGTACACTGTGTTCCTTCGTGTCCCCCATGCGCACTACAGGTTTTTGCTCTTCCCTCGGCAGGGTAGAGAAATGTGCCCCTGCCCAAGAGCGTGATGGGGAACACTGAGTGAATGACATAGGATGTGTCATCCACATGAAGCAGGGCAGGAAAACGTTGATCGCAAGAAGAGAGTAGGTGCCGGATCAAGACCAGAGACGCCCATCGGACTGGACCACGCCATGAGTATATTAAAAGGTGTTTTATAGGTTCGTCTGAGGAGACGGGGGATTATTTTACATCATTCCAAAATGCTGTAACAGAGGATCTAATGGTGGTGGCCAAACTTTATATGGGGGAAGCCTGGTGACAGGTTCCCTTCAAGATCCATGTTCATGTCATATGTAGGTTTGGCACATGTAATATTCATTATGGATACATTGAATGCCATATATTCATCTTCAGAAGACTATGCTATTCCAGCCAAAGCAATCTTTATTTTACATAGGAAACCAGAAGTTAGCACAACATGGAGGTTGCCATACAAGCTACATTTCAAGAGTGTTTTGTTGTAGTGTTTTTGTTGGACATACACTACAGTGTGAATACACCCTTATTTAGAGGGAACCTTAATCCATGGGCAGCAGGAATCAGACACTGAATGCGTTATTGAAGCCATATATGGTTAATTCTGAAACACTGTGGTATTTCAGAGAAAGCAGTTTGAGAAACTAGCCATGGACTTTAAATCTCGGATGACTAGCCAAGCACAGTTCCCGGTGACTTCTTCCCAATCCGCTTCTACAGACTGATGGGATCCACCCTATGTGTGTACAGAGAGAACTGTCAGTGTAAAGAAGTAAGGGGGGGGACGCCGCCAAGTGCAAGAGGGGCTGCCGGGTAGTAGTGAGAGGTTCCTAGGAAGTTAGTTCAGATGAGGTCAGCGTGCCCAAGTGTCCACAAGGGCTTAGGCCCGGACAACCGGCAGCAAAGCTATGTTTAAGTACCGCAACCCACGGCCGCTGCATAGTTTTGCAGTGGGCCATTACAGATAAGGAAGATGTGGTGTCTTACCACCTGGGCCAATGCTTTTAGGGCAGAAGTTGGCTGGACAAAGGAACTGAGGGGAGCTGGAGCTTCGACGAGTTCGGTACAGGTGGGCCGGATGCTTCACCGGGGGCCACCAAATGTAGTGATTGATAAATTCAGTTCTGAGACGAAGCAGGCTGAAGGAAGTGTCATTATGGCAAGGTCAGGCCTGGAAGGAACTGGGGAGCAGTCTAGGACAGTCCGGTCCAGGCGTGTACTGCACAGAAGTGACAGCAAAGGAGGGAGAGATAAGGAAATGAATTAACCACCTGTTGTGCCAACTGTGGATGTAAGTGTGAAGAGTTAAGTAAAGAATTTGTTCAAGTTATTCTGGACTGTGTCTCCATTACTGGAGGTCTCAAAGAAGAGAGACCGTCGGTGCCTGGGAGGTGCCCAGGAGGAGTGGAATCTGGAGATGCAGGTACGCCAGAGGGAAGAAAATCATTTCATGTAGGGGAAGGGCTGGACATGGATGTTACAGTAATCCAGGTCACGACTACAGTCCGGGGCCCTCCCTTACACGTGCTAAACAGAAGCAAAAAACAAGATGTGAACAGGCACCAGCAGGAATTTGTCTAGATACATGCTTTGCTTTTCTACTGTAAACTAATAAAATTTTTTTTAAAGAACACATTGTTCTAGAGCAAATAACCCTTGTGATCTGGACTGTCTTGCCTTGTTCCTGCCCCTGAAGACAAGATCGTGCTGTGTGAATAGTGTCATGCAGGTTTTATAAGTAATGTGAATAGTATGAGCATCTTATATAATGTGTTATGGTAATGTACAGTGTTAATGTATAATGTGAGTAGTGCATAGTACATGATTAGATTAGGGATAAGTACTGTTTATATAGTAAATGGTTTAGTAATGGCATAGGACATAGAATAAAAACAATAGGTTTAGTCTATAGGATTGGAGATAGTTAATAATAGAACTAGCCCAGTAGGTGTGGACAAGTAGTTGGAAAAGGTGAGCACTTCCTGCTAATGCGTAGGATAGCGAAGTGCAATGACAAGTTCAATTTCAAGTGCAGTGGGATGCTAGGGTCAGCATGTGTCTACAATTCTTAGCAGTGGGATGCCATACTGGAATCCTGAGCGTACGTTCCTGTTGCGCCCGGAGCTCAATGTCTGGCATAGTGGTTGCCGATGACATTGTGTCCTTTGGCATACAAGGAAAGATGGACAGGGGCCCGCCAAGACAGAAGGTAATGGATTCCGTTTGAACTGCTAAGCGGAAAGAGGGATCCTTGGGACTAACAGAGCCAGTGGGCAAATGGATGCTCAATGAGGAACAATGATAGGGCTGAAGATGTGTTGTGCTAAGAAAGTAAGGAATATGAAGTGCTGTACCATATCCCACGTGTTACCACTTGATAAACTTGGACTGACTAGTAAACGCTTGTTGCAATGAACTTGGTTTCCCCTGGATTGTGTGCAGCGGCTCCAGACGATGGAAGTCTGGAGGCAGCGGCCTACAAGTGTGTGTGATGTACCCCACACCTGACTGCACATTGGGACTGGGACAACGTTTGTCTGTAAAGTTCAGAGCGTAACCAGACAGCAGCTTGGTAATGACTACCGCTCTACAGCACTTTACAGTAGAGTGTAAACAAGAATCCGTGTGAACAGAGTAAATCAACCGAATTTTCAATTTCTTCCTGTTACATTTTATTTTCTACATCTATCTTCAGGCACAAAGATAGTGGGAATCCCTCTGAAAAAGCAAGAAAAAACTCTGTCTCACCGAGATGGCGAGGTGTGCCTTTCCATTCTTCATATACATAATTGTGACAATCATTAGTCATCTAGGAAATACACATCAGCGGAGACGTATTATATACTTCCCAATGTTACAGTAAGTGCTTTTGAACCATTTCAGGATTGGCTCTGACAAAGTGATGCTACCGCACTCAGACTCGTAAATATTTAAGAGTTTGGCAAAGACTCAGTACATAAAGAAAATATCATTTTTTTGTATTCTTCCTTTTACAGCTTTCAGGTCTGTTCCAAACTCATCCATGAAGCTTTATCATTTATATTGACACCACCGGACTGATCCGAAGGAAGGCAGAATCCTACCTGTCAATTAACCATAAGGCTATGTTCACACACAATATTTTTCTACAGTTTTTGGAGAAGACACACTCTAACTCCCCAATTAAAACTTGTGTTTTTATTTAACTCTATGGGGTTTCTTAACCGTAAAAAACAAACTGGAGTATAAGTTGGTATGATTGCAAAATAGGTGCATGTTCACACTTATTGCAGGTAATGGCGTGCCCTTCCTTCCTTTGAGCTGGACATTACACTTATATAGCTTCCCATTTGCTGGGTGTCTATATTCTGATCAGCTCTTATTCACACAGGACATCACTATGACACATGGAAAGGTTTTAATACTAGAGGTTAGGACCATCCCTATTGGGTACAACTTGGAGCTGGTAGGATGGCATTTATGCTTTTTAATAAAAAATTATGGTTTGTAAGTACCCTACTTACTTACAGGTGGGTATATGTTCATTTTGTTTCTGTCTTAGGTTTTCCTTGTGGTTTTTGGAGAGTTTCTGTTCCAAAACCTCCTGAAAAAAACTGCATGTGAACTTACACTTTTGTGAATAAATTTGCAACATTTCAGTTTATGCCAGAATTCTGTCCCAAACTAACAAATCAGGGCCTTGATTTCCACAATCTGTCATGTTTACTACCCCTTATTAAGGGGATGCACTTTTTAAGAGTAACCATATTTTCCAAGACATAATATTAATACACTGCAGGGTGCAGCAGCCGCCATGATAAAGGCTGAGGCAGCACAAGGGAAGAACTGATGAAACAACCACCCACTTAGTGTTATAAATGCAAAAGGATAAGACTTGTACAGGACGCCAATCACACAGGTACGAGTGGTGCACAGCGTTTGGCTTACAGGCTACAAGCAAAATACCCTCGGATTCACTTGCGAAATCTCCTCACACTGATCAGAGATCTAATATAAAGCAGAAAATGTGTGATGGCTAGGGATGAGTGAGTAGTGAGATATTCGGACTCGAATATCTCGGTGGCGGAGTGATCCACAGCGGGAGCATTATCTCCGGTCATTGTTGTCATGTGTGCATTGCCACGAAGATCGTCGCGGTTGCACATTTTGACTTCTCACAGCTGAGCTGCTGTTTCTTTGTGTTTGGCAGCTAGGGAGTTAATTCTGTCTGTGCTCGGTGCTGGGACTGGGTGCAGTTTCTCCCGGCTGCAATTGATTATTTGTTGATTGGTTTCCTTTAAATTCCTGGTTGTCTGCTTGGGGAGTTGCCAGTGAAACCTTCATGCAGACCACAGATAGGAATGAATCTGTATAGACTTTAGTTGTGAGCTCCTTAGTTGTTCTAAGCTCAACTTGGTTAGAGTTTATTTCCCAGACCATTTATGTTCCTTTGGTGTTTGAGTGTGTATGCAAGCGAGTGTTATCCTGTCTGTCTTATATGTCTAATCTGTGTATTTAGCTGAGATCAGCCCATATCCCTTTGGTGGTAATCAGGATCCTTCTTAGGACTGATTACAGGGTTCAGGGTCTGATAGGAGACAGGGTTAAGGTACTGCCACACTAAACAATCCCGCTAGCGATCACGATAACGACGCATACTAATGCGATCGCTAGCGGGATTGTTTCTATATCGCTAAGTGCGGCCACATTTAGCGATATAGTTAACGACGCTATCGCCGTTAGCGATCTTCTTAACGACTTTAGCGGTACAAAAGTACCGCTAAATCGCTAAGAAAAGGTGCCACACTAGCGATATGTACTTACACAGCGGGAGCGCCGACGAGAAAATAGGGTCCGGAACGATTCCAGCGACGAGCGAGATCACAGCAGGAAGCTCGTCGCTGGCAGATGCCGCACTGAACAACATCGCTAACGGGATCGCTAAATAGTGACGTTTTTTAGCGATCCCGTTAGCGATATTGTTCAGTGTGGCATACCCTTTAGGTTGGAGACTTGGACCTCTGAACCATTATCAGTACCTCCAAGGTGAGGGATTAGTTAGGACCCAGTTTAGGGTCAGGTTAGATCCCGGTCCACCTCTTTCCTGTTTCAGCTCATCAAGTCTTCAAGATTAACCCTGAGTTCAGCAGATATCGTGTCAGGTAAATCTATTCTATACTTACATGCTGATGTTGCTATACTAGTTGTTGTATAGAGTGTTGTTCCTGTATTAATAGTTTACTGACATTGTATACATATCATTAGACAGCGTGACAATTGTACACCGGAGCACCTGGAGAGCGGTCACAGCTGCCAATGTCACAGCTCTCCACGGGATACAAAGATACACACAGACCCCCGCACATAGACACACACACACATTCTCGCCCACACACAGTCTTTAGAGCCTATGATGAGTCATCATATGACTATGATGACTCATCTATGAGGCTGCGCGGCCAGCCAATCATAGTAATGCCACAACCAAGAAGGCTGCGGCATTACTGTGACTGGCTAACAACATGCTGGGTGGGAGATCCAAATATTGCGAGGCGAGTAGTGAAATACTCGCTAGTATTCGAGTACCGCGAGTACCGCATTACTTGCCGAGTACGGAATACTTGCCAGTATACTCACTCATCCCTAGTGACGGCCTCACAGACTGTTCTAACAGTCAGACTGTTCTAGTTGTCCATAGCAACCAATCAGAGCTCAGCTTTCACTTTACCTCAGCATCTTCAATGCTGAAAGCTGCACTACGGTTGCTATAGGCAACCAGAGCGCTCTTACTGTGAGGCAATTCTCATACTTGAGGCCCCAGTTACTTCTGCAACAACCGTTGCTATAGTTACAAACTTTAGAGCGACTTATCAGGTTGCCCCACCTTAGTGCTGCCTTTTTAAGAGCGACGCTTTGGGCGCTGTCATTTCAATTTTTTAAGACCCTTTGGTCAAAAACTGGGGTTTTGCATTCAACACACAGACACCAATTTTCTCCTTTATTTCTATGCAGCCTAAATTCACCGGCCAAATCTTGTGAAGGGGGAGAGATTTCGATTATTTTAGTCGGTGGAAAAGACGGGCCGTGCAAAATTTCCTCCATTGTGTGAAAAAGGGGCCACCAACAGAGACTCTCTGTTTGACAAACTTTTTAAACGATTAGTGCACCTACCTTTAGATACCCGGGCTGCCTCGCAATATAGGGTTTCACCCCACAAGGACGCACCCGACCCCCCAACAGCACAAGGAACCCGACTGTAGTCTGCAAAAGAAAAAAAAATGTAAAAAAAAAAAATGATAAAAAAACAAAAAATACATAAAAAGTTGGTCAATATTTTTGCCAAATACAAACTCGCAACCCCTGAAGGGTCCTGTTTGTTTTGCAAGCCCTCTACACTAAAAGCAAAGAAAACTCGCCCGAAAAGACATAAAATTCAAAAAACCCCCCAAAAAAAATGTCACCTCTTTTACCAAACGACAAGACCAAAAAAATGCAGTGCAGGGTCAGGGGGCCAGATGAAGGCTGAGGGAGGGGACCACCAAACAGTCTAGCAATAGCCCCGGGGGAACCAAAACTTTGGGTGCCCGTGACGCAGAGTTTTGAAATCCCGGAGAACCTCAACCAAGCTGAACAGAACAAAAGCTTATTATCAGGGGAAAGACGGGGGGCAAGAGAGAGCCTCAAGAATCTCCCGCTCCAACTTAAGGAAAACCCCCAGCAACGATGATCCCTACTGAAGAAAAAGGAAGGGTTGGGTTTTGGGGGGGGGAACCTGATCCAAACGCAAGGAAACCATCGGCCTTGACATTCTTTAAAACCCGGCCCAAAGTGATAAAAAATGAAAATTTAAAAAAAAACTACCCCCATGCCTGCCTAGGAGTTAACGCTTGCCGACTCAATGGGACAGGTTCTTGTGGTCCGATCACCGTATCCGATGAACAGCCCCCCCCCAAAAGTGCCCCATTCTTCAAAAGTCATTTAATGGCTAAAAACTCCCCATTCGACACGTATTTTTTCCCCCCAGGAAAAAATTTCCTGGGGAAAACGGCATAAAGGTCTTAATTGTCAAAAAAGGGGGTCTCTGAGAAACACAGCCCCCCGACCCCCCCCCCCCACCTCCGATGCGTCTACCTCAACAATGAAAAGGTTCAACAGATTGGGCAGGGCCAACCAGGGGCAGACATGAAACATTTTTTCAATGAAAAAAAGGGTGCCCCACGGGAAACCGACCAGTTTTAAAGACAAAGAGGAAAAAAGGAAAAAAACATGCCCCTCATAGTGGGAACACCAAAAAAAGCAAAAAAATAATGATAATAATGATAAAAATAATTTTTGCTTTATTGACCAATCAAAAGAAATACAAAAAAAAGGTTTTTTAAAAAAAATTTAAAAGCACAAAGAACTTAATAGCCACACCCTTGAAATAAAGGTAATGGCAACCCACAACATCTCGAATAAACAAAAAATCACAAATGGCTCATAAATCCCA